>CM077207.1:35776899-36477732 GCA_039654625.1 Rhinogobio ventralis | reverse complement strand
CTAATTTATGTAAATGGATCAAGATAATTCAGCTTAATCAAACATACACGTTTCTGCCTTGGTATTCAAGAGTAAGGCAATTATCATTTATCTATGGGGATCTGGCAGTTTATTGTTATAGGGTATAGTAAAAACCACAAATGAACTATAAAACAAGTTAGCATAGATCTGCTTTAACGGTCACCTTCATTGGTTCTGTTTGTAATGTCAAGAAACTTGGCTAGATACAGCCAGCAGCCATCGTCATCTAATACATTAGCTTTGCATTGTTTGTTAGAGGCTTTTGAAATGCTGATGGGTAGTTGATAAATACACGAACATGGAGTTAAAAAGTAAAATATTTATAAGGAAAAATCTGTATGGCCACGTACACACTGCAAAGTTTCAGGAGAGACTTCCCTAAACTGTCATTCTGTATGTGTTCAGTACATGACTCACTCCTGAAATTGCAATGATTGACACGGTAGTAACCATAGCGATATTTTGTAGTCTCGCTACCTTTTGGTATGCAAAAGGTAAACCCTTCATGGAATTATTAAAGTGGGAAGTTGCGGGTCCTGATATTTTGGTCTTATTTCCAAAATACAGCATTTGGACTGTAATAATGTAGAAACAACATAAAGACAGTATATTTTAAATATTTAATTAAGTTTTTTTACTAAGCACTATTAACAAAGGCCAGTTTCACTGATACCAGTACTGATACTGATGTTCCTATTACATGGATTTCATTCTCAATTTTTGCCATTTATTTTTGCCATTAATTATAACTATTCAACATTACAGTACAATTGAAAGGTATAATTTTTAACATTTAATAGGCTTTAAAAAATATAACAACTTTTAATTTGAGTGAACTTAAAACAATCTTCTCATAAATGGAGTTACAGTTTGTCTCGTTCGTCTCAAGACTCGTACTGAGCTGGAAGAACCGTTTCCACGGCTCCCTTTGCCAGTAAAGCCTTCACCTCGGAGCGGAGGACATGAGCTCTGTTGCTCCCTACCGAGGTGAGAACCACGCCATTGAAGTGCGGTGGCCTGCGAGTGAACTGGAGTGAGTAACCTCAATTTATTACCCCAAAACACAATCTGACACTCCGGGATGGTTCCCCAAGCATCGGTCCGTGAGACTAAGGGTTGGATTATTTCGGGTGACGGGCCGCTTGGAAGGGGCCCAGTGCTCAAGGTTAATAGAACAGGGGGCTGGGAGGCACAAATGAGGCTGTTTGGTGGTCTGGCTACGGCGAGACCTGGCCCCTTCCTCTTCCTGCTTGTCAGATCAGGACGGCTTCTAAGGTGCTGGTCCAGCGTTATCTTAGGCCGGGGTCCATGGCGCTTCGGAAACAGGTAGCGTTTCGCCGAGTGGGTGCGCTGTCGAGGCTCAGGCTGTGGTTTAGGCTGAGCGACCGAGGGCGCTGGCTTGGAGGGCTGCTGAGTAGGAGCTGTCCTAGGGCGACTAGTAGCAGTAGCAGAGCTGGAACGTTTTGGCAGAAAGTGTCACATTGCCTGGGACGACTTCTGTACAGCAGTGAAACATTCGGCGAATCCATCCACTGCAGGGCCGAAGAGGCCAGAGGGGGAGACAGGAGAGTCGAGAAAAACAGTCTTATCTGTGTCCTTTATCTCCATCAGATTAAGCCATAGATGGCACTCTAGCACCACCAGGCATGCCATTGCTCTGCCGATCGCCTGTGCTGTTGCTTTGGTAGCTCACAGGGCAAGGTCTGTTGCGCTGCATAGCTCCTTAGCTGCATAGCGGCAGGGTCCGGGCCGGACTCGTCCAATGAACGGAGGGGTTTGGCCTGAAAGACCTGAAGGATGGCCATAGTATGGAGAGATGAAGCCGGCTGCCCAGCCGAAGTGTAGGCACGTCCAGCGAGGACTGATGTGGTCCTACAGGGCTTAGATGGATGGGCAACTTTGGCCTTCCATCCGATAGCAGTGGGCAGGCACAGCTTTATCCAGAGGCGGCAGCGTCTGTTAGCCTTTCTGCTCAGTGGCGTCAATAGTGGTGAGGGTGGTGGAGGTAGAAATGCGCAGACGCTGAGTAGGGCACTCGCCATGATTTAGTGAGCTCATCGTGGACCTCCGGAAATAATAGAGTGTTTCTCTGACAAGGGGCCTGGTGGCGCCTCAACAGGAGCAATTCATCCAGCCTACTACGAGTGGGCTCTTCTGGAGAAGACCACTGAAGACTGAGCTCCTCAACACCTTTGATAGGACGCGGATAAGTTCAGTGTCAGTCCGAGCTCTGGCGTTGGAAGTTTCTCTAGACGGAAAGGGGGTGGGGTCATCCAACGAGCTTGACAAATCCTCAGCGTCCAAGGCCGCCAATGACATGGAGTCACCGTGGAGATCCTCTTTGGACCCTCCGAACAGGACCATGTTGCTCGCGTCAGCAGAGGGACGTTGGTCCGGGCGGACAAAGAGCACTGGAATAAGCTCTCTATGTGGGGAGAGTGAGGCACGCGGGACTTGTGTCAGCATGATCTCACTCGCACCCATTCACTCAGATCCTCTGCCCCGCTGTTTTTTCCTCAGAGGTTCCTGAGAGGAAGAAAACGGGAGGGCGCGAAGGGTGGAGTCGCTCTCTGAAAAGAAAGCGATCAGTGAGTGCAGAGAGGAAGAGGTCATGTTCTTGCAGTGACAACAGTTTGCCTCTGTAAACGTGGATTCTGTCTTCCCCAGACAGGCAACGCACTCAATGTGCTCATCATCATTGTTCTGTGAACAAACGTCACAGAAAATTTGCTCTTTTAGAAAGTGTTCGCCGGATGCAGGGGAATCGCTGATCAGCTTGCAGGCGTGGATCGCACACTCGCAGGGGGTGGCATCAAACAGCTGAAGCTGGTGGCACGCATTCCACCTGGCAGCATCTCTCTACTAATGGTGATGTTGTGGGCTTTAGTTACTAAGAAATTTTATTGGTAAATCACAGAACGGTGCTGACAATACATTTCTGCGCTACTGAATGATTTTGTGTGCGGCGTGCGTGATCGCGATGTGTGTGCGTTACAATGCAGCACGCATTAGTTTAACAGCGATTAACTTGCGTGTACAATAAGTTGTTTAAAACATGCGTTCTCCCTCAATTTTGAGCATCCAGATGGTATAATCAAACATGTCTCATGGAGAGCTCTCTGAGTATGCATTTTAACTGCTGGAAACGGAGCGTGCGTGTCAGGAAATGGCTTATCCTGTTGCAGCCTCTATAGGCTAGCGACGTCAAGCTTAAAGCGTCATGGCAGAGCATTAAAGTGCAACACCTCGTACATAGCTGAGAAAATTGAGTTTTTTTGTCAAAGACTACATCCAGATGGGATTCGGAACGATGATCAAAACACAGATGGAGTAGATTGCGTCCATCAACACTCCCAAAGCTTCACAGTCCTATAGCGTGTCCAACATTTCACTCAGTAACATTATGCAGTTTATTGTGAACAGTAGTCATATAATCATTGAAGTATGTCTTGTTTGTTGGTTGTTTTTTAACATTATATTTTGAGTTGTGTAGCTGGCTCATTCATCACATAATTAATCACTTAATTATCTAATTAACTGCAAGTCTGCTTCAGAGATACTTTTTACACTCTTAACCAATGCATTAGGAAACATTAACTTGTAAAAGTCATGTCACATAATTCTATAGCATGTGAACAGGAACAGTGGCAGGCTAGAAGAGGCCAGTAAGAAAAGTATTCCGAATCTACAGCTTTGCATTTAGTGGCATTTATCTTGGACTGTATCGAATGGATCACAGATGTACATGTAAATTTAACATCGCTGGAGATGCTTTGTTTCCTTATTTTCTTATTAGTCAATCTAGGAGGTGACGTAGCATGGTGATGACATTAAAAGTGGTCCAACTTCTGGTGTTTCATATTCTTTGCTCTCTGCATGCTGACCTGTTTCTGACATACCCTCTAGCATCATACAGGTAAGATTTTGAATATAAACAGCAGCGGGAAAGGGAATGGGCAATGGGGAAGTTGTCAGGAAGATCAAAAGTTCTCACATTGGTATTCCTTCACAGCAAAAACTAGTGTAAAATGAACACTGCTCAGTGTTTATATAATCCAGGGGTGGCGAAGGCCTGTCCTGGAGAGCCACAGTCCTGCAGAGTTTTGCTTCAACCCTAAACACACCTGAACAAGCTAATCAAAGTCTGAAGGGTTACTAGGAAGCTACAGGCAGGTGAGTTTTATCAGGGTTGGAGCTGAACTCTGCAGGACTGAGGCTCTCCAGGATCGGAGTTCGCCACCCCTGATATAATCCCTACTACAGAGTTGAAAAAGTTACAATTGAAGCAGTGTTGCAGTTAATTAGATAATTAAGTGATTCATTAAGGAATGATTGAGCATTAATGATGAAAACCTGCTGTTTAACAAGCAGAATCACTGAAGGACAGAGGAACAGTTAGAACAGAAAAGAGAAGAGACGAGCAGAAACACAACAATTGATTTACAGCCACAGTCATAAACACTATTCGTACGGGACTAGTTTTCCAGGGGGACGTTAGAGAAATTCATGTTTCCGAGGCTTACTTTGCGATTTTAATCCCGTCCGAATCTGTCAAGTCTGTGTTTTTTCTCACACAACCTCTGAAAAATTCCAGGGCAAAATACCTTCTGTTTTTCTGCAAACTCAACGGCCCTCTGAGAAATGTAATCCTGTCCGAATGCGAATATCTGTGATTTCTGATTTCTCCTCATTTTTGACGTATCTGAGCTACTGTTTGCGCACCAAACTTCTGTATGCTTTCATTTCGTGTCAATATGGATGGTATCCGATAAAAAAAAAAATATATATATATACAATCAACAAATAGAGCCAAATCGCGGAAACTGCGAAGACTGCCCATTTTAATATCAGTGTCAGTTAAGAGTAAGATACTTGTCTAGATTTCTCTGCTCATTTATGTGGGTTTATTATAAATAGCCCCTGATATAAACTTGTGAAGTTTACTTAAAAAGTTTTTTTAAATAATTCGAAATTATAGTAACAAATAATACATTAAAAAACATATTTGCTTATGTTATGTACACAAACACAGCACATGACCTTCTGTAACACCCACATCTAGAAAACACACTCTCCCATTGCTGTAATAAACACGGAGATGTTAGTCCCGTCCAAATTGGTACATGAAATCACAGACATCGAGTGATAAGAATTGTAACTCAAATCTGTAAAGAAAAAAGCGAACACCTGCGAGCATAATGATAACAGGATCATAGCAACTAATGTATTAACATTAAAATAATGTCCACTCTTAACAGAAAACATGATCTTTGTGATCTCATGCATGCATGTTTTATTGCACAGTATGTGAATTTGTATATTATATTTTATATTTAGCATATGAGCAGAAATTTGTGTACAAAAGCTTAATTGGTGTGGCTGTAGGCTATTTTACAGTAAACAATTCATTATCTATCCAAAACAGGTCAACGAAATCTTGTCTAAACGTTCAATTTACATCTGTAAAATTATATTTCATATTTATGTTATATTATAGAGCATATAAATGTTGATTTGCAGTTTAATAGGTTGCTTATACAAAGGCATATTCAACATATTCCAGTCAATTTCACTCATCTCAGTGTAGCAATATAGTTTGGGAAAAACCAGACTTGTCATTATGCAAACCCGGCATTGCGATGTTCATCACGGCGATGAATAATATATAGTATGTTCATAAAATGTATTTTGAATTTGATGCGAGTAGATTAAAACAATGGCCGGTAACATGCATATTGCATGCCTATCTGAGTGTGGTATAACCATACTTTAAACCATTCAAGAGCTAGACCCGCACGTTGTTTTCGGTGCTGCACACATCCAAAACGACATACGCACAGAAATCCGCCTCTCATACTGAATAGTGCGCAATACTGAACGCACTTGAACGGACAAATACACAAAAATATGTCAAAATATCCTCGTAAACACAATCGGTTATGTTTTAAGTGAACGTAACAGTTGACAAAGAAAATGCATGTGTAACTAAAGGTTAATGTGACAGCAGCCTAATATTCCTGCTGCCGTCTCTATAATAATGTTAATTAAATAACAAAAGTCAAAGCTGTTCTTGACTGAATTACTTTTGTAACTATATTTGTAATGGATATTTTAATTATAAAGTGGAGAGTTATTTTACATTTGATTACAGTTTCTGTACTGAATACCTAAAAATCTTAAAACACTGTTTATTTTAATCATGTCTTTGTTCAGTTGTATTTATTTCTGTGATTATTTATTTGTTCTTTTAAATGACTCAGTGTTTACTTGTGTTTAATAATGCTTGAAATGTATAATTGTTTTTGCTATGGTATTTTTAAATCATAGGCAAAAGTTCCTTGTGTAAGTGTTCTTTAGCCTGTTGATCTGTGCTCATGGTATTCAGCCACAATAAAATGTTTTGCAATAAGACTTAGAATAAATGTCAATATCTAAGTTTTTTTTACCTTATTGAAATCAAAATTAGGAATCGATAAGAACTGCAATCGATAAAGAGAATTAAAATTGAAATGATACCCAATCATAGGGTGACCAAAGGTCCTGTTTTCCCAGGACATAGACATTTTGGTTATAAATAGTATTTTGTAATATAACAATTTTCTATCCATACAGAGGGGGCATACTTTAAATGTATTGAAATTAATAAGGCATCTTTGAGTAAACTTCGAGTATCATTTGAGTATCTCATTGCCGGGCCGAGTGTCCTGGTTTTCGGTAATCAAAATATGGTCACCCTACCCTAAAAATGACTGGCAGGCAATGGAGAAAAGCCTTGTTTTGCCCTCCAGGTGGGCGTTACTATAATGGTGTGACATCACGTGAAAACTATGAATAGCGCACGTTTATCTAGGTTAACATTAGAGCGAACGGCCATGTAAAGTGGCTAACGTTAGGCTTCTACTTGTTTCAAATAAGCCAAATTTGAGGTTGGTAAATGATAGGCAAATGTTTGGATTTCCTGCTCGACATACTGTAATTACCACATGGACCCGCCGTTAACGATCTGTCCATCACTGACTGCGCGACTTCGCCATTTCCTGTGGAGGTTTTTTTTTTCAGTGACAAACCGATTAAGTAAAATTTGGTTAACTAATGTTTAGTCGACTATTAGCGAGCATCTCTAATAACAATGAGCAACATGCAACTTGTTTTACCCATAGTCTACAGGTTTTTCCCCCTCGTCTTTAAATGTTTTAACATAATTCTCCCAAAAATGTGCATTTCATTAACAATACATTGATTGAAGACAGCAAGACACAAACCAGTGATGAGATTGATCACTGCCCTGATCACGTCGGTGTGGTGCAAATTTAAGCGGCTCCTCAAATACCTTCTTTAAAACCTCTGAATGTGTGCGACGACAGGCATCTAAAAAAAGAATCACACATACATACAAGTTAAATTTAAACTACAATGATTAACTTAATATAACTAGTCATTAAAATGATTCGGTACAAATTAGGTCGCGAATCAGACATTAGCGGACGCGTTGTGTGCGAATCGCTGCTGTTAGAACATTGTGAAAGATTTTTCGTTTATTGAAAGTATGGTTTATGTCAGCTGCATGTGTGGAACGCTTGTCAAAGAAAAGGCAATTCACACCCATCAGTAATTCAGGGAAAAAAATTGTCCGAATGCGCCACGTGCAACATGGATTCGGTCTTCTGACCTTTTACCATTGTGTCAGTTCAGTTGATATTGATTAATATGTGCGAGTGAGAAAGAGCTCATACAGTGCTTAGTTTGAAGACAGAGAGAGAGCGCGCACTCGTTCTCACAAGCGCAGCAGTCATCTACATCTACACAATAACTGCTGCCAAAAAATGTTCAACGTAGGAAAAACCCTGAAATGCTAAGCAGGTGTAGCGACTAGCTCCATATAAAATGCTAAATATAACATTTTAACATCATATGACTGAAATCCACATTAGATCGCGACCGGAAGGTAATACAAACACTCGATTAAAAGTGTGGTTTAAAGTGAGTTTCGAGTGAAAGTGTAATTTTAATCTTTTAAATTGTGTTATGTAGCTTGATGCTAACTGTAGCTCTAAAGCACCTGTTGTGCCAGGAGCTTTATCTATTTCACAATCTATTTTATATGCTTTTTAGTTTGTTGGTTTTCTAGAAAGACTTCAGATAATATGTGGATTACTGTAGTGTGGAAATGGGCAAGCCATGCCAGAATAAAGGCTATATGAAGATTAATCAATGAAGATTAAGTCTCACACCGGCAGAGGTGAAAAACGTTCGTCGACTCAGAACTATAGAGCATGAATTGAGCAGTTCTCCTCACCAGACATTAGACAATACACTGCAAACGGATGTTTACAGGGCAATAACACACTTGTGATGTGATCTACGAAAACCCATCACATGGTGAAATTTGACCTCTTACAGCTTTTGATACCATATGAAAGCTGGGGTCAAGCCCTTTCCAAATATATTTTTATTTCTTAGTTTGTCTGAAACAAAAGTGAAACAAAAAACCATTAAGTAAATGGTTATCTGAAGTCAGCTGATCGCTATGGTTTTTAGGAACGGAATTTTGAGAAAAACAGGTTTAAATAACTGTCACCCCCTTTTTTCGCATTGACAAGAAAATGCACTCTCTAAACTTAAATGGCTGTAATTCAAGAATACTTTGGAATATAGACCTACGGTTGGTCTTGTTTTAAAGACACCTGGCAGATTATTGTAGAAGTCAAATAAACTATGAAAGTAAAATAGAAAAAAAGTTATAAAAGTTTATGAAAATTTAAAAATATAATTGTTTATATTGTATAATAATATGTATTTTACAAAACATGTTTTACTCTAAATCTACAAGAAAAATCAAGCCAGAAATATAAACAAGTTGTGTTCCAAATTTTAGGTTGATATATCAAAAGTGAGCTTTCAGTGAGATTTTTTTGGGCGCAGTACCAAACTTTTTCACTAGATGACATCCAAGCTCCATTACTGACCATATATGGGCACCTTAATTTCCATATGAGTGATCTGAACCATACATTTCCATAATTTTCATACAATTTATGAAGTAGACATCCTATTCAGAAGTAGTATAGGCAGGATTTGATTTGAATTCAACCTCTAATAAAGAACATGTGCATTATAGCTCACTGCTGCATCACAAATGGCAAATCTATCATTTTTTTCCTTTATATTAAAAACATTTTCACACCTTTTTTTCTTGAAAAATTGACTGCATGTTATATTTTGAACTCTTGGTATGAAAACAATTTGGTTTCTACAAATTTTTTATTTTTTTCCGTGTTCATCACTATTTCAAAATAAAGGTCTGAACTGACTATGAAAATAAGAAAACTATTTTTTTTTTTAATTATAAGCTACATCACTACATAAGGGGACTAGCTAACGTTATCCTAAAGAGGACAGCAACTTAGTAAATAGTGAAATACGTTTTCTATTGTTTATCATGAGCAGTCTGAACTTCTCTGATCACCCCTTGTATATTTAGATCGCACAACTACTGTACCTTGTAGCTTACATTTAGAATAGCAAGCACAGCGCGCCTTGCAGCACAGCTAAACTGACTCCTCCTCATCAGTAACTCCTCCATCATCCGATCCTTCATCTCTGGATGTGAAATAATCCATTATAACATCGTTGAGGCTGATCATTTAAGCGATCAGTTACTTCAGACTCTGTTGTTCTCTTGTGCTCCGTCATCTCACGATATGATAACGTTGTATTAAAAAAAACTGCGTGCCGTAGTTTACACAGGACTGTCGGGAAATGTGCATTGATATAAGTTTATTCTACATGTGATGTGGTTTATATGGAAAGCTATGGGCGATTGTTTTGCACCTTGCTGGGTGTGTTCTAAAACATTAGAGAAAGACGCAGTCTTTTCAGCTTGCCACTATAAAATCGCTATTTTTCTGCACTATACAAATGAATTTTGCCAATATATTTTAGAGATGATAGACAAGATGTTATAGAATAATGATTTAATGAAAACCCAATTTAGACAAAACATTTTTTTAGACCTTCCTGAAAACATCCCAGCGACATCCGATGGGTTTTCCCAGATCGCATCACATTTGATTAGCATCTTATCAGCCTTCTCTATAAACTCCCCTGACATGGTTTTACAAAACGCTTCGTAGAATGCATAATTTTAGAGATTTCATCCTCAGATTTGAAATGAATACATTTAAAAATATATTCTTATTAGTTTTTATGTTTGAGCCTATATATCTCCATATTAATAACTGTCTGTGTAATTCTGAGTCTTCAGCTGTAAACTCTCAAGTGTTGGCTTTCTAGATATATGTTGGTTATGTGTCTATTCAGAAAGACTTATGAGCAGCCTTTTTATTTTGGGTATGTCAGTTATGCCCTACTTGCCAAACACATCTGGTGGGTTTTCTGCAAAAAAGCTCTTTTTTTTAGTTTCATCTGACCACAGAACCAGGTCCCTTTTGAAAGTTCCAGTCGTGTCTGACAACTGAATATGCTGGAGTTTGTTTTTGGATGAGCAAGGAAGATTTTTCTTGAAACCCTCCCAAACAACTTGTGGTGATTTATAGGGGTTGTTAGATTTTTTTTAAGGCTTTCTGACCCCAAGACTCAACTAATCTCTGCAATTCTCCATCTGTGAGTCTTTGTCTACTCAAACTCTCCTCCTCACCGTGCATTAGGACGATATACACACATGTCCTCTTCCAGGCAGATTCGTAACATCTTTAGTTGATTGAAACTTCTTAATTATCGCCCTGATGGTGGATGGATTTAGCTATTTTCCTACAGCCACTTTCTATTTTGTGAAGCTCAACAAGCTTGTGAAGGCTTTACTCATTGTGATGAATGATTAAGGGAATTTGGCCTTTGTGTTTAATCATATTTATACTCCTGTGGAACAATAAGTCATGGTGGGACAATTCCATGCTCCTAGTCACCCTGGTGTGCTTAAAAAAAAAAAAAAAAAGTAAATATTAATGGGAATATACTTGAGAGATATTTTACTCAAAAAAAATGTAGGGGTGCCAATAATTATGGCCAACATGTTTTGGAGAAAATTTAAAGCATTTATTTCATAATGTGATTTACCCCCTACTTTCAATTCTTTTACTTCAATGAAAGGTTCGATTTTTGTGCATTTTTAAATAAAAGATCAAAAGGATAAACATTGCAGATTTATTTTTACAGCCATCTTTGATCATATTTACCAGGGGTGCCAATAATTCTGACCACAACTGTACCTGTTGCCAAATTATGAGATAATATATAAATATCTATATGGCAGTTTTTCCCTGATGTCAAAATTGTGACCATTGAAAATGCTGAGTGGCTAGTAGCTTTGAAAAAACACTAGTCACAGTGGCTGGTGAGCAAAAATGCAAGCCCTGCATAGAAAGCATATATGTGCATGTATGACAACAAAATCATATTGTTTCTGGTATGATTGGGTTTTTGTTATGAGTGGAATATTACTATTCATAATTGCTAATGGTAATAATACAGTTCCTCCTGATATCATCATGCTCACTGCTGTTTGCTTTTTTATGCAGTGACCTGCTGCAAAGGAACCTGGACCACAGATAAGTCCTGTGGAGTCTCTGGGAGCGTTTTCAACTAAAAATGGAAAACATTTAATGCGTTTTGGCCATGCATTACAATGGTGTTTTGGTTGCCTGAAAACGCAAACTTTTGAAAATGGGTTTCGAAGTGCAACATTTTTGAAAACAATCTCTATGTAAAGCTACAAAAATTTGTGAAAACGGTGACATCATGCGCATGCGTATTACGTGTTCTGTCTACAGGCGTAGTTTCTTTACAAAGTGACATCGCCCCCTACACGCGTTTTTAGTTGTTTTGGTGTATCTGTGTGAACAGGCATTGTTTTGACAATGTCGTCTGTATGAGAAAAACACAACGGGAAAACGTTTCCATTTTTAGTACATTGTTGTTTTCATTTTTAGTGTAACGTACCTTCTGTTTTTCTCTGAGAGCGCTGTACCAACAAACCCTGCAAATGTAAGAGCATGTCAAAACTTCTCCAGGGCCCAAAAAACCCTCAGACTACAGAGGATTAATGTTGATGTTTTATTAAAAATAATAGCTTAATTTGAAGTCACCATTATAGTGATTAGTGTTTGACCCTTGACTTTTGTCAAATTAAAAATACTAACACTTTTACATCAATGTAAGGAAAAACAATTTAGAAAAAAGACTGAAGCAGAGTGCAGCTGATAAAGACGCTGAGCTATGTAGCATGGCAGCATATGCAGTGTCCCATTCCCTCCTCTCAGGGAACCAAGGTTATGCTAGGTAACCAGAGATCTTCCCTTTCGAGCCAGACTCTCTACACTGTGTCACCAATAGGTGTCGCTATGGGAATATATAAAATCCTGCCATGTTAATAGCGAAGGTCCAGATTGCTAGAAAGAAAGCTGGAAATTTACGTCAATGGCTGGGAATGACTTAATCAATCACTTAATTACCTAATTAACCCTCTGTGGTCTGAGGTGTTTTCTGGGCCCTGGAGACGTTTTGAGTGCTCAAGTTTTGAATAATAGAAGTTTTCTTTTAAATTCTATTTACAAACTTACCACAAACATTAATTGTCAATAACTAATTTATTGAAAGCCATTTGTTTTCTGAAAAAAATGGGACACCTCACACTTGAAGATAGCGCATTGATAATTTTAGTGAAAAATGTAAAAATGGCCTATTTTGGCTTTAGGTTCTGAAAAGGTTAAAAGCAGAGCTTTCTAAAGTCACATGTCTGAGTTTCGGTTCATTTTTCCGACATTCCAGATGGCAGGGCACCGTTTGTTTTCTTTATTTTACTAAAGCAGAAAAAAATTGTTATTGAGTGTTCACGTATAAGACCCTTTATACGTTATGTATATATGTATTCATTGTTTCTGTATGACAAAAAATTACGCAGCAAGTTATTTTTGAAAAACTGAAACTTAAAAATAAACAAAATACAATGACTCATTAATACAAAGTTTACATTAACAATTACAGTAGTCATTAAGTGATCACATGGTGATCTTTTTGAAATGTCCGTATAATGCGCGTGGAACTGATATATACACATCTTAACAAGATATAGACACAAAGTATATAGAATAACAATAACAAGTGATAAACTTACAAGCAAAGCTTCTCCGGTGCTTTAAACAACAAACTGGAAACGGATGCAAGCACGAGATCTTTCTGCTGCACAGAACTGCAAAAATGGCTGCTGTGCTTTACATGATTGTCTCTATGAAGAATAACAAATAAAGTTTTTCAAGGGGAAGTTTAAATAAACCTATGGCAAACAGTGCCATCTAGCGGAGAGGAATGATTAACGTTAGACACAACATAATATGCCGTTATCAGGAAAAAATGCAAGTGAATGCTTCAGCGTGTCCGTCGACCCGAGGGTTAACTGCTGCACTGCTTCAATGTTACTTTTAACTCTCTTTATTGTGGACTCATATAGACGCAGAGCAAGTGTTAATTTCATACCAAGGGTTTTGCTGTGTTGACCCAATAGGCCTAATTAATATGCCACTTTTAGGTCCATGCCCACTCTGAGTAGAAGCAAAATATTATAACATGTATTATAACATGACAATACATGATTTCTTTGAATAATGTTGCCAATGATATGGTCTTTTAAAAATAATTTTCTTACTTTTTTTTCCCATCTTGTGTCTCAAGGAATTTGGATTTAACGAAGGACAATCATTATACTGTGATAATGAGAGCATTCTGGGTAAAAGTGTTTTTAACTACTTTTGCTCTTCACCTGACCCTTCCTGTATACTGTGAGGTAAATTATCCCGACAGTTTGTTAGACATTAATCAGAATGCACAAATACACACCTCTCCATGTGATCTTAAAAAATGCTAACAATACGCACAAAAATTACCTGAGAAATGAGATTGAACAGTGATCTTTATATTCATGTTTCTGCCAAAAACAACTTTTCTTTGTTCTATCCTTTAGTTTCAATTTGGGGATCTAATTGCATTTGAGCGAAAATCCATAATCAGACCAGATGTGCCCTTCTACATACACTGGGCTGTATATGTGGGGAAGGGGGCGGTCATTGGGCTGGAGAATATAAAAAGAGATGATGAGGACATTTTCCATATCACTGGTAAGTTGACAATTTAATGGTAGCATTTCATTTTAAAAAATGTCAGTGTATGATTACATTTGGAGTACAGGCTGGTTTATACTTCTGCATTGGACCCATGGCATAGCTAAGGCAGTTACAGTGTAGCCTTCGTCTAACAAACTGTCATTATAAGGTAACGTGAGAGCACCATAAACCCCATAGACAATTATTAAGACCAATCAAACTTAGCCTGACTACGCCATCCTGAATCTGAAAGGTAAAGTTTTGAACACAGATTAGATGTGTACCACTCCAACACTCCAATGTGTACCTGAAACCCTCCATAACTGGCAGATTTGAAGAAAATGAATAAATGGAGTGTTACATACTCATTACATTTTATCATCATGTAAGCTTTATGGTAAACCTCAAACAAGGGAATTTATAGTGATTTATAGTGTTAATATTAATTATTAAGTCCGCGAATGGCTTGGGTATGCAGAGCACTCATAGCTTATATGGCCCGCACGTCCCTAATATACATATATATACACATATATATGGACACCGCAACAGTCATAACATGACCAATAGATGTAAAAGAATTCCACTACTCTCCAGATGCAACAAAAGAATCTGTATGTGTCAACACTGTTGCCACTTCTCCATACATGGAGGTAAACAAGCGTCGTCTTCTGCTTAAGATTTGCTCCTGTAGTGGGAACCCGCCGCTTGGCAGTTTGGCTGTGTATTTGCAGAATGATGCGGACACACCAACGCAAACCGCCAAAGAGACCATGGTATATAGAGGCTATGTGTAAGTCTGGCAGAACTACAAGCTAGTGTTGACAAAAGTACCGAAACGTAAAAATGTATGCAGTAATGTCATTCCTTTTATTAATTGGACTTTATTTTACCCACAGAATGAACTGTGCTTAATCATACACTCTCTGTTAACAGGTTACGTCTTTCCCAAGGTTTCTGACTGCATTTTTGATAAAATGGATAAAATCTCAGGTGAACCGAGGACGTTTAATTACCTGGATAATGAACCTGGAATTAATGTAAGATCTAGGGATGATATGATAAAAGTCATGAAGCAAATACACAAAAATTGCAGGACATGGGACTTACTTATGAACAACTGTGAGCATGTAGCTACTTACATTCGCTATGGAGAAAAACACTTTGAGCAGGTACTGAATGTGTTGTCACAACTGTAATGCATTTGTTTGTAATGAGGGTAATAGTAATTGTAATGTAGCTGGTCAACAGCCAGTCCAATCACATATTAATTTAAATATATATATATATAATTATTATTTTTTTTAACTATTAAAAGTGTATTGTTTCATATATACACATACAAACATACTGGATTGCTGTTCTCCACAGATTGGTACCCAAGCTGCTGCTTTGTGCAATCTGAAGTTACCAACTTTTCATTACGCGGGGGAGAAGAAGAGTGGCAAACGATCTCTTTCTCCATGACTTGAGGACGACTTTTTATTTATTTTTCTGCATGTCTTCTTAATCCTCATAGATAATGAGATAGTTGCTTAAATATTAAACTACATGCATCCATCATGTCTGCTGTCTGTCATAATTTCCCATTTTTGGAAAAAAGTGTGCAGTGTTAAATGAACATTGCTCAGTATTTGAGTCCACTGAAGCAGTATAGCAGTTGATGAAATGAAGTAGATTCACACTGATCATTACTGATGACAAGCAGAATAACTTATTAACAGTAACCAGAACAACAAAAACAGAAAAAAGTGCAGAAACAACAAGAACTGACTAAATCCTAAAGTATACTGTATGCAGGCAGCCCGATTGTTCAATCTGCACATACTCTGTATGCTCAGCTCACACGTCAGCCTGTTCACATTAGTGTGTCTCCAAGGTGGCAACCTTGGCCCGGGCTGTTGTTTCACAATTGAAAAAGAAAAGGAAGGCTTCCGGTTCCGGCGACTGAGGGAATGGCAGCATAGTTCATCGTCTCCGACGATTTATCTAATAGTTCTACTAAATCTTGAGAAAAATAAAAACTTTCTTTAAAGCAATCTATAATAGTGGGACAACAATGGAAACAGGAGAAGAGCAGAAAAACCTACTCAGAAGCTCTGGAAACTGAAGGTAGACAGCAAGGAGGCGCTGGCGTGGCACATGTGTTAGCACAAAAGCAAGATGCTAATCGACAGCAGTCACACCCGGATAAATCGCAAATCAGTCTGGAACGAATCTGGGAGGAAATTCAAAACTTTCGTAAAGAGAACAATCATCAGCTGGATGAAATCAAGATTGAATTAAACCACAAAATCAAAGAATCGGTCACGCAGAAGATCACATTGAAGAAATTGATACACGAATGCAAAACGTGGAAGAGACAATGCAAAAAATGATGAAAATGCAGGTGCAGCTGGAAAGCAAACAGATTGATCAAGAAGAGATAATATAAGGATATACAACGTGCCAGAGGACACCGAGAGAAATACCATGACTGACTACGTTGAACAACTCCTGCGAACACGAGATTTTAGTGAAGTTCCTTAGGTACAAAATGAAAGAAGTGATCTGGAAGGCCTGGATGAAAAAAAAAAAAAAATCTACTTCGATCACGATTATCCTCCTGCGGTTCTTGAGAATAGGAAGGAATATTCGGAGGTGAAAAGAGAAGAAGAGAAGATTCGATTCCAAACACCATATCCGGCAAGACTACGTGTGTTCTATGAGGATGGGACCCACATCTACCACACAGCTGAAGAGGCCTATCTGGATATGGTAAAAAGAGGGTTCCACGTGGAAAAAATGTCGCCGACGGAATCACTAATGGAACAACTCGAACGCATGTCTTGGGAGACTGTTTCACAACAAAAGACAAGAGGTAAAAAGGCTCCGAGATCGACAGACATTAGGGAACGTCTACAGGCATATAGAAGATAATTTGAGACTGCATGTGCCATCTACAATTAAAAAATAAGAAAAGGAAATTCAGGGTGTTATTCACATGTTTGGACAGCAAACCATTAGATAGACTCTGATTTAACTTCTCTCTTGGTGTTACTGAATGACAGCACATTACGTCGGACACGTAAGGCATGTTCTCTTATATCTTGTGTAAAGACGGTGGAACTGGAGGGCCCCAATCACCACTGTGGAAGAGAAGGTTTCCCCTCCATGCTAGACGCCACCACCAACTTGTTACAGGGTCGTGTGTTCGAGACCCCTATCTTGGAAGCGCAATATGTTTGTCAGGTTCTTGTTTATATATTGTTTTTCCAGGGACTGTGCCTCTACTATCATTTAGATGTCAAGTCAAGTCAACTTTATTTATATAGCGCTTTTTACAATGCAGATTGTTTCAAAGCAGCTTCACAGTGTTAAACAGGAAAATAATGAACAGAATTTGATTCGGCTGTACAGCCGCTCTGGAGAAAACAAAAGGTTATTTTTGAAAAGAAATATGAATATGTTGAAAAAGAGGGTTGGTTTATTTTTGTCCATGGATGATGAATGGAACATATGTTACTTTGTTTAACATTTATGCCCCACCTGGTGGTAATGTTACTTTTTTCAAAAGATTTTTCAAATGATGGCCTCTGAAACAAAGGGTATATTGATTTGTGGAGGTGATTTAAATGTGCATCTACAGTCTGAATTTGACTCCTCAAACAAAAAAACTCCTGAACTCATCCATCGTAAGATTAACACATTGATGAATGATATTGGCATAATTGATGTATGGAGAGACATACATCCGATTATACAAATTTTTCTCCCCCACATAATGTCTACACCAGGATAGATCACTACCTCGTGTTTAATAGAGATAGGACCAGAGTAAAAAGCTGTGATATTGGATAAAATAATTTAACTTGAAGAAATTTAACTTGAACCTTCTTAATGATACCTCTTTGAGATTCACTGCTATTTGGAAAATAATGATAATGAAAAGGTCACACCCCCATATTGTAGGATGCTGCAAAAGCAGTATTAAGAGGTAAAATTATAGCATTGGCCTCACTAAGAAAGAAAATTCAACAACAGGAGTTAATCAAATTACAGCATCAATTAAAATTGTTAGAAAGAGAACATAAGGACAGGCAGGACCCAAAAATATTACAACAAATGTAAAAAAAAAAAAAAGAAAAGAAAAGAGAAATGAAATTAATATGCTGTGTACTCAAGAAATAGAGAGAAAATAAATTATGTTTTCCAAGCAAAAATATTACGAAAATGTATCTAAATTTATGAAAGTATTGGCATGGAAATTGGAACAAGCAGATCAAACAATATACATACCAGGGATCCTATGACCAATACAATACAAACCAAACAAGAGAACATTCAAGACGTTTTTGAAAGATTTTATAAAAAATTCTATTCTATAATGCCTGAAGATAGAAGCCAGGAGATTGACTGTTTTTTTTAGATACACTGGAGTTTCCAGTGTACACTGATAGCAGAAATAACAGCAGATGAAGTGAAAGGGGCTATTACTAAATTCAAATCTAATAAATCCCCAGGACTGGATGGACTTACTGGGGAGTGGTATAAAGCATTTCAAAAAGAACTAATACCCATCTTGGTCCGTACTTTTACTTGGGTTTTAAAGAATGCAGCAGTTCCCCCATCTTGGAAGGATGCCATTATATCTATTATACCAAAAGAAGGCAAAGATAAGTTAGAATGTGTATCGTATAGACCTTTCTTGATATTAAATGATTTTTTTACCTAAACTCATGAAACAATTTCAGAATTCTGGCCCTCTTTCTGGATATAAATTAAATATTGATAAAACAGAAATAATTTTATACAATTATAATCCCCCTACTAAAAATATTTACTCGTTAAAATGACATACCAAATCATTTAAATATTTACATTTACATTTAATATCTACAAAAGACAGAAAAATAATTTTGAACCACTAACTGTAAGAATCAGAGAGGACCAAACCAGATGGAACTTAATTCCCTTTTTTTGTTTTAGTTTGATAATTGAAGCAATTAAAATGAACGCATTACCAAAATTTCTATACTTATTCCAATGTCTGCCTGTAGAAATAACCAGAAAACAATTCATAGAATGGGATAAAATGCTTTCACGATTCATCTGGCAAGGGAAAAAGCCCAGAGTACACTTTAAAACACTACAGCTACCAAAGGATAAAAGGAGGGTGGGCTCTTCATTCATTAAAAGATTATTATAAAGCAGCACAAATTAGGATAGTGGTAAATTGGTGTGATCCACATTATCATTGTATAGTTGTATTACAAAGAATATCCATGTACAAGCAATATTAACAGATAACAAGTTACGACAATATATAGATAAGTTAGAAGACCCATGGACAAAGCTTACTTTAAATGTTTGGGCAGCAGTGATAAAATAATTTAATTTGTTGGAACACATTACAGTCTTGAAATGGTTTGCTTATGATTCAGACTTCACTCCAAATCGGTCTGATAACGGATTCAAATTGTGGGCAAATAGGGGAATTACTTCTTTTTGCACCATCATTGAAAAAGGTGAAATTTTAAGCTTTCAAATATTAAAGGAAAAATTTTTGCTAGAAAAATCAAGATTTTCACAGATATCTTAAGGTTTGAAATTATTATGATCAAAAAATAAAAAGGAAAACTTAAAGATACTTTGAGTCCATTGATAGACTTGTTTAAGAAGGCATACACATCGGTATTAGATATAAGATAGTTTCTCAGATATACAAGAGTTCAATAAATATGAAAACTCTACAATTTATATAAAAGAGAAATGGATGACAGAAAGTGAAACAGTCTTTACTGATGAAGAGTGGTCAACTGTATGGAAAGTTCAGTGGAAATCAGCTAGTTCACTAAATTGGAAGGAGTACTGTTGGAAAAAATATTTTTAGATATTTTATAACACCAATACAGACAGCCAAATACAGTAATAACACTCCAAAATGTTGACGAAACTGTGAATGTAATGAAGCAAATCATTATCATATATTTTGGGAATGTCTACATTGTGGTGGAAAAATTTAATCACAGAGGAAGATTAATTAAGACATATATTTGAGATCATACAGGAGCTAACGTGTTTCTGCCATGCAGGACACCTTATTTGAGGGCTCTCCTGTACCAAAGGTGTCGGGCAGAACTAATTCTAATTCTGTGTGCTGTGTTTTTTACTTTTACCATGTGTGGAAAACTACTGAGAAGGATTGTTTACACTTTGGGGGGTATAAGAGATTGCGGCTTCTGTTATGTCTTCAGTTAGCACTCTGCAGACATTCAGGATGGCTGTATGACTGTGACTCTTTTCTTGCAAGAAAATAAATCTTTATAAAGACGATTGGCTAAGGTTTGTCTCTTATTCAGTGGTGCAACTGAGAGTTATTTTATAGTTATTTTTTGCTATGACAGTTACCTAACCCAATGGGTCACCCCATGTGCAAAAATTTTAGGCTTTCAATTTGATTCTGGTCTTAAGTTTGATAAACAGATAAATGTGGTAGTTAAGTTGTATTTTTTCCATCTTCGTCGCCTAGCTAAAGTAAAATCATAAAGGTAAAGTAAAAATAAATCTTTAAAAAAAATTTACAAAATAATCCATGCATTCATCACTTCCCGCTTAGACTATTGCAATTTGCTCTATTACATAATCTTGCACCAGTCCATCTCTCTTAGTTGGTGCATTCACACAAATCATCGCGACCACTCAGATTAGGACATTCAAGAATGCTGTCCATCCCTAGGTCCAGGTTGAAACACCGTGGTGATCGAGCAATTTCTATTGCTGGTCCAACACTCTGGAACAAGCTCCGAACAGCACCTTCTCTTTTTGTTTTTAAATCTATGCTTAAATCCTGTTTTCTTGAACAGATGTTGTTAGTCTAAAATATGTTATGTAGTTGTATTGTGTTCCTTTGTACATTTTTAAATGGTTAATTTATTTTATGTACAGCACTTTAATCAACCCATGATTGTTTTTAAATGTGCTTTATAAATAAACAAAGAAAATGCACACAAACGTGTCCCTGCTCTTGATATAAAATTACTGATGAACATCTTTGGTTTATTTAAAAAAACTATATGAGGCCGGATGAGAACCCAGAACCTCTCTGACACTCATAACAAAAGATCTACCACCCGACCACTAGGGCACACAAGCATTCTGTGCAAATCTATGTTTTTATTTACTGATGGGAAGAATCTCAGCACTAACAATATTGTATTTTCAATATACGGAATCAGGCATAGTTTTCATGCCTCTCTGGGATGGTAACACAAGCCGCCGCTCCTTAGCTGAGTGAAGGCTTCTGGTGTAGATTCGTAGGAGCGAGTGGAAGTATGCGGGTGCTGAGCTTGTGGTGGACCTGTAAGCAAACGTCAATGCCTTGAACTTGATGCGAGCAGCGAGTGGTAGCCAGTGCAGAGAGATGAAGAGAGGTGTGACATGGGCCATTTTGGGCTCGTTGAAGACAAGACATGGCGCTGCGTTCTGAATCATTTTAAGCGTTTTGATCGCACACGATGGAAGTCCAGCCAGAAGCGCATTGCAGTAGTCAGATTTCTGGACATTGTAATGTTATTTTTTTCTCCTGTCCCACCCACCTTTTAACAAAGTTACGCAACTCCATGGCAGCATCTCCTCGATTGCCTGTTTTATATGCTCTGCTGTACGAGACCACCAAAACTGAAGACAATGCAATATCTCACACTTTAAATAAAGGTGAAAGGTGACAAACAAACAAAAAAAAACATGAAAAAGCCATTTTTTATTCTGTATACTTTCTTACAGATTATACTGTATTAAGCAATTAGTTGTGCAAAACAAGCTATCCAGTTTCATTAGTAATTATGCAACTTTCTTGACTTAACTAAAGTAAGAAAATCATTAAATAGCATCTAGTCTTGAATAGTTATTGTTTACACGTTTGTGACTTAAAAAATCTGTAATCATTATCTGATCAAATTATTTTTCCTTTGCTGTCATGTTTCCTTTTAAACGAAAGGACATTATAGTTAATGGACAGGAAATCACTGGAAATCCCACCTCAACTCTGTCGACTCTTGTTTTAATATCCATATTTATTTAAATTCATTGTATTGTGGAGGATTTTCTGCAGGATGGTGATGCATGGAAGGGTTGCTGACCACAGATATCTGCAAGAAAACAGCTATATGATCAGTTTTCTTTGATAATATTAAACAATTCACCCATTACTTAGTGCTTTACAGACTTACAGTCTGTAAGACTTACATTACATTCAAATAATACATTGTTTTGTGGAAATTTGTTTTTTTGAGCACCATTTTACTTAAAGTCCAAATAAACTGGGGTTACAAGCTTCTCTTACCTCTGAGCTGTTAAGATCATGGAAGTGATTGGACCTAAAACAACACGGCTGTGGAGTTACAACTTGTGGAACAAACGGCACCTGTGGAAAAACACAAATTGAGTTTTATGGCTTCTTATTGTGAAATGCAATATATGCAATGACACTGGCAGACAGTTTCAGTATTACAGATTTATAGACATCAATGTACTTCAGATGGAGTAGAAAAAAGCAAAAGACAGAAATCCTTTCGAAATGTCCTGGTGTGGAAACTTGTTTTCATTTGGATTTCTTAAAATAATTGTAAAACTACATGATATTTCTCAGTAGATGGTAATGTTGCTGTTTTTGAAGCAAGGAGTTTTGCTATTAGTAGAGACGTTGCTGCTGAACACTGTTCAGAGACGCACAGACTTTACCTCCATTACTAGCTCTAAAAGTACGTTTTGGAGTAAGGGATGTGTAAGAAAGTAGTTCTACAAGTACTCAGAGTTTAACGCTTGGTAATGCAAAGTGTGCTAAGTTCACTTTATTTACAGTCACATAATTTCCAACATTTTTGTGGGCAGCAGTTTAAAGCTTGATAACTTTAAATGGTAAAACCTTGAGGGTTTGAACACTTGAAAGTGAAGAATAAAAAAAAAAACTAAGCTAATCAGTAGTATTTGTCTGTTCTTCTAAAGTGTGAACATCCTTAAAAGAAACCATTTCTATTCTATATGCATATCTGAGGGGATCAGCTCACCTGTGGAGCACAGCAGCAGACGGCTTTACAGGCAAATGCTGACAGACAGATGGAGACGATAAACTCAAGGATGGTGAATACCAGTGATACACCACTGATTCCCAAGAAGAGAGTCTGAGAGAGAATTCAACATTAGCACAAATAATAATGAGAAAATAATTGATAAATAGCACTCACACTGGTCCACTAGCTGCTCATCAGTTCAGAATCTACCATCCTTGAGGTTCATATAGGAATACAACATATCTATAGGTCAAACTGGACTTTTACAATTAATGTACAATGCCTTCTTGAAATGTGAATGATCATTAATAGTAAGACATCTACACTCACCTAAAGGATTATTAGGAACACCTGTTCAATTTCTTATTAATGCAATTATCGAATCAACCAATCACATGGCAGTTGCTTCAATGCATTTAGGGGTGTGGTCCTGGTCAAGACAATCTCCTGAACTCCAAACTGAATGTCAGAATGGGAAAGAAAAGTGATTTAAGCAATTTTGAGTGTGGCATGGTTGTTGGTGCCAGACGGGCCGGTCTGAGTATTTCACAATCTGCTCAGTTACTGGGATTTTCACACACAACCATTTCTAGAGTTTACAAAGAATGGTGTGAAAAGGGAAAAACATCCAGTATGCGGCAGTCCTGTGGGCCAAAATGCCTTGTTGATGCTAGAGGTCAGAGGAGAATGGGCCGACTGATTCAAGCTGATAGAAGAGCAACTTTGACTGAAATGACCACTCGTTACAACCGAGGTATGCAGCAAAGCATTTGTGAAGCCACAACACGCACAACCTTGAGGCGGATGGGCTACAACAGCAGAAGACCCCACCGGGTACCACTCATCTCCACTACAAATAGGAAAAAGAGGCTACAATTTGCACGAGCTCACCAAAATTGGACAGTTGAAGACTGGAAAAATGTTGCCTGGTCTGATGAGTCTCGATTTCTGTTGAGACATTCAGATGGTAGAGTCAGAATTTGGCGTAAACAGAATGAGAACATGGATCCATCATGCCTTGTTACCACTGTGCAGGCTGGTGGTGGTGGTGTAATGGTGTGGGGGATGTTTTCTTGGCACACTTTAGGCCCCTTAGTGCCAATTGGGCATTGTTTAAATGCCACGGCCTACCTGAGCATTGTTTCTGACCATGTCCATCCCTTTATGACCACCATGTACCCATCCTCTGATGGCTACTTCCAGCAGGATAATGCACCATGTCACAAAGCTCCAATCATTTCAAATTGGTTTCTTGAACATGACAATGAGTTCACTGTACTAAAATGGCCCCCACAGTCACCAGATCTCAACCCAATAGAGCATCTTTGGGATGTGGTGGAACGGGAGCTTCGTGCCCTGGATGTGCATCCCACAAATCTCCATCAACAGCAAGATGCTATCCTATCAATATGGGCCAACATTTCTAAAGAATGCTTTCAGCACCTTGTTGAATCAATGCCACGTAGAATTAAGGCAGTTCTGAAGGCGAAAGGGGGTCAAACACAGTATTAGGATGGTGTTCCTAATAATCCTTTAGGTGAGTGTATAATCTACTTCTGAAATGTTGAAAAAAGACTGGACAGATGAGTGCAGATTGACTTTTGACAAACGTGCTGACCACACAGTGATCTTATTGTAATTACTAAATAAATGTGAATATAAAAGTTGGTGACATACCGTATACCTTCTCTCAGTATAACCACAATCATATTCATTGCAGTAATTGTACATGTTGAATGGCCCTAGACCCAAATCCAGTGGAATTATGATAAAGGAAATGCCTGCAGTTATAGCACTGAAAATGTTCATTCCAAGTGAACCTTTCACCTATAGGTGGGGGGAAAAAACAACATAAAATAGATTAATAAATTAACAAGAATTTTAGCTTGTTGACATAGATGGAAAGATATACTATCTTAGCTATAAAATAACTAGTGTTGTGTACATACCAAACACAAACTGGAGGGTGAATTCATTTTGTTTTCTGCAGCAATGCAAAGTGAGCCTGCGATAATGTACTGAGAGGAGAGAGGAAGACAAAAATCAAGACTGCTGGAATTTATGTTATAAAAGACACAACACTTACTTGTATAATTGTTTCTTACGATGAGAGATCCCCAGTAAGGAATACCAATAATGACAAAGGTGGATTCTGCATAAACTGTAGACACGATTCCCAACAGGAGAATCAACAGACCGATCATTATCTGGACAGTCTGTGAAGGACAAGAGAGTCTTTTATAAAGTAAAAATTATTATTATTTTGGTGAACAGTATAACATGAACAATATACATTTATAACAGTTGTAGTTATGGATTTATTATTGTACTACTAAAATATCTAGATACTCTCTGCACGAGTTCACACACTGATTTGCGGATGAGCAAAAGTTGTCCAGTACACATTCTTTTCTGTGACCGATACACTATAAAGTTTTACAGTTTTACTCTGTAAATGATAAACCTGATGATAAATGATAAATCTTATATTGCTGTCTTCCAGCATTGTCACCAAAACATTGTTTTTTTGTGTGTGTTTGCTAACCTCACACTGACATACACACATAAAAAACAATTATTTGGGTTGTGCCCAATTTCTCACCCCAAGTGCTTTTGGTTGGCCTTTCAGAAACGGCTGAAGTCTGTGAAGAGGTGAAACTCCCGCTGGCTGTTGTCCATAAACAGGCACAGGAGCATTTGTCCCAGTTCCAGCTGCTGTTGCTTGTGTTGGTGGTTGAAACTGGATGACAAGCGTCGGGGAGGTCATGGGTATGACAGTGTGGGACATTCTTGATTCTGAATCTGAAATCGACCTGTACAAAAAATCAAGACTAGATATGATTATAATATAGATATTCTATGTAAACAAACTTTCTCATTTATCCCTTAAAATACTATATATTCATTATATTTATTATTATAAAAGTGGTCTTCACAGGTTGAAAACCCTCTGAATGCAGTAGTCAACAGTAGTTATTACCATTGGTTAAATTATTGTCATCAACTAGAGTAACTCTATTAGACCTTGAAAACAGAGAATATGCTATATAACAAAATGACCCACATCATTTACATTTAAGGCATTTAGCAGACGCTCTTTTCCAAAGACACTTACAAAAGTGCCCTACCAACCAATATAGAGGAAATTCATTCATTAATACAATTAATAAATATATAAATAAAATGCAGACATAACGCAAAGATAGGCATCTGTATAAAGGTCAGATAGTCAGTGTAAGTGTATAATTTGTTGTTTTACCGGT
Source organism: Rhinogobio ventralis (assembly GCA_039654625.1). Classification (NCBI taxonomy): domain Eukaryota; kingdom Metazoa; phylum Chordata; class Actinopteri; order Cypriniformes; family Gobionidae; genus Rhinogobio; species Rhinogobio ventralis. Next base: position 36,451,284 of record CM077207.1, on the reverse strand, counting down.
AAAATCTTCTCTTCAGTTGGTTCACTGCACTTTGCTCTGTAGTTCAGTCACTCTTCTGAGATGAGCCCATGTAAGTATGATTCATAAGAGTAACTGCTGACATGTTTTCCCAGAATGAAGGAGAAGCAGGAAGCAGCTGGAGCTCAGGTGGTTAGGAGCTGCCCCTTTAATAAGATAATAAACCATAAAAGACAATGTTTATGTTGTAGTTCATAGCAAGTAATCTGGATTGGACCAGCAGATTGGCTGTTGCAGCTCTTGTGTCACCGCACAGTGCCTGTTCGTTCTCTAACTGTTTATATTCACAGTGTCTGACACTCGATCAGCTGGACCGTAGGTTTGTTCAATATATTCCTTTCTCATTTTGATTTGAGCATGTTTTGTGTATGCTATATATTTATACATATTTATTTTTTCTCATTTGTGATTGCTCCTTATTGTGATTTATTTGTTTTTGCATGCGTCTCTTTTGTAATTTGTTACAAAATTGTATTATTTTAGCTTGTTCTAGTCCGTCAGCGTGGATACTACTGTTACTGTTTACTGTAGTGGTAACTGCTGTCAAGTCAAAGCTTAAGACTATTCTTAAGAGCATTTATGAGAAGTTTTATACATATGGGCCCTGGAAATGAACACAAATCAAGACGGATATAAAAGTGCACACTGAACAATGAAAATGCAGATTCACAATCAGATGCGGACAGGGAATCGTACACTTAGCTGATCAAAAACCGTATACCGACACTAAATGGCATCTGCGAAGGCAAGGAGTGAAAGTGAGTTCTGAGTGAGAAGAACACAGAGCCTCTGAAGCCTCCAGTACTGTGATGTCACCAATAGGATGCATTCCTTTATTGTTTTGATTTAAAAATGACTTGTGTTTATATGGTTTCCAAAGTCCATGAGAGGGCTGTAGATTAGGCTACTTGTAGTAATAATGGCAATCAATATTTTGTGTCTACACCACTAATCTATATAGAGAACTGGATTGCACATGACGTCATAAAGAGTGAAGCTGCCGCACCGCCATGTTGGTATTCCCTAGTAAGCTCACGCATTCTATGAGGGCCTCATATGAACCTTACAGAGAATATGACAGTGAACATAATAAACTAAGAACATGAAACATGAACATAAAACAAACTGTGACACACTGTGACAGTAGTCCTTCTTCAATCTGTGGGATATCTGATAAAAGCATTGATAAGCCCACAGGTAAAATGATTGATAGAGCTCTAACACAAATGAAAAACACATATGAAAAGATCTGTTATGCTAAACACCTACAACTAAGGTTGCTTAAATCTTATTGATTTAAGTTCTTTATATTATACTTTTAAAATAAATGGGCTTCATCAGTATTTGAAAAGTAAACATTCCATCTGGTATATTTTTTCCACAGCAAGCTTTCTCATGTATTGGAGGTATGGAATTTCTGTGATTTTTGGCCACTATGGTTGTGACTCTATTCAAAACACTGCTTACTTTGTTATAAATGTAATGTTTTTTTGTTGTAAATGTTATATCTACAAATGTAAATTCACCAAACAACAAACCAATCTTTCGTGTCTTTTTGAAAGAATATAATCCATCTTAACACTATTGTTGCAATCCACGCCTGTCCCGGACTCCATTTCCCATGATCCTCCCTGTCTCACACCTGAAATCACTCACTCCTCATCTCTCCCACTCTCCCTGGATTCCCTGCACCTGGTCGTCGTCATTAGCACTCCCTTTATATTGATCTCACTTCCCTGCACTCCTTGTCCGTTCTTATGTGTTATGCTTATGTGTGTTGTGTTCTGTTGCCGTTTATAAATAAAAAACCCGTCTTTGTGGAAGCCCTGGATCTTCTCTTCCCTGCTGCACTACACACCGTAACAGAAGAACGGAACCAAAAACTGCCAGGACTGCCCTGAAGATGGGAATCTTCATCACCCCGATCTCTCCCGTGTCCCCTCCTGAAGACACGTCAGCGGTGGATCGCCTGTGGGGTCTCAGGCAGGGCGGTCGCCCGCTGGAGAGGTACGTGGAGGAGTTCGCTGAGCTGTCTTGTTTGGTGAACTGGCCAGATGCACCACTTAACGCGTGTTTTCTGATGGGCCTGGACAAGGACACCATTCGATATATTGAACCTGCCTGTTCCTTTTCCCTAGTCGAGTCGATGAATCTGATTCTCTGTTTAAATTGTTCCAATTTTGAAATTGAAGAGGTTCAAGAGAATGAGTGTCTTCCTCGTCCGGTCCCCTCAGAGAAGCATGCGGCCTGGTCAGTTCACCCACAGCCAGTTCCCTCCACATATCCCTCCAGTGGGCCTTCCCGTGTTGTCCTGCCTGTCCACAAGCCCAAACGGCAGAGAAGGAGGGCCAACGCCAAGCCCTCGTCTCCGGCCAAGATGGCCGCAGCCACGCCAGAGCCCTCGTCTCCGGCTAAGAGGGCCGCCGCCACGCCAGAGCCGCAGGACCTCTGGTTCATAGACTTTTGGAGCGATCCTGCCGCCACAGTTCCCACTCCGAGTCTCCTGGATTCCGCTCCAGGCCTCCCAGTTCCCGCTCCGAGTCTCCTGGATTCCGCTCCAGGCCTCCCTGTTCCCTCTCCGAGTCTCCTGGATTCCGCTCCAGGCCTCCCTGTTCCCTCTCCGAGTCTCCTGGATTCCGCTCCAGGCTTCCCTGTTCCCGCTCCGAGTCTCCTGGATTCCGCTCCAGGCTTCCCTGTTCCCGCTCCGAGTCTCCTGGATTCCGCTCCAGGCTTCCCTGTTCCCGCTCCGAGTCTCCTGGATTCCGCTCCAGGCTTCCCTGTTCCCGCTCCGAGTCTCCTGGATCCCGCTCCAGGCTTCCCTGTTCCCGCTCCGAGTCTCCTGGATTCCGCTCCAGGCTTCCCTGTTCCCGCTCCGAGTCTCCTGGATTCCGCTCCAGGCTTCCCTGTTCCCGCTCCGAGTCTCCTGGATTCCGCTCCAGGCTTCCCTGTTCCCGCTCCGAGTCTCCTGGATTCCGCTCCAAGCTTCCACGTTCCCGCTCCGAGTCTCCTGGATTCCGCTCCAGCCCTCCTCGAGCCCACTCCAGCCCTCCTTGGGCTCAGGAACTTTGAGGCCTGGAGCAAAAAATTGCAACAAACAAAAATGGGTCTGTCATTGAAAAAAGTTCCCAACCCTGTAAATGGTTTCTGCACACAGAACAGAATCTCACATATTAGATGTGGTTTAAACTCTTTCTTTGGTAAGTAGTTTAGTTCATCAATGACCAACACTCGTTTAAATATGTATTTCAACAAGAATTCAACTGATATGTGTCTTATTGTTTGTATGTGAATGTCTACACACATCTGTGCCTTGAGCACGCAAGCAGGACTTTTATTTTGGAGTGGTGTTGTGACGTCATAAGGCGTAAAGAAAGGTTTGCGTTTTAAGCGTTTAAAGTGTTTAAAAGGCAATGTTATTGTTTTAACAAGAACCGTTAAATGAGTGTTTGATCATTGAACTTAACATTATAATAGTGATGGCACTTCATGAAGCACTGAAACAGTTGAAGCAAATGTGCCATGACACCTGTCTCTACAGCGACACCTAGGACTTAGCCGATGACTTTTTATTTATTTTTTTTACATGTAATCTCTCCAGCCTTTGAAAAAATCCTCTCACAAGGGACACTTGTGGCATGCACAAATATTTTTTAGTACATACAAATGAGCAGTGTCAGTAGCAGGCCTAGGTACAGGGGGAATGTTACCATCCTCTGCACCCTCCAGGATGAGTGCTCCTCAAATGGCGCATCATGGATGATGTATTGCTGCAGAAGGCTAGCTGCCCATCACAATACACACATCTCACTTTATTTGGTGTTTCCAAATGGAAATTCCCACACCACAGATGTACGGCATCTCTTTCATGGAGCCTCCATTTGTATTTATTCTATTAATATATCTATCTATATATCACCTATGAATCTATATAATTCTATATCTCTAACTTATGTCACTATCTAACTTAGCCTATATGAATGTGTCACTATATCTATCCTAACTATCTGTCACTGTCTATACCCTATCAGTCAATATATCTAATTTAAATCTAGCCTAAATATAACTAACCAAAGCACACTATAAATCTCACTTATATCACAAAATCTCTCTCCTCTCACAAAAACCCACGATGTGAAGATGGATTAACTTCACTTTTAAACTGTGGGGAATCAGGTTCGTACAGATGTGTGACTGTGTGGTTTGTTCCCGCCCCTTTCAATCAAACGCAGTTTTGACAGGCGCCACCTGATGAAACACTTTGAAGCTTCATTTAGCCGTAGTCACGTGACATGGGTGTTTTGAATCACAGTTCGGAGCAGTGTTTCGAAACATCTGAGCTTCGGGATCTCGACAAAGCTTCGAAACGTCAGCTTTGCGTCAGCTAGCCCTGACCCATTGACTGTTATGAACACGATTTATGCTCTGCCTCTGATACTGCAGTTTATCCGGGTTTACCGATCCACGCTTGTACTGTGAGTTTGTGTTCTTTTAATAAACTGCACATGTATCCCAATCTGCCTGAGTTTTTTTTGTTTTGTTTTTTTAAACATATCCAGAACTTGAAATTACTCAAATTCCATTCTTTTCAATACTTTTCCAAGCTGAGCAGGAACCCTGTAATTAAAGAGGATGTCCATTTATGTTCACATACCATATGTAGCACTTCTTACCTTTCCCTGAACTGTGGAGACCAGAGCAACTGAGCACACAGGGCTTGCTGCAGCCTTGGCACTGATGGGTCCAGAGGCTGGGGGGAAAGAGGGGTAGAAGAGAAGGATTAATTCTTGTGTATGCTAACAGAAAGTGGCCATAATAAGAGTTACGTTGTGACCTGCTATAAAATAGAAGAATTGGAATTCTGCCCAAATCATATTGGAGATAGTAAAGGATATGGTTTCCTATTTGTATAAAATATAATATGCATAATAGAATAGAATAGGTAAGAAAGGGCTGATAGTACTCTGTTCACAGATGTTGCCTGGGTCCGGACTGGTTCAGAGGAAGGAAGTATTAAAGATAAGTAGTGGTATTGAGGGTTTTATTTTAAAAAATACGGTAACACTTTATAATAACTACATGCTATGAATCATTAGTTAAGCATTATAATATAGTCAATCCATCATTTATAAAGCATTAGTAGGTATGTTAGTAAGCAGTTTATATATACAGCTATAAATGCTTTGTTCTTGATTTATGAGAATATCTATAATGCATTTAATAATTGTATTTTCATACTTTATTAATGACCAATTAATAATTTCTAAATTAAGTATAATATATTATACTTGCTAGGCGCAGTACAGCTCTGCGATTGGAGGAGCTCTTGATTCAGATGGATCGCTCAAATCAGAAAGAATGTAAAGGTTATGACGACGGCGATGGACATGAGCGGGATGTTATAGTTCGAAGAATTCTTTTGTACCTTCTACATACTGAATATGAAAAAGCACATTTTACACATGTAGCACTTATTCACACACGCAATCGCTCTCTCTGATGCATTCAAACAAACCTTACAGTGCTTATCTGCTTACAGTTATCTGTATCTGATTTTGAATGAGCAGAAATCTGTAATGTAGTGACCCGTAGATAAAATAACGGATGAAAACATACTATTGTCATTTTTCCAAACAAAATTTGCACTGCAAAAAGCAGCATAATGCTGATAAAGCCTAATAAGCTTGGCATGTCGTAGGAAATTGTTTGCACATTAATGTTCCAATAAACCATGTTGAAACTATCTCCTATTTTTTTTTCATTTAATGTATGTTATAAACTGAACTTTTGTGATAGCCGTGAATTTCCGTGAATTTAGCCGTGAATTTCCTTGGAGCGAAGACGAAGCGGTGTTTCTGATATCAGTGAGCGAGGAGTGGGAAATGGTGAACCCGGGCCGAAAAGTACACTCTCTGGCAGGCTGCACAGGGGTATTTGCTACTCTTGCTTTGTTCTCTATTCCCTTTTTAATTTTTTTCCCTTTGGTTGTTTTTTGTTCTTTTTGGTAGTAATGTAATTGATGTGGTCTGTGCTTGTTAAACGGTAGAAGGGGGGTCTGGCCCTTGTTTTAAGGCTCCTTTCCCGTTTTGGAATAGGTATTAGGTCATCGAAAGTTCCTGATCTTGTGCTGACCTCTACAGAAGATGAGGAAGATGAGGTTTGTTCCTTCTCCTGATGTTTTGAGGCGTCTTGCTCAAGAGTGAAAACATGGAATAAGGACCTCTCTATATCCTCCTGGGATGTGATGATTATTTCTTCATTCACCAAATCTTCACTGAAAGTGTCACAATGACCCAAGATTGGTGTATCCTCTACCACGGGCAGTTCTGTTCCTGTGGGTAGTACAGCCCTCTCTGTTGTGATGCTTGGTGCGTATACATCATCAAGGATTATGTTCTTGTTAACAGGGAACATCCCTGTGCCCCTGAATCCAGCCTGGGCATTTTCAACTGTCGCAGTCTTCTGCCAGGCCTGGTGAAACAGAGAACACAGAGAAGAACTGTGTTTTGGGGAGCTTCTGTCCTGCCGTCCTCCTTGTCCACTTCCGCCCCTCCTCATACTAATTGTGTTTCAAACTGAAAAGCGCTTGTCAGCAGGTTGGAGGGCATGTGTGGTGTGAGGCGGATAGGCCATCACATGCACATTTTTGGCTTTTTCAGTTGTATGAAGTCCAAATTATAGACATGGCTACTGTGGCCACCCAACAGGATAACATGGGGCCTTGGGTCATCTTTTGGCAGCAGCTCTGTAAACATCTGACCCCACTCCAGGAACAGGTCACTGTTTATCCAGCCATTGTCAGAGACCCTAACTGCAACATTTTCTGGGCAGCCATAAAGCCACTCACTCCTTAGTCGCTTGCCTTTAAAATTGACCATTGTGCGACTAAATGTTCCCGCTCCATTGAAAGCTACATGAACTGTTGTGGTTTCTCCTTTCTCCCCAGCAGTTACCTCTGCACAGGGCTTACCCACCTCCCCAACCACGCGGGTAGAGCAAAACTGGTCTTGCAGGCCAGATTCATGGCAATTCCAAAGATGTGATGGAACATCTTTGATGGCAAGTTCCTCTAGAAGGTCTTCATACTGTTGAAACCACTTTCCTACCACACAAGGGTCCAGCCCTGCTGCTGAAAGAGCCTCTGGTTTCCTGATGCTGAAGTCTGTATTCCATTAAAAAAAATTACAAAACAAGTAATACCCAGCAGTGCCTTTTACTTCAGAAAAGCCTTTGACATTATTGGCCTTTGCATAATTAAATGTAATTCCCTGGACATCTCTTTTGGTAAGGGGGAAACCTCTTTTGGAGAGGAGCTTGATAAGACTGGCCAGTTCTTTCTCAGATTCCTCTGGCAGGTGTTGCTTCCTCCCAGATGCATAGCCAGAGCCAGCAACTTCCCCTCCACGCTCTAAGCATTCAATAATCACTCCTCTCCAGCTCCGCTCCGGGTTCACCATTTCCCACTCCCCGCTCCACTCCTCGCTCACTGATATCAGAAACACCACTCCATCTTCGCTCCGAGGAAGTATTTAAGTGAGCTCTGAAATATCACAAAATTTTGGTTTATAACATACATTAAATGAAAAAAACAACAACAATAGGAGATAGTTTCAACATAGTTTGTGTTTATTTCAGTGCAAATTTTGTTTGGAAAGATGAAATTAGTAGGCCAATGTTTTCATCAGTTATTTTATCTACGGGTCACTACATTACAGATTTCTGCTCATTCAAAATCAGATACAGATAACTGTAATCAGATAAGCACTGTAAGGTTTGTTTGAATGCATCAGAGAGAGCGATTGCGTGTGTGAATAAGTGCTACATGTGTAAAACTTGCTTTCACCCGATCATATTCAGTATGTAGAAGGTACAAAAAAATGATTTAACTATAACATCCCGCTCATGTCCATCGCCGTCATCATAACCTTTACGTTCTTTCTGATTTGAGCGATCCATCTGAATCAAGCTAATTAAATGTGTTTAATGTGTGAGTTCTGGCTAAAAATGCAATTATATTATGGGCCGTTGGCATGAAATTTACTCGTCATGGAGCGGTAGTGGAGCGCTCTCGGAGCGAGTGAAAACCACGGCGCTCCTACTTTTAAAAAATCCGTTCCTCACTCCATTCAAAATCACGGCGCTCCACTCCAGTCTGCTCACGTACTCTAATGCGCCTGTGCAAAGTGGTCTTTAGAATGTTCCAAGCTCTTGCTAAAAAGCTTAAATTAACTGTCTGTCCTCTCTCAACTGTCTTCTGGTATTCATTAATGGCACCCCTCATTCTGTCATTTCTTCACTGGTTGTATCTTTCTTTCTTTCTTTCCCCATTTCTTTTCCATCAATCGATGATGATATCGTAAATATTATTTTAACAATGTGCTAATTGACATTATCGAGTACATCCCTTACTTTACAAAAACTAAACAAAAACATACCCAAAGTGATGAAGTCTAGTAGGTTAGACTAGTCCGCGTGCGCATTTAGAGTGCACGCTTTCACTGTATGATTTACTCTAAATAATGCTCCTAAAATTCAACATAAGAGGCAAAAATGAGGTGAGGTGAAGGTGAAAACTTTTGAACAGGATGAAGATGTCCAATTTTTTTCTTATTTTGTTTAAATATATATATTTTTTAATTTAGTACTGCCCTTCAGAAGCAACAGAAGATATTTACATGTTTCCCGGAAGACAAATTAAGAACAATTTACCTTGATCTTCAAATTCAATACGTTTTCACCCCCGGCTCTTAATGTGTTGTGTTTCCTTCTGGAGCATCAGTGAATGTTTCAACGTTTTTTAATAGTTGCGTTTGAGTCCCTCAGTTGTCCTCACTGTGAAAAGATGGATCTTAAAATCATACAGTCACTGCTGGAGAGGGTTTAAATATGAAAAGATGCTGGAAGACTGAAGAGTTTGCAGGACCTGGAGGATTTTTCTCAAGAACATTGGGCAGTTTAACTGCTCAGGACAAGCAAGGGACTCATGAATAATTAATGGTTCATAAACTTTTGAACGGGGTAATTTTAATAAATTCAGCTATTTTTTTGTCTTGTGGACTATATGTAAACATTTTTTATGTAAAATATCTTATTCAGGACTACTAAATTTAAAAAACCTGCATTTTGTAAGATCTATCTTATTTAGTTAAAATTATTCACATTTTCACAGATTCTGCAAGCGCTTCACAAACATTTTTTTTTTTTTGGAACTGTATTTCATTCTGAGTGGAATATATTTTGGTCTATTTATCGTATATCTACACATAAGATAATTATATGTATGATTAGTGTAGCTGTAAGTTAATTTTGTTAACTGCCAATCATATTACATGTGAGGGAATGTCTAAAATGTCTAAATAAAAACGATGTCTAATCCACATAATTTGCCTGGATCATTAAGGATGAAGCTATGACTTTGTCTTCTGTGTGGATATTTTCAGTTCACGAGCTAATGTTCATCTGAGGACAGTCATACAATGACATACTGTAGATAAATCGAGTCAGGAACTGTTTAAACCACATGCAGCCCTGCATAGACGTGTCTGAGCATTGCACACGTCACTAAAATGCAGAACCAGGAAACAGGAATCACATGAGTTCAGAGGAACTGAAACTGAAGTGTAGTTGATCTGTTGTGTGCTTGTGTCTCTGTATTCATGCAGTAAAATGGCAGAAGCCAGAATTTCTCAGGATGAGTTCCTGTGTCCAGTGTGTCTGGATCTCCTGAAGGATCCAGTGACCACTTCTTGTGGACACAGTTACTGTAAGAGCTGTATTACAGGCTGCTGGGATCAGGAGGATCAGAAGAGTGTCTACAGCTGCCCTCAGTGCAGACAGACCTTCAGTCCAAGACCTGCTTTAGCTAAAAACACCATTCTGGCTGAAATGGTAGAGAAACTGAAGAAGACTAAACTTCCTGATGACTGTTACGCTGGAGCTGGAGATGTGCAGTGTGACGTCTGTACTGGAAGAAAACACAAAGCCGTCAAGTCCTGTCTGAAGTGTCTGGAGTCTTACTGTCAAACTCATTTTGACCGTCATGAGGACTATCACTCACGCAAGCCACATAAAGTGACTGATGCCACTGAACGACTGCAGAAGATGATCTGCCAGAAACACGACAAGCTCCTTGAGGTTTTCTGCTGCACTGATCAGAAGTGTATATGTGTGCTGTGTACGATGGATGAACATAAAAACCACGACACTGTATCAGCTGCAGCTCAGAGGACAGAGAAACAGGTATGAACTTTAAACTACACACTGATGAAATAATGCTGACACTGTTTATATTGGCTCTCATCTTATCAGGTAACATCATTCACAGTGTGAAGCTTTACATCAGTGTCAGTTTCACTTTTATGATACTTACACATGTGTTGTGAAACAGGCCTTATGCGTCATGTAAATTCATGTACAATTGTGGAAACTGGTCAATCATCCCTTCAGGAGTTTGAACTTACAGCCATTGGTTATCAATTCTACTGTTACTGGATTCAGCTCTTCACATGATGATTTAGTGACATCTCTGTTATTGGTTTGTGCTTCAGAAGCAGCTGAAGGAGACGCAGAGGTCGATCCAGCAGAGAATCCAGCAGAGAGAGAAAGATCTTCAGCAGCTGAGAGAGGCTGTGGAGTCTCATAAGGTGAGTCTGGAGAAGAAGATTTTGAGAAGTGTCAGTCAGGACTCACTGAAGCCACTGTGTGATTGTGATGTGTGTCCTAACAGCGCTCTGCACAGACAGCAGTGGAGGACAGCGAGAGGATCTTCACTGAGCTCATCCGCTCCATTGAGAGAAGCCGCTCTGAGGCCACACAGCAGATCAGAGATCAGGAAAAGACTGCAGTGAGTCGAGCTGAAGGACGACTGGAGCGACTGGAGCAGGAGATCAGTGATCTGAGGAGGAGAGACGCTGAGCTGGAGCAGCTTTCACACACACAGGATCACGTCCATTTCCTGCAGGTAACAGAGATCTAGAAGAACAAGAGACTCACAGAGAAACATTTCATGAGAGCAGAATGAGCCGTTGACTGAAGTGTGGATCTGTGTGTTCGGTTATTATATAATCATCAGTCAGACTCTCATCTGATCATCTTCTTCTGAAAGAGACGCACTTACAAATACAGTTCAGTTCAGAAATCTCTTAGGAGACATTATTCTGAAAGATATATTGAGCTTCCAGACAGCAACAGTTCAAAACTTCACTTTTTTTTTTTTTTTTTTTTTTTTTACAACAATGTGAAATCCCTGAGCTTGATGGTGCCAGTTTCACACAGGAAGATTTTCCATCATCTCTTTACTTATCTTTTTACAAACTTTTGTTTACCAAAATTAGATAATCTTTAAGCCTGCTGAAACCTTTTATAATAATTTTCATGAACACATTATTGAATTTGACAGTAAAGTCCTCAAACAGGAAGTGAGGCTATATATTATCAATGCTTCAGCGCATTTAAACTACAAAATTTGACCTTAGGATCGTGTCCTAAGAGTCCTTGTGAATTTCAGAGCCACTAACTGCTCAAAAGTTATAAATATGGTCAATCTACTCGTTGCCTTTGAACTGCTTTTCCTGATCAAATCTACTCAACCCTGTCATGTGACGCCATTGATACACTTGATCTGTTACATTTATGTTATTGGCAGATGTTTGATCATCAAGTGTTTTTTTTTTTAGAAAGTTCAAACATTAGAACTTATAGTTCTAACATGATATAATGAATATGAAAACGAAGCTGATGCTGTGAAAGTGCTGGATTGAGGAGAGTAACTAAAGATCAAATCTGACAGTAGTGCAGGTTATTGGCTGAAGTGTGGAGGTAATGAGCTTTGATTTCTGTTTCCTGTAGAGTTTCCAGTCTCTCTCAGCTCCTCCTGAATCTACAGACGTCAATGACAATCCCTTCAGTTCTCTCTCCTCTTTTGATGGCGTGGGAGAATCTGTCCGTCAGCTGAGAGACAAACTGGAGGATTTCTGCAAAGAGGAGCTGAAGAAGATCTCTGACAGAGGTAAAGTCCTGGAGATTCATCTGCTCTCAGAAATGATCCTCCATCATCTCATATCATGTAGAAGATCATATTAGAAATGTCTTAGGAACGGATGCAGGGATCATTTTCTCTTGACATGATAATCACACTCTTCATGTCTGTTGATTTCCACAGACATTGTTCCCAGGACGAGGAACGACTTCCTACAATGTAAGTCCCTATGAAAACAAGCAGAAAAACTCTGAGTGTGTTCATGTTCTTTCTATAGAAGGAGAAAGAAAACATGACAGAAGAGCTTTAGAGCTGATCATGTAAATGATGATTAAACTGCACTGAGACTGCTGATATATTGAACATGAAGAGTTCAGCTACATTAAAAGATCATGTTTTGATTGTGATGTGTTTTCTCTCCATCAGATACCCATCAGTCCACTCTGGATCTGAACACAGTGAATAAATTCCTCCGTCTGTCTGAGAGGAACAGAGTGATTACGTTCACTCTCACAGAGCAGCCGTATCCTGATCATCCAGACAGATTTGATGGATATAACCGTCAGGCGTTGTGTAGAGAGAGTGTGTGTGGACGCTGTTACTGGGAGATTGAGTGGAGTGGTGAAATGTTTGGTGTGTTAATATCAGTGTCATATAAGAGCATCAGCAGGAAGGGAGAGGGTAAAGAGTGTGTGTTTGGATCTAATGATCAGTCCTGGAGTTTGATCTGCTCTTCCTCCAGTTACTCATTCACACACAATAACATAAAGACTGAACTCCCTGTAAAGCCCATCAGCAGTAGAATAAAGACTGATCTCCCTGTAGAGTCCATCGGCAGTAGAATAGGAGTGTATGTGGATCACAATGCAGGAACTCTGTCCTTCTACAGCGTCTCTGACACAATGAGCCTCATCCACACAGTCCAGACCACATTCACTCAACCGCTCTATCCTGGGTTTAGGGTTGGTCCTGGTTCATCAGTGAAACTGTGTTGATGAATCAGAATAGACTTATTATACCCATAATACTTTCATTCACTACATTAATATGTATAAAATACTCTGTAAATATTGTATTCTTATTGTATGTTGTTTAATGGAAAATAAAAATATGTTCTTTCTATGGCTTCCAAGTTTCAACAAATAAATTAGACTGATTTATGATTGCTGTGCATGCCTAATGATGATGATTTAATGTTTTTAATGAATAAAGTTTACTATCTATACACTAGCTGACATTTTCTCCTAATGATATTAAAAGTACTGGAAAGTTTAGTTTTCTGTAAGCAGTTATAAAAGGAAATATTCAATAAAAAGCAAAGTGCATCATGCTGGCAATACATCTGAAACTAAGAATGTGGAATTAGAAATTGTATTTAATTAAAAATATCTCAGCATCTTGTTTCTTCAGTTGAATTTGTCTACTGATTATACACCCGTTTGCAACCAAAAATCCACAGCAAACATTAATAAACTGAATGAATTTCTTTACTCAAGGCAAAGAGTATGGATACACAATATCAGGCCAGCAGAGCTCTCTCTGAAACTTCAGAAAGGAGGATACATGGTCTGTGAGAAGCATTTTAATTACAGAAATACAGGCTACAGATGCCACATTATAAAATACATTAACCCCTAGAGGTCGAAGATCACGCCAGCGCAACCACCTCGATTTTTTTTTTATCAGTGCCAAAGAGACTCAAATAACTGTCGATTTTTATCATTCAGGCAAGTGTTATACATCATTATAATCTAAGTATCTACATTTATTTGTGTATACTCACAATAAAAACAAAATGTTGTGCTTTTTGCAAAATAAAGAAAACAAATCTGAAGTCTAATCTGATACTTAGTGAATACTTGTCACACAAACATGAGCCATATGTCTAAAAAAACGTTGAAATGTCAGGTTTTAAATCATGTAAATCAAATCGAAAACAAATATTCTCGGTTTATGTAATCTGTTTGAAAAGAGAGAGATGTCAGTCGTTCAAGAGCACCTTCATTATCTGCTAATGCGGCCACGCCCACGGAGCGCGCGTTCTTTCGAGATTCAAATACTGACGCAATCAATGCCCACATCAACATATCAAGTTCAGAGCATGTACTTTACATCATTTTGAGACGCGGTGAGGAATAACCCTGGAATAATTTACCTCAGAAGAAAAGCTGTTTATTTCTAAGAGCAACTGCCAACCGATTATTGTGAGGTAAGTTTATTCTGTTAGTATCCATTTAAATATGAATCCTGCTGCAACATAAAATGTCAAACGTAAGACTGTTTAGACACGATTTCTTTGGCCTGTTTTGGACAGATTTTGAAGTGTTTACGATAAAATAGCCTAGTGTCACATCAATAAAGCTTTTGTTCGCAAATTTCTGCTCAGATGCTATAAATTTTGTGTACAATAGGCTACTTGTTGTAGCCATTAAAATGTATTTGTTTCATATTGATGTTTAAATATTATAGCCTAATATTATTTTTTTATTTAATCTATGTTGAATAAAAAAAGTGAACAGCACGAGTAAGAAAGGACACATAATAAGATGCGCAATACGAGTGTGTCAGACGTGATTTTGACCACTTCATTAAGTTTTGTTTTGTTTAATTTCATTTAGTATAAATTGCATCTTAATTTTAATAAATGTTTCATCAGCCAATTGCCTGAATTTAATAAATAATAAGCAAATATAGCAGACAATAGCCTATAATTCGTTACAATTATATAGTGCTTTTCTGGGTACTTAAAGCGCTTTACATATAGAAAAGGGGAATCTCCTCAATCACCACCAATGTGCAGCATCCACCCGGATGATGCGATGGCAGCCATATTGTGCCAGAATGCCCACTACACTCCAGCTTATGGTGGAGAGGAGACAGAGTTATGAAGCCAATCAGTATATGGGGATGATTAGGAGGCCATGATGGACAGAGGCCAATGGGCAAATTTGGCCAGGATGCCGGGGTTACACCCCTACTCTTTTTCCGAAGGAAAATCCTGGGATTTTTTAATGACCACAGAGAGTCAGGACCTCAGTTTCAGGTCTCATCAGAAGGACGGTGCTTGTTCCAGTATAGTGTCCCCATCACTAATCTCGGGCGTAAGGACCCACACCACAGGGTGAGAACCCCCTGCTGGCCTCACTAATACCTCTACCAGCAGCAACCTAGTTTTTTCCAGGAGGTCTCCCATCCAGGTACTGACCAGGTTCAGCCCTGCTTAGTTTCAGTTGGCTAAAAAGTGATATGGCTGCTGGCGCAATCATGTTATAGGCTCTGGCGCAATCATGCACTGCACGGCACATCTCATAAATGACCCTAAACTTGAAATTATATTTGAGTATTGTGTGTATCGGATAGTTTACAAAATCAAATGATTCAGAAAAAGTGTCGCAATCAACCTGAATTCACCCTATACTCTTTGAAATCATAATTGCATTGCATTATGTTGTTTTAAATCCCAAATATTTTACTTATAACATTCATCATTACCAATTATTCAGTTATTTATATTTACTGAATTGTGTTCAATGTCACAATATTACTGTTTTTTTAGCATGAGACTTCTTTCAAAAACATTAAAAATAGTGTTTACCGGATAAACAAGTCACGACCCTGAAACAGATTAACATGCACATCAACTGTATGGGGAAGGCAATCGACATCCTCCCTAGCCAAACATTCTGAACGCAGTGGACTGGACCCATTGGACTCGGGGGATGGGTTGGGCGATGTGGTTGCACTGGTCGGCTCATTTAAACTGGCAAGGGAGAGGCACACGGTGAACCAGAGTGTGGGAACCGTAGTGAACCTCTTCCAAACAAGAAGATTAAACAAGGTCAAGTTGGTGGTCTTACAGAGGGGATTGTCCTTCATCCCGAGGGGGCAGGGGATGGGAGGGAGTGGGTGGTATAGGTTAGAGGCAGAGGAGGGCCTTACGGCCTACCACAGGAGGCTAAAACTAGCCGGGTTTTTTGAGGGGGAGGGAGGACAGAGAGCTCCCTTTACAGAAAGCTCAGGGTGGGAACCTAGGAATAGCCAGGTGGGGGAGGGGTTTGGAAAATAATAGAAGAGGATCTGAAAATCATGAAAGGGATAAGGGAGGTCCCAGAAACTTGTAATCTTTCAAAAGAGGAATGGGGGGCCTTGAAGGGACATTGGTCATCAAGCCTGCGGACAAGGGGAGCATTGTGGTGGTGGTGGAAAGGGAGCCGTATATCAGGGAGGCGATGAGGCAGCTGCAGGACCCAGAGTTCTACCAGGAGTTGGACAGGCCAATCGACATGGAATCGGTGGATTTAATCAAGAATGAGATAGCATTACAGGAAAGGAGGATCTTAAACGCTAGGCAGCTCCAGTATATTCTGGGACCGAAATACACAAGGAGAAAACCACTTGGTCGTTTCCAGATGTCCCTCCTGGTAGACTGTGGGAGTGAGAGTTATGGGGTGGCCGAACTGATTACCTCATACCTGAACCCACTCTCCACCACGCACGCCAGTTACATCTTGGAGAAGGTGCAGGGAATGAGGTATGGGGTCAATGCCAGGCTCTTCTCCATGGATGTGGAGAGTCTCTACACAAATATAGAGCTGGAGCGTGGACAAGAGGCAGTCAGAAAGTGCTTCCAGCGTTATCCAGAGGAAGGGAGACCAGATGGGAGTCTGTTGAAGCTCCGAGAGTTGAGCCTCGCGAAAAATGACTTTGAATTTAATGGCCATTACTACCTGCAGGTGAAGGGGACGGCAATGGGTAAGAGGTTTGCTCCAGCGTACGCAAACATTTATATGGCCAAATAGGAGGAGTCTGTGTTCCCAAGGTGCAAATCTTTACCCGCCCAATATTGGAGGTACTTGGATGACGTTTGGGGAGTTTGGGAAGGCACAGACGGGGCCTGGTTGGAGTTTGTGCAGACCTTACATTCACATCACCCATCCATACAACTAAAATATGAACTGGAGGAGGAAAGTATTATTTTTTTGGGGCCCTGAGGAGGAGGGGATATTCCCGGCAGTTCCTGAGGGACGAAGGGAATGAAGGGAGGGAGGGGAAACCCAGGCCCTCAAGAAGAAGAAAAACTTCCCCTGATTATAAACTTCTCTAAAAAGGCCAAAGGACTAACCATGGGGGTAAGGCAGACATTTAAGTGCTTGTCCCAGGATCTGGGGGCTCAGTACAGGATGGTTGCGGCCTGTAAAAGAGGGAGGAATCTGAGGGATGTGCTGGTTCACAGCAGACTGGGGCCAGCAAATAATAAGTCCCCAGTAAAAACCCAGCAGACCTTTGTGAAAGGGGACAGGGGAGAATGTACAGGGTCACTCAGGTGGTCCCACTCAATCAAAAGAACTGCATTTATTTAATTCGATGTGCCCGGTGTGGGAAGAAATATGTGGGGGATGCAGGGAATTCCATGCTCACCAGAATGTGGGGGCATAGACATTCAGTGAGGAAAGGGACAGGGGAACATCATCCCTCATTTTCAGAGGCATGGGATCCAGAACATCAAGTTCAGCGGACTGGAGCACAACCCAGAATGGGGGAAGAGAGATACTGGATCAGGAAACTGGACACATGGTTCCCTAAGGCAGGGGTTTTCAAACTTTATGATGCCAAGGACCCCCAAATTTTATGAGGGACCCCTTCCTACAATCCAGCTCTATATTTTTTTAATGTATGAACATTTAAACTGTCAGATAAATAGTAAGTGTGACATTATAAATTCAACATATTGTTTCCAAACTTAAATTGGCTATACTTAATGTTTGATGAATATTTGACACTAAAGGGGTTAAACTTAAACTAAATAAGCAGATTAACGCACCAGTCAAGTGCAGACCAGTATTGTGTTCAGGAAATACGCAGCAGTTATTACTTTTGTGAGTTTATTTCATATTGAGTATTAGTGAATCTGTCTACACCAAAATAAATGTCAATTGTTCCCCTTAAAATTAGACTATACAGTGATTAAGCCCAAAGTTACTGTGGGTGGGGGTGATGAACACAATATATATAATGCATCCTATGTATTTTGTAGTAATACAGCACATTTTATAATTGACCGTATTTGCCAGAAAAGTCGCACCTGAATGCAAGTCACATGACACCGGGTCATGTTGAGAGTGAAACACGCGTGCATTGTTGTAAAATCTGCATTTTATTATTAGCTACATTCAGAAGTAGTGTAAAACACCGGTAAATAAAATACAACAATACAAACACTATTAACATGTAGGCTATGCATATTTTAAAAAAATGTACTTCATATTTTTACTTATTTTACACTGTATGACACATCCTTAAATGAATGGTGTAACATTTGGATGATATTATACTATTTATGTAAAGGTACTGACTTCAGGTACTGAAGTCCAGTACCATATGTGTATATAGGCGAAATCGGCATCTTCACATGCAGAGATATGAGTTTGGAATAACAGCAAGTACTGACTGGCACAGCCTTAATATTGTACAACAGACAAATTAAATGAAGAATAATAACTTTTTATATGTTTGGTTTTATTTTGATAATGAACAACCTGGGATGTTAATTTAGCAATGCCAGAACTGATATGTAATGTGAGCGTGCAAGGCGCCGTCGACATCACTTCTTTTTTTCCTCATTCGAAACAGTAAAATGTTTATTTTATTTGTGTACATTCAAAATTACTACAAAATGTCTTGCCTTTGAAAAATTAAGAAAACAACAGGATGCGCTGCTTTAGCGCGTCTCGGTCTCCTTGAACATCTTCTGGCGCACACCAGAAACATGAACTAAAATACAGCGAATACTTGACACGTCTACTTTAAAAAGTCAACATTGATTATTTGATGTTAAATGCATTTGTGGCGAGCGGTGAGGTGAGGGACCGTGAGAACGGGCCGGTGACGAGTGATAATGAGCTCCAGCTGCGCGCCACACCGGTCTCGTCTCACGGAGGAGTGACGGGAGCATAAAAAGGGGAGCGACGACAGTGCAAGACGAGAGAGGACCAGGCCTGGATTTACGTTGTGTTTTTGTTTACGTTTGGTTTTGTGTGTGTGCGCGGCAGTCGTCCGTGAGGGGCTGCCGCGGTGACTTTCATTTTGTTTATTTATTTGATTAAAGTTTTAAATGTTCGCCGGTTTCCCGCCTCCTCCTTCCCGGAACATACAAACGTTGTTACATTGGTGCCGAAACCCGGGAGGAAGGAGGGACATGCTGTCGAAGAGCCCTCGCTGCTGAGGGGGATCGCGGTGCTGAGGAGGTCGGGCAGCGCGGATGAGTGAAGACCGCGAGGGGCTGCCCGAGGCGGTGGTGCTGGAGCGAGTGAAGATCCGGTGGGACGGAGAGCTCGCTGCCGTGCCCCTGGGTCGAGGTGGGGTGGCTGCCGTCTGAGAGGGAGAGGAGGAGTCATCGGCGTTCGCCGTGGGCCGAAGCCTGCTGCCATCCGCCATGATGGGGAGGAGCAGGGAGCGCGTGGCTCGCTGCCGGCTGCCCTCAATAGGAGGAGCCACCGCCGGCCGCCAGGGGGCGGAGGAGGATCGAGCCGTCCACCGAGCGTCCAGTGCCATCGCATGGCACCGCGAGGAAGAGCCTCTCGGCTGGCTGAGGGCCGAGCGGCAGTGTGTCGGGGAACCGGACCACAATTTTTTTTTTTTTTTCATTTCTCCTCTCTCCCCTCTCTCGTTTTGTCGCTCCTCATGCTCCTGGCTCCGTTTCTCTCGCCTCTCTGTCCTTACCCCCAGGTACTGCGGCCGCCGTGAGGGGGGGGGTAGAGCGCAGTCTCAGGAGTGCCCCCCGGCCTGCGAAGGGTGTTGGGGGTATGTGGCGAGCGGTGAGGTGAGGGACCGTGAGAACGGGCCGGTGACGAGCGTTAATGAGCTCCAGCTGCGCGCCACACCGGTCTCGTCTCACGGAGGAGTGACGGGAGCATAAAAGGAGGAGCGACGACAGTGCAAGACGAGAGAGGACCAGGCCTGGATTTACGTTGTGTTTTTGTTTACGTTTGGTTTTGTGTGTGTGCGCGGCAGTCGTCCGTGAGGGGCTGCCGCGGTGACTTTCATTTTGTTTATTTATTTGAATAGTCACTTTGGAATAAATCACGGCATGTTTCATGATAAAAATCTTCACAGTCCGGAAAATACGGTAGGATCTAGCAAATTAATTTGCGGACCCCCTGGCAAAATCAATACGAAATCTCATTATAAAAACATTATAAAATAATAATAAAAAAAAAAAAAAAACACATCATGGAGCCTTTAATGTGTATGGATCATCAGTGAAACTGAGTTGATGAATCAGAATAGACTGTAGAGTAGGGGTGTGCGATATTGACAAAAAAATTATATCTCGATATTTTCTGAGATTTTATCAATAATGATAATTAGACGATATTTTGAGTGTGTTGTGCTGGTAGGCTACCTTGTCAGGTTTAGGACTGCCGTGTTCATATTCTGTGTGCTGGTCAGTTCACAGCAGTGACAGCAATAATATTTGCTAAAAAGTTTAAATAGATTTTTACCTTTTATGGGCATTTCTACCTTTATAAATGTTTTTTTAGACCTAATTATATGCATGCATAATCTTTTGTGTCAATTTCATAAATGTAATAAAATTTAATTATAATAATAACACACAATAGGGCTGTTACCAATGAAATTAAATATCAACAAAATTCATCTTTGCAGTGCAGAGGAAACACAGAAGCTGCATCTGAAGAGGATTTAGATCATTTACACTGAGCTCAGAGGTGACAAATGAATCACCTGCAGTTATGCATAAATAATGTTTTGATGTTTAAAACATAAAATGTTGAATATTAATTATCATTAATTAAAACCGCAGTAGGTGGCAGAAAGTCACCATTAATGAGCGAGTCATTCATTGAGATTCAACCGATTCATTGAAACGGCTGTTCCCTTTCAAAAGCTACACTTAATGCTGCGCTTGAGGATGTCTTTAGATGTGACCAGCTGTGAATATGTGTGCCACACGTCAGTGACCTTTATAGCCTCTGTTAGTGACATCATCAGCATGCGCCAGCATCAGAGGCTATAATTAGATGTGCCACAGGTGCGTCGTCAGGTCTTTTGTCTTCAGACCACTCTGTGATGTGTTGTGCTTCTCAAGCTCTCCATTTCTTCTGATAGGAGTTAGATTTGCTAGGCAGTGTGCAGAAAACTCTCTCTTTTTCTAATCTCTGTCACACAAGTGTGAAAAAGACAAAAGAAAGAACAAGAACTGCAAGCAGTTTTACAGGGCAGAGCCCCAGAAGGGCTGTAGAGCAATGCAGAGCCAGAAGAACAAACACAGCAGAAATAGAAAAGGTTCAGAAGTACAGGTACAGAAGTTCAGATGAACAAAAACACACTTATTTCTAATCCAAGAGGAAGAAAAATGAGTGCAATACTTGCCTAATAAAGGAATCGAAATGACACAACATTACACACAATTTTATAAAGTTGACCCACATGGGACTCAAACTCATATCCTCTGTGTCTGGGGCCTGTCATTCATCTTGTTTGTGACATCGGGAAGACTTGTGATCATACAGATGAAGATGAAGAAACATTTGTAGTAAGCTTACCCAGATATTTAAGGAATCAAAATGAGACATTACACACAATTGTATGTATACATAAAGTTGTACCACATGGGAATCATGGATTTATCCGACTGCTGAGGTTCAGAAGTTTAAGTGAGAATGAACTGAATAAGAAAAAGGTTTATTTGAAAATGTATATGATTTCTAAATTTTACTATGTTATTGGGTTTTTTTCCCCCCCAGTTGTTAATGGATAAATTGTAAGCTTTTATTTATACAGTGGAGTCTTAGTCATAGTTGATTTGATGCATATAATTTGTGTTATATAATCATTTGTAGTGTTTGACTGAGAATACCAGTTCAATTTTAGAGCTTATTGTGACCGCTCGGTGTTTGTCCCTGAGTTACAGGCGATTGCTGGAGGCTGTGGCTTTACACCTGAATTAAATCATGGCACTTTAAGTGACTGGGTCAAACAGAGGTCAGAACTATTGATTTTTTGGTGTTTGCTCTTGAGATTGAGATGGCGGGATGTGGAGGCTATGGGAGACCACAGCTGCATCAGAGTTCTCGTTTGATCCTTCCCCAATTATAGCATATGTTGCATTCAAGTGTTTGTTAAAACCAGTCTTATTAAAACCAAAAGTATCTTATTAAAACCAAAAGTATATGTAGTGTTACATGCACTGACAAGCATATAAACATTTATGATGCTATCCAGAAAGTCTGCTATCTGCCGATTCCTTTATTTCGGTCAAATAAAGGCTATTTTCGCTGTGTATAAAACACACAATATGCTTCAAATGATGGCTCGTATATGTAAAAATGCACTACATTAATGACAAGACAAGACGATTTTGCTGTTTTGGAGGAAAAACTAATAAATCCATCACCATGTTTAAAGTTTATGGCACGCCCATCTTGGGAATTTGGGTATCAAAATTATTTCTGAACGAGTGTCTTTTCATGAACAGGCCCAGGAAGGCAAATTGGCCAGCTTTGGCCTTAACCCCCTGGAGTCGGCCGTCGCGATCAACTCACGTTTTTTATCAGTGCCAAAGAGACTCAAATAACTCTGTTGATTTTTATCATTCAGGCAAGTATTGTACATTATAATCTGTTACGTTTCTATTTTTTGGGGGTCATAAATTGAGGGTCATGAATTGAGAAATCAACTTTCCCTTGAGCTTTTGAGATCTAAAAGGTTATCTCAATATAAGAATATCCTGTAAGTTTTAAGAGCTGAAAACTTCCTTGTTAGTCAAAGTAGAACCATAACGATTGTATTTTTATATTCTGCTGCAAAGACAAGTCAAAGCTTTCTGATCGTACGGGGCCTATCCTGCAGAATGAACACCACGATCTGTACAAGATGCAATTTGATCAAGTGGTGTGACGTGACTCTGCTGAGTACTATTTTTTCAGCCATAAGCAAAATGTTCATGTGGTGTGACATGCAGGAGGGATACAGCAAAATTAAAGTATAACTGTTCCACCCTGAGAGATGTGCGTGCACTAGTGCATACGATTTGCCATCCCCGCCCATTTCCCTATGCCCATAAAAGTCAGTAGGCAGACCCACACCGCATTTATATAACATGTCTCACGACAGTGGTTCAGAGCCCGCTCACATCTACGGCTGTTGCCTCGAACCTCCTAATGACAATGCTACAGATCCTATTCTGACAGACAACCCTGGAGCATTTGATATCGACACAGGCTGGTTGGATCAATTTTGTACAGAGCTTGGATATCGCAACCTGAGCTTCCTAACGGGTCTTTGTGGTGCCGCCACATCGTCTATCGTTTAGGATTTCGACACCACAGACGGCTGTTACACCGACGTTGGTTTCAAAGTCATAAAAGCTACGATAGTGGTGCTGCTAAACAAAAGGAAGAGTGTCAGGGCTGTGCCACGAATCATTCTAGCTGCAACATTCCTGCCTGTTTGAACCAGCCACATACTACTTTGACGCCCACTTCGACGAGCTGACCAACAAACTGTTTAAACCTGATCTTCGAGCTGTTATAGCCTATGCGCTACGGCATTTTGGGTTAAAATCACATCCTCAGCGGATTCAAGGGACTGCCGGTGCTATTCTGCACAAATTAAGAGACGAACCATTCATCACTGCAAAGCTACAAGCAATCAGGGACAGGCTCCTTAAGTCCTGCAAGAAAGTCGTCTACGACGCCGTTGATCTCTGGCAAAGAGACCCCATTCTGAAGGGCTAGTAAACAAGACACAGCCAGCATGGGTGCTGAATGCAGCCGAAAGAGCATCATGCAATGTTTGTTTAAAGGTCAGTACAGAAGACAAATGACATCGCTGTTGGACGCGTGCAATCCGGAGGATAGCTGTGTCGAGGAAAAGACACATGTAACAAATCTCAAGAAACAAATAGTTATTATAAGAGGAATGTCAGATTCATGGACTAATTTGACAGACGTATGTGTTAAAGGCGCTGAACCATATTCTGTACTGATAAGAAATGCTCTGGATGTGATGTGTGAATCTACCACAGAGCTTCGCGTTGTCGACATCTTTATCTATACATACTCACCTAAAGGATTATTAGGAACACCATACTAATACTGTGTTTGACCCCCTTTCGCCTTCAGAACTGCCTTAATTCTACGTGGCATTGATTCAACAAGGTGCTGAAAGCATTCTTTAGAAATGTTGGCCCATATTGATAGGATAGCATCTTGCAGTTGATGGAGATTTGTGGGATGCACATCCAGGGCACGAAGCTCCCGTTCCACCACATCCCAAAGATGCTCTATTGGGTTGAGATCTGGTGACTGTGGGGGCCATTTTAGTACAGTGAACTCATTGTCATGTTCAAGAAACCAATTTGAAATGATTGGAGCTTTGTGACATGGTGCATTATCCTGCTGGAAGTAGCCATCAGAGGATGGGTACATGGTGGTCATAAAGGGATGGACATGGTCAGAAACAATGCTCAGGTAGGCCGTGGCATTTAAACAATGCCCAATTGGCAATAAGGGGCCTAAAGTGTGCCAAGAAAACATCCCCCACACCATTACACCACCACCACCAGCCTGCACAGTGGTAACAAGGCATGATGGATCCATGTTCTCATTCTGTTTACGCCAAATTCTGACTCTACCATCTGAATGTCTCAACAGAAATCGAGACTCATCAGACCAGGCAACATTTTTCCAGTCTTCAACTGTCCAATTTTGGTGAGCTCGTGCAAATTGTAGCCTCTTTTTCCTATTTGTAGTGGAGATGAGTGGTACCCGGTGGGGTCTTCTGCTGTTGTAGCCCATCCGCCTCAAGGTTGTGCGTGTTGTGGCTTCACAAATGCTTTGCTGCATACCTCGGTTGTAACGAGTGGTTATTTCAGTCAAAGTTGCTGTTCTATCAGCTTGAATCAGTCGACCCATTCTCCTCTGACCTCTAGCATCAACAAGGCATTTTGGCCCACAGGACTGCCGCATACTGGATGTTTTTCCCTTTTCACACCATTCTTTGTAAACTCTAGAAATGGTTGTGCGTGAAAATCCCAGTAACTGAGCAGATTGTGAAATACTCAGACCGGCCCGTCTGGCACCAACAACCATGCCACGCTCAAAATTGCTTAAATCACCTTTCTTTCCCATTCTGACATTCAGTTTGGAGTTCAGGAGATTGTCTTGACCAGGACCACACCCCTAAATGCATTGAAGCAACTGCCATGGGATTGGTTGATTAGATAATTGCATTGAGAAATTGAACAGGTGTTCCTAATAATCCTTTAGGTGAGTGCATGTATGCAATGTTTGCGCGGGGCTGATTTCAAAAGACGATGTTGTCGGTTTCACATTCGACGATATTATTGAGACATCGATCGAGTACATCCTACAGCGCGATATTAGGATATGTAGAGAATTTCTTTTCTGGCTAGACTTTGTCGGTCTAATTTTTTTTGTTTTTTTGTTAAGTAATCTCACTTACCCTGTAATGCTTTATTATCCAATATATTTTTACTAATCTCACATACCCCACTGTAATGTTTTATTTTCCAATGTATTTTTTACTAATCTCACTTACTACGTAATGGTTTATTACTTAGAACCTGATGTCATAATGTATCCCAGTGGCGTCATTGTAATGATTTTTTTAATAAAACTTTGATTTGTTTCAGTTGTATGTATTATTCTTTTGCAGATGATTGAAACGACAACATGTCAGAGCTCATGAAAAAAACGCATTACACTCCATCCAACCCCAGTTCTTTAGGAGGTAAAAAAATGTCTAAAAGACGGCGTCTTTAACGATAGTGGCGTACGTCTAAGCGATAAACAGGTTTCAGAATGGCAGGCCGGTGAGGACACTTACACACTACACAGAACCGCCCCTGTAAAATACAAGCGCAACAGAGTCGTGGTGTATGGGATTGATACGCAGTTCCGAGCGGATCTCGTCGACATAGTATCTGTACATTTTGAGCCAAGGTCGTTATTTAAACCGCCCCCATCTTGTACGTTATGCATGCTGTAGACATTTAATAAACCCTGTAATCGGTCGCACAATTCAGTATTGGGGTATTGTGCTATAATCATTTCTAAGTGTTTCAAATTAGAAGTCTGACGTGATGGATCGTCATTAAAAGGCATATTTATAATTTCTCGTAATCTATCACACATACATTCAGGGGTCTCCGTTTGCATGTCAAGTTCGCTCTGTAACAGGTCTGCGAGAGAATGATCTGGTTTACAGGAGTGTACATCGTCTCTGCAAAAACAACTCGCACCATCCATTTTAATATTTATTTAGTTCAAAACCAGTATTGGAGACAAAATTATGAATTAGATCAAACTAATAAAAAAAATTAAAAACAGATAAATTCAGATAAACAATGTAAAAATCATAACATGGCAGGATATGAAAAGAGAATACAATTCACAAAGTGTAATAAAAATCGGCTCATGACAATATTTATATCATGTTTTTTGCTCGGTGCATAGCATCCACAGTCATTTTTCTCTCCCTCAGATGTTCATCTAATACCCCCGTGATGCGCGTACATATGTCATTGCATTTTCTTTGTAAACCAATGAACCCCTGCTCTATCATCTGGTTCTGTTGATTTTAAACGGTCTCTTTATCCTACAGCATTAGCTTCCTGGACAACGATTCGGTTATCAATCGCATCTAAGCGGTTGTGCACTTCATTAAGAACATTACGTATCTCATCACCTTGTGCTAAAAATCTGTTAATGGCATCATGAGCCAGAGTCATATCACACGGTACTGCATTCAAACACTCCCCAGTCGCTACTACTTGTACATAGTCTCTTTCTTCTTGGTCTTCTTCTTTTGTCTTCCGCTACTTCTGCTGTGTCTTCTGGATATGAGTCATGAAAAGGACACGGTATTTGGTGTCCTCTCACTGACGCTTCATCATCACTGGTCCAAGACGCCCGTTCCCATGCATTTAACTGTGAGTCAGACCACCTCAACAAGTCGTCCGCACTACGTCTTTCTGTGATGAATAAAATAGCAGAACTATATTTACTTGGTCAGAGTAATGAATTAAAGTTATGATTGTCAAATGTACATCAATTTATCACGATACTTAAAACTGAATAAAAATAAATATAGTTGTTGTTTAGCGTCATTTATCACTGTCACGCGAGTCCTCACTGGGGTAGCTATACCAATGATTCTCCTCTTCCGTGGAGGTTCGTCCGCATCACCCGGAGGCTGTTCGTCCGATGTGAGATCTATCGTATCGCTGGTAGAGATTATTGGTTCAGCAATTCTGGACGTTGTAGATATAGGTTGACCCACGATTCTTGGTACAGACTCACTGGTGGTAGGGACCTGATCCTTGCATTCTTCTTGCATGAGATCTATAAAACCAGGCTGTGTGACCAGTTGGATCAGTTCTAAATTAAAATGAAACAAGATATATAAAAAAAATATATATATATATATATAAAAATAAATAAAAGCATTTAAATGAAAAAAATCTAATAATGCATAACATAAAAATAAATATTTACAAATAAAATATGCAAAGTAAATAGATTAATAATAAAATAAATGAGTTAGGTTTACATAAATATTACTAAATCTATATGACATAAACCGGTATATTCACCGTTGTCTGAGGTGTCTACGTCAAATGCTGGATCTGTTACTGTAAAATAAAACACTTGCCATCATATGTAATTTTGTAATTAACATTTACAGAAATAAAAATATAGTAAGTTGTACTCACGAAAGTCAATCGAATCAAATGCAGTCAGCTCGATGTTTGAACCTGAGAACAAAAAGATTTGTTACATTTCACGTGTGTACACATTCATTGATCATATTCACACTATTAAGAGCTAACAGCGTGAACCTCACCACTAGAGCATTAAGAGTTACTACATCGACTGAAAATCTAGATGCAATGGGTTTCAATATAACTGATGCATCTTACACGCCCCCAAATCGTTCACCAATGAAACAGAAAGCTGTGATTCAAAAGATTTGATTCAAAATGGTTCAAAAGATTCAAAACAGTTCAAAAGATTTGATTCTTTTTCGAACAGTTTAAAGACTCAAAACATCATATCATGCGTTCCATATATATTTCAAAACATTGATCCGAATTTACATTTACTTCATATTACAATTATTACCGAGACAATTACCCTGTAAGCAGTAAAAGTGAAAACCGATTGTTGACTGCACGGTAGGTTCAAACCAACACACACTTGCATGAAGCGGCCTAGTCGTAGTCCACCACCCCAACGTCTTTTGTGACGCTAGTAATTTGTCTCTGACGGCCCAAATGGCATATAAACATCCAAAACTCGACCACTATACTGATACACCCAAATAACATGAAATATTATTACTTTAGTGACCTATCGATGATTCCCCATGGTTTACAGCATGGCAAATGTCCACATTTCGAGTCTTTTTCACATACTCGAGCCATTCGATCGAAACGTTTGAGTAAGTCTTGCGCTGTTGAACGTATGCGTTATTATGCGTCAGAGCCAGTGTGCCTGCATCAAGATAATGCGTTTTGAAGACTCCCATGCAACAGCTGGCGAGCGGGTCGAGTTCGGTACATTCTATGAACGCTTTTCTGTATTTCATGCATGCTTCGCGTAATAAGACAACATCATCAACGCCGTACTCGTACAACTGCTTCCTGAAGTGATTATTTATGAAACAGCGATGTAACCCCCCACCATGAAGATCTCCGCGGCAATGAACGCAACGGATGGGGGCACATTTGTGCTGACCTCTTGTGCAGTCACCTATAACATCGTATCGCCTGTTACATAGCTTGCGTTGCATGGGGGTTTATCTCTACCAGGGGGTGTTTTTTTATGCATTTCGAAGTAGTAGCTCGATTTGCAAAAGCGGAAACAGTTTAAAAAAAAAAAAAAAAAAATTGATGTCTAATAGATTTTCAAACGTTGCCATGTCACTGAGCCCGACCTCGTGTTGGATTGAGAAGCCAGCATCGTTGTGGATGTATTTGTGGGGCAGAATAAGCTCGTCTTTTTTTTTTCTTCCAGCACCTGATCAAGAGCCAAATCTGTAAGTTTACGCCGACGACCACCTTCCCCGTCTGTTCATGGCTACTGAGGCCTCAATCTCGATGGATTCGTCTGACAATAACTGATCATCACTCTGTAAAATTGTCAATTTGATCGAAAATAATGTTGACATTATAATTATTGCTAGGGGTTAAAACGGTGTTAATGGGTGATTTCAGACTGTGAGACGACAGTGTCATATTGATTACGCTAGCATCACCACCTATGTCTCTAGCAAACGAGACTATTTCGCTAAGAGCAGAGTGTAAAAAAGTGTTATACGCAGCCAAATCTGTGAAGTTAATCTCTCTCAGATTCATTATCCTTCTCAATTCCACGCTATTGAAGCGAGGTCTTGGTAAAACATGATACCCATTTACAGTCCCACCCTCTTCACCACCAGCGTTACCTGTAAGGGGAACTGCTACGTTAGACAACGACTGAGCTTCGGTGTCGCCTGTAGGGAGTACAGTATCTGGACAATTTGCATCACGGGTATTATTTAAAGCATGACCATCTTGTACGACATACATGTGACTAGCGTTTAATAATTCCTGTAATCGTTCACATAAATTAATATTGGGTATTTGATCAATAGCTAATTCTAAATCTTCCAAATTAGAAGTCTGTTGTGACTGCATACTAGAAAATCTGGATACACATTTATCAATTGTTGCAATCTATGGGACATGTGCTGGGTACTCTCAACTTGAGTATCAAGCACGCTCTGTAACAAGTTTGAGAGAATCTGGTTAGGATGACTGCTATGTGCATCGGTTAAGGGAACGCATTCTCCATAATCCAGTATTGTTTTTTTTAAACAATCGGTTTCTAAGTTATGAAATATTACAACAGTAATTGGGTACAAAAATAACGATAGAAAAATTAAAAACAATATTGGACTAAAAAAATTGTGATTACAATGGCATCGGAGGTACAAATTTAAAACAGTATTGCACTAAAATTATGTGATATTACAACGGCAGCGGGTACAAAAATGTAAAACAATATTGGTCTAAAAATTACGAGATATTACAACGGCAGCGGGTACAAATAATAGCGATACAAAATTTAAAACCGTAAATGGTCTAAAATTGAGATATTACTACGACAATTGGGTACAAATAATAAAGATTAAAAAAAAAAGTTCCAAAGCATTAGAAAACACAATCTCGAAATCATAGAAACATTGTGAAAATCATAGCGTGTCAGGGTAAGAAATGATGGTACATCATCGGATGAACGCAAGACAATAATCCAATAAATTTTTGGATGCATAAAGCATTACATAAAGCCCTGCGTCCGGCGCGGATGCATATGGTTGGTTAAAGCACATAAAAGTTGTACTATCAGTCTCTTCTCCCTCAACTGATCATTTAATATGAAGAGGATCTGATCACACCATGCTTGCATGCTGTTGCAATAATTCTCTAGTCTTTGATTCTGCTGATACACAGTAGCTATTAATTCACGAATATTGTCATCATGGGCATCCAATCGGGTATTGATTGCATTGACCCGTGTCTCTATTGCGTTACATGTCTCGTTGTACCACGCGTCTAATCGGGCACGGTACTGGGCGTGTACAGCTACTGAACTGTTACAAATCTCATTACCCAGTGCTACAATACTGTTAAGGACCCTTAGAAGCAGACTTCTATCATCACAATGTTGCACATTCCTAGCCCCATAGGGATGCACTTCTACTTCTTCTTCTGACAGTGTGTGAAAAGGATACGGGGTCTGGCGGGCTCTCACTGTCGCCTCGTCATAATCGCTTGTCCCACTCATTCGTCTGAGACTCGGACCATGGTAGCAGAGCTAATAATTATTACTTAATTAATAATGAATAAAAAGCAGAATGTCTCACCATGAATGAGTTCGTCATTAGGAGTCTAAACCGCACTAGAGCTGTCTGTGTTTCTTCTTCTTCTTTTCCTAGTATCTGTTGTATTGCTTGGTCCGGGAACTTCGTCTGTCAAAATTAAAAGGTGTAGTTGAATAAACAAATTAATACAAAATAGAATAAGAATTAATAATATTGATATAGTATATATTTAAGAATAAGGTATATTTAATATTAATAGTTAAAAAGTACTTTGTCTCACCATCACTTAGCTCAGCCTTAGGAGACTGGGATGGGTTAGAAGCACATGTGCGTCGACTTTTCCCAGGTGCCCCTGATTCACATGCCCCCTGCTCGTCGTCTGATTCAGCGGTTAGGTCTATCACATCGGTACTAGATAGTAATAGTTCACCGGCTCTCGATGGTGTAGATTTACAAGACTGGGTTGGGAGTAGATACCTCGGTGACGCTATCATCCTGTGTAAGATCGACAAACCCCTCTCTTAGCCTAGCAGACTTGGGGGTCGTAGACTCCTCGTTGTCGTTATCGGCTTGAGTGAGGTCGATAAACCCTGGTTGCGTGACAAAGTGAACCAGCTCTATAAAATAATAAATGTTGTTAATTGTCAAAACATTACACGTACTCTAATGCATGTAGATAGCACCATTCTCACCATCGGCTGTGTCGTCATTCGGGGTTGCTGATACTGAAAATAAATAAATCAGATGAGAAATTAGTCATTTAACAAATTTGTGCTACTATTATAAAGGTCAATAATACTGACTTACAGAGATCGATGGCCTGGAAGGCTAGCAGCTCTGCGTTTGGTGCTAAAAAAATAAATACATGTTACTGTGTGATCCGTTTGGTGACCGTGAGTGCTGATTATTATTAATATTATTATATAGCATACAAAATAGTACAGTTTTAACAATTGCATACGTAAGCCTGACCTATGGTACACTGGAGGCTAGCGTTAGAGACAGCGTCTTATAGGCCCTGTTGCCGTCACAATTTCAAAACCCCTCCCCATTCAAGCGTGTCGATTGCCCCACAACATTCTGCAGCCACCTGCTGTTAAAACAGTGTAGATGCAACAGCGCCACCAAACACTCAGATTAAAACCTCTTTACAAAGCACTAGCATATGATTTAGACAAATCTATCAAACTCAGAACAGTCGACAGAGTAGCAATGTGTTTCCTTAGTTTTGTTGAGGCAAAATACACCCAATGGAAATTTAGCAAAAACTCACATATATTACATTTCCGTACGGGTAAAAACTTTTTCCGTTATACAGCTCTGGAAAAAATGAAGAAACCACTTAACATGTTAGTCTTGTGTACCAAGTCTGTCAATCATCATTAGAGCGCCACCCTCTGGCTGAATAACGCAATGACATTAGAAATCTGCCCAAAGTGAGTCTATGTTCAGCGATTAGAATATCCACAAGCTTCCTACGCCCCATGAAGCCTTGCATCAAAAGTGGGCGCGTCTTCCGGTACGAAGTAAACAAACGGGACGTAACACTCGTGACATTGACATTCAACAGTTGACAGTCATTCAAGCTAACCAAACTTGATAACAATGTGTCTCAACGAATTTCAAAAGGGTGAAACAACAGTACCTTTACCCTCCGCGGTAGTTGGTTGGAAAGATGACGTGAAGAAGTGGCCCATTTTTAGCTATTTTCTAGATTCAGTAGCCTGTAATGTTAAGGTGATGAGCAATTTGAAAAGCTCAGAGGCGTATCACTATCTGCACAGCGATAAAGTCGATCAGGTGTTATTTAAGGATGTCGGAAACGACCTTGTGTATCTAAAAGCGGACAATGAGCCGAGCCAGAGCCTACACTTATCCCATCATAAGGCTTGGGTACTAGCATCAGTGACAGGTGAAGTACAGACAGTGGGTTGTTCATGTATTGCAGGGCCAGGACGCTCTTGTAGTCATGCAGCAGCACTTTTGTGGAAGGTCAGTAAAGTAAGGACAATTAAGGGCATGAAAATTGTATTGTTTATTGTATGTTCTGCATATGTTGCTTCACAGTAACCTTCACTTAACCCTTGTGGCACCATCTGGTAAAAAATAGTAAAAATGTTAATTTTGAAGGCTTTCATTCTGTTGGCAAGGCTATTAACAAAGATTGCGTCTTTTTATAGTTAAATGGCCCTGGGATTAAAAATTCCTCAGTGATGGCCCCACTGTTTCAGCTCCAGACTAATGGTCTTCTTCAGTTAAGTTACAGAGCAGATGTAGACAGCACCAAGGCAGGCCCCAGCAAACATGATCCAGCCCACAGTAATACACTATGTCATACTGAACACAGCACAACACTAACCTGTCTAAAGTGCACAAAGTTTTATGAGGCTTACATCAAAGTGTCCCCTGCACAAGCGGCTACACTGATGGAAGGAACCAGGATGCAAAGTGCTTCACAGTTATGGCATGATGCTAGAAAGCTGCGTCTAACAGCCAGCACAGCAAAACGAGTCCCAAAATGAAGCACCACAGATCCCCAAAAATGTCTAAATGAGCATCTGTACCCAACCTTCATCGGCAATACAGCAACACGGCATGGCAAAGAAAGTGAGATCAACGTCATCACACTCATGGAGAGCAGAGGGCATACTGTGGGGAAGAGAGGCCTGGTCGTGCACCCTGACCATCCTTGGTTGGGAGCCAGCCCAGATGGTATCCTTGATTCAACACAACACCTTGAGATCAAGTGCCCCTTCAAGAGTTCACCAGCAGAATTTCTGGGACGGCCAAATGGTGACATCAAAAGATTAGGTGATGGACAGTACCTGATTCTTCCCAAAGGAAAGGATGGATACTACCTCTAGGTGAATACTTTTTTTTGTATTAATAAAGTAGATTAGCTCTAAAAACATTGTATTTTAAACTTACAATCAATGAATTATACATATTGTTTTTACCAACACCCCCTCTTTCAGACACAACTGACCATGAAGTGTCTGGGCCTACAGAGATACAAGCTGGTCATCTGGACACCAAGTGAGGACATCGAATTGGACATACACAGATGCACAAGTGCAACAGCTGCAGAATATCTGCTTTTTACACATGCTACCTAGGTTGGCTGATGATTCTGCTGACAAGAAGATAAATCTCTGCTCAACATACCTGCATATCTTTAATGAGTAGTTGGGGGAGGGTTTACACTATCAGTTTTAATAGATGGATATTCTTAAGAAATAGATATACACAAAGACAGTAGTTATCATAGTTAATTTTCCAGTTTTATTGCAAGTTTAAAGGCATGGTGACAGCAAGTTGTGTGAGCTGACAAACAACAATTAAAATATATGATATATTTAATAAAATATTATACACTTAGACATTTTGCTTTGGAGTTTATTTATAAGAATAAATGAATGTGCCATCTGAATACATTAACTTGCACATTTGGTTAGCAGTGGTATCCAGAACATTTAATTAAATACAATTAGCAATACCATACTGTAAAAGTACACAAGAACAATTCCTGCATTCAAAACCTTAAGTAAAGATATTAACATATAATCAGCAAAATCTATTTTTCAAGTATTCATTGTTGCGTTAAACACAGAGGCACCTGATGTGCATGTTTATGCAGTGCAGTACTGTTGCTACACCTCTTGTACTTATCCCTATTTACATTATTTACACTTATGTTAAGTCATGTTGCTGTTGTAAGATATGGTGTCTATGTTCTAGAAATAAGCGCCCCTCGCAGATTTACAAGTACTGCACAGAATTTTGACGATTTTAGGCACAAAATTAATAGGCACAGTTTGAGAGAGGATCCTGTACACCATAAGACGCCTAATTGCTCGCTCAATGTGTATGCAGACATTAGCAATGCGTCTTGAGTGGATGACCTGCTCATTTGTCAACTGGCATTTCTTGCGTGTAAAGGCTGGTGTGATCAAACTAACTTTCCGTTCCTCTAGCAAATCCCTGATGGTGAAGCCGCAGTCTCCCATCACCTCATCTCCAGCACGCAAATGGTCGAGAAACCCATAGTTCTGTGTGATGAATCTATCTATCAGGTGAATCAGATGGAGCAGTTGCTACTAGATACTTGACAGTATTGATGGCATAGTAGTGACTGTCCATAAAAACCTGCGGTAAAGTGGCCTTTATCGTTTCGCGAGGCAGCCATGGAATGAGATCATGGGTGTGCTCAGCAATAACATCTATCCAGAACTTCAGTGTTTTACTGACCTGACCAGGTGACATTTTGAAGCGTCTTGCTAAATCAGCTATAAAAAATATCTGTCTAATCTTAATGTCAACAGGATTTGGTCCTATGCTGGCAATGCTGATAATGTGGGGGCAAAACGTTGCAATTATTATTTTTACAACCGTTATTTGTACAACCGCGAACAGCACATGTTGTCCCTGAGCTCCGCAATGACATTTCTCATAAAGGTTTGCGACTTTACACAGTAAACAATGATCCGAAAAACACTTAGCCTCTTCACTAACTAGCACACAAAATACCACTGGTATACTACTTCCGCCGCCTCACCGGAAGTTGTACCCACGTTCTTTTTTAAAGTAGCGCCCCCCGGAAAAAGGTGGATAATGTAAATCTATTCTTTAACATACAGACAACAACAATTGCATTTGTAACATTAATTAAACCTAATTTAATTATTTGTGCAGATTGACAATACAAAAGCTAGGTTGAGTGGCCAAATGCACAGATACTTTTTTTTTTTTAAACATTAAAAAAGAGAAGCTGATCATGAATTCTCGTCTCATGGCTTGAATCATTAAATAAAGGTTTCATATATTTACGTTTCAATTCCTGGTAATTTACCTTTCAAAGCTTTGACAACATCGTCATCAATCTTGACATGAGTGTTCCGGGGAGATATCCTCTGCAAAAGACTGTTCTCAGTTTCCCTACTTCTATCTTCTTGTTCGCTGTCACTGTCCAGTGCAGGCTGTATATGTTACATTGGATACAAGGTTAGAGTAAGTTAGTGGTGTTGTAATATTCAATACAGTAACCAGTGTTTTGGTTTAATTAAACATAATTACATTTCTAATTAATGTGTCTATTGTGACTCCATGTGTCATGCTAAATTTGCACTATTCACCTCTGTACTCCCTGCACTTCAGGTCCCATAACAAAAAAGAAAGCTAAAAATATTTTTCATCTATTAAACATTTGTTTCCATCTTACTAAATGAAAATATCAGAAATTGGACACCTGGAATAGAACATTTCCTGCTGTGGGAATCTCCTTATAACCGTGCTCCATTAAGTTAGATTTGAAAATCTCTAAAACGGTGGTTGAGGAATCCAAATTTAGCGGCACAATTTTTACTTTAATGAAAAATAGAGTGATTTTCCTCAGAGTGAAAAAAACCTTTTAGATTATTTTATATGACATTAAAACACGTCTCTGCTCTGCGTTTTGTCAATGTCAGTGTTATCTGAATCGTCTGACATTGAGGTTACAGGAGCTGCTTTTTTTCTTTTTAAGTTCTGAAGGTCTCTTTTGAGCTTGTCTCCCATTGCAACAGCAGATGAACTTTGAAAAACAACACATTCTAATTAACATTAAAAAGCAGAGAGGCCAATCATTATTGTTAAATGGTACAATAATCCTGACGGTTAAGATGATCATAAACCTTTACGGCCTTCTTGGTCTTCCAGATGTCTTCTCTGCTCTTAAAAGCTTCTCTCTTCACAATTAAGTCTTTTTGTAATCATCTGTAATTACAATAAACACCCATATATATATATATATATATATATATATATTAAATAAAAGTCAAATTACAACATCAATGGGCTGAACAAACATAAACTCCAATTAAAGGGATAGCCAAAAGTGTTCAAACCTAACAGTTCAAATCAAACATTTGACGGTAGCCATTGACTCCCATATCAGAAAAAAAACTATGGAAGTCAATGGCTGCCGTCAAATGTCAGGTTACCGACATTATTCAAAATATCTTCTCTTGTGTTCAACACAAAAAAAAAGAAACTCATACAGGCTTGACGGTTAGCAAATGATGACAGAATTTTTATTTTTGGATGAACTGTCTCTTTAACATGAACTAATAATGAACTGCACTTCTACAGTATTTATTAATCTTTGTTAATGTTAATTTCAACATTTTACTAAAACATTATTACAATCAAAAGTTGTATTTGATAACATTAGTTAATGATTAGTTAGTGAACTAACCTTAACAACTCTATTTTTAATAACTAACATTAACAAAGATTAAAAAAACAGTGCAATATGTCAGTGCAAAAAATCCTTGCATAACGTTAGCTAGCAAGTCAGTATCGTGTTATAGCGCGTCAGTAGATAACGGAGAACACCGGCACTATCCACATGTGAAAATGATTTCTAAACCCAAAGTGAGCCTAAAGCCACTTATACTAATCGATAACAATAATAAACTTACCACCAAGAAGTAATATTTTTGCTGCCAGTATCTTGGTCGGTCCATGTTGGCTGCGACTTCATAGGCGCACTTCTATTATGTGAACTATTTTGTAGGATAATTAATGTATAGATTATTGCAGTGTTCCAGGTACATTAATCATACTAGGATGGACTATTCTAGAATATCATGCACTTTCCCAACTAATCCTAAACTAACTTTTCTTCATGGAATTTTGTTCTTTTTCTCTAGCTCATGTCTTCACTAGTGATTTAAAGCTCAGTGCATTCTTATAACACACCTCTGCATGACAGAATTAACACAACAAAACTGAGAAAACAGCAAGAACTTTAATAAAGCATAAGGAAAGCATTTGATCATAGCGACGTGGATATTTATATAAGACCTTATACAATAGATTGCTTAAAATCATGCAGCTTTACCGTATTAAACATAACAAAACAGTGTCTCATTTCATCAGAAGTACAACTTCATTTTCTACTATAAGCAGCTCTCCAGTGTGTTCAAGTTTTCACTCACGGACGTCTGATCTCGACCGAGTGAACGGGCCAATGAAACCATGTGAAAAAAGGCGGAGCCTCATCGCACACCTGCCTATTACAGAAATGAAAGCTGATGCTCTCCGTATGTTTTTCTGTCATCTCCTTTCGTGTTCATATGCAAATTGTGTGAGCTTATGTTGTCCATTAGATCAGAAAGATCTGAAAAAGCCTATATATTTACCCACTCATAGACCCTGCCCTTGAAAAAAATCAGGACAAAAGTGGAAAAAAGATTAATATGGGAAACTCTTCTCACACTGAAGACATGGGAACTTCTCTCTGGTGTGAGTTATCACATGATTCTCATAGTCTTTCCTGTCTGTGAAACTCATTTCAAGCTGACGACATCTAAACCAGTTCTCATGTGAATCCTCATGTGGCCCTTAAGGTTATCTTTATATCTGAAACTCTTTCCACACTGTTCACATGTGAATGGCTTCTCTCCAGTGTGAATTCGCATGTGACAATTAAGGGTTAATTTACGTCTGAAACTCTTTCCGCACTGATCACATGTAAATGGCTTTTCTCCAGTGTGAATGTTCATGTGTTCCCTAAGGCTTTGTTCCCATGTGAAGACATCCCCGCACAGAGTGCAGGTGTAAGGTTTCTCTCCAGTGTGAACTCTCATGTGGGCTATAAGGTTTCCTTTATATCTGAAACTCTTTCCACACTGTTGGCAGGCGAAAGGACTCTCTCCAGTGTGAACTCTCATGTGGACTTCAAGGTTTCCTTTCTGAGTGAAACTCTTTCCACACTGTTGGCAGGCGAAAAGGCTTTCTCCAGTGTGAAATCTCATGTGCCTGTTAAGGCTTTCTTTTCGATTGAAACTCTTTCGACATTGTTGGCAGATGTAAGGCTTCTCTCCAGTGTGAATTCTCATATGGACTATAAGGCTTCCTGTTTGAGTGAAACTCTTTCCACACTGAGGGCAGGTGAAATAACTTTTTGTTTCTGTCTTTTGAGCTCTTTTTTGTAAGGAAGTCTTTTTAGCCTGTGTCGATCTTTCTCCAGTCATGAAATCATTATGTTTATCATAAAGGACTTTCTCTTCCCTTTCAATGAGGTCATGACTCGCCGCTTTCAGTGCCATCAGATCTAGGGAGGAAAAAACAGACATAAAACAAGTTAGACATTTAAAGCATCAAAACCAATAACATGTATGTTATATACCCTATCTAGGGACCAGGGGTGGGCAGCTTTGGTCCTGGAGGGCCACTGTCTTGCAATGTTCATTTTAATCCCTAATCAAAGTCGCCTGCCTGTAATTTACAAGCAGTCCTGAAGAGTCGTCTTCTCATTGGATAAGGACACGCAGACTCATGAATAATTATGAGACACAGATGAGTCATCGCCGTACTATAGTGCGACAAAACATCACATTCTGTGACATTGATACAAAGATAAATTTAAACCCGGAAGTTGAATATAGGTTTAAAATTAACTAGTTTTCTCCTACAATCAAAACTAATGGATGGTAACATTGACTTCTATGATGCTCAACACTCATAACTGTTAAAATCTCAGAAAATTTGGTTTAGGGTTTCATGAGCCTTTAAATAGTTATTTGCATCTCAACTCAAGCTCAGTGCTTTACGGTCAAATGTGCATGTCCAAGAAAATAACACATTCCCCCGTTTTCACAGACAAGCCTTAAGGTAGTCCCAGACTAAAGTGCATGTTTGAGTTGTTTTAACTGAAAGCAACTTGCACTGGCATATCTTAAATGATGTCAGTGCCTATAGCTCTATTCAGACAAGACTAGTTTTCTAAACAATGTTTGAGTAACAAATCTTACAATTTGACCACAATCACTCGACGTCTGTGATTTCATGTACCGGTTTGGACAAGACTAACATCCCTGTGTTTATTACAGAGGTGGGAGTGTGAATCATGTATGACGTACTGTATGTCTTTTAATTTATCATTTAAAAAAAAACCTATTTAAGTAAACTTCACCAGTTTATAGGAGTGGCTGTTTATAAAAGACCTGTATAAGTGAGCTGTGAAATCTAGGCCAGTCTTTGCGGTTTCTGTGATTTGGCTCAGTTTATTGATTGTATGTGTTATCTTTTTTGTCAAATACCATCCATATTGAAATGAAAGTATGCTGAAGACTGGTGTGCCAACGGTAGCTCAAAAAACACGAGGAGAAGCGTTAGACACGTTTATAAAAGCTACATAAATGTCCTGATTGAACTAAGGCCTAATCCTGGTTTAATCTAAGCCATGTCTGTGAAACCAGGCCGTGATATTATTAATAACTGCACTAATCAATGCAAAACAACAGTAATTTTATGATTAAAATCCCTCCTCATGCCTCAGCACTACTGTTGAAGTTAGTGGCACCGGTGCTGTTGGTCTGGAGCCCTGAATTATGACTTATTTATTGCTTGATTCAATGTTCATTTACTGCTATTTATGTTCAGGGATGTTAAAATAATAGTAGATATTGGGTTTAAAACACAAAATAATAATAAATGACAGTTCAACTTTGAGAATGAAACCAACCTGTGTGTTCCTCAGTTTCTTCATGTTTCACTCTCAATGTTTCTTCAATCTTCACGTCTTCACTCTCCTCTTTAATAACCACCATCTTTATGTCTTCAATCTCCTCTTTAATAAACGCCATCTTTATAATAGTGTGTCACGGTCTCAGGACATGGATCTCAGTCGCTTCACCAGGAGTTTTTCTGTGTGTTTGTCCTGTTTAAGATGAGAATTAAAAAACACACTCAAAACTGAATCTCTGAGAGTCTCAATCAGCTCTAGTTCAGTAGTTCAGTCTCTGGTAAGAGAGTCAGAGAGAGTTAATAGACTTAAATCAT
Source organism: Rhinogobio ventralis (assembly GCA_039654625.1). Classification (NCBI taxonomy): domain Eukaryota; kingdom Metazoa; phylum Chordata; class Actinopteri; order Cypriniformes; family Gobionidae; genus Rhinogobio; species Rhinogobio ventralis. The sequence goes on along the minus strand of CM077207.1, from coordinate 36,410,555 downwards.
CTGATTAGGCTAAAAGAAATGCCGGAAGTTAGTTATACATGCCACTTCGCTTCAGAAGGCCTTTATTAACTCCCCAGAGCCGTGTGGAGCAGTTATATGATGCACAGATTCACTTTTATGGACTTTATTAACGAGGCAACATTCACTGCCATTGTAAAGCTTGGAAGAGCCAGGACATTTTTAATATAACTCTGTCTGAAAGAAGAATGTCATATGCACATAGGAATACTTGAGGGTGAGTAAATCATGGGATAATTTTTAGGTGAACTAACCCTTTAACACGTTCAATCTAAAATTGTAGTAAAACGATTATTTAATTGTTATTTTTCTTAATTGCATTTACGCTCACAGTTAAGATAATTGCGATTGCATTTTCATTAAATGTCCTGTAATGAATGTAGCAAAATTCAACGTGGAATTGAAAATGCAATCTGAGCCGACCAGGTCCCTGCCCCTGTAGGTTTCAAAGCTGAAAACTTCTGTGTTAGTCACAGAAAAGCTTTTATTGACCGCTGTCTCAGCAAACGATCGATCTGTGAATGTGCGTCCCTGGGACGTCAGAGTGCAGTGAAACGCCGCCTCAAAGCCTGATTCTGTAGCCCCGCCCATCAACTCATGCCTGACATAGATAAATAACATAGACCTACGTGGAGCTAAACCAGATTGAACTTCCAAGCAATAAACATGCCGCATAAGATTATGAATGCATGGATGAACTTTATTTTTAATGAATATCCAGCTCACGTGGGAAAGACATTGCGCATTTGTTCCTTCATTTCACCACGGATTCGTTTGTAAATGAGACTGGATTTAAAAACAATGCTGTGTGCTGGATCTTACAGGAAACACAATTATGTGAGTAAGACATGTTTTTTATATGTGATACTATTGCATTGTTTGATATCTATTTATTATGTGTACGTGTCTAACTGAACATAACTTCCACGCTGTCACAGGCTGGAGTATCCTTTGTATTTGAGGTGTTGTTGGCTCATTGTGCTGCGATTCGGGATCAAACTTGAACATGTATGGGCCAGGCTATGTGTTTTCAAGTCGGGCTACCAAAATGTATTACGGCCTGCCCGACGGGCAAATAAATTAAATTGTGAAATAACATTCCTTTCTTGATGTGCATTGTCCACTCTCTTGACTTGACATTTGAAAGAAAAATACAATCACGGAAGTTTTGAACATGCTGATTTGTCTGCGAAGTTTTGCAGATGCTTGTGTGTGTGTTTGTGATGCGGTTTGCGATTATATCCACCGATCGGGCCGACCAAATACTACAAAAAATAACATTCCAATTAATTGCAGGTGGATGAGAAAGACGTTTTGCGAGCCCTGCTGTGGGCGAATCATTCCGGTTGCCGTTTTCAAAGCAATAGACCCTTTTCACATGTCCGGGTTTCTCAGAGTGGAAGTGGTCATAGTTGGGTTAACTATTATAGCTGTGAATGAGAGAAAAGATTAAATATATTTTTTGTGTCCCCATTTGCTCAAATAGCAAAAGAAAAACTCTACAATAGTGACTTCACAACTTTCAAAAAGAGGGAAAAATAGAGTGAGATTGATAACGGCAGTGAAAAGAGAGAAAGATGTTAATTTTTACCATCACTCCCATAGACGCTGTATTAGAAACACCCTCACAGCATCCTGTTTTTTTGTGATTTTATGCAAAATTAATAAAATACAAAGTATCAGTGTTATAAATGTACATGCATTAAAAAAAACAAAAAAAAACAATGAAAATACAAAAAAACGTTGCAGGATTTACGATATTGATGACCGTTAAAACGCGTCATCACAGTCTGTGAAAAGGGTCCATTCCCACCTGTACTGACTGAGTCGTAGCTCATTATAATACAAAACTGTTATCCAATCATAGCAGTGGGCGTTACTTCCAAGTCTTCAATGCGCCACGCCCATAAAAAACCAAGCGTTCCAGGAGCTAGTCTCAAAACCAGGTTACAAAGTAGCCTGTTACTTATTCATTATGATGTTTTTTAATGTAAAAGCCACGTCAACGTCATAAGTTGACCTCAGACAACAGTATAATTTTTTTAAAAAGCCAGTTCATGACCCCTTTAAGGCTAATGCATCAATTATATTAATAAACTGATGTGTAGTAAGTCCATATGGATACGAATGGGTGTTATTTATAATAATAATTTTATACACATAAATAACAGTTGGGCTAGTTTTGGCCGTTATGTGGCTAGTTTGATCAGCAATTGGGCAGACTTGGCAACCCTGTCTCACAGCTACTTCCGGGTCATGTCAGGATTATATATTATACAGAGGTGCTGTAGACGTTTTTCCCATTTTCCATTTTTTAATTTGAGCATGTAATCGAAAAAATGAAAAAGTCATTATTTGTTTTTTAAATATTATATTTGTTAGGGGGGTAACGATATTCAAACCAAACCGAATACTGTCATGTCGGACCGAACGCGCCCCACCCCCTGCTGCCCCGGCCCACTTCACCTTATGCCACAAAACTATCGTTTTCTTCCTTGACATTTGATTAAATAGTAATTAGTATGCTTTTAACAGCTTTTGTCTTCTAAGTAAATGTCATGTGATTTGGGTGGTCGCTTAAGTTGCATGTTGGAAGGAAAAAGAGAGCAGAGCCAGTTTCCCCATTTAGCCAACTAGGCCAAATGCTATCTTGTAGTCCCAGCAACATCGTCATTTTCGTAGCGCACTCTTCAATTACACACGCAAATGCGGCGGCGCGCACTGTATATCACTTCATAAAGCGCAAGAGAAACTACAAGCATGCAACGTTACGTTATCAATTCGTAAGTCATAAAATAAAAGTACCAATAAATCACGTAACAGGTTTGATGTGTGTGAGCTGGGAAGACATGCAGGTGTGATGTTCATCGGTTTATATGATTCATTAACAGTTCATGATGTATTGTGTATTCGCCATGGTAACAGTTGTTTCCATAACCCCAAAATGCCACTTTATTTTCACTTTGTTATCTAGTTTATTTTTAAATTAGTGTGATGGCTACTTTATTGTATTAACAAAAACATTGAATAGCTTTAACGTATAGGCTTTATTCATCAGTATTAGTTATATTCATACAAAATGTGTTTAAGTAGGCTAAAGTGGGACATTACTTTTGTGTGTTTCATCAACTTTTATTGTTTTTGTTGTTTATTTTAAAACATTATGGTAAAAAGAGTAGATTGTTTCTGACTAGTCTACAGTGGAAGCATTTATTTCATTTTAGTTTAAAGAAAACGTGAAGCCAATGTACAAAGTTAATAAAGATAAAGTTAATAAGTTAAATTATTGTTGTTATTAAGTTAAAAGTGAATCTAGTGTTATTATTGCTGGTGCCCTGCCATGAACCCAGCCTCCACAGCAAACAGAACCGTGATGTGAACCGAACCGTGGCTCCAAAACCGTGATGTGAACCGAACCGTGGCTCCAAAACCGTGATGTGAACCGAACCGTGGCTCCAAAACCGTGATGTGAACCGAACCGTGGTGTGAACCGAACTGTGGCTCCAAAACCGTGATGTGAACCGAACCGTGATGTGAACCGAACTGTGGCTCCAAAACTGTGATGTGAACCGAACTGTGGCTCAAAAACAGTGATGTGAACCGAACTGTGGCTCCAAAACCGTGATGTGAACCGAACTGTGGCTCCAAAACCGTGATGTGAACCGAACCGTGGCTCCAAAACCGTGATGTGAACCGAACGGTGATGTGAACTGAACCGTGATGTGAACCGAACTGTGGCTCCAAAACCGTGATGTGAACCGAACCGTGGCTCCAAAACCGTGATGTGAACCGAACCGTGGCTCCAAAACCGTGATATGAACCGAACTGTGGCTCCAAAACCGTGATGTGAACCGAACCGTGATGTGAACCGAACTGTGGCTCCAAAACCGTGATGTGAACCGAACCGTGGCTCCAAAACCGTGATGTGAACCGAACTGTGGCTCCAAAACCGTGATGTGAACCGAACCGTGATGTGAACCGAACCGTGGCTCCAAAACCGTGATGTGAACCGAACCGTGATGTGAACCGAACTGTGGCTCCAAAACCGTGATGTGAACCGAACTGTGGCTCCAAAACCGTGATGTGAACCGAACCGTGATGTGAACCGAACTGTGGCTCCAAAACCGTGATGTGAACCGAACCGTGGCTCCAAAACCGTGATGTGAACTGAACCGTGATGTGAACCGAACTGTGGCTCCAAAACCGTGATGTGAACCGAACCGTGGCTCCAAAACCGTGATGTGAACCGAACCGTGATGTGAACCGAACCGTGGCTCCAAAACCGTGATGTGAACCGAACCGTGATGTGAACCGAACTGTGGCTCCAAAACCGTGATGTGAACCGAACCGTGATGTGAACCGAACTGTGGCTCCAAAACAGTGATGTGAACTGAATCGTGGCTCCAAAACCGTGATGTGAACCGAACCGTGGCATAGGTGTATCGTTACACCCCTAATATTTGTAAATGAATAACGACAAGCCTTTATTCGATTTTCCGAATTTGAATTCTTAATTGAATATGGAAAGAACCTCCGAAAATCCCTACCTAATATGAGTCTGTCATTAATGTTGATAAAACAACAAAAGATCTTTAATTGTACGGAATCAGGATGAACAGCCTATGCGTTTAATTAATACAGGACTAAGACTATCCAGTGTTATTTTACATTTGATTACTTATTCTGTACCTGAATACTAGTGTTAGACCTACCTACTCAAAAAACTGATCTTTATTTCCATATCCTATTGTATTTATTTGTGCTACTTTTTTCAATTTCATTTAATTCCACAACGAAACTCAGGCCCTGTGTCAGTCAGAGTGGACTGATTAGACATAATTAAAACTAGCACTACAAATTCATAAAAGAACACAAACTATACAGACCCTTGACATATTAGGCAGTTTAGCTATTTAATGATTTGTAGAAATTGAGACAGAAATGGAAATAGAGCGCTTTGAATCACTGAATCATTTGCTGCGAAGCAATTGATCCAATTGACTACAATCAGCTCTCTAGTGCATTAGTCAGGGCACTGATTCAGCTCATTGACTTATTCCCTGATCAGTACTACTGCACTAGGGAGCTGATTGAGACGCACCCTGAGTTTCATAAAGCTCAGTTTCTCCATCTCTACTCGCCAGTGACTGAATTCATGTTTATATGATAAACTGATTCAAGAGCGAAATGAGACTCACCTTTTCTGTTACTCGTGTGTTTTCATTGTCGCTTAAAACATGCTTAAAACACAAACCTTTCTCCAGCAGAAATCACAACAGATGCAGGAGCGGCGCAGCCTTATGACATCACACACCAAGACCAAAATAAAAGTCCTGTTCACACTCTGCTGTCTGCAATCAGTGCATAGAAATTACACAAACATAAAAAGATGACATAATTCAGAGTTAAAAGTATTGGTGAAAATATATTTAATAACACAATGGTAAGTTAAAAATATTAATTAAAGCAATAACACAATCCAGTCATTCCATTTAGACTCACATCTACAGTCACAGTATTTGTGTTCATTGTCCCATCATCCAGACGGTTCATCCACTAGCCTTTCCCTGAGATTTATCCACTCCAGTGTCTCTCCGGTTCATCCACTGTCCCAGAGTCATCCATTAGTTCTGCTGTTTCTTCAATCTGCCATAGATCAGCATTAAAGGGACAGTTCACCAACAGATGAACATCCTCTCATCATTTACTCTCACCCTCATGACACACACACTGTTAAAAATAGTGTAAAATTACTGTAAAAACTGTCCAATGGCAACAGTAACAGACTAGAATAATTAAAAATAGTATATCAACGTAGTGCATGTTAAATTACCCTAAATTAAGACACAGTACACAACTTTTTAATTTTTATATAATTTATATATAAATGATGGAAAACACACATTACAAATTCAAATGAATGAGGAAATACCATAACTTCACAAGCAAATAACACGGTTTCTGTGGGTCCTTAAATGTGGTTAAAATTTAAGACCATTTCATAAATAGTATAACAAACTTAAATGATCATCTTAATAGGGCTTTAATTTGTGTCTGTAAAAACAGAGGCGCTGTGGTCTGGATATATGCAGATAGATGTAGTTTGAGAGTGTAGAGAGACGGATCAGTTCAGATTCAACACTCAAACTAAAGCTTTTTTTCTGATGGCTTATGTCTACTTTATCATGTTTATCGTCATTTATTAGTTTATGGCTTTAAAATGGGAAATGTGATCCAAATAATGTCAATAACTGTTGAAAGATTATGAAGATTTCATGAAAATAAATCTACTGATATACTGATATTTTCAGGTATTTTTAGACTCAAATGGACTTTAAATGCACACATTTATTTTACACAGGATTATTTTATTTAGCTAAATATCTCATAATATCTCAAATCTCAAGGCCTCATTAACCGTTAAACAGGATGTTGGCAACATTAGCCGGTCAGATGAATGTTGAAACACTGAATTTTGTCAAAACTGAAAAAAGTGATTATTCATGCTGATTTATGTGTTTATCTTTGGCTTATATTCTCAGATCAGAGCTGTTTTTTTTTTTGCATAATGCCCACATTATGCAGTAAAATGTATGTTCTGGATTGACACCTATACCTATACCAAGATTTCTGAATCAACATGCTCTGCATTTCATACACACTCAATGCTCTTGAGTCAATAAAGTCTCCATGAGCAGAGGAAGACCACACAGACTAATACACTCACTATCAGTGAACTAGTGTGAGTATAGAAGCAAATGTAGACCAGGGTGATTCTGACATCATTGCAGATTTGGAATTTAAAATGTGATTTCTTAATTGGAGCTTCTTTCACTAATGTGACAACGGACCCATTAAAGTCAGACCGGCCGGAGCCCAGGCCCTGATTAAAATGACCAGTTCAAGAGAGTAGAAGCCTTTTCTGAATCAGTCATTATGAGTTAGTCCAGACATTACAAAAGATATTTTAACTTGTTTTAATTTTGTTTATTTTTTTAACATTTAATTAAGAATTAAGAAAAAAATTGATTATTACAAGTTTTGTGTAAATTTATATTTTAATATGCAAATGAGGCCTTATATACTTAAATATACGCTCATTTGCATACATTTCCAAAAACAAAATCTGGAAATTGGAGGGGATTCTGGGTACAGTCGGTGAAAAGAGTCCATTGGGTGTGTCTGATAAGGGAGACATACAAAATGTGCAGGAAACCACTGGTCTAATCTGTTGTTCTTTTTACTACAGCTCTTGCCTGTCTGTGAACGTTTTATGAGCTGATTTCGGCGTTGTCTGCATTTTCTCTCAGGCGGAGAATAAACAAGGAAGCAGCAGTGTGTATCACCCATACACTACGGACACACACTCGCAGAGAAACGTGTTGTCAGTGCTTCTCTGATGATTTTATCAGTAAAATAGTTTAGCAACTTAAAAATAACATGACATTTCTCACTAGCGAGGTAATAAAGGCACTGTTATTGCAGTTCCGTATGTGTCGACGCTACTGTTGAGAGACGCACACTCGCACAGACTGAGATAATTCACATACGTGCTCTCTCTCTTTCTCTAATAACTCACTGCATTAATAACTGTCTGCTATCAATGGCTCAAGCCTCCGTTACTAGTTCTATAATGACGTTTTTGAATTAGGCTTGGGTTTGGGTTTAGATGCGTAAGAAATCAGTCCTGCACACGAGCATTTTAAAGACAAAACCTGACAAATGTCTTGAAATAAATCATCTGAACAATGTTTTAAGGTGTGGTAACCGTAGTATAAGCGGAATAATTGACGACGGGCTGTTGAATTATTAAAAAAAGTAATGCACGCCCGAGGTGACCGCATTACCACTGAGCTTGAGCCACAGGGAGACTAGGGCTGAACGATATGACCCAAAATCAAAATCTCGATTAATTGAACATTTTACCTTGATCACGATTAATGAACGATTATTTTGTTTTTTTGCCCTCCTATTTCACTTATAAGGTTTGTACTGTAAATATGCTCAACTATTCAAGTTAATAAAAGGGTGGATTTATTATCTTTGTCATTTTAAAATAACTGAAGGAAACTAACTTTGATGTGGGCTTGAGAAAGCCCGAACCTTGAACTCAATGTTTCTCTGTGCGTGTGATCCTCAAACTGGCAATCCTTTAAACACATACAATTGAGGCACCATGTTCTGTGACTTTGTTATTGTTCCAACTTCTGTTCACGTGACTTTTCTCAGTCTGGAATTATTTTTCAGATTATTCTGACACCACATGAATGCAGTATAATTTAACTAGCGATCACGTGCGGTGATGATGGTTCTTATGTCAGAGGGCAAATACACTCACCTAAAGGATTATTAGGAACACCTGTTCAATTTCTCATTAATGCAATTATCTAATCAACCAATCACATGGCAGTTGCTCAATGCATTTAGGGGTGTGGTCCTGGTCAAGACAATCTCCTGAACTCCAAACTGAATGTCAGAATGGGAAAGAAAGGTGATTTAAGCAATTTTGAGCGTGGCATGGTTGTTGGTGCCAGACGGGCCGGTCTGAGTATTTCACAATCTGCTCAGTTACTGGGATTTTCACGCACAACCATTTCTAGAGTTTACAAAGAATGGTGTGAAAAGGGAAAAACATCCAGTATGCGGCAGTCCTGTGGGCCAAAATGCCTTGTTGATGCTAGAGGTCAGAGGAGAATGGGCCGACTGATTCAAGCTGATAGAAGAGCAACTTTGACTGAAATAACCACTCGTTACAACCGAGGTATGCAGCAAAGCATTTGTGAAGCCACAACACGCACAACCTTGAGGCGGATGGGCTACAACAGCAGAAGACCCCACCGGGTACCACTCATCTCCACTACAAATAGGAAAAAGAGGCTACAATTTGCACGAGCTCACCAAAATTGGACAGTTGAAGACTGGAAAAATGTTGCCTGGTCTGATGAGTCTCGATTTCTGTTGAGACATTCAGATGGTAGAGTCAGAATTTGGCGTAAACAGAATGAGAACATGGATCCATCATGCCTTGTTACCACTGTGCAGGCTGGTGGTGGTGGTGTAATGGTGTGGGGGATGTTTTCTTGGCACACTTTAGGCCCCTTAGTGCCAATTGGGCATCGTTTAAATGCCACGGCCTACCTGAGCATTGTTTCTGACCATGTCCATCCCTTTATGACCACCATGTACCCATCCTCTGATGGCTACTTCCAGCAGGATAATGCACCATGTCACAAAGCTCCAATCATTTCAAATTGGTTTCTTGAACATGACAATGAGTTCACTGTACTAAAATGGCCCCCACAGTCACCAGATCTCAACCCAATAGAGCATCTTTGGGATGTGGTGGAACGGGAGCTTCGTGCCCTGGATGTGCATCCCACAAATCTCCATCAACTGCAAGATGCTATCCTATCAATATGGGCCAACATTTCTAAAGAATGCTTTCGGCACCTTGTTGAATTAATGGGATTAAGGCAGTTCTGAAGGCGAAAGAGGGTCAAACACCGTATTAGTATGGTGTTCCTAATAATCCTTTAGGTGAGTGTATATAGCTGCTAATTCACTCTGAACATTAAAACAGAACTGTTGACATACACACCTGAATTAAACCTCTTGTGGTTACTTCATAAGGAAATTAACAGCAGACTATGCAAAACGCATTGTGATATGACATAAAACCAGTGTGCTTATCTTAGATGTTGAATTTCAGAGGATTTCTGAAAGCACTGCACTGCTAAGCAGATGCTACCGAGTACTTGAAGGTTGAGCATGCAAGCTCATTGGCTACTGATACAGCTGGAACCAATCAGCTAGCTATCAGCTGCAGTAAACCACACATCCTGTTATTATTAGGGCTAAAGATGACGATGTGATTACGAGCAGGTCGTTAAAGGACCTATTAGCCTGCGCTGTATATAGTTTCATGACAGAACTTTGTATTTGTCTTGATTCTTTATAATAACAGGATGTGTGGTTTACTGCACTGTAGATACAGATCAAGCTTTTCTCATGCACAACCTTGCTCTTTCCTGTTGAGATGTGCTGCACAGAAACTTTAAAATGTTGAAGAAGCAGAACGATACACAGACAAAACATCACAGCACCACAACAGGGGTATGTCTACAATGATTACATTTAAAATAAATATTCAATGGAATATTTAAAGATGATGGCCAATAATAGTTTGCAATTAAAACACATTTATATTAAACAGAATATTATTGTTATAGTGTTTTAATGTTCATTTTCTTTAACACACCCCAGTCAAACTTGTCAGGTTCTTTGAACATGATCATACGTGAAAGACTTTACACGGTACCCAACCAAAGTGGAGCAAAAGATCCTGCTTAAGACACGTTTTTTTTGTGAAAATGACCAAAAATGCTGCCGGTGGCCGGCAACTTTAAAAAAAAAAAGTCTCAAACTTTATTATATAATGAGGTTCAAAGAACAAGAATCGGTCAACATTCTGGTCTAGTGATTAAGATTCATACAACCACAACAAAGCAAATTCAGGGTCACAAGATTATCAAGATTACTGTTGTCTTACAGATAAGTGTAATATGCTTGAGCTGTTCATTTATGAAGATAAATCAGGTTGTTATTATAGCCATTTTGGTAGTACAAAGATTATATGATCTGTGATAATATCTAATGGTTTTATTAAGTTTATGTCTTAAATGTAGGCTATACTATTCTAAACATTAATTCATATTATCGCTTTAATATTGTATCTCCAAATTTCGTCATCTTTTTTTTTTCATAAATCATTACTATTGGTCACCCTTTATGTCTCCCTGTGGGGTTTGGAAATAAATTACATAACAGGCTTACCTTTTTAACCCAGCATTTTTATTGCAGGATAAGATAAAACCACCTCAACCAAGTAAAGCTGAACATTTCCAATGGGGCACTTCTTGGGACTACTTTTTTACTTTTATTTTTGAAATTGTGATTACACTTGTTGGCCTGCTACATTTGAACAATTTAAGAAATGTTTGGCTACAATTTTTTTTTTTAAATTTTGTTTTTGTTTGGTAACTTTTTTGTGCAGCTCTGGTTCACTGTAACCTCAAGGTTTTTGCAGAAGAACGTACGTATGCTGCAAGTCACTTCCTGCCAGCCCTTTGTGTTTCTGGAGAAGCAAAAATAAATAATTTACCAATACTTCAGAAGAGAGGGTAAGTACAACAGCATGGTCACCACTGCATAATTCGAGCTTAAAAATAATTTCTGGATAATGTTTATCATTTTAATATTGTAAAATGGTTGTTCTTAATATTGCTTTGAGAATGTATTTTTCATTTACAGTTTTTCTCAATTGATTTGACTTCAAATGAATGTAGTTGCTCTCAAAACAATTAACACAGAAAACACAGAAAAGTTTGTTTTACGGGATGTAACGATTCACTCATGGTGCGATATGATTCACGATACGATTTTCTCATGATGAGATTTAAGACAAATTATAAAATGAAAGTGTCCTTTTATTTCTCTGAAAAAATTCAGCAAATTTCTTTGTAAAATGTACATAGATATTTGGTGTCCAATACTAAATAATAATAACTCAGTTGAAATAAAAAAAAAAAACAAATCCCAAAAAAGTCCCTTCAATCTTTCAATGCTAGTTTCTTGGGAGGAGGTTGTTTCAGCTCTGTCTGTCCGTTTGTCTGTCTATCTAGTCAAGAGGTTACAGGCACCTTCTTCACCCTCATCCTGCACATCTTGGAATAGCAGAAATAAAACGACTAAGTAAGATACCAAAATTTTATCATTACACTTACAAGAGTAAAAAAAAAACACATTTAGAAAAATATGCCATAATAATCAACAAATTATTGAAAAAAAAAGTCAATGTACGCATTTAGAGAAACAGCACAGCGTTCTCCTTCAGTCTGTGGAATCCTTGTGCTGGTCTTTTTCCTGGAATGCATTTACTACGTCAGAAAACAGCCTCGTATCTTTTGCCATGAAAAAGCCCTTGACACCGCGAATGGGACTGCAAACCCGCCGGTCAGTGGTTTGGCCTATTATCTTTTTACATACAGGCGGCGGTGACTGGAGCAAGTCAGCGTAAACTATGTGCTTGCCGTCACCAAGCTTCTGTTTGACAGTGTGCACACAGGCACGCTCGCGCTCAACTTATGTGAATGAACTGAAAACATTTGCTGATTTCTCTCTTCTTCGCACCAGTGTGCGTGCACGCATGCACAGTCCGTAACACTAGCTACAACTTGCTCGTTGCTATCGTGCCTGTAAAGCGAGGTCACACAGTTTCAGTGTCGTGTATCGCGATTGTCACGTGACATGCGAGAGTAAAGCAGTCTGCGGAAGAAGCATCAACTTGGCACGTTATGCCTACAGGCCTAGCCTAAAGGAAAGAACAGTTTGTGTGTACTCTATCTAATATTTTGTATCATAATATACAATAGAGGTGGGTGAAAAGATTCTCTCTCCAATGATTCTGGATCGATTCTGAGGCTGAGCTAAGATTTTAACCTCAGGTGCCCCTGAGAAACACCTATATTCTGCTTACTTCCATTTCCTCCCTCACACACACACACACACCAATCGAACATAAAATAATATTTAAGAAAGTTCGGAAAGGTTGAAACAAATTACAATGACATTCGCGGGCTTCATTGCACAGTGAGAAACGTGCACTTTGCTTGATGTTACGCTTACAGTGTGTGTTCTCGTCCGCCGGTATATTCCTTACAAATGCTCTACGAAGTCTTCATTTATGTCATTACGAATGCAGTGTGCTTACACACTCACCTAAAGGATTATTAGGAACACCATACTAATACTGTGTTTGACCCCCTTTCGCCTTCAGAACTGCCTTAATTCTACGTGGCATTGATTCAAGGTGCTGAAAGCATTCTTTAGAAATGTTGGCCCATATTGATAGGATAGCATCTTGCAGTTGATGGAGATTTGTGGGATGCACATCCAGGGCACGAAGCTCCCGTTCCACCACATCCCAAAGATGCTCTATTGGGTTGAGATCTGGTGACTGTGGGGGCCATTTTAGTACAGTGAACTCATTGTCATGTTCAAGAAACCAATTTGAAATGATTGGAGCTTTGTGACATGGTGCATAATACCTTGCTGGAAGTAGCCATCAGAGGATGGGTACATGGTGGTCATAAAGGGATGGACATGGTCAGAAACAATGCTCAGGTGGGCCGTGGCATTTAAACGATGCCCAATTGGCACTAAGGGGCCTAAAGTGTGCCAAGAAAACATCCCCCACACCATTACACCACCACCACCAGCCTGCACAGTGGTAACAAGGCATGATGGATCCATGTTCTCATTCTGTTTACGCCAAATTCTGACTCTACCATCTGAATGTCTCAACAGAAATCCAGACTCATCAGACCAGGCAACATTTTTCCAGTCTTCAACTGTCCAATTTTGGTGAGCTCGTGCAAATTGTAGCCTCTTTTTCCTATTTGTAGTGGAGATGAGTGGTACCCGGTGGGGTCTTCTGCTGTTGTAGCCCATCCGCCTCAAGGTTGTGCGTGTTGTGGCTTCACAAATGCTTTGCTGCATACCTCGGTTGTAACGAGTGGTTATTTCAGTCAAAGTTGCTCTTCTATCAGCTTGAATCAGCCGGCCCATTCTCCTCTGACCTCTAGCATCAACAAGGCATTTTCGCCCACAGGACTGCCGCATACTGGATGTTTTTCCCTTTTCACACCATTCTTTGTAAACTCTAGAAATGGTTGTGCGTGAAAATCCCAGTAACTGAGCAGATTGTGAAATACTCAGACCGGCCCGTCTGGCACCAACAACCATGCCACGCTCAAAATTGCTTAAATCACCTTTCTTTCCCATTCTGACATTCAGTTTGGAGTTCAGGAGATTGTCTTGACCAGGACCACACCCCTAAATGCATTGAAGCAACTGCCATGTGATTGGTTGATTAGATAATTGCATTAATGAGAAATTGAACAGGTGTTCCTAATAATCCTTTAGGTGAGTGTATGTGTCAAGTTAAACTGAAATTTAATTTTGACGGGTTGCTGTGAAGACCTTTGAGTTTCTGTGTGTTTATGATATGACTGTAGCTTTTCTTAAATTAAATAAAGTGTAAAATGTTCATGAAGTGACTCTCTGCATCTCTGTCCTCTGTTTTCAAACTTTTATGATGCCAAGGACCCCCAAATACGATGAATCTTTTATGAGGGACCCCCTTCCTAAAATCTATCTATATATTTTTATGTATGGAAAAAAACATTTAAACTGTTATATAATTAGTAAGTGTGACATTATAAATACAACATTGTTTCCAAACTTAAATTGGTTACACTTAATGTTGGATGTATAAACCTGAAGAAGAACATTTTCAATTAAAAATCATTTGTATAAGCAACTTTCACAAAAAATGTATGTAAGCAGCTTATGTACTGCGTTAATAATACTACATTACAACCTCAGAGATCAAGATAAAGGGGACTATGAGAAAAACTCATTAGAAAGATACAAAGCAAACATACTACTACACTTCTGGAAAGTATGTATACAAGAAAGGAGAGAAACATTTAGAACTGAAACCACCAGCTTTTGAGTGAAACCAAATGAGACCAGAATACATGTACTTAATAAAAAAAATGCTTTGCTTATAGTAATTTTGTCTTAAGTATATTCTTTGAATTGAACAGCCGTGCGGGAAACCCTCAGGTGATTTGGGATAATTATTTTTTGCATTTTTAGCATTAAACTTTTAGGTTTTTCTATATGTACTGAATTTTTGTGCATTCGTGGGTCAAGTGCGACAAATGTCTTGCTCAGAACAGTCAGTGTGAAGCAGAAACTTACGTTTGAATGAGGGAAAAAAGAGAGGTTTAGCTTCAAACTATCGAAAAAGATAAATAAGTAAAAATATCTCTTCTGCCCACATGTATGTCTGGCAGCGTTTCCGTACCATGAGATGAAAAGATTAAGGAGACTCGCTTGAATAAAACTGAAAGTGAAACATACTTGATGCATGTTTGCATAAGAGGATGTGAAGAACAGGTGAATATGTACATGTATACTTTCGAAGTACATTTTCACAACTTTTTGTATTGTCAACTTTGATAATACCAATGACCATGCATAATTTCTAAATGAATTAGATTTTTTCCCCATTATTGTTTGATCTTGCACTAATCCTTAACTATAGGAAATAGAAAAGACTAGAAATAAAATTTTCCAAACAGGCCTAATCCTGGTAACATTATAAGAACAACACAGAGGAAAAAATGAGCATTAAGTGAAGCAACACTATTTTATATGTAATGTTACTTTTTTGTAGTCTGGATGCCAGCCAAACTTACCAGAGCTGTTTGGACCAATCAAATTGTCAGGGCGGGCTTTATGCGATGATGGACAGATGATCAACAGTAACGTAATCATCCACGTCACCAAAGAGCGCTTGGGTTGAATTCACCTTTACTATTTCTCTCAAAAATGACGATTGTGTCCTTAAATTCTTTTTACAACACCGGCAAAGATTGTTTACACTCATCTTCTTTTTACTTCTACTACCAGCGAGCATGCAGTTGAGTTCTGCTGACTACTATGCGTCGCTCAACATACGTCACTTACTCTGTTGCTCTGATTGGTTGTAGGTCTATCCAATTGAGTGCAGAGGGATTTTCTCTGGGAGCCAACTCACTACACATAATGACCGATAACAACACGCAACTAATTATCTGTTATTAAAAACAGAAACCATTATTTTATTATATTTCAGCATAAACATACATTATGCTGAACATTAGACAGGTAATGAACACAATCTAGCTAGCATTTATAATTTATTTACGGCTGAAATGTTGCACGTATATGTAACAAGCAAAGTATTGATCGTAATGTACTTTAAATAACATAAGTAATGTCAGAAAGATATCAGCTCTGCTGTTGTTCATAAATACCAGTAATGATGTTGTACAATGAGGACAATGTCACGTCGCCGGAAATAGAGTCATCAGTGTCCCAATGTGTATTGAGCCAGCATCTTTTACTGTCCTTACCCGTGCCAGAACTCGTGTACACGATATACTTATTCACGAGCTCAGGAGCTGGGGAACTGGATGAGACACACCCTTTTTCTCGTTGCATTTACACGGTTTTGACCATCACGTGCACTGAATCGAGCACTTTGAATCACTTAGTCAATGGAAACAAAAGTTCGCAAAATGATTTAAAGTTTCAAAAAGCTCCATTTCTCTCAACACTACTCTCCAGTGACCGAATTCATAGCAGCTGACTTGTTGCCTTATCAGACAATGACTTGTAAGGCAGCGTTTGTGCATGAAGGCACCTCACGAAACTGATTTCAGACAGACTTCTTAAGCAGTGTGTTGTTTAATGATCTACAGCAAAATACAGAGAGCTTTGGTGGTAAGCTTTTTTGGCGAATATTTCATTACTACAGTAGTAATTTCTCGCTAGAAATGACATCAGAAGTGGAAAATGTTGGTCAAAAAAGTACAATTACACATAAACTGACCAGCAAACGCAACTTTCAGACACCATTTTTTTCTAGCTCAATGGTCACAGAATAGAACGCACAGGATTGTGGGAAATGAAGGGCTGTGAAGGATACATGTACATCAGATGAACATAGATATGTATACGTAGATGCCTCATTCGACCACTCCAGGCACGTCAACGCGCCGCCATTTTAGAACCATCAACACACGTCAACACTTCAGATGCTGTTATCACTAGCATTAAAAAACCCACTGAGCAGCCTCTGTAAAACCCGGCGCGATTTAAATTCCTGAAGAAATGCGATAACGTTTCACAGGTAAGAATGGGTTGGTTTGTGTTTCTATATGTTTTAACTCAATATTACAGGTTTTTAACTACGGTTAGGCTACTTTTTAATGTCGTGTTAGCTAACGCGTTCTTCATGTATTGTGTTAGTTTAGCAATTATAATTATAACATTTGTGAGTTAACAGGTTCACGGTTCTTGAATTTCAGACACCATTTTCAAGGACTGGAACATATGTGAAAACAAACATTGGCCTTTGAAAGTGCTTAAATTAAACTAAATTTAAGAGTAGTTAAAGAAGAGAAACCGTTGCATTTGACGAATGCAAAAGATCGACCATGACGAGCCCTGTTTTTACACAACTTACACGCAGTGTTGTAAATCAATGTGCATTCAAATAATGTAGAATAATGATGTATCTAGAATATTATATAATTTCATATTTTAAATAAATGTATAATCATTTATCATTTTGAATCCTGATTTATCATTTCTCTGTTCTTAAATTTTTTTTAAATTCAGTAATGTGATGTTCATAATTTTATAAAATTGTATTATAAAACGATTGCAAAACAGGATGATTTTGGAGAATTTAAGCATTCAAATAATACCTAGTTTATGATGATTAAACATGGTTTGAATAAATAGGCTATATTGAGGTCTATTAAACACATTACAAATGTGTTACTCTTTGTATAATTTATTTATTTTGATGGCTGATTGGTTGATGGTTTATGATTTATTTCCAATTAACTTGTTTATAATGAGTTTACTGCTTTCAAAAAACTGAGCAATGTGTCTGTAGGGTTCTCTGATGATCAATAATATTAATGTTAAGATCTTTAACCAATATTTTTAGCATGCAGAATTATCTTAGCCTGACGTCTTCATACTCAATTGTAGTCAGAATATGAGTCTGAGACTTCTGGGAGGCGTCATGTGAGAGTAAGACGCGTATCATTTTTCATTGCTATGTGAAGCAAAACTAAGCGAAACTTTATTTTCACGTCATCAAGTTTAGAATACTCACTTAAGATGCTAAATAAACCCAAAAAAAACGCAGAATAAATGACTGAGGTCCCGAAAGATGTCCAACAAGATGACTCTTGCGGCGAGGCTAGCACCGTGGTCAACAAGGCAGTGCTAGATGGGATGGCTGCTTTACAATCAAATTTTCAACTATTCAAGTCGGAGGTAGTTGAGGCTATTAACAAGAAACTCGATCAGTTCTCGATCTCCATTAGAGCAGAGATAACTGCTCTTAAAAAAAGAGAGTGATGTCACAATCTCGGCTACGAAAAGCACAATGGACGACCAAGCTAAAACAATGGCGGCGCTCGAACGTAGCCTAACCTTTACCTCTGACACGGTCTCCCAGCTACAAAAAGATGTTGAAAATCTAACAAACAGCGTCCTACAGCTCACAGAGAAATGTACGGATCTGGAAAGTCGCAGTAAAAGGCAAAACCTGCGCATTCTGAATATTAAAGAGGGCGAGGAGACTGGGCGAAAGCCCACAGACTTTATTGCGCACCTGCTGAAGAACGCGTTCTCTCTGGAAACTTTACCGTTGATCGACCGCGCCCATAGATCCTTGAGAAAGCGTTCTGACAACACGTCATTTCCCCGGGCCTTCATAGTCAGGATGCATTACTTTCACGATTGGCAGGACATCATCCGAAAGGTGGCTCAGCTCAAGTCCATCACCTCCAATGGAGAGAAACTTCTGATATTCCCTGACCTGAGAAATATACTTCACGGATCCGGTAAAGGCGTTCACTGAGCAGCGCTTTGGTGAGGGTAACGTGTCGACATCATAATCTCATTCATGGAACTTTATCAATGGGCTTACTTACTAGACTGGGTTGGAGCGCGGATCGGACAATTATAAATAAGCACCGATTTATTTATTTTTTTTATTTTTTCTGGATGTGATTTGTATTATATGCGATGTTTATATGCTTCATTATTCGAATTTGTAAAGACTGAGCTGCCTGTGTGCGCAGATCGACGGGCATCCATAACCCATAAGAACTGTTCACTGAGCTGTTTTTAACAGTCAAGTTGATTTTGCATCTCGGTAAATTCTGATTTGATGTTCAAGCAAGCCTGTGTTCTCAGGTACGTTTCAGTTCTGTTTTCTCTCTTTATTTTTGTTGTGATAAGGGACCGCGGGAGGGGAAGTTTAATAGGGTTCCGTCTGCGGAGAGGGGAGGTAACAAACGCGATATCTGGGATGGCTGCCGCTCAGAGCAAGATTCCTGACAGAGGGTCGGGAGCATTGACCTTTTCTTCCTGGAACGTTAAAGGCCTAAACCATCCTGTTAAACGAAGTAAAGTATTGTCTCATCTAAAGTCTATGAACACGGATATTATATTTTTACAAGAGACACACTCTTATTCCAAGCTGAGAGCCAGGTGGATAGGTCAGTCTTTTCACTCTTCTTTTTCTTTCAAGGCTAGAGGCACTGCTATTAAATAAGAAAAGGGGTTCCTTTTAAGCATAAGGCTTCGATTGCAGATAAGGAGGGGCGTTTTATCATAGTTGTGGGAGAAATATTTTCAACACCTATAACCTTGGTTAACATCTACGGACCAAATTTTGATGATTCACGCTTTTTTCAAAACGTTTTTCCGGATTCCTGATAGGTCACTTACTAATTTAATTATAGGTGGGGATTTCAATTGCGTTATGGACCCATATTTAGATTTAGATCATCTGCTCAGCGTGCTCCCCCCTCAAAATCCAGGGACTTTCTCAACATTTTCATTAAAAATTCTAATGTGGGTGATGTATGGAGGCTAGCTAATCCAACGGGGAGAGACTACTCCTTTCATTCACAGGTACACAACATCTACACTCACCTAAGGGATTATTAGGAACACCTGTTAAATTTCTCATTAATGCAATTATCTAATCAACCAATCACATGGCAGTTGCTTCAATGCATTTAGGGGTGTGGTCCTGGTCAAGACAATCTCCTGAACTCCAAACTGAATGTCAGAATGGGAAAGAAAGGTGATTTAAGCAGTTTTGAGCGTGGCATGGTTGTTGGTGCCAGACGGGCCGGTCTGAGTATTTCACAATCTGCTCAGTTACTGGGATTTTCACGCACAACCATTTCTAGAGTTTACAAAGAATGGTGTGAAAAGGGAAAAACATCCAGTATGCGGCAGTCCTGTGGGCGAAAATGCCTTGTTGATGCTAGAGGTCAGAGGAGAATGGGCCGACTGATTCAAGCTGATAGAAGAGCAACTTTGACTGAAATAACCACTCGTTACAACCGAGGTATGCAGCAAAGCATTTGTGAAGCCACAACACGCACAACCTTGAGGCGGATGGGCTACAACAGCAGAAGACCCCACCGGGTACCACTCATCTCCACTACAAATAGGAAAAAGAGGCTACAATTTGCACGAGCTCACCAAAATTGGACAGTTGAAGACTGGAAAAATGTTGCCTGGTCTGATGAGTCTCGATTTCTGTTGAGACATTCAGATGGTAGAGTCAGAATTTGGCGTAAACAGAATGAGAACATGGATCCATCATGCCTTGTTACCACTGTGCAGGCTGGTGGTGGTGGTGTAATGGTGTGGGGGATGTTTTCTTGGCACACTTTAGGCCCCTTAGTGCCAATTGGGCATCGTTTAAATGCCACGGCCTACCTGAGCATTGTTTCTGACCATGTCCATCCCTTTATGACCACCATGTACCCATCCTCTGATGGCTACTTCCAGCAGGATAATGCATCATGTCACAAAGCTCCAATCATTTCAAATTGGTTTCTTGAACATGACAATGAGTTCACTGTACTAAAATGGCCCCCACAGTCACCAGATCTCAACCCAATAGAGCATCTTTGGGATGTGGTGGAACGGGAGCTTCGTGCCCTGGATGTGTATCCCACAAATCTCCATCAACTGCAAGATGCTATCCTATCAATATGGGCCAACATTTCTAAAGAATGCTTTCAGCACCTTGTTGAATCAATGCCACGTAGAATTAAGGCAGTTCTGAAGGCGAAAGGAGGTCAAACACAGTATTAGTATGGTGTTCCTAATAATCCTTTAGGTGAGTGTATACCCGTATCGATTACTTTCTGGTTGACTTGAAGTTAATTCCCTTCAACGCCACCTATCATAATATTCTGATCTCAGACATAGTCCAATTACATTTTCTCTAAAATTATCAGAAATTGTAAAAACTCAACCATTGTGGCGGGCAGACCCCTATCTACTAAAGGACACAGCTAGAGTTATTTTTGAAACTAATGATCAACCGAACACCTGTTATGGGACACCTTTAAAGCATATTTACGGGGCTGTTTTATCTCCTTTAAGGGTGCAAAAAATAAACAAAATACAGCTGCTTTACAATCTTTAGAAAGACAGCTTAGTCAATTAGATAATGAGAATGCTACCAAACCTTCTTCAGAACTGCATAAGAAAATATTACATCTTATCACCAAATTTGAAATATTTTTGTTTCATAAACATTAAAGATCTTGAAAACTTTTCAGATATAATCTTATTGTATTGGTATCTAAGCCACATAAACTGTAATCTAGACAGCTATGAAAGCTGGAAAGTGATCGCATCGGATTAATCGGATCAAATCCGAATCCGGGTCTTATTATCTCCTACCGAAATTAACAATCGGTTTAAACAATTTTATGAATCATTGTACACCAGTAATGCAATTGATGATTCCTCCATTATGGAGACTTTTTTAAACAGCTGTAATCTACCAAAGCTAGACCACGAGGACAGAGAGTTTCTTGGGACTGATTTAACATTAGATGAATTAAAGAACACTATAAAGTTCATAATCTTAAAAGTGATTGAACAATATGGCTCATTCTCAGGCTATAGAATTAATCTAAATAAAAGTGAACTCATGCCAGTTGGACTTAAAGATCTTTCTCAAATTTACCCAGTACGGTTTAAAATAGCTAAGGAGAAATTTACTTGGAATTGGAATTGTTGTAACTAGAAGTTTAGCTCTTTACGAGAAGCCAACTATGCTCCCCTTTTAGAAAAACTGAAAATAAATATTCAGTTCTGGAGGACTCTTCCTATTTCGTTAATAGGTAGAATAAATGCTATCGAAATGGTTTTTCTCCCACAACTATTATGTCCGTTACAAAACACCCCTTTATTTCTTTCCAAGTCCTTTTTTAAGCAACTGGACTCAACTATCCTACCCTTTATTTGGAATTATAAAAGCCATAGAATTAAACGAATACATCTCTCCAAACCCAGAAAGGATTCTGATATAACCTTTAGAATTATATCAATAATATTAAATGATAAAACTGGCCAATTGGACTGGCTCAGATTAGAACAAGATGAATGTACCCTCTATGATCTTGGTGCTGTGATTCTTTCACCAACAAGCTGTAAAAAAGAAATTTACAGAAGCAGCCCTGTCATTAGTAGTGTTATTCGTATTTGGAAACAAATTAGAACTCACTTTGGGGTGGAGAAGTTACCTTTATCAATGCCTATAGCTAACAATCCCTCTTTTATACCTTCCATACTAGATAAAGGTTTTGAGCAATGGAGAGATGCAGGAATTCACACAGTAGGTGATCTGTATCAAGATGGTATGTTTGTCTCCTTTGAAAAACTTCAGGAAAAATACAAACTGCATAGAAGTATTTTTTTTAGGTTCTTGCAAGTCATTTGGTATTTTGGTAAAGGGAAAATTATATCCTGCATTTGTAACACCATCCAGGCCTCCCAATTACCTGCTACATCTTCAATAAAAAGTCTATGGGAGGAAGAATTAGAGATTAGAGAATTAAGAATTAGAGATTTCAAATGACTTATGGGCGGACAGCCTGGAAGAGATTAATAGATGTTCTATAAATTCCAGACATTGCCTCATCCAGTTCAAAATCTTGCATAGACTACACTACTCTAAAACAAAATTATCCAGAATATCCAGGTATCTCTCCAAAATGTGACAAATGTAAGATGGCTGATGCAACCCTGCTTTACAGTTATGCATTATGTCTCAGTCTCAGTCTTCAAGACTTTCGGCGCAAGATTTTCAATGTCATCTCTGAAATCACTAATCAATCTATTGAACCAGATGAGTTTTGAATTGTGTTTGGTGTCTCAAGACATAAGCTTGGTTTGTCAAAGTCACAACAACAATTTCTTTCCTATGGACTTTTAACGGCCAAAAAGCTTATTTTAACATTCTGGAAAAATAAATCGCCACCTCCTTTCCAGCTTTGGCTTGACAAACTCACAAATACACTTCATCTGGAATGTATACGGTTCTTTCTAAGGAATAAGAGACAACAGTTTGCTAAAACTTGGGAACCCTTTATAAAGTATTTAGGGGGAGAAATGCCTTTTCCTGGAGGAAAGGGACGCTGACTTAATTTGCAGATATAACTGTAATTTAAATAAATAATAATAATTATTGATTTTCAAATATTGCACCTGTCAATACAGAACGAAATATTCTGTAGCCTATTTTGCCGTCAATACTGCCGACGTTGTCTTTTCTGTATCAGTAGGCTATATATTTATGTTTAACATGAAGTATAGGCCTTCCCTGTACGTCACCTAGCAGCAGCAGTGCTGCGTCAGACACGTTTCTGGTGTGCAAAGACAGAAAACGCCACGCTCACGCCACGCTCACGCCACGCAGCCAGTGTGTAGTCGGCCTTACTCTCGCTCTCTCTCACGCACACACACACACACACACTCACTCTTAGGCTATAGATGGAATCCATTTTGTATGACATTAAGTGAGACCATTTTGTACACTAAAATAACGCTGTTGTCTATTGCAATGTAATAAATAAAACAAAGTGGTTCTGAAACAATCTACATTGTAAGATGATTTTTTAGGTAGAAAAATCTATGTGCATACCTCTTCTCAGTTGCACCTCAAGACCCAAAGTATTGAATAGCTCTAGGTGTTCTTATCAGATGTGTGTCTGCTATACGTGCTGACTGCATATGTGCAACATAAAATGTTGACAGTCTGATTCAGCCATGGCAAACTAAGTATTGTGGTCACTACCAAAACATTACTGTCACTACCGAAAATGTGCAGTCACTACCAAAATATGGGATGTTTTGTCAAAAATAAAGTATATTAGATAAATAATCAACTAAGATGTTATTATAGTGTTTGGTTCAATGCATATTCAAACTGAATGAATCCTTAACTTTGAAATCAGTATGATAAACTTTATGCCTTCCACAAAGAAAGATTAAATTATTTATTATTGTGTTTCGGTAGTGACAAATTTGGGGAGAATGAAAATATTCCAGCATTTTCTGAAAATACAATATGAGAATCAACTGCACAATTACTAGAAATGTGTACCTTGGAGATTATACAATTTGCATACATGCAAAATTTGTGGGGGGAAAATGTCAAGATGTTTCCAACTCGCTCACCTAGACGAACATCTATGCTTCACCTTCCACCCATCTGCCAGCGAGGCTTACCCGTCCGATGCAGTAATCTACCATCGGATGCTGTGAGAGCTCTCCTGGCCGGGTGTTTAACATCTCTTCCACCGTGCCGTCGGCCAACAGGACCCACTCGACATCAGGAAGCTGCTCCTGACGGAGGCTAGGTGTGCCCCCTCAGTCAGTTGTTCTTTTTAATCTCGCCGCCCCGTCTATCGTTTGGTAGGGCTTACCCATCTGAAACCACGAGTCTTGATCTCCCGTCAGATGCGGCTTGAGCCCTCCCAATCGGCCGTTCCAAACTACGCGACCTCCCAACCATCAACAATAAGAGGTGTATATATACTGCAGATTTTGTTTACAGTTTTTTCGCAACCACCCCATCTCCTCACTATGATTTAATAAACTCTTATTAGACGTCAACACAATCCATATTATAATGCAGTCTAGTTCTAGACTCTATCACAGGGGGGGATACTCTGGGGTGCGGGCAAAAGTTCAGAGCCCGGAGCACTCCCCTGGACAGCACGGCAAATACGCATAATCTTTACTCTATGTAATTTGATTTAAGTGTGAACTCGTGAAATACGGGTTAAGAGTGATTCTTGAAGGACTAGCTGGTCCTTCAAGAGTCACTCTCAACCTATCTGTCTATAAAGCCGATACAAAACCAGTCTTCATGTATTTGACAACACTTGTGATTCTTATTAAGTGGTGGTCATTTTTTTTTTTATTCTTTACCTAACTTAAGTCTCTGAGATCCTGAATCCTTGCACTTCTGCAGACTCCAGGTAGGTTGCAGTTCTGGAAAATGGTGGCGCTGGAGATTAAAGGGTTCCTGATGATTTTCACACTTAATTCTTCACCTTAATTATTTTGCAGTTTATGTGTCTTTTCTTCGCCACCTGTTTTTGTCTGACCCTGCTGACCCAATTAGCATTATCATTGGACTCTTGAGATTTTAATTAGGATCAAATGACTGAGCTCAGCTTTGAGAATGAAACCAACCTGTGTGTTCCTCAGTTTCTTCATGTTTCACTCTCAATGTTTCTTCACGTCTTCACGCTCCTCTTTAATAAACGCCATCTTTATAATAGTGTGTCACGTGGATCTCAGTCGCTTCACCAGGAGTTTTTCTGTGTGTTTGTCCTGTTTAAGATGAGAATAATTAACAGAAAGAAAAATAAATCCAAACTAAATCTCAATCGGCTCTAGTTCAGTAGTTCAGTCACTGGTAAGAGAGAGTTTTATTTAACTTTCAATAAAGGTCTTGACACATTTTGACATTTTGTAAGTATACACGACAATAATTTAAATAAAAAGATACAAAAAACTTTAAATGAAAGCGCATCACTTAGAAATTGAGCCATCTCATACTAATGTGTCTTTCTCAGGATATATTCTGTCAACACTGTTAAATGACTCTTCTTTGGTTTATTTGTTACACAATACACACTAAGAAATCCCCAAAATCTTCCCACTCAAATGAGGGAAACATATTAACCCAAACTAATTCAGATGAGGAGAAGAGATTTAAACAAAAAGAGATCTAATCGATTGGTCACTGCATTTATCATTCATTCAATCAAGTTTTATCTATCTTTTTATTTAAAACAATTTTTTCTTAGATGCAGTTTTGATGTTAACAAAACACCTTTTCGATTGTCTAATTTTCACAGGCAAGTCCTTTTGACGCAGTGTTTGGTTTTTAAACACAACTTCTCTCCTCTCATTTTTTTAAATAGTAAAAAAACTTTTAGACATTGATTTGAGTCTAATATATTAGTTGGTCAGTTGTTGAATTCTGAAGGTCAGTTTTTGAGCATTACTGAACTATGTCTTAAATGCAAGTGTCATATTTCTGTGAAAGAATATTGTATTGTCATGAAATTCTATTTCTGCCAAAATTATATAAATATTCATCAGTCAGAGCGAAACTTAATGGACCTGAATGACCAGATTAGATAAAAACACTAACACTACAAATTAATAAAAGAATGCAAATTATACAGACCCTTAATATATTAGTTTAGCTATTTAATGATTTGTAGAAATCGAGATAGAAATAGAATCACTGAATCATTTGTTGTGAATCGGTTCAATTGACTCGGAGAGTCTAAAGCTCCGGTTCTCTCGTCACTCTCCAGAGACTGAACTCATGTTTGAACTGATTCACGATAAAGAGCGAAATGAGACGCTCCTTCTGTTACTCATGAGTTTATGATGTTACTTTACTCACACAACGCTGATACATGTTAGATAAAGCAATGCAGTGAAACATTTAATAACACATCATTCATTCTGCGTCGCTTTAAACACTTAAAACACAAATATCTTTAGCATTGAGCCCTGTATGTGGTTTTGTGTACAGTAGAACAAAGACATTTCATTTTGATATTGTTGTCATTATTTTTCTATGGTGGCTAATCCATTGGAAACTTTGTTCACAGAAATACTTAAATGTTGACGTATTGGTTATATAGAGTAATATTGATGTGTGAATCTGTTTTTATAGATTCAAGTTTTTGCATTTTGCATGCTGATGACAATGGTATTGACAAAAGTTTGCATTTTCAGACCACAAACATGCCTTTGTGTATATGAATGGCCAAAAGGCATTGGGAAAATGTAAAGAGTTGCTTATTCTATATACAGCAAGAAATGTATAGTGTTACTGTTTCATAATATTTTACAGTTAAATGGATAATATAGGCATTATTTCTTTTATTTACTATTATTTACTAACTGATTTGTGATTTGGCATCGTGGCTATATCTGCAGTGTTTAGTTGAGTCTCCTGTGGTTGTCTGTGGGTGAAGTTGATGCTGGTGTCACATCTATAGTTGTGTCTCCTGTGCAGTGGATATCGTAGTGTTCTTTGAAACCTGAAAAGTAGAGTATGTAGATGTATTATTGTGTGCGTTTATATGGAAACAATAATAAAATCTTTACTTGTTCTTAAGGCATCCTAGATGTATATGACATCGTTCTGACAAAGGCAATGGAAAAATCGCATTCAAGCTTTAATGGAAGTATGCATTACTAAATGAGTTGTTAAATGTGTCCATCTGTCATAAACGTATTACCCACAGCTTTAGAGGGTGAACTAAGACCTTTTGAAGCAAAGTCACGCATTTGTTTAAAAAAAAAATCCATATTTAAGAACTTTTGAAGTAAAATATGTAGGCTGTGGTAGATCAGTTTCTATATTTTTGAAAAAGCCTAGTGAACACTCTAAAAGGAATAAATAAGTATACAAATAAAATCTGCTCTAACTGTAGTAATGATCTGGGGTTACGGATATTTCATTGTAAAATGAATGTATAGAATAATCTTTTTTGCTGTTGTTTTATTAACTTTAATGACAGAAAATTAAAGGTAGTTTATATAACTTTAGTTCGAGTGCTGAATAAACTGTGATCCGTTTAATGTCCAATAATTATGGTACAGTTTCAATGTAGACACTATTTTAAAAAAGCCCGCCGTTTAATAATATCGAGAAAATATCAATTAACGTTAGTGGATAAAATTGATTTGTTGATAAAGTAGGAAAGGTTTTGTATGGCTTTTTTCAACTTATAATTAATAGTTATGCAAAATATTTAATTGTTGTAAATTGTGTTTTAAGTTGAGAAACAATTCAATTCGTACAATTTTGGTATAAATACATTTGTAATAGCTTAAATAGAATAAATTATTATAACATACATTAGCACATATATCTATAAAAGTATAAAACATTTTTCTTATTGTAAAGTTATAGAATACATATTTACCAATGGCCTTTCTTGCATTTTTTAGCTTAACTGGAGTCTTGTTCCGTTCGGCCGAAACGATGCTGTTGTACTTCTCAGGTGTAAATATTAAAGCTTCGTGATATTCTTGTCTGGATGTTTGCACTGTTGCATTGAAATATCTCGAGTTTGTTTTCGAGGTTTTCATAGGGGAAACTGAATGTAGGTATCCCACTATTTCTTCGCTTTCTTTGCCTGTGTTTTTCTCCATTTATGAGGTTATATTTATCCAGTGGTCTTTTCCTTCTATTTGGCGGGGATGACCCATACCAGGGCTGCAGGAGTCAGGACCTCCAGTGTGTTCAGACCGGAGGAGTGCCAGCAGTATGAAAACTATTTTACTTTACATAAACTCACATTAGATAAGGCTTGATGATTTTTATAGTTCCAACCCTACCTGATTCCATGTAATGGAATTATAAAATCATGTAATGGAATTATTTAATTCCATTAAATTATTTTATAATTCCATTGCATGATTTTATAATTCCATTGCATGATTTTATAATTCCATTAAATTATTTTATAATTCCATTACATGATTTTATAATTCCATTACATGATTTTATAATTCCATTAAATTATTTTATAATTCCATTGCATGATTTTATAATTCCATTGCATGATTTTATAATTCCATTAAATTATTTTATAATTCCATTAAATTATTTTATAATTCCATTGCATGATTTTATAATTCCATTAAATTATTTTATAATTCCATTGCATGATTTTATAATTCCATTAAATTATTTTATAATTCCATTGCATGATTTTATAATTCCATTAAATTATTTTATAATTCCATTACATGATTTTATAATTCCATTGCATGATTTTATAATTCCATTAAATTATTTTATAATTCCATTGCATGATTTTATAATTCCATTGCATGATTTTATAATTCCATTAAATTATTTTATAATTCCATTAAATTATTTTATAATTCCATTAAATTATTTTATAATTCCATTACATGATTTTATAATTCTATTGCATGATTTTATAATTCCATTAAATTATTTTATAATTCCATTAAATTATTTTATAATTCCATTACATGATTTTATAATTCCATTAAATTATTTTATAATTCCATTAAATTATTTTATAATTCCATTACATGATTTTATAATTCCATTACATGATTTTATAATTCTATTGCATGATTTTATAATTCCATTAAATTATTTTATAATTCCATTGCATGATTTTATAATTCCATTGCATGATTTTATAATTCCATTAAATTATTTTATAATTCCATTACATGATTTTATAATTCCATTACATTTTATAATTCCATTAAATTATTTTATAATTCCATTGCATGATTTTATAATTCCATTAAATTATTTTATAATTCCATTAAATTATTTTATAATTCCATTGCATGATTTTATAATTCCATTAAATTATTTTATAATTCCATTGCATGATTTTATAATTCCATTAAATTATTTTATAATTCCATTGCATGATTTTATAATTCCATTAAATTATTTTATAATTCCATTACATGATTTTATAATTCCATTAAATTATTTTATAATTCCATTGCATGATTTTATAATTCCATTGCATGATTTTATAATTCCATTAAATTATTTTATAATTCCATTACATGATTTTATAATTCCATTAAATTATTTTATAATTCCATTGCATGATTTTATAATTCCATTGCATGATTTTATAATTCCATTAAATTATTTTATAATTCCATTAAATTATTTTATAATTCCATTGCATGATTTTATAATTCCATTAAATTATTTTATAATTCCATTGCATGATTTTATAATTCCATTAAATTATTTTATAATTCCATTGCATGATTTTATAATTCCATTAAATTATTTTATAATTCCATTGCATGATTTTATAATTCCATTAAATTATTTTATAATTCCATTGCATGATTTTATAATTCCATTAAATTATTTTATAATTCCATTACATGATTTTATAATTCCATTGCATGATTTTATAATTCCATTAAATTATTTTATAATTCCATTGCATGATTTTATAATTCCATTGCATGATTTTATAATTCCATTAAATTATTTTATAATTCCATTACATGATTTTATAATTCCATTAAATTATTTTATAATTCCATTAAATTATTTTATAATTCCATTACATGATTTTATAATTCTATTGCATGATTTTATAATTCCATTAAATTATTTTATAATTCCATTGCATGATTTTATAATTCCATTGCATGATTTTATAATTCCATTAAATTATTTTATAATTCCATTACATGATTTTATAATTCCATTACATTTTATAATTCCATTAAATTATTTTATAATTCCATTACATGATTTTATAATTCCATTAAATTATTTTATAATTCCATTAAATTATTTTATAATTCCATTACATGATTTTATAATTCCATTAAATTATTTTATAATTCCATTACATGATTTTATAATTCCATTAAATTATTTTATAATTCCATTAAATTATTTTATAATTCCATTAAATTATTTTATAATTCCATTAAATTATTTTATAATTCCATTACATGATTTTATAATTCCATTACATGATTTTATAATTCTATTGCATGATTTTATAATTCCATTAAATTATTTTATAATTCCATTGCATGATTTTATAATTCCATTGCATGATTTTATAATTCCATTAAATTATTTTATAATTCCATTACATGATTTTATAATTCCATTACATGATTTTATAATTCCATTAAATTATTTTATAATTCCATTGCATGATTTTATAATTCCATTAAATTATTTTATAATTCCATTAAATTATTTTATAATTCCATTGCATGATTTTATAATTCCATTAAATTATTTTATAATTCCATTGCATGATTTTATAATTCCATTAAATTATTTTATAATTCCATTGCATGATTTTATAATTCCATTAAATTATTTTATAATTCCATTACATGATTTTATAATTCCATTGCATGATTTTATAATTCCATTAAATTATTTTATAATTCCATTGCATGATTTTATAATTCCATTGCATGATTTTATAATTCCATTAAATTATTTTATAATTCCATTACATGATTTTATAATTCCATTACATGATTTTATAATTCCATTAAATTATTTTATAATTCCATTACATGATTTTATAATTCCATTAAATTATTTTATAATTCCATTAAATTATTTTATAATTCCATTACATGATTTTATAATTCTATTGCATGATTTTATAATTCCATTAAATTATTTTATAATTCCATTGCATGATTTTATAATTCCATTGCATGATTTTATAATTCCATTAAATTATTTTATAATTCCATTACATGATTTTATAATTCCATTACATTTTATAATTCCATTAAATTATTTTATAATTCCATTGCATGATTTTATAATTCCATTAAATTATTTTATAATTCCATTAAATTATTTTATAATTCCATTACATGATTTTATAATTCCATTAAATTATTTTATAATTCCATTAAATTATTTTATAATTCCATTAAATTATTTTATAATTCCATTAAATTATTTTATAATTCCATTACATGATTTTATAATTCCATTGCATGATTTTATAATTCCATTAAATTATTTTATAATTCCATTACATGATTTTATAATTCCATTAAATTATTTTATAATTCCATTAAATTATTTTATAATTCCATTACATGATTTTATAATTCTATTGCATGATTTTATAATTCCATTAAATTATTTTATAATTCCATTGCATGATTTTATAATTCCATTGCATGATTTTATAATTCCATTAAATTATTTTATAATTTCATTACATGATTTTATAATTCCATTAAATTATTTTATAATTCCATTACATGATTTTATAATTCCATTAAATTATTTTATAATTCCATTGCATTTTATAATTCCATTAAATTATTTTATAATTCCATTACATGATTTTATAATTCCATTACATTTTATAATTCCATTAAATTATTTTATAATTCCATTACATGATTTTATAATTCCATTAAATTATTTTATAATTCCATTGCATGATTTTATAATTCCATTACATTTTATAATTCCATTAAATTATTTTATAATTCCATTACATGATTTTATAATTCCATTACATTTTATAATTCCATTAAATTATTTTATAATTCCATTACATGATTTTATAATTCCATTACATGATTTTATAATTCCATTAAATTATTTTATAATTCCATTACATGATTTTATAATTCCATTACATTTTATAATTCCATTAAATTATTTTATAATTCCATTACATGATTTTATAATTCCATTGCATGATTTTATAATTCCATTGCATGATTTTATAATTCCATTAAATTATTTTATAATTCCATTACATGATTTTATAATTCCATTACATTTTATAATTCCATTAAATTATTTTATAATTCCATTACATGATTTTATAATTCCATTAAATTATTTTATAATTCCATTAAATTATTTTATAATTCCATTAAATTATTTTATAATTCCATTACATGATTTTATAATTCCATTAAATTATTTTATAATTCCATTACATGATTTTATAATTCCATAAAATTATTTTATAATTCCATTAAATTATTTTATAATTCCATTAAATTATTTTATAATTCCATTAAATTATTTTATAATTCCATTACATGATTTTATAATTCCATTACATGATTTTATAATTCTATTGCATGATTTTATAATTCCATTAAATTATTTTATAATTCCATTGCATGATTTTATAATTCCATTGCATGATTTTATAATTCCATTAAATTATTTTATAATTCCATTACATGATTTTATAATTCCATTACATTTTATAATTCCATTAAATTATTTTATAATTCCATTGCATGATTTTATAATTCCATTAAATTATTTTATAATTCCATTAAATTATTTTATAATTCCATTGCATGATTTTATAATTCCATTAAATTATTTTATAATTCCATTGCATGATTTTATAATTCCATTAAATTATTTTATAATTCCATTGCATGATTTTATAATTCCATTAAATTATTTTATAATTCCATTACATGATTTTATAATTCCATTGCATGATTTTATAATTCCATTAAATTATTTTATAATTCCATTGCATGATTTTATAATTCCATTGCATGATTTTATAATTCCATTAAATTATTTTATAATTCCATTACATGATTTTATAATTCCATTACATGATTTTATAATTCCATTAAATTATTTTATAATTCCATTACATGATTTTATAATTCCATTAAATTATTTTATAATTCCATTAAATTATTTTATAATTCCATTAAATTATTTTATAATTCCATTACATGATTTTATAATTCTATTGCATGATTTTATAATTCCATTAAATTATTTTATAATTCCATTGCATGATTTTATAATTCCATTGCATGATTTTATAATTCCATTAAATTATTTTATAATTCCATTACATGATTTTATAATTCCATTACATTTTATAATTCCATTAAATTATTTTATAATTCCATTGCATGATTTTATAATTCCATTAAATTATTTTATAATTCCATTAAATTATTTTATAATTCCATTACATGATTTTATAATTCCATTAAATTATTTTATAATTCCATTAAATTATTTTATAATTCCATTAAATTATTTTATAATTCCATTAAATTATTTTATAATTCCATTACATGATTTTATAATTCCATTGCATGATTTTATAATTCCATTAAATTATTTTATAATTCCATTACATGATTTTATAATTCCATTAAATTATTTTATAATTCCATTAAATTATTTTATAATTCCATTACATGATTTTATAATTCTATTGCATGATTTTATAATTCCATTAAATTATTTTATAATTCCATTGCATGATTTTATAATTCCATTGCATGATTTTATAATTCCATTAAATTATTTTATAATTTCATTACATGATTTTATAATTCCATTAAATTATTTTATAATTCCATTACATGATTTTATAATTCCATTAAATTATTTTATAATTCCATTGCATTTTATAATTCCATTAAATTATTTTATAATTCCATTACATGATTTTATAATTCCATTACATTTTATAATTCCATTAAATTATTTTATAATTCCATTACATGATTTTATAATTCCATTAAATTATTTTATAATTCCATTGCATGATTTTATAATTCCATTACATTTTATAATTCCATTAAATTATTTTATAATTCCATTACATGATTTTATAATTCCATTACATGATTTTATAATTCCATTAAATTATTTTATAATTCCATTACATGATTTTATAATTCCATTACATGATTTTATAATTCCATTACATTTTATAATTCCATTAAATTATTTTATAATTCCATTACATGATTTTATAATTCCATTGCATGATTTTATAATTCCATTACATGATTTTATAATTCCATTGCATGATTTTATAATTCCATTAAATTATTTTATAATTCCATTGCATGATTTTATAATTCCATTAAATTATTTTATAATTCCATTGCATGATTTTATAATTCCATTAAATTATTTTATAATTCCACTAAATTATTTTATAATTCCATTAAATTATTTTATAATTCCATTACATGATTTTATAATTCCATTGCATGATTTTATAATTCCATTAAATTATTTTATAATTCCATTGCATGATTTTATAATTCCATTGCATGATTTTATAATTCCATTAAATTATTTTATAATTCCATTACATGATTTTATAATTCCATTAAATTATTTTATAATTCCATTAAATTATTTTATAATTCCATTAAATTATTTTATAATTCCATTACATGATTTTATAATTCTATTGCATGATTTTATAATTCCATTAAATTATTTTATAATTCCATTGCATGATTTTATAATTCCATTGCATGATTTTATAATTCCATTAAATTATTTTATAATTCCATTACATGATTTTATAATTCCATTACATTTTATAATTCCATTAAATTATTTTATAATTCCATTGCATGATTTTATAATTCCATTAAATTATTTTATAATTCCATTAAATTATTTTATAATTCCATTGCATGATTTTATAATTCCATTAAATTATTTTATAATTCCATTGCATGATTTTATAATTCCATTAAATTATTTTATAATTCCATTGCATGATTTTATAATTCCATTAAATTATTTTATAATTCCATTACATGATTTTATAATTCCATTGCATGATTTTATAATTCCATTAAATTATTTTATAATTCCATTGCATGATTTTATAATTCCATTGCATGATTTTATAATTCCATTAAATTATTTTATAATTCCATTACATGATTTTATAATTCCATTACATGATTTTATAATTCCATTAAATTATTTTATAATTCCATTAAATTATTTTATAATTCCATTACATGATTTTATAATTCCATTAAATTATTTTATAATTCCATTAAATTATTTTATAATTCCATTAAATTATTTTATAATTCCATTACATGATTTTATAATTCTATTGCATGATTTTATAATTCCATTAAATTATTTTATAATTCCATTGCATGATTTTATAATTCCATTGCATGATTTTATAATTCCATTAAATTATTTTATAATTCCATTACATGATTTTATAATTCCATTACATTTTATAATTCCATTAAATTATTTTATAATTCCATTGCATGATTTTATAATTCCATTAAATTATTTTATAATTCCATTAAATTATTTTATAATTCCATTACATGATTTTATAATTCCATTAAATTATTTTATAATTCCATTAAATTATTTTATAATTCCATTAAATTATTTTATAATTCCATTACATGATTTTATAATTCCATTGCATGATTTTATAATTCCATTAAATTATTTTATAATTCCATTACATGATTTTATAATTCCATTAAATTATTTTATAATTCCATTAAATTATTTTATAATTCCATTACATGATTTTATAATTCTATTGCATGATTTTATAATTCCATTAAATTATTTTATAATTCCATTGCATGATTTTATAATTCCATTGCATGATTTTATAATTCCATTAAATTATTTTATAATTTCATTACATGATTTTATAATTCCATTAAATTATTTTATAATTCCATTACATGATTTTATAATTCCATTAAATTATTTTATAATTCCATTGCATTTTATAATTCCATTAAATTATTTTATAATTCCATTACATGATTTTATAATTCCATTACATTTTATAATTCCATTAAATTATTTTATAATTCCATTACATGATTTTATAATTCCATTAAATTATTTTATAATTCCATTGCATGATTTTATAATTCCATTACATTTTATAATTCCATTAAATTATTTTATAATTCCATTACATGATTTTATAATTCCATTACATTTTATAATTCCATTAAATTATTTTATAATTCCATTACATGATTTTATAATTCCATTACATGATTTTATAATTCCATTAAATTATTTTATAATTCCATTACATGATTTTATAATTCCATTACATTTTATAATTCCATTAAATTATTTTATAATTCCATTACATGATTTTATAATTCCATTGCATGATTTTATAATTCCATTACATGATTTTATAATTCCATTGCATGATTTTATAATTCCATTAAATTATTTTATAATTCCATTGCATGATTTTATAATTCCATTAAATTATTTTATAATTCCATTGCATGATTTTATAATTCCATTAAATTATTTTATAATTCCACTAAATTATTTTATAATTCCATTAAATTATTTTATAATTCCATTACATGATTTTATAATTCCATTGCATGATTTTATAATTCCATTAAATTATTTTATAATTCCATTGCATGATTTTATAATTCCATTGCATGATTTTATAATTCCATTAAATTATTTTATAATTCCATTACATGATTTTATAATTCCATTAAATTATTTTATAATTCCATTAAATTATTTTATAATTCCATTAAATTATTTTATAATTCCATTACATGATTTTATAATTCTATTGCATGATTTTATAATTCCATTAAATTATTTTATAATTCCATTGCATGATTTTATAATTCCATTGCATGATTTTATAATTCCATTAAATTATTTTATAATTCCATTACATGATTTTATAATTCCATTACATTTTATAATTCCATTAAATTATTTTATAATTCCATTGCATGATTTTATAATTCCATTACATGATTTTATAATTCCATTACATGATTTTATAATTCCATTAAATTATTTTATAATTCCATTAAATTATTTTATAATTCCATTAAATTATTTTATAATTCCATTAAATTATTTTATAATTCCATTACATGATTTTATAATTCCATTAAATTATTTTATAATTCCATTACATGATTTTATAATTCCATTAAATTATTTTATAATTCCATTAAATTATTTTATAATTCCATTACATGATTTTATAATTCCATTGCATGATTTTATAATTCCATTAAATTATTTTATAATTCCATTAAATTATTTTATAATTCCATTAAATTATTTTATAATTCCATTACATGATTTTATAATTCCATTACATGATTTTATAATTCCATTAAATTATTTTATAATTCCATTGCATGATTTTATAATTCCATTACATGATTTTATGAAATACAGCAGTGTGATTCAGAAGTTTCGAAACATCAGCACACTGCATACCCAACTTAAAAACGGTACAATAACCCAACGCCACTATGCTTTTGATGTTGGAGCTCGGTTCACAGGGGGAAACTCTTTTCAATTTTATCTCACAGACTTTCACCACATGATGATGGGCACTGAAGACAAACACTGGTCCAGGACTCACAAACACAGTCTGGTGAGCCAGTAGAGTGCACAAAATACTACAGCGAGCAGATTGATTATTTTGTGCGCTACATGTTTGCCCTTGAAAAGGAAGCTGTTTTAGCTTGGTTAAAATATTTACTGGTCACTGGAAAATCAGAAAACGTTGATTTTCTTGATAAGTTTTTTCAGGACTGTGTCTCACAGCAGTGGAGACTCTTCAATAAAAATGGATGTGGCCCTCTAAAGGCTGGGGATCTTCAGAACGACCACTGCGAGCCCAGCAGCAGGTGAAGATGAAGTGTGGTGGATCATACAAGCCCTTCCCTGAGATTGTGGTGTGCTCTGGAGAGCAGTGGAGTGCCTTACCTGTGTGCTATGACCAGGGACGTCGTTAGGCCTATTTTAGGGGGGTTGAAGCTACCCCAAAATGTTCCTAAGCCCCCCTAAATGATAATAAGAACAATAACAATTCGATTTATCAATAACCGTATTCTCATTCATATTTAGACGCAACAAATGATATATATCCAGCTACAAAAAGTTGGACAGAAGTACAAAGAGTCGTTGTGCTATCAAGATGATGCACCGCACCGTCTCGTTGCATTGGTGTGAACTGTGGCAGCTTTCAGAGCGTTGCTGCAAGTAACTGGAGGATTCATCTCGTCTCGTCGTTACTCTAGTTTGGTCTGAATTTTCTATGCACCTGCCCGCCCACACACACCGATACACACGCTAATGGTAAAAGGAAGATTGGTAAGACAGATAGACCGATTTGCCACCATTAAAAACAGAAGGCATTTTTTGATGCTTCCACCCACGAAGTAGACAATAAACAAGTAAGTGTTAACTGTGGTTTTGAACATGATTTCATTCCTAATTTTCCTTTATTTGAATACTGCCATTTACATCATACATTGTATACATCATTTGGCAGAATAAATCATCTTTAATTGAGAAACGCTCAAACCTGTGTTGTCACATTTCACTATGACCTTAAAATTCTGGTTCTTGGGTTAAACTGTAAATTCCCCATGCAGAGCTAACATTACAGTAACTTTTCTTTATCAGAGTAGAAATGGAAGAAGAGGATGTGTCTGTCACGTTTTACTTGTTAACATCTTGGTTTCTTGACTGGTTGTTGACATAAGTGTAGCTCTAGATGTGAGCACAAAGATTTTGCAAATACCCTGGGGGCTAAACCCACCCTGTCTTCCAATCCTAGTGACGTCCCTGTGAAGAATAACAAAATGAGACATGAATAAGCCTTTCTTTTTTTTAATTTGGTATACTTTATTCTTACAGATTATACTGTATTAAGCAATTAGTTGTTGAAAACAATCTAGCCATAACATTAAAGATTGGGCAACTTTCTTGACTTAACTAAAGAAAATCAATCATGAAATATGATCTAGTCTTGAGTAGTTTTTTGATTGTTTAAATATTTGTGACAGGTAATTGTTATTTGATAAAAAACATTTCTTTGTTTTTATGTTCTCTTGTTCATGAAAGGACATTAGAGATAATGGACAGGAAATCACTGGGAAACACGTGTCCCACCTTAACTCTGTCAACTTTTAATATTCATATTTATTTAAATTCACTGTATTGTGGAGGATTTGCTGCAGGATAGTCATACATGGCAGGGTTGCTGACCACTGGTATCTGCAAGAGAAAAAATCTATATGATCAACTTCCTTGCTTACAGACAACTTATTGATATTAAGCAATTAATGCACCCAATACTTAACGATTCACACATTTACAGTTCAGATATGGTGACACTACATTAATTGTCCTTCTCTTACCTCTGTGTTGTTAAGATCTTGGAAATGAGTGGGCCTAAAATCACAGGGCTGTGGAATTATAACTTGTGGAACAATCGGCACCTTTGGAAAAACACACATGTAGAGTTTTATGCCTTCTTACTGTGAAATGCCACACATGCAGTGACACTGACAGACCATTTCAGTATTACAGGTTTATAGACACCAGTGTAGTAGAAACAAGCAAAAGACAGAAATCCTTCTGAAATGTGAAACTTATGCTTTCATTTGGATTTCTTAAAATAATTTCACAACTGAAAAACCACATGAGATGTAGATGGGAATGTTGCTGTTTTTGAAGGAGTTAAACTTGGAGTATTGCTATTAGTAGAGACGTTGCTGCTGTAGTAATTCATACACACTTAATTTCCTCAAACCTCCATTACTAGCTCTAAAATTATGTTTTGGAATTAGGTAGTTGCAAGAAATGTGCTTAGAATGACAAAAACTTGACAAATGTCTTGAAAGAAGGTTTTTAAGGATGGAAAAATTGACTCTGAATTATTGTGTTGGCTTAAAGCACATACTGATATACTATTTAAACTACAAGTTTGTGACTAACTCCTCCTAGAGCTTTAGATCTACAATGCCCGTCAGCCAGAGTACTGTACCCTCTGTCAAAATTAACCATATTTTATATATGGTTTACTTAAGTGACAGCTTAAATTTATGACTACATAGTAAAAAAAGTAAATGAATTTAACTTATACTCACTTTGTGGTGAGTAATTAAATGTGCTGAATCCCAATCACAGTATGAGGTGTGAGGTGGGGACCATTGGTCTGTATAATGACTGGACAATAATAATGACTGTAAAAGTGGTTTACATTCATTATTATTGTAACGTTATGTTGTTTGAGGTAAACGTAATTTAACATCAATTGTATGAACATTTTTGGTCCTGAGACTTCCGCAGAAGATATTCAGTATGTAATTTAACATTTCAACTTCTAATATTGATTGCTATCTGGATGTGAATAAAGTTTGGAAAAAAGAAAAGAAAAGTGTGGCCACCTTGCAGAAGACCTTCAGACTTTTCTGACTTAGTGGCAATATATTTTCTAACTGACCAGACTTTGTATAAATGACAGAACTCCAAATGTTTATTACATTGGCTGTAATACTAATGCTGTCCTTTAGAGGCGCCCACAGGATAAGAAATGACAAATAAAGAAACATCAGTAGCGCAGAAACTACGGTCAATGATGTTCTGCGATTTATCAATAAAAAAAAATCTTAAAAACAGCTCCAGCATATATCTTTCTGTTTTTGAAGTAACTGAAATCCACAGTCGAGATGCACTGCAGAGGTAGGATTCATTCACAAACACAACCATTCAAAAATACGATTGTGTCAATCCCTCAATTGTCCTCAATGTGAAAAGATGGATCTCAAAATCATACAGTCACTGCTGGAAAGGGCTCAAATATGCAGAAGATGCTGGAAAACTGAAGAACATCGGGCAGTTTAACTGCTCAGGACAAACAAGTGACTCAAGAAGAACCATCACAAAACACACACACAGCCGTGGATCATCCAGGGAACGACCCACAGTATTAACAATCAAGAGTATGTAAACTTTTGAACGGGGTCATTTTTATAAATTCAGCTATTTCTTTGGTCTTGCGGACTATATGTAAACATCTTTTATGTAAAATATCTTATTCAGGACAGTACTGAATAAAAAAATAACATGCATTTTGTATGATCACTCTTGTTAAAATTATTCACAAGGGGTTCACAAACTTTCAAGCAGCAGCTGCGATCAGAGTTCGAGGTTCAGGCTCTTGTTGCAAATTGTGGCATGTTGCGAAGCTTTCCCATCTCTTGTGTTTCATCAGCGATTAGTCAACACCACGTTAATCTCATAACGGTTGACTTCACTTTATTTACACGCACATCATTTCCAACATTTCTGTTAATTGAGGATTTGAACATTTAAAGGAGGAATTTAACTAATACATTTTTGTAGTGTTTGCTGGTTCTTTTAAAGCATGAACCCAAGTGTGTATTTCCATTCTATATGCATATCTGAGGGGTTGAGAGGTTTGGGAACCCTGACATCACTCACCTGAGGAGCACAGCAGCAGACGGCTTTACAGGCAAATGCTGACAGACAGATGGAGACGATAAACTCAAGGAAGGCGAATAGCAACAATACACTACCGGTTCCTGAGAAGAGAGTCTGAGAGAGAATTCAACATTAGCACAAATAATAATGAGGAAATAACTGATCATTAGCACTCATACAGTAATACAACATATCTATAGGTCAAACTGGACTGAGTTTACAATTAATGTATAATGTCAGTGTTTGCATTGTGAATGATCAGTAACAGCAAGAGATCTATAAACAACTTCTGAAATGTTGAAACAAGACTGGACAGATGAGTGCAGATTAAGGCTTGACTTTTGATAAGTGTACTGACCACACAGTGTAATTTCTAAATAAATGTGAATATAAAAGTTGGTGACATACCTTATACTTTCTCATTTCAGTAAGATAAGTTTGATAACAATCATAATTGCTGCAGAAACCGTTCATGATGCCCAATGGCCCTATACCCAAATCCACTGCAATTATGATAAAGGAAATGCCTGCAGTTATAGCACTGAAAATGTTCATTACAAGTGAACCTTTCACCTATAGGTGGAGGAAAAAAAACATAAAATAGATTAATAAATTAACAAAAAATTGCTTGTTAATGTAGATGGAGTGTGATAAAAAAAATACACTACTTGACATATTATATTATGTATATATAACATACATATATACAACTTACAACTGAGGAGTGAACAGACAGCAACTTATGTAAGTAGGAAGGCAAACGAACTAATGACAAACACCTGTGATTATTAATGAATCTCCATAGTAACTAATAAGTGACGGGAACTGGACAACATGTGACTGAAAATAACAAACTAAAAGTCCATGGAAAGGAAACCAAGAACAGAAATAACAGAATGTTTGTGACACCCGCCAGCATCAATTATCAGGGTCCATGTGGATGATAAAGGGATATGATTTAACTGTATCTTTAAAACAAAACAAAAAATGTCGTTTTTACAGCAAAGTCTAGTCCATCTTCACTGATAGTTTAGGTTACAGCAAATATACTGGTGTCAAAAGGGACAACTGGGAATCCTCCCTCTTACTGTTAGTCCAAAACAAATATAGTACACGTAAATATTACATATTTGTATACATGTATACAAATACATACATATATATAAATTTTTTACTATTGTAAGATATGTGATCATAAAATATATGGGGTGTATGTGGACTGTGGAATGTGTAAACATTGACATTTAGATGAATTGCATGTCATATTACATATTTTGAGCTGCAAAATTTTGACTGTGTCCAGAAATATTTATCTTAAGGTACTTTTTATTATTTATTGTAATATATGTGTGGACTAATCTTTTTAAACAGTGTATTTGTGTGAACTGTTGTGCTTTAACTCTAATACCAACACATTAATAAATGCACTATTAGCTTACACATATTTAGTATTTTTTTCCCCACAAAATGTGGTACACATAATCGTTTTCACACTATGTACAAATACGTCAAATTTCATAAAGGTAGGCCACTCAGATTTTACATTATTAGTCGCTGGAATTTGATTGGCTGCTAGCGGACATGTTTATTCATGTTGCTGAGACATATTAAAGTTATGTTATGACATCCACCAAAGAAGATTCATATTCATTTTCCACTTTACCGATCCTTTAGTTACAGCGTTAAGGAATTTCAGGATCCTACAACTTTAACACAAGTTGGTGTAAATCAAAATGTTCTGTAGTCTGTAAGGAGATAAATATCAATTTCTGAAAACATTAACATTGCCCGACTGTTTAATACACTTATATTGTCACAATGCTTCGATTAATCAAATTTTTTAGGATAACTTTTTGCCAGCAACATCCGTAGCTGCAATGTGCTAAATTTAGTGAAGATTGGACCAACGGCCTAGGGAGGAGTTTGAAAATGGCAGACATTTTTATAGACGGAAATGAAATCGGAGATATACATTCAAGGATTCAATGGAAAAAAAGAATATGGTTTCTGGCCGCTACTCCAAAATGTGAATTGTATTATTATTGCGCCACCTAGTGTTGGACAGATGTGTATCTGTGTGCCCGAGTGTTTCCTGACGAGTTTGAGTTCTCTACGAATTACGGTCACTAACGCCCATACACACTTAAACAGTACAAACACAATAGAGTTTCAGTACTTCTGTTGCTTGGATCCATAAAAATGCTGTGTACATACCAAACACAAAGTGTGTACATACCAAACACAAACTGGAGTGTGAATTCAGTTTGTTTTCTGCAGCAATGGAGAGTGAGCCTGCGATAATGTACTGAGAGCAGAGAGGAAGACAAAAATCATGACTTCTGCTGGAATATGTAACTTGTGTTATAAAAGACACAACATTATTTGTGTAATTGTTTCTTACTATGATAGATCCCCAGAAAGCAATACCACTATAGACAAAGATGGATCCTGCATAAAATGCAGACACGATGCCAAACAGGAAAGTCAACAGGCCAATCATTATCTGGACAGTCTGTGAGGGACAGCAAGTAAAACAGCATTACATTTTGGGTAATATTTCCAGTCCAAATATATATATATATATTTTACATTTTTGATAGTCACAGAGCAGAATTTTTTCGGAGTTGCAGACTGATACACACTCTTTCCTGCATTGTCATTAAGGTATTAAGTCACATTCTTCAATTAAAAAAAATGTGTATGCTTTGTAATAATGTGTGTACCACTCCTTTTTAAGAATTGATTAATCTTTACTTATCTAGCACTGACATACACATGAACATATGAACAATTTCTCACCCCAAGGGCTTTAGGTTGGCCTTTCAGAAACGGCTGAAGTCTGTGAAGAGGTGAAACAGGTCCATAAACAGGCACAGGAGCATTTGTCCCAGTTCCAG
This sequence comes from Rhinogobio ventralis, assembly GCA_039654625.1. NCBI lineage: Eukaryota > Metazoa > Chordata > Actinopteri > Cypriniformes > Gobionidae > Rhinogobio > Rhinogobio ventralis. The sequence continues at coordinate 36,365,963 of CM077207.1, read as the reverse complement.
CTGCTGTTGCTTGTGTTGGTGGTTGAAACTGGATGACAAGTGTCGGGGAGGTCATGGGTATGACAGTGTGAGACATTCTTGTTTCTGAATCTGAAATCGACCTGTACAAAATCAGAGTAAATCATTTAACAATCAGTATATAATTTGTCATATATGGTAGTTGAACAAACTCAGGGTTACAGGATTAGTTGAGAGGTGACAAAACAAAACCAATCCAATCAGGCTCTGTTGGAACCATGATGATCATCAACTATCAGTAGCGAACAGCCAATCACCTGCTGTGTGTCAGTGAAACTGCCATTCACTCCTGTCTTCTGCAGAATATTGCAAGATTGAAAAAATATTAAGAATTTAAGCAAATTTACACAGCAAGAAGAAAAGAGCTCTACTAAGAGGACAACTAGAAGGAAAATCTTGCTATATCAGTGCAAGTGAAAGTTATGAAGTTTATATAGTTGATATAGGTATAGAGATAATTGAACATTTGAGCTCACATGTAGTCATTTTATACCTTTCTCTATTGATTCTAGAGCTTGTTTATATTACCTTTATATTAATTTAAACTAAGTAAACTAAAATTGTACGTGTAATGGATTAAGGGTATCATAATTATCATTTGATATGTAGTGACCTTTAATTTGGAGTAGAAACTGGGGCAGTGGCTTTATTCCATCGGACATGTGTCACTTTACTCACAGCTGATTGGTCCAGTTTCATTTAGAGATGTCTTACCTGGAACATAATCTGCCCTGGATCAGGTTATCGTGGAGCGCAAGTTACTATGACGATGAACATTGTGCCTAAAAACAAGGGTTGGCGCAAACTAAACTTAGGCTATCCACCTAAACCTAAAACCTCAAAAGACGATAAAAAACTGAAGTATTCATTAATGTGTTTGTTGCACTTAAATATTTCATGCTGGAAATAACAATGATCAGCGCAGCATGATTTAAAATACCATAGTGAAAGCAGGCAACACTCTTTTTTTGTGATTTAGACGTGTAATAAATCTGAGGCCATTAGCATTCATTGTCCACTTGTCAAACAAATTTCAATGAAATAGCATTGTCACAATCATTGCTCCGAAACAAAGGGTTTACAGTTCACGGTATGATACGGTTTTGAAAAAGAAAAAACAAAAGAACAATTATCTTTCCACCAACACGTGCTTTCAATCATTCCTCTTTAGAAGTCACTCTTTCATAGCTGTTAGTATAAGCAGACAGACTGTGACTATTGGGGTTCATGGTTTCAATGATCCCATTATCCTGTTGGGTTTTCTGTTACTGTAGCGATAACTACTGACAGGTGGACTTCGAGGGCACATGTCTGAGTGTCGTGCTTCAGACTCACCCGCTTTTTATAGCCATAGTTTTAAAAAATTGAGTGGCCGCATGAAAGGGCTCATCATAGCATTGCTGTCGTTACTGACAATGCACACGACGTTCACAATAGTTTACCTGTTTGAGATGAAGTGCATATCCTAATACTTTAATTTATTCATTTTCATATAGCTGGCTTTAATCCATATCTAGAACTGAGTGAGAAAGTTAGTTCTCAGTAGAGAAAGAATACAATATTAATGAATACCAAAACTCTTCTTTCTGAGTGGAAGTATAACATTAACTGCACTATGATCTACATTTGTATTATTTTATCAGGTGTGTGAGGCCACTGTAGATATTCTTGCAAAACTTTTGATTCACATCCCAAAAGGAAATGCTGCTTTAGAGATCATACATGGTTTGAGTCCAAACAGTTTTTTCCAGATTGCTTCGGAGCAGTAAATGGCACCCTCATTCCAGAGTGACCGCAAAGGATTTCTATTGTTCTTCTTTGGACTTCCAGGAAGTGTCAAATACTTGTGTGTTATGTGCTCCACAACCAGGAGAAGTTGCCAACAACAGTGACGATGCAATGCCTGTTTAGTTGAGCTTTGTTGAGCATTTTGAAAATAACTGAAGTACTTTCGTGATATCTGCAAAAAAAAATGCTTGCTTACTTAGTATTTTTGTCTTGTTTCCAAATATCTAAAAATTCTTAAATCAAGATGCATTTATTAGACAAGTTAAATGATATACGATATTATGTCTTGTTTTGTGGAGAAAAAGACAAACATCAAAACTAATTGAGGTTTTGCTTTAAAAAAAAATTGTTGAAACAATTCTGTGCTGAAATCTGTTCCCTACATTACTCCTCTAATATAGTCCATTCGAAGGAGTGAATGAATACGAGCGATGTGAATTCAGACGCTGAGTGCGCCGGAAGGGCTGTTGCTTTTCCATAGTTGATGCTTGCGGTTTAATAATTATTTGAAACGTTTCAAACGGGCAGCTAGTGATGAAAATATTTATCTTGATTCTGTCACGAGAGAGTCAAGACAGCTAAGTCCAAGTCAAGTTCAAGTCTTAAACACAATCATCTTCATTAAAACTAATGACACTAAATGACCTTACCAGTGCTTAGGTCACTCTTTCTCCTATTGCAGTCATTGATTTTGAAATCTGATAAAATGCAGCTCATATCAGTTGCTTTCGTTGATGTGAACTCTGTTAAATGTGCATCTAGTGCAGGAATTGAAGATCAGATTTATATTCGTTTTGTGGAGGTGTGTAAGGTAAGACAACCTGCATGTTTTTTATTATTTATTTTGTTTATTAGTTTAGACTGTATAGCCCGTTTCGTTTGCGAGCGCCTTTGCGAGCAGCAGAGCCTGCCTCAGCTTGTCAGAACATTTTGATAAGCTGTCGGACACGGGCCGGGCTAGGGCCTAGATTTAAAGTCCACGCAACCAACTGCGTTGCACTGTGTATTCTGACACCTTTCTATCAGAACCAGCATTAACTTCTTGAGCAATTTGAGCTCCAGTAGCTCGTCTGTTTGATCGGACCACACGGGCCAGCCTTCGCTCCCCACGTGCATCAATGAGCCTTGGCCGCCCATGACCCTGCCTCCGGTTCTCCACTGTTCCTTCCTTTGAGCACTTTTAATAGATCCTGACCACTGCAGACCGGGAACACCCCACAAGAGCTGCAGTTTTGGAGATGCTCTGACCCAGTCGTCTAGCCATCACAAATTGGCCCTTGTCAAACTCGCTCAAATTCTTACGCTTGCCCATTTTTCCTGCTTCTAACACATTAACTTTGAGGACAAAATGTTCACTTGCTGTCTAATATATCCCACCCACTAACAGGTGCCGTGATGAAGAGATAATCAGTGTTATTCACTTCATCTGTCCGTGGTCATAATGTTATGCCTGATTGGTGTATATTACAAGCAATACCAGCCGCCTTAACTTTACAGCATGCAGATATCTACAAATCCCTTAAGAATTATTAAAAACAGTAAAATACAAATTAAATAAAAACACAGTCTAAATGTGGTGAATATAGCGATCTGAAGGCGGCTTGAGATCATCAGTGAACAGTTCCTCTGTCAGTGTTTGTCTGTGCTTGAAGTGTCTGATGCCCATATGTACACCACTAACCCTAGCAAACTCCTAAATAAAACACTCACCAGACATGCTAGCATGCTGAAATGTGCTCGTGGAAACAGCTATCAGCGAACATATGTAACCAGTACTTGACCCTCTCCGAGCGGGATTCGCACCAAGGTTTCCGCTTATAAGGACGCCCTCTATTGGCCAGTCGCCCATGCATGCATATGTCAACGTTAACATGTTAACGCATGTGATTAATTTAAAGTCCTTAATGCAATGAACTTACAGAAGTACGTGAAGCTGTCATTAACTTAATGTTCGCCACGCAGTTAGATGATCTTAGAAGGGATCAAAACTGTGTGTTTTGCTGTCGTATTCTGCGATTGTTTCTGAAGAGACATACAGGAGTCATACAGTAAGCATGTGAGAGTCTGTTATATTGATGCACAAGAACAAATCAAGTGTGTGCACGCTCTCGATCATTGATCTCACGCTGGATTCATGTACACGTTGTTGTGTAATCATAGGTTTATGCAGTCAAAGCAGTTGATTTAGGAGGGTTTTTTTGCCGTCTCCTTGTGGTTCTGTTCAGCATCGCAGCTTGACTGTCTAAAATGAAAACAATCTTGTTGTTCACATACTATACACTGTGAATTCTGTAAAGTTTTTTTTTTTTTCATGGGTGCTTAGGTGTCTATAAATGTATTATATAGTAGAATTATATGGTCTCCTTATATTTGGTTATTTGGTGTCATTTTGGAGTCTCCAATGCTCCTTAAAGCGTGCAGAAAATACAGCTTTGTGAGAATCACCCTTCAATCTGATTGTTTACTGGATATTATGACTGTTTAATGAGATAAATGGCGTATCATTAATTTCACGATAAGCATGCGATTAAAACATTTACATTTTATTTTTTTTAAATGTGGGGGTATCAAAAAAAGATTAAAAAATATGAATATCTTGTTTGTCTGCTCTTGATAGTTTTTTACTCAACACGGTCTACTTTAAGTCAATTTGTGTATTGTCCTATATTAAAATAACAAAATAATAAAACATTTAGCATTGGAGTGTATAACAAAAGATGCATTATTGTTTCTTTATTGATGGATGCATGAAGAAATAAAATAGTACATTGGCTACTGAGAAGCAGAAGATTGTGCTTTTTATTTGTATATAAACTTAGTTGTTCTTTGAATTTGCTGTGTTATGTTATGGCTTTGAATAAAATTATAAAAAGGTACTTGCCAGATCTCTCACGTTCTCAGATCCACTCGATGCTTCCCACTACACATGAACAAAACAAGAGAAACTGGTTTTCAGGTCATGAGATATTAAGTATTAATGAGTCCGTCGTCTATACACATGTACACACACAACACAATAGCTGCAACTGAGCCACACAGCCTTTATGAAATTAACTCTATCAATATCTCTGTAACATGTGAGCAGGGATGAAGCAGAGTGAGAATCCAAATGCAGCATGAACATTTATTAAAAGCATAAACAGATAGTTCACGAGTCCACAGAATCCAGAGGCAGAACCAATAACAGGAACACACATGTAAGAACAACGACCAACAAACAACAACTGAAGCCCTGGGGTATATATACACAAAGGGAAACAAGGTTAACAAGATAACAAGGGGGAGTGGCTAATAGGCAACACCTGGGGAAAGTAATCATCCATAAAGACTACAAAGAACTACAAAACATGACAGGAAATAACAAAAGTCCTCACAAGACAGGGAAACACAGGCTGGGATCATGACAATCTCAGTGGAGGATGATTGAACAACTAGTAAATCAGCATTACAATCTTTACTTATTACTAACCAGTTTGACTTTATTTATTTCATCGTGTAACGTAGTTTGTATGTTCAGGGAAGAAGGAGGCGGGAACCGGCAAACATTTAAAGACTTTAATAAAAATAAATAAACAAATAAATAAATAATAACGGCGGCCGCAGTACCTGGGGGTAAGGACAGAGAGGCGAGAGAAACGGAGCAAGGAGCATGAGAAGCGACAAAACGAGAGAGGGGAGAGAGGAGAAACGAAAAAAAATTCTGGTCCGGTTCCCGGACACCCTGCCGCTCGGTCCTCAGCCAGCCAAGAGGCGCCATTGCCTCGCGGTGCCATGCGATGGCACTGGACGCTTTGTGGACGGCTCAATCCTCCTCCGCCCCCTGGTGGCCGGCGGTGGCTCCTCCTGTTGAGGGCAGCCGGCAGCGAGTCCCGCGCTCCCTGCTCCTCCCCTTCATGGCGGATGGCAGCAGGCTCCGGCCCACGGCGAACGCCGGCGACTCCTCCGCTCCCTCTCGGACGGCAGCCACCCCACCTCGACCCAGGGGCACGGCAGCGAGCTCTCCGTCCCACCGGATCTTCACTCGCTCCAGCACCACCGCCTCGCGGTCTTCATCCATCCGCGCTGCCCGACCTCCTCAGCACCGCGATCCCCCTCAGCAGCGACAGCATGTCCCTCCTTCCTCCCGGGTTTCGGCACCCATGTAACGTAGTTTGTATGTTCAGGGAAGAAGGAGGCGGGAACCGGCGAACATTTTAAAGAGTTTAATAAAATATAAACACAAACTGAAAGTAAACCGCGGGCAGCCCCTCACGGACGACTGCCACGCACACACATACAAAACGTAAACAAAACCACAACGTAAATCCAGGCCTGGTCCTCTCTCGTCTTGCACTGTCGTCGCTCCTCCTTTTATGCTCCCGTCACTCCTCCGTGAGACGAGACCGGTGTGGCGCACAGCTGGAGCTCATTATCACTCGTCACCGGCCCGCTCTCACGGTCCCTCGCCTCTCTGCTTGCCACACATAGGTCTACAAAAAAATTTAACCGGTTGAGCTGGTTAACTAATTGAATTTAGTTCCGGGTTGATGACACAAGACGCACAGCTGAAGGAGCACGTCAGACTCAAAAAGAACCGAATGAGCCGGTTCAACCAGTTTGCAGAGGAGTTTGAGGAGTCGATATTATGCAAGTCTAAGGCACATACTGGAAATATTAAATGACATTTTATTAAAACCTGCAAAAACCTTTCTGTCGAGAGATATAAGTAAATTGCTAAGTTAAGATAAATCGTGTACTGTAATATTTAATGTCAAGGATTACAGAGGACTTGTAATGAGTTTACGTTACAGGGGTTAATAAAACATTTACAAAAATGTACAGAGGTTTTGTAACAGTTTGGTTGTGGTCAAGAAGCGTGTGATGAAGATCAATGAAATAGCTTTTAATCACAAACACACAGGAGAAGGGCAACCAAACACTAGCATTAAAGGGATATTTCACTGCTGGAAAGATGAATGTGTATTTAAATTGGGTCATTTATGTAGTAGAAATGTGAAATTATTTTAGAAGTTGATGCCTTATAGACTGAGGTATTTTTGGCTCATGTGGATGAAAGACAACAACTCCCAGAATGCACTTGCTTTGCTTCCCTACGAGGCCACTCCCAAGCCACGGCTACCATTTAAAAAGATTAGAGGGCCACATATTATACAATACATAATAAAAAAAGGACCTTAAGATAAATACTTCTGGACTGAGAAAATTGAGCTGCAAATGATAACTCCATACTCACTTGAAATTGATCTATATTTCAAGTCCACATACACCCCATATACAGGTGCTGGTCATATAATAAGAATATCATCAAAAAGTTGATTTATTTCACTAAAAGTTCAAAAAGTGAAACTTGTATATTATATTCATTCATTACACACAGACTGATATATTTCAAATGTTTATTTCTTTTAATTTTGATGATTATAACTGACAACTAAGGAAAATCCCAAATTCAGTATCTCAGAAAATTTGAATATTACTTAAGCCCAATACAAATAAAGGATTTTTAGAAATCTTGGCCAACTGAAAAGTATGAACATGTACAGCACTCAATACTTAACTCAATTACTGCAGCAATGCGGTGTGGCATGGAGTCGATCAGTCTGTGGCACTGCTCAGGTGTTATGAGAGCCCAGGTTGCTCTGATAGTGGCCTTCAGCTCTTCTGCATTGTTGGGTCTGGCATATCGCATCTTCCTCTTCACAATACCCCATAGATTTTCTATAGGGTTAAGGTCAGGCGAGTTTGCTGGCCAGTTAAGAACAGGGATACCATGGTCCTTAAACAAGGTACTGGTTGCTTTGGCACTGTGTGCAGGTGCCAAGTCCTGTTGGAAAATGAAATCCGCATCTCCATAAAGTTGGTCAGCAGCAGGAAGCATGAAGTGCTCTAAAACTTCCTGGTATACGGCTGCGTTTACCTTGGACCTCAGAAAACACAGTGGACCAACACCAGCAGATGACATGGCACCCCAAACCATCACTGACTGTGGAAACTTTACACTGGACCTCAAGCAACGTGGATTGTGTGCCTCTCCTCTCTTCCTCCAGATTCTGGGACCCCCAAAATTTACTTTCATCAGAGAACATAACTTTGGACCACTCAGCAGCAGTCCAGTCCTTTTTGTCTTTAGCCCAGGCGAGATGCTTCTGACGCTGTCTGTTGTTCAAGAGTGGCTTGACACAAGGAATGCGACAGCTGAAACCCATGTCTTGCATACGTCTGTGCGTAGTGGTTCTTGAAGCACTGACTCCAGCTGCAGTCCACTCTTTGTGAATCTCCCCCACATTTTTGAATGGGCTTTGTTTCACAATCCTCTCCAGGGTGCGGTTATCCCTATTGCTTGTACACTTTTTTCTACCACATCTTTTCCTTCCTTTCGCCTCTCTATTAATGTGCTTGGACACGGAGCTCGTACATATTAATGATCCCGACTGTTGCGTCACAATCTGTGTTATGTTGAGATTTTTTCCGTGGTGTTTTTCACACACAAGATTTACATATGAAGCAGGAAGCAATAGACCCTTTTCACATTTCCAGGTTTCTCCGAGCGGAAGTCGTCATAGTTGGATTAACTATTATAATGGTAAATGAGAGAATACATTAAATATATTTTTGTGTCCCTATTTGCTCAAATAGCAAAAGAAAAACTCCACAATAGTGACTTTCAAAAAGAGGGAAAAAATAGAGTGAAATTGATAACGGCAGTGAAAAGAGAGAAAGATGTTATTTTTACCATCACTCTCATAGACGCTGTATTAGAAACACCCTCACAGCAGCGGTAACCTGTTTTTTGTAATTTTATGCAAAAGTAATATAATACAAAGTATTAGTGTTAATGTACATAATTTAAAAAAAATGAAAATACAAAAAACTTTGCAGGATTTACGGTACTGATGACCGTTAAAACGTGTCATCACAGTCTGTGAAAAGGGTCCATGGTGTTTGAGACTCATGGTATGTGATTTCCATGTACTGAACTCTTGTTATTCAACTATGCCAAGGTTAATTACATTTTTCAATCTAGGGCACCTTTAATATTATTGATCATTTACATTTCAAGAAGGCATTATACATTATTGTAAACTCAGTGCAGTTTTACCTATAGATATGTTGTATTCCTATATGAACCTTATTCCTATATGATGGTAGATTCTGAACTGCTGAGCAGCTAGTGGACCAGTGTGAGTGCTAATTATCAATAATTTATTATTGATTATTATTTGTGCTAATGTTGAATTCTCTCTCAGACTCTCTTCTCAGGAACCGGTGGTGTATTGGCGGTATTCGCCTTCCTTGAGTTTATCGTCTCCATCTGTCTGTCAGCATTTGCCTGTAAAGCCGTCTGCTGCTGTGCTCCACAGGTGAGTGATGCCAGGGGTTACCAAACCTTTTTGTCAGCTCAACCCCTCAGATATGCATATAGAATGGAAATACACACTTGGGTTCATGCTTTAAAAGAACCAACAAACACTACAAACATTTATTAGTTAAATTTCCCTTTTAAATGTCCAAATCCTCAAACTATTAACATGTACATTTCTCGAGTTACGAGTAAACTTAACTCCACAAAAATGTTGGAAATTATGTGAATGTAAAAAAGTAAACTTGGTGCTCACTAGGGGTTGAAAGACCTCAAATTTTTTAAAGTTACAGTTATATGATTAAAGCCGACATCGACGAAACGCTGATGACGTCATTAATAAAAACAAGAGATGGAAATGCTTTGCGAGCCTGAACCTCGAGCCAAACTCGATTCGCCTTGTGCACAGCTGCGGCATATGACTCAGTGCTGCCCACAAGGATATTGCTCCGACAGAACAGCTCATTCTTCAGTTATTATCAGTTTTTTTTAGTCTTTGGGTTGTTGTAATGCTCCTTCTAAATCACATTCAGATAAAGAAGCACAAAGATATTACATTTATTTGAATGCATTAGAGAGTGATTACGTGTGAATTAATCCTGTCTGTCTGTGCAGTGTATCTCTACCGATAATGAAGCTGTAGATTTGAGTAACTTTAAAAGCATAAAGATATATGCTAAAACTATATGCTTTCAGTTTCTAAGCTATTTTATTGATAAACAACAGAACAGCGTTGATGGTTGTTTCTGTGCTGCTGAATGTTTCTGTGCGTGTGCAATCTACATGTGATGTGCGAGCCACTGTCTGTATGTGTGTGCTTTACAATGTAGCAATGTACAAAGTGCATTAGTTTAGAACAGCGATTAACTTACCTGTACAATAAGCTGTTTAAAACGTGCATTCACCCAATTAGTATTGAGTTTCCAGATGGTATAAATAATCATAACCTGTGGAGCAGACTCAGAGTATGCATTTGTCATTTTAACTGATGGAAACAGTGTAGAAGTGGACTTCAAAGATTTCTTATCCTGTGGCCCCCTCTATAGGACAGCATTAGTATTACAGCCAATTTAAAAGATTGAAAAGTTTTGATCATAATTTATACAAAAAAATATAGACATGGGCCTATATGTAAACATCTGATCAGTTATAAAAGATAGAAGTCAGAACAGTCTGAAGATCTTCTGAAAGGCGGCCAGTTTGCTAGTGTCAAAATCACATGACCAGAGGCGGATTAAGGTGGTCAGGGGCCCCTAGGCTGCTCTTTGTGTAAGCCTCTTTGTGTTTCTTATGGGCAAATGAGGGTCTTTTTTTGTTCACTGAAGTAATTTTTATTTTTAAGTCTGGCCAATCCGGGGCCCCTGCACACGTGGGGCCCCTAGGCTGCAGCCTAGTCAAGCCTGTGCGTTATTCCGCGCCTTCACATGACCAACGACTAGTCGACGAACAATGTATTAGTCATAAATTCAACTCTCTTCTCATTTTAGAAGACTTATTTATTAGTGTAAAACAACATGTCTACCCTATTGTCAATTTATACTAGACATAAAAAATAGATTGTATATATCTAATAAAATTATTCCTAAATGTTAATCTCCTGCTAGCAGTTTGTTATTTCCTAGCTAGTAATGGCCTTCATTAGCTTAACTTCCACCCTGTTACAAACTGCATTGTAAAAATGTCGTAAAGTAGGCAAATATCCTAGATCACATGAGAAATGTAGAATGGTGCAGGTTAGCATCACACTGCTTCCCTCAACAAAATCCCAATAGGATTATAGGATTTAAATTATTGCTAAAAATAAGCTCTGTGTTCAACAAAAGTTTGAGACTTCAAAATCTTTTTCACAGACAAACACAACTTTTATACATTTTGAAGCCTAAATGCAGTCGCCAGAAGTAAAAAGCTAAAGTTAGGCTATAAACGAACTACACTATGACTTTAACTGCACCATCACTAAACTTCCAACAACTCTTTCAGTTTTTATCTAAAAAAACATTGAGTTAGAATAATTTGTAAGAGCACGATTATAAGCACAGTGTAGCTGTAGAAGTAGACTGATCTTACCTGTTCGGCGTGATGATGTTTAATGTCCCCGATAGCCTCTGTAGTCACATTTAGCAACAGCCTTTTTCAAGACACGTAAAAATCATGAGTGGGAAAATAATGATGCAGTTATGTTAATAAAACATCAAAGTGTCTCGAGCTTGTGTTAACCACACACCTTATTTCAGCCATTTAACCAAATTCCCATTCAAAAGACCCATTGACTCTGGGACGATGGAACCAGAAAGTGCTAATTGCTAACTCGTTTCCGAGGTTTTGCCTACAAAAATGTGTCTTACCTGCACCACTCTATTTGGTCAGGATTATTAGGTTATACTTGAGGCCTGAGCTTGAGCAGTGTGTTTTTTGATAGACATTTATTTTTTTCCCGTTGATAAAACAAAAAAAAAATTACATTTAAATTTGTTCAACAAACCTGCTCAGCTCAAAATCCACCAAACTGTAGGAATGACCCAAATACTTCTTTAATTGAGTCGCATAATTAAAAATTGATAAGCAAGATTTGTTAAGAAATATTGCTATTTCCGTTTTATTTTGAAACCCGGGAGGAAGGAGGGACATGCTGTCGAAGAGCCCTCGCTGCTGAGGGGGATCGCGGTGCTGAGGAGGTCGGGCAGCGCGGATGATTGAAGACCGCGAGGGGCTGCCCGAGGCGGTGGTGCTGGAGCGAGTGAAGATCCGGTGGGACGGAGAGCTCGCTGCCGCGCCCCTGGGTCGAGGTGGGGTGGCTGCCGTCTGAGAGGGAGCGGAGGAGTCGTCGGCGTTCGCCGTGGGCCGAAGCCTGCTGCCATCCGCCATGATGGGGAGGAGCAGGGAGCGCGGGACTCGCTGCCGGCTGCCCTCAATAAGAGGAGCCACCGCCGGCCGCCAGGGGGCGGAGGAGGATCGAGCCGTCCACCGAGCGTCCAGTACCATCGCATGGCACCGCGAGGAAGAGCCTCTCGGTTGGCTGAGGACCGAGCGGCAGTGTGTCGGGGAACCGGACCACAATTTTTTTTTTTCTTTTCATTTCTCCTCTCTCCCCTCTCTCGTTTTGTCGCTCCTCATGCTCCTGGCTCCGTTTCTCTCGCCTCTCTGTCCTTACCCCCAGGTACCGCGGCCGCCGTGATCGGCCCCCTCGGAGGAGGGGGGGGGAGTAGAGCGCAGTCTCGGGAGTGCCCCCCGGCCTGCGAAGGGTGTTGGGGGTATGTGGCGAGCGGTGAGGTGAGGGACCGTGAGAACGGGCCGGTGACGAGCGATAATGAGCTCCAGCTGCGCGCCACACCGGTCTCGTCTCACGGAGGAGTGACGGGAGCATAAAAGGAGGAGCGACGACAGTGCAAGACGAGAGAGGACTAGGCCTGGATTTATGTTGTGTTTTTGTTTACGTTTGGTTTTGTGTGTGTGCGCGGCAGTCGTCCGTGAGGGGCTGCCGCGGTGACTTTCATTTTGTTTATTTATTTGATTAAAGTTTTAAATGTTCGCCGGTTTCCCGCCTCCTCCTTCCCCGAACATACAAACGTTGTTACAGGGCGTAACACCTCGGGTGTGAATTATTTCAGTTTTTTTGTCCTTAAAGCACCATTTCTTGCAACTACTTTTTACACATCCCTAATTCCAAAATATAATTTTAGAGTTAGTAATGGAGGTTTGGGCCATTGATATGCAGAGATTGATTAAGCGTTTGTACATTACCTGAGTCTGTGTCTCTCAACAATGTTCAGCAGCAACGTCTCTACTTATAGCAAAACTCCAAGTTTAACTGCTTCAAAAACAGTGACATTACCATCTACTGAGAAATGTCATGTGGTTTTCAGTTGTGAAATTACTTTAGGAAATCCAAATGAAAGCATAAGTTTCACATTTCAGAAGATTTCTGTCTTTTGCTTGTTTCTACTACACTGGTGTCTATAAACCTGTAATACTGAAACTCTCTGTCAGTGTCACTGCATGTGTGGCATTTCACAGTAAGAAGGCATAAAACTCCACATGTGTGTTTTTCCAAAGGTGCCGTTTGTTCCACAAGTTATAATTCCACAGCCGTGTGATTTTAGGCCCACTCATTTCCAAGATCTTAACAACACAGAGGTAAGAGAAGCTTGTAACCCTACTCCCAAAAAAAAGAAAAAACAATGTATTATGTAGTGTAGACGCATGACACATGTAGTGTCAATATATCTGAACTGGAAATGTGTAAATCATTAGGTAATGGTGCATTAATTGTTTCATATTATTGATAAATAAGTAGTATATAAGCAAGGAAGCTGATCATATAGATTTTTTCTCTTGCAGATACCCGTGTTCAGCAACCCTGCCATGTATGACTATCCTGCAGGAAATCCTCCACAATACAGTGATAAAAAAAAAAAAGAATATTAAAAGTCGACAGAGTTTAAGTGGGACACATTAATGTTTCCCACCTCACCTAATGATTCCCTGTCCATTATCTCTAATGCCCTTTCATCAACAAGAGAACATGAAAACAAAGAAAAAATCACTTTTACTTTACTTTAGTTAAGTCAAGAAAGTTGCCTAATCACTAATGAAACTGGATAGATTGTTTTGCACAACTAATTGCTTAATACAGTATAATCTGTAAGAATAAAGTGTAAAATTATAAAAGGGTTATTCATGTCTTTTGCTGTTTGTCACCTTTCACCTTTATTTAAAGTGTTTGATATTGTATTGTCTTCAGTTGTGTGTGTCTCGTACAGCAGAGCATATAAAACAGGCAATCGAGGTGATGCTGTACACTTGAGAAATAGACAAGGAACAGGTCCATGTCATTTTACGGGACAATGCAAGAAATATGAAAAAGCAATGGATGGTAAGGGGGTACCGAACATGGGCTTTATCGTGCACACCCTTCAGCTCGATGTACACCAGGGTCTGCTTCCTCAGCGCAGCATCACAGAGACTGGCTATTGTGAGGAAGATTGTAGAGCATTTCAGAGCATTTTAAATTCACCACAGGCCTAAGCATGTCTGGAAGATAATAGCTTTCCATTGTTTCTTTAAACGTATTAAACAGATCTAAGTAAAGGATAATCCATGGCTAGCTGTGCATTAAATGATTTTAATGCATGACGTGATAAAGCAGATTCATAAAAATGGTTAATTTGTCCCATTTATTATTTTTTTCATAAATTCATTCATACACTCGTTTGTTACATTGTGTAAGAACTACATTATTTTTTATTGTTTTGTGGTTTACAGCACAAAGTGATTGTATTAGGCTAAATAAAAAATGGATGGGTCCTCTGGGACAGAAAGGCAGCTTTTCCACCCTTTGACCACAAGATGTCGTTAGTGTACACCGTGTTGAAAAGCTTTGAGAACCATTTATGATACAGGGAGGGGAAAGCCTCAGTGCTTCACAAAGCTTCTTTTCACCATCACTATGAAATACTGTTTTAGATTATTATAGTCTGTTTCTATTGGAACAGTAATTGTACTCTGTATTTGTAACAGTGTGTGTGTCATGAGGGTGAGAGTAAATGAAGAGAGGATGTTCATCTGTTGGTGAACTGTCCCTTTAATGCTGATCTATGGCAGATTGAAGAAACAGCAGAACTAATGGATGACTCTGGGACAGTGGATGAACCGGAGAGACACTGGAGTGGATAAATCTCAGGGAAAGGCTAGTGGATGAACCGTCTGGATGATGGGACAATGAACACAAATACTGTGACTGTAGATGTGAGTCTACATGGAAAATAAATAATAAGAAATACATCATTAAAACACAAAAAATGTGAATGCATTTATTGCTTAATTTTTTTTTTTAAACTGTCAATATTAACTGTATTATTAACTTAACTTTGTGTTATTAAATGTATTTCACCATTACATTCAACTCTATTTTCTTATTTTTGTTAATGTTTTTCTAGGTAATTTTCTATGCACTTTTGCCCCTTTGTACACGTTCAAACTCTGCGGTGTCTAAAATCACCAAAGTGCACAGGCACGGGACTTTTATTTTGGTCTTGGTGTGTGACATCATAAGGCTGCGCCGCTCCTGCATCTGTTGTGATTCTGCTGAAGAAAGGTTTGTGTTTAAAGTGTTTAAAGTGTTTATGAATGAATGATGTATTATTAAATGTAACACTGCATTGCTTTATCTAACATGTATCAGCGTTGTGTGAGTAAAGTAACATAATAAACTCATGAGTAACAGAAGGAGCGTCTCATTTCGCTCTTTATCGTGAATCAGTTCAAACATGAGTTCAGTCTCTGGAGAGTGACGAGAGAACCGGAGCTTTAGACTCTCCGAGTCAATTGAACCGATTCACCACAAATGATTCAGTGATTCTATTTCTATCTCGATTTCTACAAATAATTAAATAACTAAACTAATATATTAAGGGTCTGTATAATGTGCATTCTTTTATTAATTTGTAGTGTTAGTGTTTTTATCTAATCTGGTCATTTAGGTCCATTAACTCGCTCTGACTGATGAATAGAGATATAATTTTGGCAGAAATATAATTCATGACAATACAATATTCTTTAACAGAAATGACACTTAAATGTAGTTAGTAATACTCAAAAGCAGACCATCAGAACTGACCAACTAATAATATATTAGACTCATAAGGACTTGCCTGTGAAAATTTGACGATCAAAGAGGTGTGTAGTTGATATCAAAACTGCATCTAAGAAAGAAACTGATGCCACTAATGTTTCCCTCATTTGAGTGGGAACATTTTTGGGGATTTCTCAGTGGGTATTGTGTAACAAATAAAACGAAAGAAGTGTCGTTTAACAGTGTTGACAGAATATATCCTGAGAAAGACACATTAGATATGAAATGTCTCAATTTATAAATGTTAAAATGAACTGAAACCTAGTCTTAAATGTAATTTTTTACTTTATTCAAATGAATGACTTTTCCACAAAGAAAAATATATTATTGATTTGTTTTTGTTATTAGCAAAATGTTATATTCATCAAACTAAATGGAGTAACTCAACCCAATTTTGCTCGTGTTTATCAGCCTTTACAATTTATTTATAATCTGTAACGTTTTAAAGTTTGAACTGTATCTCTTATAAATTAATTTAGCATGTTTGTGATGTGCTTTAATTTTAAATTCAAAATTTAAATTCAGTTCAAGAACTTGCTCTGACTGACTCTCTTACCAGTGCGCTGAACTGCTGAACTAGGAGCAGGGTTCGTACGGGTGCTTGAAATCCTTGAAAATGATGATGTTGTGTTTTCAAGGTTTGAAAAGTGCTTACATTTTGGATAAAATGCTTGAAATTGTAACTCTTTTTCTTTCACAACATATACCTATCTGACTGAATAGTTTGTTTATTAAATGGAGAAATAAAATGTTGGAGAGCCTAAAATAAAACCCGCTGTGCTCACGATCTGCCAGTCTATTTCCATGTGCGACTGCACCCCCATTATAACTGGGAGGTTGTCGTTTTAATAAACATTGGCTGGAAGATGCAAAATTCGTATTATGGATTAAACAGCGACAAACCCCACGACTGCACAGTCTGCAAAAAAGACGTGCATCTTTTCACAATAGGCGAGTCTGCTCTTTCGAGTCACGTGAAAGGTAAGTCATAGGCTTTTCAAGTAAGCTAACTGAAGTAAGTTAGCCTACTGTACACATTAGCGCCTATTTGTTTACGCTATTAACTGCTAGCTAGGAATTCGCATTAGTGACTGAGAGTACTGGATGTGAATCAGGACTTGACATTAACACCCGCCAACCTGCTGTTTGTGGGTGGATTTCAGCTGTGGCGTGTAACACAGTCACTCCCACTAGCCAATTTGGCGGGTTGAATTTGATTGTAGTCTTCTCAAAAGGCACCTGTTTCTGTTGAGTTTATGAATGCAATGTCTAATAATCAGAGGCGTTCAGATTAGTCATCGCTGAAATGCCGGAGTTTTGTTCAGAGCACGCGAAACTGAAATCTGCACTCTCATCATAAACAACAAAGCAGAGATGTACGGAGATTCATTCATCATACAGTAGCCGCGTTTCCATTACCCTTCAAATTGCTCAAATTGAAACTGCGAATTGAAAATCGCCCAATGGAAACGTGTCAATTTCGCAAAAACTCCCATATATCGCAAAAAAAAGTTTTTACGCTCGCATGAGGTGGTTTCGAAAAAGGAAATGTTCGCAAAACTATAATGTAAACAGTTTTTCCGCATTTACAGGTCACTGATGACGCATTGCTGCCACATTCTTTTTTCCCCTCGATCATGTCATAATAACGAGATGTTATGTCGTTAAAACTACATCTTTTTCTCATTAAAATGACATATGTCCTTATTAGGAGAAAATATGTTATATGATGTGTACAAAATATGCCTTTATCCACATTACAAAATGTACATTTGTCACACTTCCATGTTTGAAAAGCAGAAGCAAGCTCAGCGCAATCTTCCGCTGCCTGTATCAATGGCAGTGCCCATAGCACGAAATTGTTGTAATTTTTTTATGTAGCCTACGGATCATAACTGATAGCCTTCATCTTAATCAAAATTTCTTAAACTTTTTGGTCTCTATGGACCGCTCATGATTAGCCTCAGTGGCGTAACTTTAACCTAGTAATGACGGACCCCGGTGCAGCCACACATATCATAACTATCTATAGGCCTACTGTAATTAGAAATGTATTAAAAACAGAAAGACACTATAGTTTCAGCCTTACTCAAAGGCCACGGAAACAGGCCAGTGGGTTCGTTACGCACGTCAATCCATTCCCGCTTCTTATTTATTAAATATACAGGCAGTTGATGAAACATTGATCAAAATTAAAATACAATTTATACAAAACGAAATTCACTTTAAATAAAGACTTTCTACAAAACAAAACTCAATGAAGTGGTCCAGACATATTGCGCATCTTATGTAGCCTATCTTACTCGTGCTGCTCACTTCTCATCAACATATGAAATTAAAAAAATATCATAGGCTAATATTTAAACATAGCCTACCTATGAAACTAAACTGCGTTTTCTGTAACCCATGGCCGACGAATGTGCCAGCGCATTCTGATGGATATTTTCCTTTATGACAGCGGAAACAACTCACAATACTCCGTCATTTTTAGCCATACAGATAAGTGCAAGACATAATTATAAACTATAAATGATCTACTTTTATTTGTGTACACTCACAATAACAACAAAGGCCGTGGATTATGGGAACAGATGCACTCCAAACGCCGTCTTCATTTCAAAAAATGCTTTTGTTTATTAAATGCAAAGTTTTTAATTTCAAAATCCTTTCTAAATTCAGTTCATATTTCCAACAAACGAAATTCCGAGCCAAAATAACGAAGTGGTAAAAAAACATTGAGTTACCACCATGCAAATTCAAACATTTCTCCCTTCTCCCTTACAAGTTTAAGGCGCTTTCCTTGCTATTAATGCTTGGATAACACGCCTACGTCTCCTTCCATTAAACATAATGGCTAGTGCGGTGGCTGGGATATACATAAACCCAACATACGTGGCATAATTTTTGGAATGACTTATCACAAGAGGAAAAAAATAAGTTTTAGTCGCATAACATCAGTTATTGGAAACGCTGTAATTTCTTATCGATATTTAGAAAATATCGCAAATCTGTAATGGAAACGCGGCTACTGATTCTGCTTTTGCTCTATTTCAGCAGCGAAAATAGTTTCAAACAAAGATCACAGCAGAACCAGAGAGCATCTGATGTGACTGGCATAAAGTTGGCTTGACGTTGGATGTTTGATAATTGTGATTTTATTGACCGTCTCTACAGTTACATACGACATTGGGATACACATTTCTAACTTCAACAGCATTTGAAGAGAATGACTTGCAGTCATAAAACCAACTTTAAGGTGTTCATCTAGGTGTCAGGTATGATGCACACCTTTTAGATTTTTGATATTTAATCAAATCACATGAAAATATGGATATGTATTTCACTAGGCTACTGTACGGGCTCATACACAGAAATGCTAGATTTAAATGTCATAGCTGATGAGAATATTGCTTAACAATAAATTATATTCAGTTTCCACACCAAAACAAAAATGTATTTTTTTCTGTCAAGCAAAAAGTCTGATCCTTCTGCTATTACAAAACACAATTTTGGCTGTTTATAGCATTATCTCTTTTAATGTGATTAAAAACACTAAATAATAATTTTGACTATGTGTTGGTATGTAATTTACAGTGGTGTAAGGTGCTGGAAAAAGCTTTAAAATGAACCTTGAAAGTGCTTGAAAAGTGCTTGAATTTGACCTTGGAAAAGGTGTACGAACCCTGTAGGAGAGATTAAGTTTGGATTTATTTTTCTTTCTGTTAATTATTCTCATCTTAAACAGGACAAACACACAGAAAAACTCCTGGAGAAGCGACTGAGATCCACGTGACACACTATTATAAAGATGGAGTTCATTAAAGAGGAGAGTGAAGACGTGAAGATCGAAGAAGTATTCAGTTTGAAACAAGAAGAAACTGAGGAACAAACAAAGAAAGAGGAGAGTGAAGACGTGAAGATTGAAGAAACATTGAGAGTGAAACATGAAGAAACTGAGGAACACACAGGTTGGTTTCATTCTCAAAGCTGAGCTCAGTCATTTGACCTTAATTCAGATGTCCAGCTCTACAGAAATGAAGTATATTTTGAAGAATGTCAATAATATTGTCCCTTTAATATTTTCGATCTTAAGGAGGATTTTACAAAAAAATCCTCTAAATACTTAGTAAATATTTACCTCTTGAGTTATGCACCATTTATCATCTGCAATATCAAGACGTAAGCACTAGATGGCTGTATAGCCTTACATATCAATATAAACAGTTACTGCTGAGTGAGAACTTGTATTAGGTTATTTATTTGGATATATGTAACCGGTCCTTCAAACTGGAGTCTTTGGCGTGGGAGGTGGGCCCTAACAAGGATGCTAAAGACTGCAGCCGTTAGCGTCAGTCACTAGCTAGGGGAGTGAGGTCTACAAGCACTGCTCTTACTGGCCTACATCCGTTACATATATCCAGACTCATTTGCATTATTATTGCAGTCAAATCTGGAAACAGAGAAAGCATTTCTGTTACTCATACTAGCTCCATATTATAGCATGAAGTTATAACGTAGTAGCTTAGTTGTAACATGTAACATATGTAACAGTTACACAAAAGTAATCAGAATAACTATTTTCTTAGTGCGACCAGGATATTTTAAAATATATAATTGAGTGTTTACATACCATGAACAGAGTCGTGGGTCTGTGGTCGAGTCGTGCATCTTCCTATTTGAAAAACTCTGCATCTCAGTCAGCGATTGACAAATTCAGATTCAAGTAGCTTATTGGCATGTTAAGAAGGATTTACATTACCAAAGCATTGACAGCGCTTCAAACCAATGGTGTTCCTCGGTTACAGAGTAGCATTTACTATAAATTGAAATTGAAAAATTCAGTCAGTCTACACTCACCTAAAGAATTATTAGGAACACCATACTAATACTGTGTTTGACCCCTTTTCACCTTCAGAACTGCCTTAATTCTACGTGGCATTGATTCAACAAGGTGCTGAAAGCATTCTTTAGAAATGTTGGCCCATATTGATAGGATAGCATCTTGCAGTTGATGGAGATTTGTGGGATGCACATCCAGGGCACGAAGCTCCCGTTCCACCACATCCCAAAGATGCTCTATTGGGTTGAGATCTGGTGACTGTGGGGGCCATTTTAGTACAGTGAACTCATTGTCATGTTCAAGAAACCAATTTGAAATGATTGGAGCTTTGTGACATGGTGCATTATCCTGCTGGAAGTAGCCATCAGAGGATGGGTACATGGTGGTCATAAAGGGATGGACATGGTCAGAAACAATGCTCAGGTAGGCCGTGGCATTTAAACGATGCCCAATTGGCACTAAGGGGCCTAAAGTGTGCCACGAAAACATCCCCCACACCATTACACCATCACCACCAGCCTACACAGTGGTAACAAGGCATGATGGATCCATGTTCTCATTCTGTTTACGCCAAATTCTGACTCTACCATCTGAATGTCTCAACAGAAATCGAGACTCATCAGACCAGGCAACATTTTTCCAGTCTTCAACTGTCCAATTTTGGTGAGCTCGTGCAAATTGTAGCCTCTTTTTCCTATTTGTAGTGGAGATGAGTGGTACCCGGTGGGGTCTTGTTGTAGCCCATCCGCCTCAAGGTTGTGTGTGTTGTGGCTTCACAAATGCTTTGCTGCATACCTCGGTTGTAACGAGTGGTTATTTCAGCTCTTCTATCAGCTTGAATCAGTCGGCCCATTCTCCTCTGACCTCTAGCATCAACAAGGCATTTTCGCCCACAGGACTGCCGCATACTGGATGTTTTTCCCTTTTCACACCATTCTTTGTAAACTCTAGAAATGGTTGTGCGTGAAAATCCCAGTAACTGAGCAGATTGTGAAATACTCAGACCGGCCCGTCTGGCACCAACAACCATGCCACGCTCAAAATTGCTTAAGTCACCTTTCTTTCCCATTCTGACATTCAGTTTGGAGTTCAGGAGATTGTCTTGACCAGGACCACACCCCTAAATGCATTGAAGCAACTGCCATGTGATTGGTTGATTAGATAATTGCATTAATGAGAAATTGAACAGGTGTTCCTAATAATCCTTTAGGTGAGTGTATATAGTCTATATATTTATATAGTTACATCACAACGGTTGTGATTTGATGATCACACTAAACCATATCACATTCTCATAACCATGCAGTGTCAAAATTCATAAAGTTACCGAGCAACCTCGGTAACTTTAACACCGTTTCAACACTGATTTTTACATGCAATTTGCACTTTGAACCCTGGCTAACATGCTAAGGGTGTAATTTTCTAATCATGCTAATCTGTAAATTTCTGGAAATGACCACCGCAAAATCAGTCATTTTGATCTCACAAAATCACAAAAAAATGATAGTGAAATCCTGGTGGGATTGAGCTATGAGGAAGTGCAAGTTTACTAGTACTTTGTTCAATTTGTTCAATTTGCTTTGCAAGTAATTTTGTGATTCTACATTTCCTTTGTACGTTTTTATTGCATGATATAGGTCTTAAATTTAATTCATAATAAAGTCTTAAATTTGACTTGGTGAAACCTGCAGATACCCTAAATAAAGACCCAGCAGGTTTAGGATATGCTATGTGTCTTTATGCTCATGCCCAGTGAGAAACGAAGGACCAAGCACTGAATTAGCTGTGATTGGATGATGTGACTCAGACTTCACTCCTCTCTATGCAAGATCTGCTTGTGACTGAAGCCACCGAGCTACTATATCTGTGAAGTCAGACAGAGTGAACCTTGTGGTTTACAGTGTCAACAGACGGCTCCAGTAGAGTTCATTTTTGTCAGCCAAATAGTTTCGACAATGGTCAGCAGTGCAGTCTCCAGGTAGGTAGGTCATTCTGTGAGAGAAAAACTGAAATCTGATTGAACAAATCTTTTTGACATAACGAAAGGTGGACTTAAAAGGAAGGTCTATAGTTTTGAACTACTGTAGAATTGAGTTGTTATTTTGAGCAATGGGGTTACCCGAGCCTGTACTGCGGGATGTGTTGATGAGATCTCCTATTGAAGTTGAGAGGGGATTTGATCTAAGGGACAGGTTGCATTAAGGCTGGCACAGAGAACTTTAGAGACCTTGTTCTTTGTGTGGAGAGAAGGAAGAGAAGAGTGGAATGAGTGTATGAGAACACTGGCTGTGGGTAAGTGGTGCAGGAACCTGCTAGAAAGCATTTGCGATTGGTGCTGCCGTTAAACCAAAAGCCCAAATCAACCACAACATCTTCAAGATCAAAATCTGCCACCTGTAATCAGTGTTGGGCAAGCTACTATGAAACTGTAGCCT
This sequence comes from Rhinogobio ventralis, assembly GCA_039654625.1. Taxonomy (NCBI): domain Eukaryota; kingdom Metazoa; phylum Chordata; class Actinopteri; order Cypriniformes; family Gobionidae; genus Rhinogobio; species Rhinogobio ventralis. Next base: position 36,342,891 of record CM077207.1, on the reverse strand, counting down.
TACAAGCTACTTGTAAGTTAGGTTACATTCAAGCTGCCCTTTTGAAAAAGTAGTTAGCTACACTACAAGTTACTATCAGAAAGTAGCTAGCTACATTGAAACTGCTTTTCTTTTTTTTTCTTTTACAATGAGATTGTTATAAATAACTGAATAATTGTTAATGAAGAATGGTGTTTCAAGCAACATAATGCAAAGAGTATGGGGTGAATTCAGGTTGATTGGGACACTTTTTCCAGTCATTTCAATGGCAAAAACTGTCAGAATCATTTTATTTTGTAAACTACCCGATACACACAATACTCAAATATAGCCTATATCTCAAATCTGGCTGTCAAATTTCAAAATGGCTACACATTTAACATCAGTGGAAGGACAAAATATATGCAACTTAAATGAAATACTCAGGAGTCAGGATTAGTCTAAAATGCAGGTTAAACTCATAGCACATGCAGTGATGGAGCACAGCATTTTGAACAGAACCGCTCTGAGACGCCAGTCATGAGCTGCTCGCGTGAACAGTGTGCTTTGCTTGACTATTTCTTTTAGTTTTGAATTGTTTCGTATTAAAAGTGGTCATTTCAAGCTTTCTATACACATATTTCTCATGTCTGTGAGGCAAATAGCCTGCTGAGTTTCCATTTATTTATGAGACGCGCTCCAGTTCAAGAGCAATGCAAGTGATCGCTCCGGCGCCTCCATGACACGATTATTGTCTGCTTCTTTAGTCTATTTGCTTCTTATTTATTAAATCCAGGCAATTGGCTGATGAAACATTTATTAAAATTAAGATAATTTATACAAAACGAAATTCACTTTAAAGAAAGGCTTTTTACAAAACAAAACTTAATGAAGTGGTCAAAATCATTTCTAAGTCTGACCCACTCTGTCTTTGACATATATTACGCCATCTTTGCACTTTTCATTATTGATATAGCATAGATGAAATTTAAAAATAACATTATAATATTGAAACATAAATATGAAACAAAATACATTGTTTAATGGCTACAACAGGTATAGTAGGCTACAGTACAGATAAATGTCATGTCTGAGTCGGATTTGAGCAAACGTTGTTTTACCGGTGAGTGGTTCATGAGTGGAGCACGCCTGCATAGAGAGGATTATTGAGCTGAACGTTCGTCACACCGCTCCGCTTCGCTCATTACAGCTCGTTCTCGTCAGAACCCAAAACGGAATGTAGCTTTTGGTCGCTACACCGCTACTTGCTGGGTAAAGTAGTTAGCTACTGGAAAAGCTACACTGTTTTAAAAGTAACTGAGCTACTGAAAAATGTAGTTAGGCTAGTAGCGTTGCTACCCAACACTGCCTGTAATTTAATAATTCTTAGTAAACTCTGTGCATCACCTGAATATTAAACTGTATTTAACTGCCTTTGTGCTATGTCCTGGTAGGGAAATGTTCAGTTTCATGCTCAATTTAAAAAGGACTCTTTTTTTGGTGACCATCAACACAGCATTTTGCAAACTAAATATGGATTTGAAGCCCAGATGGACGTAAGCTTGTGGCTTGTGGCTTACGTATGGCTGACACATTTAACACCTTTTTCAGCTAAGTGGGTAGAGGATCTAGTCGTATGTTGGTTCTGTTGTTTTGTGCCATTAAACTGGGGTTAACTTTTATTCATCCTTTTTGCCTTAGACCTGATGGTGCTGAAAGAGAAGAGTCAAGATCTGAATGATATGAAAGAGAAAGATCTGTATGAAAAGCACCATGATTTCAAAACTGAAGAAAAATCATTTAGTTGCTCACAGACTGAAAAGACTTCCTCACAAGCTCAAAAGACAGAAACTAGAAGTCATTGTATCTGTTTCAATAAAAATGGAAACCTTAAAGTCCATATGAGAATTCATACTGGAGAGAAACCCTACATGTGCCCTCAGTGTGGAAAGAGTTTTAATACAAAAGGAAACTTCAAGAGGCACATGAGAATTCACACTGTAGAAAAGCCTTACACCTGCCAACAGTGTGGAAAAGGTTTCAACCGAAAGGGAAGTATTGAATCTCACATGAGAGTTCACACTGGAGAGAAGCCTTTCACCTGTCAAGAGTGTGGAATAAGTTTCAACCGAAAAGGAAACTTTAACAGGCACATAAGAAACCACACCAGAGAGAAGCTTTACACCTGCCGACAGTGTGGAAAGAGTTTTGAACAACATGTAAACCTTAAAGTCCACATGAGAATTCACTCTAAAGATAAACCATACACCTGCCCTCAGTGTGGAAAGAGTTTCAAAGAAAAGGAACACTTTCAAGATCACATAAGAATTCACACTGGAGAGAAGCCTTTCACCTGCCAACAGTGTGGAAAAGGTTTCAACCGAAAAGGAAACCTTAACGCGCACATGAGAATTCACTCTGGAGAGAAGCCTTACACCTGCCAACAGTGTGAAAAAAGTTTCAATCAAAAAGGAACCCTTAACATGCACATGAGAATTCACTCTGGAGAGACGCCGTTCATTTGTGATCTCTGTGGAGAGAGTTTCAGATATAAAGTAACCTTTAAGCACCACATGAGCATTCACTTATGAAAGAACAGTTTTATATGTAATAGTTTTATATCAGTTTTATACAGTTTTTATATGTCATTAGTGTGGAATGAGTTTCAGACAGAAAAAACGTATAGTTTCATGTAATAACGGAGAGAAGCCTTTCATGTGGCATCACTGGAAACACTTGCAGAAACGAGCCAACCTTGAGGTTCACATAAGAGTTTAAAGGAACACGCTGACTTTTTGAGACTTTAGCTTATTCACTGTATCCCCCAGAGTTAGATAAGTCCATACATACTATTCTCATCTCTGTGCGTGCCATGAATCTGTCTGATGCTCCCACCGCTAGCCTAGCTTAGCACAAAGACTGGAGGTAAATGGCTCCATCTAGCCTCTGGCTCAATAAGTGACAAAATAACGCCAACATTTTCCTATTTACATGTTATGATGTGTATAGTCAAAGTGTGTACAAATAACAAGGTCACATGAGACAGCCATCTTCTAATCATATACATACTGGGAACTATATTCTCAGAAGGCGAAGCACTGCTACTTGATGATTGGCTCTCCATGTGTGATCCTTGGAGAGTCTTTGGCCACTCAGACTATCCTATCACCATGCATTAAAGGGATAGTTCACCCAAAAATCACCCTCAAGCCATCCTAGGTGAATATAACATTCTTCTTTCAGACGAATACAATCGTATTTATAAAAGGGATCATGAACTGGCTTTTTAATTTTTTTATACTGTTTTCATTGAAGACCTGGAAGTAAACGCCACTGCTTTGATTGGATAACAGTTTTGCATTATATTGAGCTTCGGCTCCCCCGTCAGTACACATGGGGAATTGTTTTGAAAACGTGTGGAAAAACGGCAACTGGAATGATTCGCCCATGGGGCTCGCAAAATGTCTTTATCAAACAAACACAATGATTTCTCTCTCATCCACCTGCAATTAATTGGAATATTATTTTTTATTACTTGGCCCGCCCGATCGGTGGATCACTAACACACAAACACAGTATATGCATCAAGAAAACTTCACTGCAGACAAATCAGCATGATCAAAACTTCCACGATTGTATTTTCCCTTCAAATAACAAGTCAAGAGAGTGAACAACGCACATCAAGAAAGGAATGTTATTTCACTATTTAAGATAGCCATCGGGCAGGCCGGTGATACAGTTTGGACATCGGGCTTTGCGAGCCCTGACCCATACAAGTCTGATCCCGCAGTGACTTACAAATGAGGAGAGCAGTAGAAGCAATCAACCAACAATAGAGCAGCAACATGCAAGAGCCCTGATCAGTCCAGTAAAGTACATATAGCAAGTTTTTTTTTTTTTTTTTTTTATATAAATATGGAATAGAAAGTGCTGATATTAATGGGTCAAGTGTTGCTGAAAAAGTCTTCAGAAGTTTCTTGAAAATGACTAAAGTCCCAGCAGCTGGGTTGAGAAGGTCATTCAACCAGAAGGGAACAGTCAAGGTAAAGGTCAGTGAAGGTGATTTTGTGCCTCTTTGGGATGGCACCATAAGACCCTATTCACTACAAGCTTCTGAAGGACACGTAGATCTTAAGTAATGGGTTTAGGTATGGGGTGCAGAGCCAGTGGTTGTTCTGTAGGCAAACATCAGTGCCTTGAATTTGATGCCAGCGGCAATTGGCAATCAGCGCAATTTTGTGAGAGGTGTGACGTGCACTGTCTTTGGCTCGTTAAAGACCACTCTTGCTGCAGCATTCTGGATCAGTTGCAGAGGTTTGGCAAAGCATGCTGGAAGGTCTGCCAAGAGAACATTACAATAGTCCAGTCTGGATAGAACAAGGAGTTGTGTAGCATGCTCCGACAGGAAGGGCCTGATCTTTCTAATGTTGTGGAAGTCAAATTCTAGCAATGTGGTCTGTGAAGTTCTGATCATCAATCACAACTCCAAGGTTCATAGCTGTCCTGGATTGAGTTATGCTTGATGAACCTATGCCAAATGGAGAAGTTGTGAGGAACTGCTGGGTTGGTTGAGACCACAAGCAGTTATGCCTTTGCAAGACTGAGTTAAAGGTGGTGGTCCTTCATTCAGCAAGAAATGTCTGTCAGGCAGGCTGAGATGCGAGCAGCTACTGTTGGATCATCTGGTTGGGATGAGAGGTAGAGTTGTGTGTCATCAGCATAGCAGTGATAGGAAAAATCATGTTTCTGAATGAGAGATCCTAATGATGATATGTAGATGGAGAAGAGAAGCGGTCCAAGCACTGAGCCCTGAGGAACCCCAGTAGTTAGATGTTCCAACTTATGCCGAGTTCAGACTGCACGATTTTCAAACTCGTCAGATCACTGCTCTTTTCACACTGCATGACTATCTAGGGTAGGATATCTATCTGTCACACTGCACAATGGATCGGCGACAGGAGGTTTCACACTGCATGACTTTACAATAGGAATAGTCACCGACAACTCTCTCCGGTGCGCAAACTATCTTTCACAACTAAACACACGTGAGATGTGACAAGTAAACAACGTGAGATCATGCGTGAGACTGGAATTGTTATTAAAAATGATAAACTGCAGAAAGTTTCCAATGCTTGAATTTCAATCTACGAACCCTGAAATGAATAATGTAAAAACATTTGACTATTTCCGCCACAATACCATGGTTACAGTTAGCATTATTATATTAAATCCACGATGAATGTTGGTGAAAGCTTGCATGTTATACTTCTTATACCTTACATATTTCTTATACCTCTTCATGGGCTCAACATTTTATTCAGTAATGTTAAAAAGATTTGCTGAATAATGTTTGATGATTGCGTTAGTTTGCATGTACTTGATCAAAGCTTCTAGCGCTTGTTTCTGCTGCTTCTTCGTCTGTTTTGATCAAGAGGTTCTGTACTGAAGATGTGTCATAGCGTCCCCTACCATATACCAGTGAAAACATAGACTGCCGGGAAAATTCCGTCAATAGCGGGAAAGTATTGTGTCATGAATGATAAAAAATTATTTCTACACAGTACGTGTGTTGTAACCATGCCGGTGCACGGGATAGCTACTACTTTTGTGTGCGCTACTGTTATTAACAAACATATTCTATTATTACACTTTTCAATTAATTGAATTCATTCAAATATATTTAGGTTTATAACAGGTCTGGTTCTCACCTTGTTGATGAACAGGAATTGTAGTTTGCAATTAAAGCTGCAAATTCCTCCATCAGTGTCAGTTCTCTTCTAACAAGCTGATGATCCTAACCAGATGTGATAAATAAGGGAGACAAAATGTGCAGTGGTGTTTGAACACTACTGGGTGTATTGAGTATAAGATCTGTAGATGGGACTGGCAACTCTGGTCCTGGAGGGCCAGCATTCTGCAGAATTCAGCTCTATCCTTGATCACACACGCCTGCAAAATTCAACCCAACCCCTAAATTTAACCCTAAGGCTTCAAGACTGCTTGAAAATGAAAGGCAGGCATCTTTCAATAAAACTCTGATGTGCAAAACTCTGCAAGACAGTGGCCCTCCAGGACAAAAGCTACCCACCCCTGATTCCTAGGATAGGATAGGTTATATAACATACCTATACCCTGGTATTGATGCTTTAAATGTCTACATTTTTGTCTTTATGTCTGTTTTTGCCCTAGACCTCATGGAACTGAAAGAGGCAAGACATGAACTTAATGAAAGGGAAGAAGAGAAAGACCATTATGATAAACATCATGACTTCATGACTGGAGAAAGATCGACACAGGCTAAAAAGACTTCCTCACAAAAAAGAGCTCAAAAGACAGAAACAAAAAGTTATTTCACCTGCCAACAGTGTGGAAAGAGTTTCAGACATAAAGGAAACCTTAATGTCCACATGAGAATTCACACTGGAGAGAAGCCTTACACCTGCCAACAGTGTGGAACGAGTTTCGGTGGAAAAGGAAACCTTGAAGTCCACATGAGAACTCACACTGGAGAGAAGCCATTCACCTGCCAACAGTGTGGAAAGAGTTTCAATCTAAAAGTAAACCTTAAAAGGCACATGAGAATTCACACTGGAGAGAAACCTTACACCTGCCAACAGTGTGGAAAAAGTTTCAGACATAAAGAACACCTTATAGCCCACACAAGAATTCACACTGGAGAGAGCTCTTTCACCTGCCAACAGTGTGGAAAGAGTTTCAGACATAAAGGAAACCTTGACGTCCACATGAGAATTCACACTGGAGAGAAGCCGTACACCTGCCAACAGTGTGGAAAAAGTTTCAATCAACAAGGAAGCCTTATCGTCCACATGAGAATTCACACTGGAGAGAGCTCTTACACCTGCCAACAGTGTGGAAAGAGTTTCAGTGGAAAAGAAAGCCTTAAAAGGCACATGAGAATTCACACAGGAGAGAAGCCATTCACATGCCAACAGTGTGGAAAGAGTTTCACTCAAAAAAAATCCCTTAACAGGCACATGAGAATTCACACTGCAGGAATGGCTTCACACGAGAACTAAACCTTAGGAAACACATGAATATTCACACTGGAGAAAAGACATTTGCATGAGATCAATGTTGAAAGAGTTTCGGATGTAAATGAACCCTTAATTACCACATGTGAATTTACACTGGAGAGAGCCCATTCACATGTGGTCAGTGTGGAAAGAGTTTCAGATTTAAAGATAACCTTAAGTGCCACATGAGGATTCACTGGAGAGAGAACTTGTAAACCCCGTTGTTGTTTAATTCATAGGACCAGACACCAGTTCTTGTGCCAGGAGTTCTTTTTTATTTTATGTTTATATGTTATTTCTCTGACTGCTCTGGACTCAGTGGTTGGGTTTTACAGTCTGCTTGACCAAATAAATGAATTGCATTACCAGAAAAACAGGTTGTTTATGTTTAATATATACCTTGTGCTTACACACGGCACAATATACCCTTGAACATATGCATCAGTGGAAAACATTGTTCAAACATGTTCAAAATGGAAGTCTTGTAGAGAAATTGTGACTTGTGTCATATGCATTAGTAGAAGAACAACAACATGCTACACAATTCTTCCTTACAGAGAACTTCACGTGTGCAGAATTATGTGTTCAAAATGATCTCCTCTCTGTGTCTCTCCATGGCTGCGTTTACACTTGACATTAACATACAACCTGTATCCGGATGTTGTCCATATACACATTGAAAAGACAAGTGTAAATGCGTTTCTGATCTGAATGCTGTAAGTGAAAGTTCAAACCGATCAAAGTCAAGTCAAGACACCTTTATTTATATAGCACTTTTTACAATGCCAATTGTTTCAAAGCAGCTTCACAGTGTTAACAGGAAAATAATGAACAGAATTTGATTCGGCTGTACAGCTTCTCTGGAGAAAACAGTGATGTCATCAGCTCATTTCAATTATCATATAGTGTCAATGCGGGCAGATCAGTAATATAGTTTAAATTTAAGTGTCTAGTTTCCCCAATTATCACCCTTTTTCTCCACTCATACACTTCAAAAACACTTAGGAGAGTGATTGTTCTCAATGAGACAACAGTATTGGCTACAACAAACAGATATGCAGCTCCATAGAAATGAAATTCGCTCCACAAATTCATTGACAATTTGTCTAATAAATGAACATGCATTTCCCCAGTACATTTTGTGTATGTCAAAATGCACAGCCCCACACACATCAAGCCATGTGTGCCTTCTTCAACCATAACAGTCAACTAACCGCAAGTTTACCATAATTTCTTCATTCAACGCGGAAGAAAGCGATTGCAACTTCAGAACCATCGGACCGAACTATCAAGACTTTTTCCTGCGACTGTATATCCGGACGCTCTTTAACCGCTACAGCAAATGCAAGTAACTTACGATATACTAAATATGATTACGATGTATGTTTAGTTGTGAACCCCTTTGTTAAGAAGGGAGCATTTTAGTAAGTACTGATGGTGTTCCAGGTGTTAGACTCTTTTCATAGCTTCATTCCTCTGTTCTGTCCCGAGTCTTTCCATTCTACCCATTTATGCATGCTTGTGTGTATGTATTTCTTTAGATTAGTTATGTGTTCGTATTTTAGTTAAATAAACGTGTGTGCATATTCATATGGGTTTGGTTCTGGTCTGCTTATGAATCAATGTCAATTTAACAATAAGATTACAGCTACATGCAGGGCTGCATTAAAACCTCACTGGGCCCCGGGGCTTTGAGTTACTGCAGGGCCCCCCCGTCACAATTTTACATATATTTAAACAATTATATATATTATAATATAATATAATATAAGCAAGCAAAAATTTTGGTTTTGTTTTGGTTAATGTGTTTGTCGATTAGGGTATGCCGGGTGAAGATGTGGTCTGATGTTCTATAATTTGGTAAGAATCCAATCCGACTTTTGCTCAGGACATTGTGCTCTGTAAGGAAGTGTACGAGTCTTGTGTTGATGATGCTGCAGAACATCTTCCCCAGGTTACTGCTCACACAGATGTCTCTGTAATGGTTCGGGTCTGATTTGTCTCCACTCATTATGAGTCCTCTATTCCAGGTGTCAGAACCAAGTTGAACAATTTCATTATGGCCAGTCTGAATTTGGGATTTGTGTTTTTAAGCATTTCATTTAGGATGCCGTCCGGTCCACTTGCCTTTATTGTTGGCAAGGCCTATATTTTATCCATCAGCTCTTTTTCTGTGATTAGGTAACCTAGCGGATTTTGTTATTTGCCAATACATTTTTCAAATATCTGTGTTTGTTCTATATTCATGTTTAATTTGCTATATGGTTTTTCAAAGTGGTTTTTCCAGGTGTCTCAGTTTTGTATAGTTGTTTGTTCATGATTCTTTTTAGTCAGGAGATTCCAGTTGTCCCAGAAACTATTTGAATGGACAGATTCTTCAGATTCTACTGTTCTTTCCTCTTTTTGAGTGTGTTTTTATATTTTTTAAGTTTCTCACAATAATGAAGACGTAAATCTGAATCGTCTGGTTGTCTGTGTTTTTGGTTTTCCAGCTGTCTTAAATTTTTCTTTATTCTTTTACAGAAGTTTTCTTAGAGGTTTAAAGATTAGATATTGTTGCCAAATAATCAAATATGTAATTTAGGTTTTCTACAGCCAGATTTCATTATTAGGATAAATATTTTCTATAAAGTTCTCCATACGTAAGCACACTTGAGGGTGATCGAATGCGGTCAGGTATTTTTCAGTGCTGTTTTGGACCCATCTGTAATTATTTGTAATGTTGTACAGCTTACTGGGTTGTGGATGTATGTTAGTATTTTCTGTCATTTTTAGATGCACAGTAATTTGGCTGTGATCTGACAGGGGTGTTAGTGGTTTGACCAAAAATGCTCTAAAAGAGAATAGATCTAAATCTGTGATCATGTAGTCAACTGTTGAGCAACTATGAAATGCTATGAGAATCCCCTCTCACCCTGCTGTTGATGAGGTACAGACCGAGGCTTCGACACAGCTCAAGTCGAACTTTCCCGTTCTTAATCAACTGGGAATCAGAGTTATTCCTAGAGAAATTGACACTGTTTTTTTGAAAAATTATTCCCGTTGTCTGTGGTGTAGTCGGGTAAGGATCCCGTCCTTGCGTTGAGATCCCCACAGATTAACACACTTCCCTGGGCCTGGAAGTGGTTAATTTGATTGTGGAGGGTCTCAAAGATGTTTTCATTATAGTAAGGAGATTCAGAGGGAGGAATATAAAGAGCACATAAGAATATATCTTTTGTAGTTTGACTGAGCTGATTATTGATTTTTAGCCAGATGTGAGATTTTTCTTTTTTGATTAGTTCGATGTAATTATCCATTTCAAGCTTGTGCCAAATGATTATGCCCCCTGAATCTCTCCCACGTGTAATCTTTTCATGTTTTTGGGACGATATGGATATTTCACGATAGCCTGGGGGACAAAGAGTGACCTCATCAGTTCTGCGCCACGTTTCCTGTAATATTATGATGTCTATGTCTAATGCATTTTTCTTAAAATCCAGGGTTTTGACTTTACATCCAAAGCTTGATGAGTTAATGCCCTGGATGTTCCACAGTGTGATTGTCAGTGGTTTCATGTGGTCAATAAACAATTTTATTATTCTTCTAGAAAGAATTAATCCAACTTGAACCAGTTGAATATCTTTGTGTATTATGTAAACATACATATAGGCTACTTTTTACATGTTTTTATTATTGTTACTATTTTAACTATGTATGTTAGTGTAGTTGTTGAATCTGATGTCTTTTACTCACGACTAGCTCATCAGCCGTGTGCAGATTAAGTGGGGCATGTCCTAACCCTAACCCTAAGACTAAGTTTATGTCACTGGCCAATTCCAGTCGCTAGGAATTTCCTAACCTGAGATAATTTTTTGAAACACCATTATACTTTGCCTCCTAGCTCCTCGCTAACGTCACAGACATTTAAGACACTAGGCTCATTTAAAAGGGCTCCCTGAGACCCTTCTAACAACACCTACCACATTTATGCTTGCACAAAAATAGAATAAATCCCCCTCACCATTTTTCTCCGGGCTTGGGACCGGCACTGACATTACACATTATGTAATGTCAGAGGCTGGGTTAAAGATTTTGTTTTTGGTCGTTTTTCTTTTTCTTTTTCTTTTTTTCAAATAACACACCTAACCCTAACTTAGCTAATAATGATAGAACTACTAATATATAACAATTAATATACCCTATATACATATACCCTAATATACTATACAAATCATAGACTGCTAACACTAAACCTGTTTAAGTAAAAAACAAAATAAAAAAACACACATAACCCTAACTTAAAAACCCCCCACTAAACCTAACCCACCACCAGCATCTTCAAAACCTACTAACCCTGTCCAACTAACACCCCTAACCCCTTCATTGCAGCATTTTTTGCCGTTTTTGAGAAAATGTGCGATAGCTGCGCAAAGCAACCATCATCCTCTTACACTTCTTCACATATTTAGAGTATGCATCGTTCGGACGCAACTCAGGGTCCAAATCAACCAATGAAAGCTCCAGGCTGCTCCAAAAAAGGGAGCAGTTCGCAGGCAAACAACAAGGCAGCAGCTGCTTCACATTTTGGACCTTAGTGGGACAATCGATGTCCATGATGGCCTCATCCACTTCTTCACACATCCTTTCTTCTACATCTCTCTTCTCCTTAACTTTTGGAGCTGCAACAGCTGTAATCTTGAGCTTATACGGTATTGTCTCGTGCAAAGCCCAGAGCTTCAGCCCATAAAGCTTGGGCAGCAAAAAGCGAGACAACACCTGCAAAGATCGCAGACGTGTCTGGGTGACTGGAAGCTCCTCCTTGAGCACTCGCAACTGTTCGAAGCTTACAAAGTCACCATTTTGTATAATTGCAATGCAGCTCACGAATGTCATAACTTTCACGATGTCTTACTGGTCCAGCCTATTTGGGAGCCTCCCAAGAACATCCTTCACACAAGGCATGCCATTCTCCATATACTTTTGTGTGTTCCGGCTGAAACACAAACCACGCCTCTCCATCTCCAGGCACACATCACCAACAAGGCTCACTGCACGTGCCTCTGTTGATGGCATTTCACTGCTGCTATGAACTTCCCAGAAGTCCTTGAAATTCCAGCTAACCATCCTGTTGCCCTTGGCACGCCAGTACCTCAATGCTGGAAAATAACGCACCTTGTGCTCCTGGAATCCAGCCTTCACACATGACACTACGTCATTACCTACTTCAGCCACCATTTTCTTTGCCCTGCAAAAAGTGTGTGGGTACACAAAAGCAGCTTCATTTGCCAGGCTCTCGCAAAGAGCTTAGATTCCACCACTGAGCCACAGGAGGAGTTTGAACCCAATAGTCAGATGCTCGCTTAGATTGAATCAAAAAGAGTTTATTAACAACAACAAAAAGGAAAAGGGCATAAAAAGCCCTTTCTTCCAGGCAATCACAAAAACAGAAGAATATCCAGTCCAAAAAGGACATAAAAATCAAAAAGGAGAGTCAACAATCTCAGAAACAGACCAGCTTAAATACACAGAACAGAACAATAGCAAAACAATAACAATGTGAAAACAATAGCACAGATTACAAAAGGCACATGTTTAGACGAGGGTCCTATGGGGACCTCTAGTGGCCACAATAAAACATCACAAGGCAAAAACTCTGACAGGTATACGGTCACAGAGAAGGACCGTTAACAACTCTGCCCCTACAACAGACATACCAGCAGTGACTAGGTACGAGAACCTGAAAACACGAGAAATCCTCTCCTGATGTTTCTCGTTAGATGTCCAATGTAAGAGTGGAGGAGGAGAAAGTCCAGCACCCGCACTGCTGGCAGGTGCAAAAGCCGCAAACATACTATTAACATTGCTGGAGCTGGTCCCCAAACTCACACTATATCTGAAATCCTGTGTGGAAAACGGGTGACCGAAGTAAAGCTCCTCCAATCCCAGCTCACATTGATATGCCGCCCATGTGGCATCATAGCCTCCCTTACCATTGTTGTTTTCAAACAGACATCTCAGCTTCTCCACCATATACCTAGCAACATCCTGCACTACACTCATGACACCACCAGTAGGTTTTGCATCGGTAAACGGAACAAGCAAAGGCTTATTCATGAGCATATTTGATAATGCATCCTCATCAAATGTGGAAAGTCATGCTCGAAAAGAGCCACCTGTTCAATCCGGGCCCTCACTGTTGGGCCAAACTTCAGACAGAGATTTGACATGTATGTCAGATAACTGTTGGCCCTAGCAGACATGGTTTTCTGGTACTTGGGTTGACACTAGGGGTTGCACCGACTAGTCGACTTTAATGCTCTGCCATGACGCTTTAAGCTTGACGTCGACTAGTCGCTGGCCTATAGAGGGCGCAACAGGATAAGCCATTTCCTGACACGCAGGCTCTGTTTCAAACAGTTAAAAATGACAAATAAATACATACTCAGAGAGCTCTCCTCAAGACATGTTTCATTATACCATCTAGATGCTGAAAATTGATCGGGAGAATGCACGCTTATTGTACACGTAAGTTAATCACCGTTCTAAACTAATGCGCGCTGCATTGTAACAAACACACATAGCACACCACGCGGAGATCGCTGGCAACCCACACAAAACCATTCAGTAGCGCAGAAATGTATCGTCAACACTGTTCTGTGATTCATCAATAAAATAGCTTAGAAGCTGATATACTTCCTCATAACAACATGTATAGGTGGACAAGAGAAGGCAAATGTCATAAGGCTTCATGAGTTTGGTGTTAAAGTTGTCTCACTTATGTGTGATGCCCCCACAAGTAACTTGGCGCTGACCTAAATATCAACAACATGAAGCCCTGCTTCTTGCATCCTTTGGAGTCTACACTTAAAGTGCATGTGATCCTGGATGATGCCACATGCTAAAGCTTCTTCCGAATGTCACTTCACACAACAAAAAAGGAGACTACCATATATGGCTTTATTGCTAATGGCAGAAGTGGACTCAACATCTACCATGATCTTGTTTAGAGGGCCAATGCACCATGCAAATTACCTACAAACTCAGGACCATTATGAGATCTTCTTTGCTGCCATAAGAGCGAGGGGTGGGCACAATGACAACCCCAGTGCCAGGCAGATCACTACTTGTGAGGTACCAAGTCAAAACCAGGCACAAGCAACTGACAGCACTTACATTCTCAACTCAACACTTGCAGCTGTAAGTGTTGATGGAAGTGCCGTTGGTTGAAGTGGGTGTGCCCGAAGATGACACCGTTCCTGACGTCCCAGATGTATGCAGCCTTTCTGGATACAAAAAGAGGTTTACAAGATTTGTTGTAAAGATCTCCTGCTTGTCTTGCTCACAGGCATTAACAACTGATGGTGCTGCACATGATTTAATTCAACTAAAAGACACAGGCGGTCTGCAGAAACCATCAGCAGACCAATTGCAGACCTTCCACCAATTGTTTCTCATAATTTTCTGAGAGCTCTGACTTGGGCCTCCTGACTTGCACATTCATTTGTAATAATGCAAGCATATACTTCAGTTCTTAGGTTTGCAGATGAAGATAGAGGGGGTGACTTAAAATGATAAGTATATACACACACTCAACTTTTGGTTGCCGTTAGAGTGAATGAATAACAAAAAATAACTAGTTTTTCGTGACATTTGAAGTATCCACATAGAATTTATACTCTAAAGTTAAACGGAAAAAGATTGTCGACATTTGCAAAAAATGATTGAAAGCCAGTCGCTTTTGACGTGGCCGAAAACGTCAACATCAAATCACTGCTAATTTTTTCTCTCAGAGACAGATGCAGCTGTAACCTAAATGTTTTATTTGTGTAGGCCTGTAGTTCAAGGTTTACGTTAAAGATTGTTGCAATATGACCGAACCTTTTTGCTGTACCAATCTTTTTTATGGATACTAAAATTTTGCATACAGGACAAATGAGCTGCCCTGTGTCCAAACCCATGGGCCTAGTCATAAAGCCAGTTCATGCAGTCCTGTCAGACAAGATGTCCCACTTCGCTGTGGTCTTCTAATTAATATCTCATCATTTTTTAGCGATACAACAAAACTTATGTGACAAGGCGTTTTTTTAGGGATGACATCATTATGCACACCATTTTATCGGTAAAATGCCAATTGGATGGAAACAGGCTGAAGACAGCACATTTCACAACCTTTTTTTTATACATATTCACTTTGTCGATAACAAAACAGTGGAAAAAGTCACTGGAAACTTGGCTAATGTCTTTGTCTTACAGGGATTGCGGGAACTGGTAGCTGCAGTATTTAAGATTGCATGTGGTAGTGGAATAACTTGGGTGAATACAAAATGTAGTTACATAATTCCTGTTACACATGTGTACTTACTGAAGTGAAAAAGTGTTGGTACCAATGTCCTGTTACACATTTGTACATACAGGTAACAACCCACTGAATGGTATGTGTGTGTGTGTAGTTACACAAATATTAGAGCTGTACATACTATGCACTTACACTGTGGTTACATACTAGGTACACATCTAGTTACCATGTAAGTTCACGGGTATTAGTGCCACTTAATATAAAGTGAACATGAAACATGATGTTTGTGATATAACTGATCTAAAATTTCTCTAATATTGGTCAGTGAACAGAATGAGAGTTTAACACAATGATATCACAGGATGGACGGTGACCTAGTTTAGGCCGTTTTTATACACAGACACTGTTATGCTAAAAGATCTATCCGAAAAGCATCTCTCCAAATTATACAACACAAAACTCTGGTCATCTGGCAGTATTTTCACTGAAATGAGCTTTCTGAACTGTGGGCCTGGCCATGTTTCTGGGACACAAACTCTTCAGTTTCTCTTTAAAAGAAACCAGTTTCTCAGTGTTGAAAAACCACCCCCTCTTTAACTTTGCGTGTGTAACACACAGTGTCTTTTTACCTGTAATTTCAGATATGTTTGTGAATCGTTTGATGACCGACAGTGATTATCCATATAGGTTTACTCTTGTCACGAGTCCTTTTGAAAACTGGTTCTATTAGTTTTCTGAAAAAGTTCTGGTACAAAAGGGTTTAAGTTCTGAAGAAAACTCAGTCCTTTATAAAAACCCAGAGCTGGAAGTATTTTCAGAATAACGTCTGCTCAAGAAAGTTCAGCGGAGGAACAAGAAACATCATCATTATTCACGGTTAGTAAATACTACTTCATAAAATACAGATCTTTAACTACCAAAGTATGAGGCATTGTCAGAGAAATCAACTAGCTAGTCACGACTGTTTCCCAAAACCATACTGTGCGAACGTGATGTGCGAGGCCCTGGTGGGGGTGGGCTGGGGCCTGGGGGTGATATTTACGGGGCTCTACTGTTGCTATTGTGATTTTTTGTTTATATATTTAAGAAAAAAAAATGGTATATTCAGTTTAACAGCATTAGGTTCAAGAAGTTAAACTGTAACTGAACTGCGCAGTGCGCACATTTTGGTGCTTAAATTACGTTCTAAATTATGAATGGGTCAAACGTGTTTGCAAAACGGCCTGAATCCAATTGAATGACTTTGGACTACTCTCTCACTGAATCATCTGAAGCGACTTCTCAGTCAGTTTTACTTTAAGAAAGCAACCATTGGTGTCTTATTTTCTTTCCTTTTATATTTAATTTCATAATCATTTATAATCATTAGACATTTATGTAGTTGTCATTTGATTTTTATTAATTGATTTACAATATAATTGATAACATTATACACTACCTAAAATAATATGTAGTACCCAACTTTTCTCCACATCAGCTGCTATTCTTTGCACCTACAAAAAATTAAGAAAAAGAACTTGTGATTTTTTCCCCAATGCATTTACATATGAGATGAAAATACACTCCCAAAAATATATATATATGCATTCTTAATAGCTATACACTACTGTGATAAATATCACAGAACAGAAGCATATAATGTTATTGCTCTCGTGCAGATGCAAGTTCTCATTTACACAAGTGAACAGATAAGTAGAAATTTCACATATTTTGCTGTTCATCAGTTATTAAAAAAGATACAATGACAATCATTCGCATTGGGCTTTATTTTAATAAAGTTAATTTAAATACTCTCAATAAGAAAATTATAAAGCATTTAATCATGCATTAGTTGCATTTTCTGATGTTTTTCATCAGCCAAAGCTTACCGCACTGGCATTTTGTCTCCTCTCATTTGAAATGTTATGCCTGTTAAAGCAGAGAATGAATGTTCTCTCTACAACAAGTTCAATTATTTGAATGAATAGCGAAATGAAACCATAGCAAACTGCAGCATTCATCCATGTTAAAATTATATAACGCAACGCTTTTCGTTGATGTTTTTACATTGTTCGTCTCACCATGGGGTACCGTGTCAAAAAGCCTCGCGCCTGAAACAAAAATCTTAAAGTTAAATGGCACATTTCTTTACTAACGCTATGCACTATGGGGAAACATTGAATTTATTAACTTTTACATACAGCTAAATGTCGTGTTTGCACGTAAAGCACGCTATTGAGACATGATATTGTTTATACATTAAATGAAATAACTATAAAAGAGTATATTTCTAAAGAACTTACCAGTATGAATAATGGCTCTGATCTTCAATCGTTCTCGCGCTGCTCTAGTCAACTGGATTTCAAATTTGAACGGAGCCCGAGCAATCCCATAATGCCACACCACAGTAAGTTATTGTAAAAAAGCATAAGCTACAGTAACAACACCTCCTTCTTGTAAATTAATTATAGTTGACATGGAAATCTACTGTTAGCAACTGTAAAACGTCATTTGACCCATAATGCATTGCGAACTACAGCTACACAGTAATAATGCCTAAACAGTAATATTCTGTAAAATTTTGCTGTAAAAACTACAGCAATTTGTTACAGTGTAGACAGAGTCTGAGCATTGAAACATACACAACTAAGATTATTTAATAAACTCTGCTCTTTTATTATCATCACTTCGTCTCCTGCTTCTGCTCTTTGTTGGCTTTCTCAGGCAAACTCTCCGGCTGATAGAAGACTGATATCTTCTGGCAGGGATTCGGCATTCGGGATTTCTGACATAGAGATCCATCCGATATAACATTTTGGCACAATCTAACACCATCCACCATCCAAAGATTTGGGTGGGGAGCAACAGTTAATTTGCTAGGGTGTTGCTAAATGGTTGCAAGGGTACTCGGGGTGGTTGCTATGCGGTTGCTCGGGCATTCTGGGTGGTTGCTAGTTGGGTGCTAGGGTACTCAGGGAGGTTGCTAAGGTGTTGATATATGGTTGCTAGGGTTTTCGTTGCTAGAATGTTTCAGACAGATACCATGAAACAAGGGGCATTATAGGACCCCTTTAACAGAAGAGTTTGGATGAGGTGCCTCTGAGAGTCGTGATCCGATCACAGCTTCATTTCATAATTCAAATAACATTTGAATGCTTAGGTCCACATGTTAAGAGTGAAACTACTTCAGATCTTTTTCTTTTTGTCCTGCAGCTGTGAATCTGTGAAGGACGATGACATCTGTTAAAGATCTGCTTGAGAAATCACTGAATGAACTGAAAAAATATTATCTGAAGAAGTTTCAGTGGTGCTTAGAAAATGATCATGAGTGTATATCAAAGTCTGATATGGAGAATGCAAATATCTTAGACACAGTGGATAAGATGGTAGCATGTTTTGGAGCAGAAGGAGCTGTGAAGATCACTGTGGAGATCCTGAGGAAGATTAACCAGAATAATCTGGCTGAGCAGCTGGAGAACAGTCACAAGCAAGGTAAGGTTTAATTCACTGTGACTGTAATGTGATGGTTTGACTTAAACTTTGTTATTCTGCTGTGTTTGTGTGATTTATGTTTCCCAGTGAGTGATCCTCTCTTTGTCACACGCAGGTCAGGCTGAAGGCAATATAAAGACATCTGCCGCTGTTGGAGCTGATTCGAAAGCGATATCGGGTAAATAACAATCACTGCCTGTATATGGAAACGAGCAAATATAACAGCAAGCAATAATTACAGAGCCAAGAAGAACAGCGGCAGATCTTACTCAAGTACATTTAATACAGAGTGTATAGATTTTACGAATGGTCTTAAACCCTGAATTAAAATGTCTGCAAGCAACTTCTACACATGAAGGGTCATTTCAATAACCCCAGCCTAACCCTTATACAATATCTTTTGGCCAGCATGGCCTTAATTAGTGACAATCCAATAAATGCTTTGGAAGGAATTAGAAAAAAAGAGTTATTATGAAATGTTAAAATGGAAACCAATTGCATTTGAGTCAGCATTAGTCAAAGCATTTTTCTATGTTGTCATCTTCAGCATAATCAGTGTAAGATGTGCATGTACACACTATTGCAGTAGAGTGTTTGAATATAATAGAAGCATGCATTTATGAAAAACATAATCACATAGTCTTTGCTGTCTTTTTCCATCTTTCTAAAAGGTTCAACTGCAGGCAACAGTCACGATTACAGAGAGACCAGCCTCAGACTGAAAAACAAATTAAAACAGGACTACAAACGGATATTGATAGGTAATTCACAGACGGGTCATCAGAAATACCTGAACGATATCTACACTAATTTATATGTGGTGGAGAATGAGACTGGAGGAAGAGTGATCGACCATGAGGTCATACAGATCGAATCAGATCACAACCGTTTGGAGAAGCCAATCGAGTGTAATGACATGTTTAAAGTCCAGCGTGACACGGGTCGACGAAACAGAAAAGTGCTAACAATGGGGATCGCAGGAGTGGGAAAAACTGTCTCTGTCAATAAATTCATCTTTGACTGGGCTGAAGGAAAAGAAAATCAGGATATAGCTTTCATTTTACCTCTGCCGTTCCGTGAGCTAAATTTGATCACAAAGAACTATAGTCTCTTGGGACTGCTTAACAAATACTTCTTTAGTAGTCCTGAAGAATTGCCCTCTCTTCCTGAAGGTGATGGAAAGGTCATGTTCATCTTTGACGGGCTGGATGAATGTCGCTTCCCTTTGAGATTTAAAGAGGGTGACAGAATTACAGATGTTCACAAAATAACAACAGTGAGTAAGATAATAATAAACCTGATCAAGAGACAACTGGTTCCCTCTGCTCTCATCTGGATCACATCCAGACCAGCAGCAGCCAGTCTGATACCCCGAAACTACATTGATCAAGTGACAGAGGTGCGAGGATTTAACGATGAGCAGAAAGAGCAATACTTCATCAAAAATGGTCCTGAGGTTTCTGAAAAGATTATCCGTCACATCAGGAACTCCAGGAGTCTGTACATCATGTGCCATATCCCTGTCTTCTGCTGGATCTCTCTCATTGTTCTTCAGCCTCTACTGGCTCGAGAGAGCAATGACAAAACACCAACAACTCTCACAGGGATGTACACAAACTTCTTAATTTCTCAGCAGCAACATATGGAAGAAAAATACTGTGATGACCCTGAAACTAAAGCCAGTGCAAGGTCTTTTGATCAGATTATTCTGAAGCTTGGGAAACTGGCCTTTCAACAGCTGCAGAAAGGAAACCTGATTTTCTACAAAGAAGATCTTGAGGAATGTGGATTAGATGTCAGCGAAGGGTCGGTGTACTCTGGGTTATGCACTCGAATGTTTCAGGAGGAAAAAAATTCAACAAGAAAAATTTACAGCTTCATTCATCTCAGTATCCAGGAATTCCTTGCTGCTCTTTATGTGTTTTTGATGGGCAAAGACAAGAAAACAAACCCATTTCTTGAATCCTTGAGAGAGAAACTGAAATGGAATCTCTCCAAAAAGTCACTGTTTCAACTTCATAAGGCTGCGATCAACAAGGCTTTACAAAGCGAGAATGGACACCTGGACCTTTTCCTCCGGTTCCTTCTGGGTCTCTCACTGGAGTCCAATCAGAGTGACCTGAAGGAACTACTGACAGGACTGGAACTCAAAACAGAGAACATAAAAAACACTGCTGACTATATCAAAAAGAAAATAGAAAAGGAGAAATCAGTGGAAAGAACCATCAATCTCTTTCACTGTCTGAGTGAACTGAAAGATGACTTTATGGAGGAAATCCAGAAGAATCTGAGCTCAGGAAATTTTTCAGCACAGAATCTCTCCTCTGCTCAGTGGTCTGGTCTGGTGTTTGTGCTCCTCATGTCAGAAGAGGCTCAAGAGTCGTTTGAACTGCAGAAATACAGAAGATCTGATGAAGCAGTGATAAAACTACTGCCAGTGATCAAAAACACCAGAAGAGCAATGTAAGAGTCTCCTTTATAATAATTTATATATACTGTTAGTAGGGTTGCAACATTTCCAGAAATTTGGGGATTTGGGGGAATTTTTTGAAAACTTTTGGAAAGTTTCTGGAAATTTACCGTAAATGTTCAGCCCCTTCGCAACCCTAACTGTTAATCATTTTATTTGGGCCTACTGTACATTTTACATGGGTGACTTATTGGCCTTGACTAGGAGTGTCGAACTCCGGTCAGGGAGAGCCTCAGTCCTGCAGAGTTTTGCTCCAACCCTGATAAAAATGCACCTGCCTGTAGCTTCCTAGTAACCCTTCATTGGTTGATTAGCTTGTTCAGGTGTGTTAGGGTTAGGGTTGAAGCCCAACTCTGCAAGACCGTGGCTCTCCAGGATCGACGTTCGCCACCCCTGGCCTAGACTGTACAGAAAAATGAATTAATATAATGTGTGTATAACGTTTTAGGTTCCAATGAAGATGAAGATTATTCAGAATCAAAATCAAAGTTAAATTTATTAAACTAAATCCACTCAGGTACAAACAAAAGTGAGATTATAAACGCTACCCAATAAGCATTACTGTTGCTGTTTGTTTTGTTCTCTACACAGGCTACAGAGCTGTAATCTCACAGTTCAGTCCTGTGAACGTTTGTCTTCAGTTTTACAATCCTCAAACTCTGTCCTGAGAGAGCTGGACCTGAGTAACAATGACCTGCAGGATTCAGGAGTGAAGCTTCTCTCTGATGCACTGAAGAGTCCAAACTGTCAGCTTGAGATAATGAGGTAAATGGTTTTAAAAAAATAAACTATGCTATAATCAGAAGCAGACTTAAAGGTGCAATAGGTAATCTGGGAAATGCTATCTTTAGCCGGCTAGCACTGAAAGCGTACAATCCCACCCTCCTTGCAAATCGGCGTCCAAAGTGTAGTGGCAAAAATTTATTAAATCGCATTCACTGAATAAGAGACAAACCGTTCAACAATCGTCTTTATAAAGATTTATTTTCTTGCAAGAAAAGAGTCACAGTCATACAGCCATTCTGAATGTCTGTAGAGTGATTAGAGAACTAACAGGTTCTCTCACCCAAGGTCTCAAAACACTCTTCTTCAGTAGTTTTCCACACATGGTAAAAGAAAAAGCAGTTCACAAATAACAGCCATACATCTTGTAGTTTTACACCTGGTCTCTCTGAATTAGTTCTGACCTGACCCCTTAGGCCAAGGGGATCCTCAATTTAGGTGTCCAGCGACCTCTGGGTCACAAGCTAGTCATTCTGTCTGCTAAAACCTAAATATGTGTTTTACCCTCCTGCATGTTACTTAAACACATATAATGATTCTTTTCTTTATGGGTATATATATAATATAATTAATCATTGATCCTGATTAAATTTTTCCACCACAAAAGCCAACTCCAAATCACATGAATATGCACAGACCAGAAGCGAAATGACCAGAGACAACAATTGGATTACATAATGTGTCATTTTCTGGTGAGAAAACTTTACAGTACAGTGAGTAACAGTACTACAATAACGAACATAAACGAACACAGCGTACATGAACGCTGATGACGTATGCCTGTGTGAACAGTGGTATGCAAACACACGTTGACTGGGAACACATGCTATCATTTCACCTGGACTGAATGCAATGTTTGAACAAACATTTTATGACAACCGATGATACATATTTATAAAAATACATTTAGACTTCTTAACATAGTGATCGCTATCAGGATATGAGGAGACTTTCTACCTGCATAACAAAAAAAAAATCTGTAGACAATCACCTATTGCACCTTTAACCAATAAGCATGGGGGAATGCATTCAGGCCAAATGCATTTGAAATACTTGCAATTAATAATTTATTTAAAATATCCACACATTCACTCTTATTTGTATGACTCTGTTAATGTTTCTTGTCTAAATGTAAATGATATATTTTCAATTCAAAATAATTTTAAAAAAGTACTGTAATCACTTCAAATTATTGCCAGTTATTTAAGTTTTTTTAACTGTTAAAAATAAATGATACCTAATCAAAGGCTGAAATAGGTATGAATGTTCAAATAACGTTTTCTATAATACAAATGTGTCTGATGACTTAACTATATTTAAAAAGGTTGTAATTTTACTCTGGCACACTTCCACAAATATTTTTGTTACTTTTGTGACTGAATAAAAAAAAAAACAGCTACAAATACAAACAGCACAGGTCAGTGTGTCTGATTGCCAAACTAATGTGATGTGGACTGTTGCTGTATGTCTTTGTAGATTGTCTGGCTGTATGGTGACAGAGGAAGGCTGTGGTTATGTGTCTTCAGCTCTGAGTTCAAACCCCTCACACCTGAGAGAGCTGGATCTGAGCTACAATCACCCAGGAGATTCAGGAGTCAAGCTGCTCTCTGATAAACTCAACCATCCAAACTACAGACTGGAGAAACTCAAGTATGTAGACTTTTTTGGAAGACTACAAAAACAATTACAGTCTTCACTTATTACAAAGCAGTTACACTTAATTTATTTCATACATCTACAAAAGTTCTTATTGAGAATTTACAGAGGTTTAGCTCTAGTTATACTACAGGGCTGTTGAATGCTTCATTCTGATTGACTGACATTCTAAGGTGTCCAATTGTTTTCAGGGAAACGCTTGGCTAAAGTAGTTTTAGGCAGGTCTTGACTGCATTACAGTTTGCAAAATGATTTCAGTTATTTCAAAGGTCCTAACAGCTTACAACAGCAAAAGAAACAAAACCCACAAAGACATTGACCAAACAAATAAATATAACAAACAACAGGATATAAATCACAAACCATTTCCATGATTTTCCTACAAAATAATGTTTTATTCCCTTTCTTCTGCTCACTCTCCTATACAAACACACACAAATACACACGTTTGTTTTTGTGAATTGTGAGGACATTCCATAGGCGTAATGGTTTTTATACCGTACAAACCATATTTTCTACTGCCCTACACTACCCCTACCCCTCAATCTACCCATCACAGGAAACTGCACATTTTTACTTTACTAAATGCTTTAGATTTAAAAGCCTTTTGAAAAATGGGGACATGGGTAATGTCCTCATAAGTCACCCTCTCCTTGTAATACCTGTGTCATACGTATGTCATACAAATTTCTGTCCTGATATGTCACAAAAACACACAACCACACACACACACACAAAGTGTGTCGTGGCCGCATTACCACCTCAGGTGCGCATTATTTTCTAATTCAACGTCCCGTCGTCAATTATTCCTTACATATCACTTCGTAAAATGTTTTCAGTTATTATTATCTGTAATAGTTTTGCAACATATGTAGTATGTCTGAAAAAGGGAC
The DNA here is from genome assembly GCA_039654625.1 of Rhinogobio ventralis. NCBI lineage: Eukaryota > Metazoa > Chordata > Actinopteri > Cypriniformes > Gobionidae > Rhinogobio > Rhinogobio ventralis. Next base: position 36,318,348 of record CM077207.1, on the reverse strand, counting down.
TGTAGGTGAGGTCCAATATTTAGCTTTCCTCAAGGCGTATCTGTCAAAACAAATAATCCAATCAGCTTCATCCGAAGGATTATTTGTTCTTAATACAATGGTAACGTTCATCCAGTCTAGGGCTGCACAATGAATAAAATTTCTAATCGTGATTACGGATGCCACGATTATGTAATCGTTCAAAGCCGCGATTACAAAAAAAAAAAATCCACATATTATTTTGCATGCTTAAGAGGTGTGTTTAGAGCATGTTACGTTGTGAGAGGCTACTTCAGAGTAGGGTCTAACCCAGCACAATATGAACTACCAGTGACGAAAGTGTACGCTGACTGGTCGAATGCACCTGAAATAGCACCCGCCATTTTTAAAAAGCCGTGCACACAGGGAGTGCAGAATTATTAGGCAAATGAGTATTTTGACCACATCATCCTCGTTATGCATGTTGTCTTACTCCAAGCTGTATAGGCTGGAAAGCCTACTACCAATTAAGCATATTAGGTGATGTGCATCTCTGTAATGAGAAGGGGTGTGGTCTAATGACATCAACACCCTATATCAGGTGTGCATAATTATTAGGCAACTTCCTTTCCTTTGGCAAAATGGGTCAAAAGAAGGACTTGACAGGCTCAGAAAAGTCAAAAATAGTGAGATATATTGCAGAGGGATGCAGCAGTCTTAAAATAGCCAAGCTTCTGAAGCGTGATCATCGAACAATCAAGCGTTTCATTCAAAATAGTCAACAGGGTCGCAAGAAGCGTGTGGAAAAACCAAGGCGCAAAATAACTGCCCGTGAACTGAGAAAAGTCAAGCGTGCAGCTGCCAAGATGCCACTTGCCACCAGTTTGGCCATATTTCAGAGCTGCAACATCACTGGAGTGCCCAAAAGCACAAGGTGTGCAATACTCAGAGACATGGCCAAGGTAAGAAAGGCAGAAAGTCGACCACCACTGAACAAGACACACAAGCTGAAACGTCAAGACTGGGCCAAGAAATATCTCAAGACTGATTTTTCTAAGGTTTTATGGACTGATGAAATGAGAGTGAGTCTTGATGGGCCAGATGGATGGGCCCGTGGCTGGATTGGTAAAGGGCAGAGAGCTCCAGTCCGACTCAGACGCCAGCAAGGTGGAGGTGGAGTACTGGTTTGGGCTGGTATCATCAAAGATGAGCTTGTGGGGCCTTTTCGGGTTGAGGATGGAGTCAAGCTCAACTCCCAGTCCTACTGCCAGTTTCTGGAAGACACCTTCTTCAGGCAGTGGTACAGGAAGAAGTCTGCATCCTTCAAGAAAAACATGATTTTCATGCAGGACAATCATGCTCCATGCTCCATCACACGCGTCCAAGTACTCCACAGCGTGGCTGGCAAGAAAGGGTATAAAAGAAGAAAATCTAATGATATGGCCTCCTTGTTCACCTGATCTGAACCCCATTGAGAACCTGTGGTCCATCATCAAATGTGTGATTTACAAGGAGGGAAAACAGTACACCTCTCTGAACAGTGTCTGGGAGGCTGTGGTTGCTGCTGCACGCAATGTTGATGGTGAACAGATCAAAACACTGACAGAATCCATGGATGGCAGGCTTTTGAGTGTCCTTGCAAAGAAAGATGGCTATATTGGTCACTGATTTGTTTTTGTTTGGTTTTTGAATGTCAGAAATGTATATTTGTGAATGTTGAGATGTTATATTGGTTTCACTGGTAAAAAGAAATAATTGAAATGGGTATAAATTTGTTTTTTGTTAAGTTGCCTAATAATTATGCACAGTAATAGTCACCTGCACACACAGATATCCCCCTAAAATAGCTAAAACTAAAAACTACTTAAAATATTGAGTTTTTTGTGTTCATTGAGAACATGGTTGTTGTTCAATAATAAAATTAATCCTCAAAAATACAACTTGCCTAATAATTCTGCACTCCCTGTATAGTTGATATTTGAGGATTAATGCTACAGAAAAGCAATAAAAGTTTTTTAGAAAGAGTGTTTTCAGCTTCTTTTTTTATTTTTATATAAAAATATGTCATGCAGTTGCTTCAAACAATGGTATAAAGCTATACAAAATATAATTCAATATAAATTGTGATAATCATATATTTAATAAATCGCAATTACAATTTCAAGGGAATAATCGACAATTATGATTCGTCATAATCGTGCAGCCCTAATCCAGGCTGTACACAGGCTTTACAGAGTTTATCCGTATTCGATATAGTTGCGTGTGTACATATGCAGGAATATACAATATATGGGGTTTGTGTGTGGCCTACAATAGAAAGATATACACTCACCTAAAGGATTATTAGGAACACCTGTTCAATTTCTCATTAATGCAATTATCTAATCAACTAATCACATGGCAGTTGCTTCAATGCATTTAGGGGTGTGGTCCTGGTCAAGACAATCTCCTGAACTCCAAACTGAATGTCAGAATGGGAAAGAAAGGTGATTTAAGCAATTTTGAGCGTGGCATGGTTGTTGGTGCCAGACGGGCCGGTCTGAGTATTTCACAATCTGCTCAGTTACTGGGATTTTCACGCACAACCATTTCTAGAGTTTACAAAGAATGGTGTGAAAAGGGAAAAACATCCAGTATGCGGCAGTCCTGTGGGCGAAAATGCCTTGTTGATGCTAGAGGTCAGAGGAGAATGGGCCGACTGATTCAAGCTGATAGAAGAGCAACTTTGACTGAAATAACCACTCGTTACAACCGAGGTATGCAGCAAAGCATTTGTGAAGCCACAACACGCACAACCTTGAGGCGGATGGGCTACAACAGCAGAAGACCCCACCGGGTACCACTCATCTCCACTACAAATAGGAAAAAGAGGCTACAATTTGCACGAGCTCACCAAAATTGGACAGTTGAAGACTGGAAAAATGTTGCCTGGTCTGATGAGTCTCGATTTCTGTTGAGACATTCAGATGGTAGAGTCAGAATTTGGCGTAAACAGAATGAGAACATGGATCCATCATGCCTTGTTACCACTGTGCAGGCTGGTGGTGGTGGTGTAATGGTGTGGGGGATGTTTTCTTGGCACACTTTAGGCCCCTTAGTGCCAATTGCCACGGCCTACCTGAGCATTGTTTCTGACCATGTCCATCCCTTTATGACCACCATGTACCCATCCTCTGATGGCTACTTCCAGCAGGATAATTCACCATGTCACAAAGCTCGAATCATTTCAAATTGGTTTCTTGAACATGACAATGAGTTCACTGTACTAAAATGGCCCCCACAGTCACCAGATCTCAACCCAATAGAGCATCTTTGGGATGTGGTGGAACGGGAGCTTTGTGTCCTGGATGTGCATCCCACAAATCTCCATCAACTGCAAGATGCTATCCTATCAATATGGGCCAACATTTCTAAAGAATGCTTTCAGCACCTTGTTGAATCAATGCCACGTAGAATTAAGGCAGTTCTGAAGGCGAAAGGGGGTCAAACACAGTATTAGTATGGTGTTCCTAATAATCCTTTAGGTGAGTGTATATCTTCAACAGGATCCATAAACTCAGCCATGTTTTCTCATTTATGTTTGTAAACTCTTCAGGATCTACAATTCCAGCCTGCACCTTTTGCAAAGCTGCAGTATTTCTCTTTCTAACTGCAACCTCTCCTTGGTGGTGACTTTCTGTCTTCCACAGGATTCAATAAACAAGGTGAGAATGAATGCATAACAACGTGCATGGGGAAAACTGACGAGGCTCTGATGAGTGAAATAGCAAAAACGGACAAGATATTGTGTTTAAATTATGTGACTTAAGATTGTTCTGGAAAATGACACATGCTCATGTGATATTGTTCAACTATAACTTCAGGTGTGAACAGTCATGCTGTTGATCATTACAGGAACTATCAAAACATTTAAATAACAGAAGGCTGTTTTCACTAACTTGTTATATTGATAGTAATGGCTTAACTGCAATTACAATATATGTGGGGTGTCGTTAGCTAGATTACTCAATATTATCATACCTTCTGAGTACATATTTTATTCTTTGTCCAGTAATGGCAAACACTCTGCTGGGCAGCTTCTCTTCATAATCAGAGCATCAAACGCCAGTCATAAAGCGCTCAGCGCTGTGCTGGCTAAAGTGTGAAGGTTTGCAAAGGAAAATTGAGCGTTACCAATTTGTGCAATGGAGGGGGACTTAAGTATTTTTGTCTGATTTATTATGACAAACTCGCATGCAATTCAGAACAAAAAATATACACTCACCTAAAGGATTATTAGGAACACCTGTTCAATTTCTCATTAATGCAATTATCTAATAAACCAATCACATGGCAGTTGCTTCAATGCATTTAGGGGTGTGGTCCTGGTCAAGACAATCTCCTGAACTCCAAACTGAATGTCAGAATGGGAAAGAAAGGTGATTTAAGCAATTTTGAGCGTGGCATGGTTGTTGGTGCCAGACGGGCCGGTCTGAGTATTTCACAATCTGCTCAGTTACTGGGATTTTCACACACAACCATTTCTAGAGTTTACAAAGAATGGTGTGAAAAGGGAAAAACATCCAGTATGCGGCAGTCCAGTGGGCGAAAATGCCTTGTTGATGCTAGAGGTCAGAGGAGAATGGGCCGACTGATTCAAGCTGATAGAAGAGCAACTTTGACTGAAATAACCACTCGTTACAAACGAGGTATGCAGCAAAGCATTTGTGAAGCCACAACACGCACAACCTTGAGGCGGATGGGCTACAACAGCAGAAGACCCCACCGGGTACCACTCATCTCCACTACAAATAGGAAAAAGAGGCTACAATTTGCATGAGCTCACCAAAATTGGACAGTTGAAGACTGGAAAAATGTTGCCTGGTCTGATGAGTCTCGATTTCTGTTGAGACATTCAGATGGTAGAGTCAGAATTTGGCGTAAACAGAATGAGAACATGGATCCATCATGCCTTGTTACCACTGTGCAGGCTGGTGGTGGTGGTGTAATGGTGTGGGGGATGTTTTCTTGGCACACTTTAGGCCCCTTAGTGCCAATTGGGCATCGTTCAAATGCCACGGCCTACCTGAGCATTGTTTCTGACCATGTCCATCCCTTTATGACCACCATGTACCCATCCTCTGATGGCTACTTCCAGCAGGATAATGCACCATGTCACAAAGCTTGAATCATTTCTAATTGGTTTCTGGAACATGACAGTGAGTTCACTGTACTAAAATGGCCCCCACAGTCACCAGATCTCAACCCAATAGAGCATCTTTGGGATGTGGTGGAACGGGAGCTTCGTGCCCTGGATGTGCATCCCACAAATCTCCATCAACTGCAAGATGCTATCCTATCAATATGGGCCAACATTTCTAAAGAATGCTTTCAGCACCTTGTTGAATCAATGCCACGTAGAATTAAGGCAGTTCTGAAGGCGAAAGGGGGTCAAACACAGTATTAGTATGGTGTTCCTAATAATCCTTTAGGTGAGTGTAGTTACAAAAGAAATAAATGTATTAGTGCTGTCATTTGATTAAATGTAAAGTAAACATTGGAGTTAATATTCTACTATTCTATATTGAAACCATTTCACAGTTACTCTACAAATGAATGAAGAAACAACTTAAAGACAGTATATTTGAAATATTTGTTGTAATGGCATCTTTTTATGAATGAAGGCCAGTATCACTGATACTAAAACAGAGACTGACGTCTCTATAACTGATTAAAAAAAATACATTACAGTGTAATTAAAAGCTATATACATTTCAACATGTATTAGGTTTTAAAATAACAACTTTTAATTTAAGTGAACTTAAAACAATCTTTACATACACCCATTATAATAAGTGTTATATTTACCTGTGGCCTTCATATATAATTAATATACAGAAATTTGATAAAATTATCAAACACTTAACAGCGTAAATTATAAATTAAATCTAGATTAATCCTTATTAAAGCTATAATTTTTCTCGGTTCCCTTTGTTGTTTGATTAACATTAATGACAGTATCACAGCATCTGTTTATTGGGCTGCTGTCACTTTAAGATCTGCCGCTGCCGAACATGATGAGCATCAACTTTTTAAGTTAATTTAAGACATTTAACTCATTTAAGTCTGTTCTTATGAGAATACTAGACAAAACTCAATTTTCTCTGTTCGCTCAAGCGTGAAAGAGAACTCGATTCTGGAGCGCTGTCTGTGCTCACGATACTGACCTGTCTTTCTGTGCATCTCGTGTGTGTCAGGACATACACAGACAGCGCGTTCTCTTTTGGGCTAAATACAGTGACCATACCTCCTCTTTTTGGATCTAAGAAAAATGTGTCTGGATGGGATTTCTAAATCGGCCAAAATGTCTGGGATTCGGCTTTTGCTTTCTACGGTCGCCATTCATTGTGTGCGTTTTTGCATTGCTTTGACCGTTCTCTTTAGGTCACGCATTCTCGCACGCCACCATTGGTCGGTCATGTACGCAAACATTGGTCAAACTGCATCTCAATCATTACCGTCAGCACCACGGCAACAGTCAAGAGACAGAGCAGCAGCTCGCTTGGAAACAGTGACACATGGCTCCTGAACAGCGTAAAAAATGCCCAAACGCAAATGTAAATTCACAGATGATTTAGAGAGAAAATTCCTGTGTTTTCATCTCGGCCTGGATCCGTGTGAAGCAGAATAAATGACCTGCAAAGATGACCAGCTGATTTATAATTTTATTTTAACCTATGGCCATGAAAAGAAACAGTGTCATGTAAAAGGTGTTAAAACTTAACTGTTCTTTTATATGTTTGTTATTATTCTATTGTTGAGGGCCAAAAGTTGAATGGAAAGGAAGTATTACTTTATGCATTAAAGTTCAATAACATAGTAGCATGGTTGTAAATGCATTTGTCAAGTATTTGAGTAATACATATACATATATTAAAGTTCAAGTTCAGTTCCAACCATTCTTTCACAGTTTGAGCCTGATGAATCTTGACATGGTCATCATGATGTGTCTTCCTACATGGGTGTTTAAGAAATGAAAAGCTACACACTCCATCAATTAGTGTTAGAAGAACATATAATAATGATCCAGTCACAGACTCTGAAGCATTTGCAGTAGTGCCGCCCACATTCCTCCAGCATTCCATTAGAATGTTCAACAGTGCTAATCTCTCTGTTGTGATGTCACAGTCAGAACACTAGAACTGAAGCTGCAGGAGTCCTGGAGCCCATCGGTTTCTGCAGTCAATCCATAGCATTCTTCCACTGTACTTGGTGTTTGATGATTAGACATTCTGTTGACTACAAGTAATGTTGCTCCTACACGTCAACTACCAGTCATTAGAGTATTAGTTGACTATTAGTAGACTGTTAAGGGTAGCAGAATAAGGGGTTAGGGTTAGTAGAGGAAGTCAGAATGTCTGTTGGGGAGCATCAAAATAAAGTGTTGGCAGATATTAAGCAGACCGTCTACTAATACTCTAATGAGAGTTAACATGTAGGTGCAACTTAAAAGAATGTCTAAACTCCTGCGCTGTCAAACTTAGTGTGTTAGCGCATGCAATTAATTTTTTCTGCTCGCAGCAATTAACGCAGCATTAGTTTTTTCTGTCATCCTTTGGCTTACATGATCACGCTCTTATTCAAGCAAATGCTTTTAAACCATTCAGGCGCTACAAGTCAAAAGAGAACGCGCTGTCTGTGAATGTCCTGACACACACGATGCACAGAAAAACATGCGCCCGCAGAACCAAGTTGGCTTGAACCAATAATAACACACACAATTGCTCGTCTGCTCGCTTGTTTGCAGCATGGTTTGAATTTGGAGCTCTGCAAAGTTGACTCTAAAATCCTTGGTTTTTCTTCTTGTATCAACTTTATAAACTAATATTTTCTCTTTTCATAGCAGTTAAACATATCCTCAATAGTATTCTATATCTGAAACAATTGGATTGCTTTGATATTGCTACTTATATCCACATTTTCAAACGTCCGCTACTAGCCTTAGCAATATCGCTTGCATTGTTTACGCTTGTAAAACTCAGGAAATTACTGTATATCTGTTCTAATGGCGAATGCACCGGATGTATGTCTACCTTTCAGTGCAGGTGAGGACACGTTTGAGCTGCATGCGGTGCAGTTAGAACTGGAGGCCTTGGAGAAACAGATCCACGACCTCCTAGAGAGACAGGCCGATCACAGGGACTGAAGATTAGCGCTAGAGACATTGCGGGCTGACGCTCACAAGTCCGTAGTAAGTAATGTTATCACTCTGAACTCTTCTACTCCGTGTGCTTCTCTGCTCAGGGCTCGAGCACCCAGAACACGATCATCCCAGGCCTCCTTCACTCCGGCACCGGCAAACCGTGGGCCCTGGGTGATTAATCAGCGGAAGGCACGAGCCAGGCCTCGGGCGAGGAACTCTCCTCCTCCGCCACCCCCGGTCTTTAAGATCTCCACCCAAAACCGCTTCTCCCTTCTTCTCGAGACAGAACGTGACGCTGTGATCATCGGCGACTCCATTGTCCGGCATTGTACACGCTACCTCAGCTAAAGGTAAGGTGCGCAGTCACTGTTTTCCTGGTGCATGTGTACTCGATGTCAATGTCGCTTCGCAGGTACCAGCGATCCTAAATGGTGACGAGAGCATCGGTGCTGTCATGCTGCATGCCGGGGTGAACTAAACCAGGCTACAGCTGACGGAGGTTCTGAAGACGGACTTCAGGAGCCTGATCGAGACTGTACGCAGAACATCACCTGAGATAAGGATCGTCGTGTCCGGACCGCTTCCCACGTACAGACGAGGACAAGAAAGGTTCACTAGACTATCTGCTCTAAATGAATGGTTAATGTCATGGTGTAATGAACAGAAGCAGCTCACCCCAGCAGGATCGGAGCGGATCTTCTGTCGGACAACATCTCCAAGACGCTACGCACCGTATGACTAGTAAGTCAAACTACACATGACAGTCCTTGTTCTGTAGTGCATTGTATAGAAACTATGTCTATTCCATGAATACTGAGGTCAAAATCCTCCATAGGATCTAGAAAAAATCTGATCATTATTAAACCAGATAATCTTAAAAGAAATGAACAAAAACATTCTCTAAAACTAGGTCTCCTTAACATTAGATCGCTCACACCTAAAGCAGTTATTGTAAATGAAATGATCACAGATAATAGCTTTGATATACTCTGTCTGACTGAAACCTGGCTTAAACCTCATGATTATTTCGCTCTTAATGAGTCTACTCCACCAGGCTACTGTTATACGCACGAGCCCCGTCTGATTGGTCGGGGTGGCGGTGTTACAACTATCTATAGAGATATTATTACTGTTACTCAGAAAACAGGACACAGGTTTAATTTGTTTGAAGTGCTTGTGCTGAATGTTACACTCTCAGATATCTTTTGCTTTGGCTACCGTATATAGACCGCCAGGGCCCTATGTTGATTTCTTACAAGAATTTGTGGCTTTTCTCTCAGACCGGTCACTGTCGATAAAGCACTGATTGTCGGTGATTTGAACATTCACGTAGATAATACAAACGGTGCGCTAGGGGTTGCGTTTACAGACTTATTAAACTCCTTTGCGGTCAAGCAAAACGTGACTGGGCCCACTCATCTTTTCAATCATACACTAGATTTAATTATATCACATGGAGCCAATCCGACTGATAGACATCATACCGCCAAGTGATGATGTCACTGATCACTACCCAACGTGCACACTGCGTACTGATGATATTTGCCATACTGCTCCACGTTATCGACCAGGTAAAACGATTCTCCCAATTCACAAATAACCTACCAGATTTATCTCAGCTGCTCAGTGTACCCAAACACACACATGAACTAGAGGAAATGACTAGCAGTATGAGCACCATTTTCTCTAGCGCATTAGAAACGGTTGCACTGATCAGATTAAAAAGGTTAGAGAGAAAAATAATGCACCGTGGTACAACAGTATTACTCACGCTATCAAGAGAGAAACTCGTATTCTAGAGCGCAAATGGAAACGTCTTTAGAATCGCATGGAAAGACAGCACTTCCCGTTATGAAAAGATAAGCGTTTTATGATTCAGAACAACTGCAGTGCTTTACAACTATAGGACAGGAAGAGCTAAATAAACTTATCATTGCTTCTAAACCAACATGTTTATTAGATCCAATACCCACTAAACTACTGAAAGAGCCTCTTCTCAATATTATTAATAAATCTTTATCTCTAGGTCATGTGTTCAAGATGGCAGTTATTAAACCTCTCATTAAGAAACCGCAACTAGATCCAAATTAATTAGCAAATTACAGACCCATCTCAAATCTTCCATTTCGGTCTAAAATACTAGAAAAAATTGTGTCCGCTCAATTGTGCTCTTACTTACAAGAAAACGATATCTATGAAAGATTTCAGTCTGGATTCAGACCCCATCATAGCACAGAAACTGCGCTAGTTAAAATCACAAATGACTTCCTCTCAGCTGCTGACCAAGGCTGTATCTCAATACTAGTTTTACTTGATCTTAGTGCCGCATTCGACACCATAGATCATAAAATACTCCTAGATCGACTGCAAAATCACACTGGTATTCAGGGACAGGCATTAAAGCGGTTTAGATCGTACCTATCAGTCCGTTACCAATTTGTCTATTTAAACAGGGAAAAATCGAAGATAACGTCCGTAAATTATGGAGTGCTGCAAGGATCTGTGTTAGGCCCTCTGTTATTCTCAATATATATGCTGCCACTTGGTAATATTATAAGAAAACATGGAATGATGATCAGGACAACCAGATGAAATCTCTAAATTATCCAATCTGTCAGAGTGTGTTAAAGATATAAAATATTGGATGATATTAAATTCAGAGAAGACTGCGGTATTACTTATTGGACCAAAAACCTGTACACAGAATCTCTTAGAATATAATTTGCACTTAGAAGGATGTACTGTTGCTCAGGGACATCGTTAGGCCTATTGTAGGGGGGCTGAAGCTACCCCAAAATGTTCCTAAGCCCCCCTAAATGATAGTAAGAACAATAATAACAATTCGATTTATCAATAACCGTACCCTCGTCCATATTTAGATGCAACAAATGATGTATATCCAGCTACAAAAAATAGCCGAAAAGTCGGACAGAAGTACATGTGCTATCAAGATGATGACGTCTCGTTGCATTGGTGTGAACTGTGGCAGCTTTCAGAGCGTTGCAGACCGGAGCAATGCTGCAAGTAACTGGAGGATTCATCTCGTCTCGTCGTTACTCTAGTTTCGTCTGAACTCGCTATGCACCCTCCCGCCCACACACACACCGATACACACTGATACACACTAGCTATGGGCATTCCGGCTCTTTTGGCTCACAAACGGCTCTTTAAAAAATAAATGTTTTAACTATGACTTTGACTATGATAGGTGTGAAAACAGTTCTAATTAAATTATTAAATGAAATCATACTCGCAGTGTCTCACAGTTTCTCTAAAAATGCATTGATTTGTTATGAAAAAATAATACTATTAAACATTTGCATTTAAATTACAACATTTTAATGTATAGAAACAACAAACTATTTGAATCTGAACAACATAATAGAACTGAAAATAAATAACTGAAAGGATTAAACTGGTCCTTTTTCTCTCTTCTTTATTGCCCCGTTATAACCAGCATGAACTACCTCACTAGTTATGTTATGTATAACTAGCATGCACACACACACGCACACACACACACACACACGCACAAACGCAGTATAATTGGTTGACACCGCGTGATTGACAGGAACAGAATGTGAGGCTGATCAGACAGTCGAAATTAATGTGTGTGCGTGTCTTTAGGCCTATATAATAATTTTGCAAACGCAAGTTACAAATAGCTTGGGGGCAATCCTAGTGACGTCCCTGCTGTTGCTTCAACCTCTACAGTTAAAGACCTGGGTGTTATATTAGACAGCAACTTGTCTTTCGAAAACATATTTCAGTTGTTACAAAAACAGCCTTCCACCTCAGAAACATCGATTTACGGCAAAAACAGTAATTCGACCTTGACACGCGTGTGTATTGACAAAGATAGAAACGCAGAGGATAGAGCAAAACAAAACACTGGTCATGAATTAGAGTCTAAAACAAGAATTTTTAAAGAGAAGAGGGGCTTGAGTTTGTTGCCCAGCACTATCCGCCAGATGCTTCTATACGTCGCATCAGGGGTTCAAGAAGTTAGTTATTTTAGTTTTCATGTTGATAAACTCTTTCCACACTGTTGGCAGAATAAATGTTATAATAATAATGTTATAAGACTATATTACAATTGTTATTATTATTATTAAAAATTCACAATTACAGCTTTCCTGAGCAGTTGAACACTGCCCCTTTGCGCCACCTGGTGGTGATTTGGCAAATGAGCATCACATGTGACTGGACTGCATTTAACGCCACAGTCTGGCGGCGGTAATAAGCATTTTGGTTGACTACTGTTGTGGAAAAATTTAATGATAGAGGAAGATTAATTAAGACATATATTTGAGGACAGGAGCTAACGTGTTTCTGCCATGCGGGACACCTTATTTGAGGGCTCTCCTGTACCAAAGGTGTCGGGCAGAACCAATGCTAAATCTGTGTGCTGTGCCTCCTACTTTTACCATGTGTGGAAAACTACTGAGAAGGATTGTTTACACTTTGGGGGGTATAAGAGATTGCGGCTTCTGTTATGTCTTCAGTTAGCACTCTGCAGACATTCAGGATGGCTGTATGACTGTGACTCTTTTCTTGCAAGAAAATAAATCTTTATAAAGACGATTGGCTAAGGTTTGTCTCTTATTCAGTGGTGCAACTGAGAGTTAATTTTTTGCCATGACACTACCTACTGTACATGCCTTTAGTGTAACACAAACTTGATAGTTTCTCTGAATCATTTTTTTGTTTGTATTTCCAAATTACATCAAAAAGAATTTCAGTGTATCCACTTCTGAGATAAAGGAAGTCATGAGAACCAAGCTGAACAATGAGGACAAGCTCTTCAAAACATTAAACCTCCACGAATAATGTGGGAAGAAAGTGAAAATGAATAAATGCATGATTTGTAAATAAACACTTCACATTTAGTTAAACTTAAATACCTTAATTCATTGTAATTGTACTTTAGTGCACCACAGCTGTGTTGAAGTATTATTTTAGTTATACTTCAACTGTATTATAAAAAAAACTGCAGGAATCATTTGTAAGGGCAGTGGGGTTTGGGTGTTTTATGTAATTTACTGACCTTTGGCATGCAGTACCTCATTTAAAATACTTTCAAATCATGCGTGTACACACGTGTTGTGAATTTGGGGAACATTTACGTGAGAAGTTCAGATGTGTTTATTACTGAAATATTTCTTAGGTTGTGCAAGAATAGCAGCAACATTCTGTATATATATTACATGTTTGCAGCGATCACGTTTAGCCATGTGAAGTGATAATGACTACACGGATGTTACCGGAGACTAATTGAGCCTAGTTTTATTATAGAACCATATTTACCAAGCAAACCATGCAAGCTGAACACACACAACACACCAAGCACCTCACAGATTACCCTAGTCAGCGTTGTCATCGCATCACATTCAGTGTATCACGACCCCCGACAAGGACACATATCAGCGCGTATCTGCCTGTTTGAGTTCCCGTGTGAAGATTGGAAAGCATCTGTGGATCATCATCATCTCACTTCCTCTCCATTAAGTGGACTTTTCCCTGAAACTATTGAGTCTTATTAGGACTGAGAACCTTCTTTCCAGCTCATCATTAGCTGTGTTTCCACCGTCACTTCCGGGGCTTGACCGGGCCTCGTCGGGGCTTCTTCAGCACCAACGGCCAGGGTTTTTTGGCCCACCGAATACCTTGGTCCAAAGCGGACCAGCTTGGGCTTGAGGTGTGGTTATAAACAAAATCTGGAGAGGGTCAGTGCCGCCGATCATTTCATATATAGATACCAGCTAACATCAGCATTAAAAGACATTTAAAATCATTTAAACTCAAAACTTACTTTCAGACAGCAGGTTTGAAATAACTTCTGTGGATTCTGATCACCGTACAAGATAGAAATATATTTTTATGCGATGAAAAACACATCACAATCGTGTATTTACCCGGTTATATATTTTATCTGTCAATATGCCTCGTCTCTTTATACCAGACTGCCTGATATGCATATGTAGCTGTGCATATCTCAAAATATAGCCTCCTCCATCATAACTCCTGTTTTTGATTCACGAGCTCCCTCTGTTTCTCTGGATGAAATGATAACGCCATCTTATGGCTGGAGAGAGCGCTCAAAGCTCCTCAGATTGTGGGAAAATTATAGAAATTATCATTCTTACTAAGGAAATGCGATGTAAACAGTTTACACAGTTTTATGTATTTTAGTTGATACAGATTTATACTTCTGTTAACATGTAAAATTGTAACTAGTTCATTCTTCATTTGACAATAGATTGAATCTAATTCTTGACTCTGGCTTCTTTACTCCTCTCACAGTCACTGGACATTCATTTGAAATTCAGCTGTACCGTAACAACAAGCGCATTGCATAGTCTCTCAAACATGAGGTGTTTCCTGTCTGTGAAATTAATTCCACACTGATGACAAATAAAACCAGTTCTCTCATACATGAATACTCATGTGGTACTTCAAGGGTTTTTTCACCCAAAAATGAAAATTATCCCATGATGTACTCACCCTCAAGTCATCCTAGGTGTGTATGACATTCTTCTTTCAGACGAATAAAATCAGAGTTATATTAAGTCCTGGCTAATCCAAGCTTTATAATGGCAGTGAATTCGTTTTTGAAGTCCATAAAAGTGCATCTATCCATCATATAACTGCTCCACATGGCTCCGGGGGGTTAATAAAGGCCTTCTGAAGCAAAGAAAGTTTAAATATCCATATTTAAAACTTTATAGACTAAAATAACTCCCTTCCGGTGGATTGCCGTATGCATCGATTTACGGCTAAAGAGTAAATCGACCCTTCGACCTTGACCCTTGAACCCTTGACGCGTGCAGAAGCGCAGAGGATAAAGCAAAACAAAACACCGGTCATGAATTAGAGTCTAAAACAAGAATTTTTAAAGAGAAATGGCGGAGGATTTTGATATAAGAGAAGAGGGGCTTGAGTTTGTTGCCCAGCACTATCTGCGAGAGGCGCCAAAGCTTGCGATGCTTCTATACATTATTTTAGTCTATAAAGCTTCGCTTCAGAAGGCCTTTATTAACCCCCTGTGGAGCAGTTATGATGGATAGATGCACTTTTATGAAAAGCGACATAACCATTCACTGCCATTATAAAGCTTGGATTAACCAGGACTTTTTAATATAACTCTGATTTTATTCGTCTGAAAGAAGAATACCTAGGATGACTTGAGGGTGAGTAAATCATGGTCTAATTTTTATTTTTGGGTGAACTAACCCTTTAAGGGCCATTTTATACCCAAAAACTTTCCCACAGTGCCCACATGTGAACGACTTCTCTCCAGTGTGAACTCTCATGTGCCTGTTAAGGCTTCCTTTACGGTTTAAACTTTTTCCACACTGTTGGCAGGTGAAAGGTTTCTCTCCAGTGTGAATACTTATGTGGTCTACAAAGTGTTGTTTTAGACTGAAACTCTTACCACACTGAGGGCATGTGTAGAGTTGCTCTCCAGTGTGAGTGGACTTTGAAGTTTTAATGTTGATAAACTCTTTCCACACTGTTGGCAGGTGTAAGGCTTCTCTAAATATGAATTCTAATGTGTTTGTTTAAGTTTCCAATTTGAGTGAAACTTCTTCCACACTGTTGGCATGTGTACGGCTTCTCTCCAGTGTGAATTCTCATGTGCCTGTTAAGGTTTCCTTTGTCAGCAAAAGTCTTTCCACAGTGAGGGCATGTGTAAGGCTTCTCTCCAGTGTGAATACTCATGTGCCTGTTAAGGCTTCCTTTTTCAGCAAAAGTCTTTCCACACTGTTGGCAGGTGTAAGGCTTCTCTCCAGTGTGAACTCTCATGTGAACTTTAAGGCCTCCTTTTAGAGTGAATCTGTTTCCACACTGTTGGCAGGTGAAAGGGCTCTCTCCTGTGTGGATTTGCATGTGGACTTTAAGGTTTCCTTTACTACTGAAACTCCTTCCACACTGTTGGCAGGTGTAAGGCTTCTCTCCAGTGTGAACTCTCATGTGTCTTTTAAGGCTTACTCCCGGAGCAAAACTCTTTCCACAGTGTTGGCAGGTACAAGGCTTCTCTCCTGAGTGAATTCTCATGTGCCTGTTAAGGCTTGTTTTTAGAGTGAATTTGTTTCCACACTGTTGGCAGATGAAATTACATCTAGTTCCCTTCCTTTTACCCCTTTTTTGTGAGGAAGTCTTTCCAGGCTGTGAGCAACTAAAATGTTTTTCTCCTGTTATGAAATCATGATTCTTAAATTGATCATTCTCTTCCATTTCATTCAGTACTTCACTCTCCTTTTTCAGCATCATCAGGTCTAAAGCGAAAAGAGACAAATGCAAATTAACACCAGTTTAACGACACAAAGCAAAAGACAACAAAACACTTGTAAAGCATCAAAACCAACATACAACTAGATCCTATTCCCATGGCCATCGCACCCAAAGGGGACATAGTGCGGAGGGCCCAGAAGTTTATGGGGGGACATTGATATAGAGCCCCTTCTTTTTACCCCTAAATGAAGACTGAAAAAGAAATTCGCTCCGATTGGAGTACATCAGACTTTAACGACTGCAGCGCCACACAGCATCTTCTCAAAGAATCCAGCTGAAGATACACCAGAGTCTCCTGGGCACAGTTGTTCAGAAAGTGTAATCTGGATCAGAATGATCTGGATTTGGAAATCTCATGTTTTGCTATCCAGGATCAGGTAATCCATTTTATATTGTGTTGGTTTTTCATACTAAATGAAATCACATTTCACAGTGTAGATTAGCCATGTAAAAATAACAGGTAGAATGTTAGAAGAGGTAGAAGAGTCGATGTTGGGTCACTTTATGTGTTTTTATTTGAAGAGACAGAAACCAGAACAATAAAAGAATACAAACATCCACTGTTTATTTTCATTTAAAGAGTCAGACCCATACAGAGCCCCTAAAGGAGGGGTCAGACTCAGTTCCTGGAGGACCACAGCCCAGTTTAGCTTCAACCCTAATTAAACACACCTGATCCAGCTAATCCCTGATCCTTACCCTAACCCTAAATCCTTCAGGGGGTATCGCAGAAAGCAAGGTTATCTTACTGTCAAACAATGAACTCTCAGTTGATTAACCCAAACCTTGCTTACCCAAGGTATGCTGGTTACAAAGACATGTATAAGAGAAAGTTCAGTATGTTAACACACAATACGTTTTTAGTAGAGCGACAAATCAACGAATCATCATGGAAAGGACGCTAAGAAAAAGTGTGCCACTACCAATTTGAATGGCAAGGAGAAATTTGGAGCAGTCAGAACAGGCTCACTACACAACAACACTTTAATATTGACAAACGCTATTTGACATTTGGATGACCAAACAAAAAGTTCTGCAGGACTAAGTAAAGTAGTTAACGGGGCTGCAACAGAGGAGAAATTGCAATAAAAACACAATAACCGGCCATGCCCAAAAATCTACGCAACTCATGTCGGGTCTTAGGTACTGGAAAATCGGTTATAGCCGAAATTTTAGCCATCACTGGGCGTACCTGACCATACCCCACCTGCTTGCCTAGGTAAGTCACCGTAGCCTTACCGATTTCACATTTAGCAAGATTCAAAGTCAATGAAGCTTCCTGCAAACGATTAAATACAGTCTCTAGAAGAGATACATGCTCAAACCAGCTTTGTGAATAAACCACTATGTCGTCAAGATAAGCGTTTCAAGAAAACGATCTGGTGTTACAAAAACTGAAATTTCAGATGCTCTTGGAGTCGATGGATCTTGTCAATATCCTTTGAGCAAAGCCAGCTTACTCACAAATTTGGCAGAACCAACACTGTCAACACAGTCCTCTATCCTTGGCATTGGAAAGCAATCAGGTAATGTTACAGCGTTGATGCGTCGGTAGTTGGTACAAAAGCGTGCGGTACCACCTGACTTATGTACTAGAAGACATGGCGAACTCCATGAACTAACACTAGGACTGGCTAAACCCTTCTCCAACAAATACTGGGTTTCTTTCTTCATTGCAGCTATTTTAATAAAGTTAACTCTATAAAGGCCATTACATACTCTGCAAGAGCAAAGAAAAAAGATCTCGCACCCAGGGCTTTTCTCGTGAAGTATGGAACGTCCTGGCCAGAACGAACTTTGTTCTTGTTCTTGCCACTTCAAGAAAATGAACACATTTCTTTGTTCTTGCAGAGTATGTACCAAGCTTAAGGGTGTTGCTTAATCGAATGGGCGTCCCCTACATTGATGTCATGCTGTAAAACATTGGTATGTGTAGGAACATCCCCCAATATAGAAGAAAACTTGATAAGGAGTTTAACGATATCCTCCCTCCGATCAGTGCTAAGAAACTTGTCAAATTGGCTAAAGTTTCAGAATTAGTCAATCTGGCAGATAATAATGGGGTATCAAACTAACAAGCCTTCCACATTATCTCAACAAATTGACTCTTGCCACATGCAACCCCTACTGGACGGACAGAATTGACTTCCTTTTCCTTAAGATAACCCGCCATCTCTAGTATGGTAAGCTTTTAACAGGACATACCCGTTTTTGACGTTTCCTGTCTGGCGTACTCAATACATAATCTGTCTCCCCCCTCTTCTCCAAGATGTTGCAAGTTAATGCAGACCCTGGAACAGGAAGTAGAACCAGTACTTCCTGATGGGCTGAACTTGAGAGACTCCTGCACATGAGAATAAAAGCAAAGAAACACCTTCGCCCCACTCAGACCATGCCTCGATGCAGTATTTCCTAAGCACTGGATATGCAACGTGTAATATTGAGCGATTTAAAAAAACTTGAGCACACAATTTAGATAGAAAATTAGCCCCCTGATCAGTCCGGACATTTCTCGGTAGACCAAAAGTTGTAAAGAACTTTGTTAAAGCTTTAACAACTGCTCGGGATGTGATTTTACGGAGTGGAAACCTTGGTAGCTGTGCACATAATCGTCAATAAAAACTGGTTACCAAATAGTGGCATGGATTAACAATGAAACAGAATGGGTTAACATGGAACAGTGCTCTGAACCAAATGCCCATTGTCGACACTAGCTTTTATGACACCCCAATCTCAGAAAAAGATGAAAATAAAAAATATCTGGGTTAAGCAAACTGAGAGTTTTACAACCTTATCAAGAGCCATGTCTATAGCAGATAACCCTGAGTTTCTACCCTCCAGGTGGGATGGTACTGAGAAGGGTCTTATCATAATTGATCAGTTATTTAAAGCAAAAGTTCCTTTTCTTCAAAAGATTTGCTTCGTTGGCAAAATTATATATTTCTGCAATAACACATGATGGATTAAATGAATCCAGTCACAGTCAATGTCAGGCATCATATTCCTATTAGATTTTCCTTTTTCAAAAACACTGGTGATGCATTAATAATAACAGTATGAAATTATACAATTGCTTTATTATCTTCATGGCGGGCATGCAACCTCCCACCTCTCCCCTCAGATGACAGAAATGCCCATTCCTAAAACAGTTCTTACATTACATTAAATGTTGACTAAACGTTTACCTCTCATGGCCACATGGTGACATCTTTAATGTTAATGCGGTTATTTTAATGTTTGCTACTGATTGCATTTGTTGTCATGAGGCGAGCCGCTCCATGTCAAATAAAAGCGCTTTAATCAGGACAGTCTTATGACATTCTTCAAAAATATCAATCAATTCTGTAGAGCTGGAGATTTTAATAATGATCAAACGACTGAGTTCAGCTTTGAGAATGAAACCAACCTGTGTGTTCCTCAGTTTCTTCATGTTTCACTCTCAATGTTTCTTCAATCTTCACGTCTTCACTCTCCTCTTTAATAAACGCCATCTTTATGTAGACGTGGATCTCAGTTTTTCTTTGTGTTTGAAAACTCTGTCCTGTTTAAGATGAGAATAATTAACAGAAACAAATTCACACAAAATTTGTCTCAAATCAGCTCTAGTTCAGTAGTTCAGTTAATGGACCTAATGAGCTGATTAGACAAAAACACTCAAAACTAGCACAGCAAATTAATAAAAGAATGCAAGTTATACAGACCCTTAATATATTAGTTTAGCTATTTAATGATTTTGAAATTGAGATAGAAATAGAATCACTGAATCATTTGTGGTGAATCAATCGGTTCAATTGACTCGGAGAGTCTAAAGCTCCGGTTCTCTCGTCACTCTCCAGAGACTGAACTCATGTTTGAACTGATTCACGATAAAGAGCGAAATGAGACGCTCCTTCTGTTACTCATGAGTTTATTATGTTACTTTACTCACACAACGCTGATAAATGTTAGATAAAGCAATGCAGCGTTACATTTAATAATGCATCATTCATTCTGCGTCGCTTTAAACACTTTAAACACAAACCTTTCTTCAGCAGAATCACAACAGATGCAGGAGCGGCGCGGACTTATGACATCACACACCAAGACCAAAATAAAAGTCCTGTTCACTGATGAGTCTAAATCACAGAAGTGCATAGAAATTTACATAGAAAATATATATTAATAAAAATAAGAAAAGATGACAAAATTCAGAGTTGAATGTATTATCGAAATACATTTAATAACACAATGGTACGTTAATACAGTTCACATTGAGAGATAAAAATGTTAAATTACTCTAAATCAAGACGCAGTACCTGACTTTAATTTTTACTGTTTGTATATACACAATATAGAAAACACGCATTACAATAAAATGAATGAGGAAATACCATAACTTCACAAACAGAGTTTCTGTGGGTCCTTTAAAAATGTTGTTCAAATTTAAGGCCATAAAGTCATAAATAGCATAACAAACTTAAATGATCATTTTAACAGGCCTTTAAAAACAGAGGCGCTGTGGTCTGGATATATGCAGATAGATGTAGTTTGAGAGTGTAGAGAGACGGATCAGTTCAGATTCAACACTCAAACTAAAGCTTTTTTTCTGATGGCTTATGTCTACTTTATCATGTTTATCGTCATTTATTAGTGTATGGCTTTAAAATTGAAAAAAAAAATGTGTGCCCTGTCTCGAAAAGCATGCCGACTTGCTTTCATGGCTGTGCGATTTTCTCCTTACATCGATTCCTGGCCAGGACAGAGGCGTAGACTGGCGCTGCCGCGTGTTTTGGAAAAGCTTTGTAGCCATACTTTTGTGATTGACCGCCTACAAATAAATTAGATTTGTAAACGCCGCTCTCGCTACCTTCTCCTTTCCAGGGCGTAACAAAAGTGATCCAAATAAAGTCAGTAACTGTTGAACGATTATGAATATTTCATGAAAATAAATCTGATTCAAGGACAATCATATTTTTAGACATTTTATACCTATTTTCAAGGTTTTAGACTTAGATTAACTTTATATGTCCACATTTTTAATATCAGAAATAATACTGACACATAAATTAACTCTTATTTTTATCACATTTGTCACTATTTGCGTTTCAAATGAATGTATATCTGGTATAAATGGTTTCTTCACCCAAACAGTTTTAGCTTTTAGACGAAGTCTCTCAGTCTTTAGTAGTTTCCTAATATTTTCAGCACATCATTGGACACATGTATGTAAATATGTATTTCACCAATACATGCAACTGTCATCTCTTTTATTACTTGTATATATTTTATAAAGCTTTAATACATTCGCTCATCCATGAACATGATTTCTGCCCGTGTTCGTCTGATTCCTTCCCATCGGCTGGAGATGAAGACATCACTCCCATGATTCCCGTCACACCTGTCAGCTGCGGATGCCATTATGTCCCAGCAGATGGCAGCCTCGTCTCTTACTGTCACCATAGACTCTGGACGTTTCTCAATATGTGTTCTTGTCTGTACTTGTGGTCTCGTGAAACGTCATCAGTCGCTGCACAAGTACTGTTTTAAAGGGCACCTATTATGCCCCTTTTTACAAGATGTCATATTGGTCTTGGGTGTCCCCAAAATGTGTCTGTGAAGTTTTAGCACAAAATACCCCACAGATCATTTATTATAACATGTGGAAAATGTCATTTTGAGGCCTGTCAAAAAAAGAGTTTTTGTGTGTACCGCTTTAAATGTAAACGAGCTGCACATCCCCACCCCGTTTTTAGCACATTTACATTACATTTAATCATTTAGCAGATGCTTTTATCCAGAGTGATGTAGTGATTTTACTTTCGTCCATCCACGGGCGATAAGGTAGTGATTGGTACTCACGTCACCGCTGACACTGTGATTTCTGGATCACCCGTCACTTAAGGTGTGGTTATGAGTACATCAGATGACCACTCTTAGTTTTGGGACACTAGTCAAGGTCTTTTACCTTGGCTGTATGAGAACACTCCAAACAGGAGCTGTCCAATCATTCAGAATGAATGTAAAGTGGGGAGAGTTGGTCAGCTGATTGTCCAAGTAAGGAACAGTGTGAACAGGATACAGTGAAACATCTAGCAACAGAAGGTCACAATATTAGCCTGTTGAAACTGCAATATGTACAAAGAGAGGTTACTTTTTTAGGTCATGTAATAACCAGAGAAGGGAAATCACTGCCCAAAAAACACATGGAGGCAAATTCCAAAACCTGCAACCAAGAAGCAGTTAATGTCATTTCTGGGTATGTGCTCTTACTGTTGAATATTTATTCCAAATTATGGAATTGATGAGGCACCATTGAGCTCAATTGCTCATGGAAAAGGCTTCAACCCTCATGATAAAATAATCTGGACAACAGAGGCAGATTTGGCATTCATAAGTCTTAAAACTGCATTGAAGAAATTGTCAATGCTGGGCCTCCCAGACCCAGAAAGGCTTTTTCGGTTTTTAGCGGACCATTATTAAGCCATTAATAAAATAATGGCCATGGATGAATTTGGCTACCTATCCTGCTCTAAGTTATAGTTGTGGTAGAAAGAAACAGTGCCACACCTGTGCAGCGCATAACTTAGGAAGGCAGAGAGCAAGTGAGCTTGCCCTGTCCAAGTTTTTCCATTTGCAGAATGTCATGATGGATTCCATCGAACGGAACTGATTCTGTTCCAAATGTATAAAATATTTTGTTACTGTTAACATGAAAATCCCACAGGTCAAACCAAAAAGGATGACCAGCCAGATAAGCAGACGATTTATCATACACTCACCTAAAGGATTATTAGGAACACCATACTAATACTGTGTTTGACCCCCTTTCGCCTTCAGAACTGCCTTAATTCTACGTGGCATTGATTCAACAAGGTGCTGAAAGCATTCTTTAGAAATGTTGGCCCATATTGATAGGATAGCATCTTGCAGTTGATGGAGATTTGTGGGATGCACATCCAGGGCACGAAGCTCCCATTCCACCACATCCCAAAGATGCTCTATTGGGTTGAGATCTGGTGACTGTGGGGGCCATTTTAGTACAGTGAACTCATTGTCATGTTCAAGAAACCAATTTGAAATGATTCGAGCTTTGTGACATGGTGCATTATCCTGCTGGAAGTAGCCATCAGAGGATGGGTACATGGTGGTCATAAAGGGATGGACATGGTCAGAAACAATGCTCAGGTAGGCCGTGGCATTTAAACGATGCCCAATTGGCACTAAGGGGCCTAAAGTGTGCCAAGAAAACATCCCCCACACCATTACACCACCACCACCAGCCTGCACAGTGGTAACAAGGCATGATGGATCCATGTTCTCATTCTGTTTACGCCAAATTCTGACTCTACCATCTGAATGCCTCAACAGAAATCGAGACTCATCAGACCAGGCAACATTTTTCCAGTCTTCAACTGTCCAATTTTGGTGAGCTTGTGCAAATTGTAGCCTCTTTTTCCTATTTGTAGTGGAGATGAGTGGTACCCGGTGGGGTCTTCTGCTGTTGTAGCCCATCCGCCTCAAGGTTGTGCGTGTTGTGGCTTCACAAATGCTTTGCTGCATACCTCGGTTGTAACGAGTGGTTATTTCAGTCAAAGTTGCTCTTCTATCAGCTTGAATCAGTCGGCCCATTCTCCTCTGACCTCTAGCATCAACAAGGCATTTTCGCCCACAGGACTGCCGCATACTGGATGTTTTTCCCTTTTCACACCATTCTTTGTAAACTCTAGAAATGGTTGTGCGTGAAAATCCCAGTAACTGAGCAGATTGTGAAATACTCAGACCGGCCCGTCTGGCACCAACAACCATGCCACGCTCAAAATTGCTTAAATCACCTTTCTTTCCCATTCTGACATTCAGTTTGGAGTTCAGGAGATTGTCTTGACCAGGACCACACCCCTAAATGCATTGAAGCAACTGCCATGTGATTGGTTGATTAGATAATTGCATTAATGAGAAATTGAACAGGTGTTCCTAATAATCCTTTAGGTGAGTGTATAGGCTCAAACATAAAAAAATATTAAGAATATATTTTTAAATGTATAAAAATATTATGCGAATGTAGTATAACAACTTAAGTGAAGCCATGAGTGTGCTCACGCTTCATTTAAAGTCTGAGGATGATATCTATAAAATTATGAATTTTATGAAGCATTTTGTAAGACCATGTTCTTTTAGAGAATGCTGATAAAGATGCTTATGCAGTATGTTATTGCCTGGTAAACACCTGGTAAACACCAGCATTCTTCAGCATTCTCTAAAAGTCTTTTGTCTAATGTCTGGCGAGGAGAACAGCTCAAATCATGCTCTATTGTTGTCATTTTACACCTTTGTCGGTTTGAGACTTAAACCTCATTATTCTTTTTTTTTGTATTCAGCCATTATAGCCTTTTTTCTGGCATGAAGGCTTGCCCATTAACAGCACGTTACAATAATCCACATTATCTTTAGTCTTTCTAGAAAACAAACAAACTATAAAAGCATAACCTTATGTGAATTATTGTAACAAAATAGATCGCGAAACAAGATCCAAGCTCCTGGCGCAACAGGTGCATCAAAGCTACGGTTAGCATCAAGCTACATAACACAATTTAAAAGATTAAAATGACACTTTCACTCAAAACTCACTTTTAACAAACATTGAGTGTTTGAATCACCTTCCTGTCGCGATCTAATGGGGATTATATTCATATGGTGATATGAAAACATGTTATATTTTGCATTTTATATGGAGCTAATCGCTACACCTGCTTAGCATTTATAATGTAAACATCCATTATTGATACAAAAATAGCTGAAATCGCATGAAATCACACACAAAACATATGCCATAGTTAGTGTGTGTTTATTAGCTTCATATTTCACGTGTGGAAATGTAGAATTGGTTCGTTCTTCACTGGGCACAGGACGAGGAAGAGGAACAGAGGACAGCGTCGTGCAGGAGGGCAGGAAGATGATTGATGAATGGGTGCATGATGACTCATATCTGAGGCACATCAGGAAGAGGAGAGACCGAGCTCTTTCAGATTGGATAATTCAGTGAGAAATGAATAGAAATTGTATTCTGTATGACATCACATGTTTGCAAAATATTGTAATAAATCAATATTTCTCCAAATATGCACACTTTTGAACTAAGAGCCCTAGCAAACGCTGTTCTTTGCACTACAGCAGACGAGAATTCACTTGCGTGTGATATTTGATATACGTTACAGATCAATTATCTTGCACTCCTGACATAAATTAAGAAATGACTGTCACTGCAACCCAGTTTTATCATAAACGGTGGTCAAATAATGAAGCTGGAGGCTTTAATCTTTTAATAAAGTAAGTGTGTGATGTTTTAACGAGCAGTGAATCTGGGGCCGTCGGCCTTGACAATAAAGGGGTTAAGAATTTGGGGATGTTTGGACTAGAAACAAGACAAAAATATGAAGTAAGAAAAGCATTGTTTGCAGTGTAGTTAGGGCTAATTCAGATTCCATTTCGACCAGTATCTGACTTAAAGTTGTGAAGAAAAAAACTGCATGACTACTTGTAAGACCAGTTTAGTCTAAGCAACCGGCCACAGACATTCAGACAGTAAACAGAAGGTGTCCGCTGAAGGTGTTCCGCTTCCAGTGATCCGCGTAGATCCGACGCTTCTCCATGAGCTCAAGACATATTCTGTCCCCTTGCTCCAAAAGAAGACTGACAGAGTTGCAGGTTGTGTCTTCAGTGTCCAGCCCGGGAGCATTATCTGATGCTGACACCACCAACGTGTTGTTCTTTAGCAGTGTCAGACCGGTCGGTTTCTCATAAGGATTGAAGAGCACAAAGTTGAAGAAATAAACTCCTTTTACTGGTGCAGTGAAGATTCCTGTTGATAAACATAGAAATCTGGGCTCTTATAAAGTTGAAATATGACCTGGTAAAATTGTATTTAGAATTTGCAATGGTTTGATACCTGTATTGGAGTCATAAGCATTTCCAATGTTAGTAAATACATGTTCATATGCAAGAACGGTTGATTCAGCATAAGGGCCAATCAATTTGGAGCCCACTGAAGCTGACAGTGAGGTTGAAAACGCCACTTTCACCCTTTCTGCAAAAAAGATGACAAGAAAACGATCAAGTAGTATTATATTTAAAGTAATGCGATTTCTTCTTGGAAGTTAACCCTTATGATATCACACCAGTGTGATCAGTCTTGGCTGGTCCCTGGAGTATAAATTCACTGAACGTTCAGTCCATCACATGATCAACTGCTAAAGTCATATGTGCTTTCGCAGGTGCTGAGCCAGTGACGAAAAGCTTGTCATATATCACAACTACTCACTGTTTTAGGTTTCAGACATTTCAATACATGGAAGTACTAGCAAAACAATACATTTCAAGTTTGTTAAATACACACTGATGTGGATGGAAGCGGCAATAATAATCCTTTGTATTGTAAATTGGCGACGTGTTTTATTCACTATATTGTTTTCTCTATTCTTCTCCCAGTTCAGCGGTCACTTGCATGTATTTCGGGAGAAATGGATGAATTTATGTGAAAACAGATCTGATTCTCTAAAACCCATCGCGTGTTATAGATCAACTAACATGATCATTGTAACGACAAAACGCACTCACGCACACATATTTGAGAATCAAAATATCAGATAGTTCATGATATAGTTAACAAGTTTGTGAATATTTTTAATAAAAAAAGAAAATAAAGTTGATATGTCATACAGCACTATTGTGGTTCACCATCTCAAAGTTTGAGAATGATACGATTTTGTAATGTTTTAAAGTCTCTTCTGCTCACCAAGGCTGCATTTATGTTGTTTCAGTCCACTTAAGTCAAAACACCATAGACAAACCTTTAAGCAACTTTTTATTGGCATATTTTTCTCAATTTTACATGTGGCGATATGGCTCTGTTCTAAATTCCCCATCCTTTTCATGAACTCCATGAAAAGCCAAGACAGGGAACAGCAGCAGCTTCTTGGGACAACCTCCCATTTTTTAAACTCCCCATTGAGAACACAGCATGCATCAATGACAACAGAATGACATTGATTAAGTTAAACACAGTTTAAGGAGGA
The DNA here is from genome assembly GCA_039654625.1 of Rhinogobio ventralis. Lineage (NCBI taxonomy): Eukaryota > Metazoa > Chordata > Actinopteri > Cypriniformes > Gobionidae > Rhinogobio > Rhinogobio ventralis. The sequence goes on along the minus strand of CM077207.1, from coordinate 36,290,865 downwards.
GCTGGGTTGCAAAGCAGGCAGACTGAACTGAGATGAGAACACATTTTTAAAAAATGTTGGGTCTGCGTTTGTAATATATTTACTTCTTTCTTTCATGCAAAACACTCGCTCTGTCTGGATGCATTTAAATCTGCTCTAAGTATGCGTTTTTTGTCACCTATCACATGCAGAAAGCATGAATGCGTTTACATGCTACGCAAAATCGGGATAAGAGGCAAAAAACTACCCGTGTCGACCGGTTTATGCTAAAGCCGTTTATGACCTTACTCCGATAAAAGGAAACGGGTTACCGCGTTTACATGACCACTTGCGTTGTCGGCTTATTAAGCATAATCGGCTTAAGAACGTGCATGTAAACGCACTCATTGTACTGCCGTTCAAAAGTTTTGGGCCGGGGGGAGACTTAAAGAAATGAATACATTTATTCTGCAAGGATGCATTAAATTGATCAAGTGACAATATAGACATTTCGATAAATGCTGTTCTTTTGAACTTTCTATTCATTAAATAAAAATCCTGAAAATAAATTGTACACAACTGTTTTCAATAATCATAAATGTTTGTTGAGCATCAAATCCTCATATGAGAATGATTTCTGAAGGATCATGTGACACTGAAGACTGGAGTAATGATGATAAATTCAGCTTTGATCACAGGAATCAATTACACTTTACTATATATTCACATAGAAAACAGCTGATTTAAATTGTACAAATATTTCACTGTTTTTGCTGTATTTTGGATCAAATAAATCCAGCCTTGGTGAGCAGAAGAGACTTCTTTAAAAAGTACCGTTCTCAAAATTTTGACCGGTAGTGTAATAATCCTTCCATTCCCAGTGTGATCAGTCAGTTGGTTTTTTTAAGAAAATAATATTATTAATAATAATAATATCAACGTTGTACAGTACCTTCATTCTTGCTCCTTAGTTCCCTGACTTCGTCTTGAAGAGCATTTAACTTTTCCTCCATGGACGTAATCTTCTTGAGTTCACTAATGATGTCTAATGTTGGTGACATTAAATTCTGTGTCCGTGTGACTCCAACACACATCAACACAACGACACTCATTACCAGCTTCATTACTGCTGTTCTGTGTGATTATAGATCATGATCACAGAAACACAAAAACATTTATTAAACAGTCTGAGAGACTTTGGACTACAAATATTGAATTTTCCCTTCTTGTAAACCAAGAGTTTTCACTGTAAAGTGTGCTGCTATCTGACTTTATCAATCATTTAAAGAGGTCAGTAGCCATGAGAGATTTGGTGAATTTAGATTAACAAATTCATTCTGATGCCATACCTATTTACTATAAGATTACTACTGTAATAGAGACTAAAAATGAAATTGAAAAATCAGATGAAATTGCAATTAGTTGTTTGTAATAATTATTTAATTTGATTGTAAATATTCTGCTAAGATTTTCAACAATTCCTGCAGAAATGCACAGTCACTCTGCTTTGAATGTGCTTTTATTAGTTTATTAGTAATGATGTCTAATGTTGGTGACATTAAATCCTGCACTGTAAAAAGTAATAAGTTGACTTTACGTAGAAAAGCTGTGGAAACTGATTGCCTCAGAATTTTCAAGCAAATTAGGTCACAATTTTTGACTCGTGTATTTGTACCATAAAACGTCTCGGTTACGTATGTAACCCTCCTTCCCTGAAGGAGGGAACGGAGACGTACGTCGGAACTGACCGACGTTCAGAGACCTATCTACTTTGAGTGTATAAAAACGAGCCAATAATGTTGCCATGCGGTCCACGCACCACCCCGCAGCGCGGGTATAAATACGGAAGTGGACTTTCCAACTGAAAAATGAGTCGGCCCTTCAGCGGAAGCACAGCTCCTGGCGACGGGGCGTACGTTTCCGTTCCCTTCTTCAGGGAACGAGGGTTACATACGTAACTGAGACGTTCCCTTTCAGTCGGTCACGTTCGACGTACGTCGGAACTGACCGACGAATTGGGGATCCCTACCAACACACCAGGAAGGCTGGCCCTTCCAGCGTCCTGCTTGGCCTCACTGGTTGCTCCTAGGTTGGAGCAGAAGTCAGGGCACCAAGCAGGGAAGGTCCGTCACGGCTGTTTCTGCAAGACCCACTCAGCGAGACTATTGGATAGCACTGGGAAAGCGTGCCCGTCCGGTAGACGGGACACTGCGGAGCCACGTCCTCCAGGAGGAGAGGTGGAAACCCATAAGGACTAACCTGTTAGGGGAGTACCATATGGTGGTCTCCAGGGGGGGTCCAACCTGATGCCAGGGTGGAGAGAACACCGCCGGAGACAACAGGGAAAGACACGGGGCTAGCCGAATAGGGTAGCTGGTACTGTGGAGAAAAACATATGGGGTTACCGTAAGGGAACCGCTACATATGGACCCGGCCTACACACACGTTCCACAAGCATACGGGTGTAGGCCTAGCGTCAGAAGGCCGCAACGTCTGGCACCGGAGGGGTGACGGAGAAGCTCAACAGGGTTAGCCGTTTCCGGGGAACACAACTGTACTGAGACAATAGACGCACGTATCCGGCCGAGTGGGCGGGAGTGGCATTTGCAAGCCGACACAAGAGCGGGTACTTCGCGTTTACCGGCCACTGGAGGCGAGTACACGGGAAGAGACCGGCTCTACACGGAGGCTATAGAATCTAGCGAACATGTTTGGTGTCGCCCAGCCCGCAGCTCTACACATATCTGTCAGCGAGGCACCTTGAGCCAGCGCCCAGGAGGAGGCTACACTCCTAGTGGATTGAGCTCGCACTCCGAGCGGGCAAGGCACGTCTTGGGACTGGTAAGCCAAGACGATAGCATCCATTATCCAGTGGGCTAACCTCTGCTTGGAGACAGCCTTTCCCTTCTGCTGGCCTCTGTAACAGACGAAGAGCTGCTCCGAGGTCCTAAAGCTTTGAGTCCGGTCAACGTAAGCGCGAAGGGCGCGGACAGGACACAACAAAGCTAGGGCTGGGTCTGCCCCCTGAAGGCAGCACTTGCAGGCTCACCACCTGATCCCAGAAGGGAGTGGTGGGAACCTTGGGCACGTATCCGGGCCTGGGTCTCAGGATGACGTGAGAGTTGGCCGGCCCGAATTCTAGGCACGATTCGTTGACCGAAAGTGCATGCAGGTCCCCTACCCAGTCAGGAGTACTGTCTTCATAGACAGGATTTTCAACTCTGCAGACTACAAAGGCTCAAAGGGAGGGCCCTGAAGTGCTCTCAGCACTAGGGCTAAGTCCCAAGAGGGTACCAAGGTTGAACGAGGAGGATTCAGTCTCCTCGCACCTCTGAGGAACCTGACGATTAAGTCGTGCTTACCCAAGGACTTACCTGCTACTACATTGTGGTACGCTGCTATTGCGGCGACGTACACTTTGAGGGTGGAGGGAGACAGCCTTCGCTCCAACCCTTCTTGCAGGAAGGAAAGCACGACATTAACCGAACACCTTTGGGGGTCTTCCCGATGGGAAGAACACCAGTCAACAAACAGGTTCCACTTCAGCGTATAGAGGCGCCTCATAGAGGGGGCTCTAGCCAAAGCGATGGTGTCTGCCTCGGCCTGTGGCAGGCCACCGTTCCGCAGCCCGTCCAGGGACCAGACATGGAGTTTCCAAAGGTCTGGACGCGGGTGCCATAGTGTGCCCCGTCCCTGAGAAAGAAGGTCCTTCCTCAGGGGAATCGGCCAGGGAGGGGCTGTCGGCAAGAGGAGAGTCAGTTCGGAGAACCAGGTCCGGTTGGGCCAGTAAGGCGCAACTAACAGAACCTGCTCCTCGTCCTCCCTGACCTAGCACAGAGTCTGTGCTAGAAGGCTCACTGGGGGAAACGCATACTTGCGTAGGTCCCTGGGCCAGCTGTGTGCCAGTGCATCCGTGCCGAGGGTCCCCCAGTCAGGGAATAGTACAACAGGCAATGGGTGGAGTCCGGAGAGGCAAACAGGTCTACCTGTGCGGCTCTGAAAAGGTCCCATATCAGCTGGACGGTCCGGGGGTGGAATTGCCACTCTCCCGGTAGTGTCGGCTTACGAGAGAGCTTGTCGGCTGTCTGGTTCAGCGCACCAGGGATGTGAATGGCCCGAAGCGACCTCAGATGCTTCTGACTCCACAGGAGGAGATGGCGGGCGAGTTGCATCATGCGACGGGAGAGTAGACCACCCTGGCGGTTGATGTAAGCAACGGCCGCAGTGCTGTCCGTACGGACCAGGACGTGCTTGCCCTGAAGCGGCTTTTTGAGGCGGCTTAGAGCAAGACGTACTGCTAGCAACTCGAGGCAATTTATGCAGCCAGGGCCCCGTCCACAGACCCGAGACTGCATGCCCGTTGTACGTGGCCCCCCAGCTGGTGGAAGAGGCATCCGTGAAGACCACAGCATGCCTGGACATTCCCGCCCGTAGAAACAAGGGGTCCGACCACGGGCTGAAGGTTTGGCGACAGTACGGGGTAACTGGAACCCTATACTTGCCGCTCTGCCATGCCCATCTCGGGACTCGGCCATCTCGGGACTCGGCTATGAAGCAATCCAAGCGGCGCTACCGTGGCTGCAGATGCCATATGCCCCAGGAGCCTCTGAAAAAATTTCAGTGGGACCGCCGTCCTGCTCTTGAACGTATTCAAGCAGCTCAACACTGACTGAACTCGCTCCTCTGTGAGGCGCGCAGTCTGACTGACCGAGTCCAGCTCCATGCCGAGATAAGAGATCCTCTGTGTGGGACAGAGTTTGCTCTTCTCTCGGTTGACCCGAAGCCCCAGCAGGCTGAGGTGACAGAGCACCAGGTCCCTGTGTTCGCACAACTGTTCCCGAGACTGATCGAGAATGAGCCAGTCGTCAAGATAGTTGAGAATGCGAACGCCGCGTTCTCTGAGTGGAACAATGGCTGCCTCCGCGACCTTCCTAAAGACGCGAGGCGACAGGGACAGCCCGAAGTGTAAGACTTTGTACTGAAATGCCTTCCCCTCGAACGCAAAGCATAGGAACGGTCTGTGTCGAGGGAGGATAGAAACATGAAAGTACGCTGCAAACCAATCTCGGGGACGGATGCATTCAAAAATGCGTTTCTGCATTAACATCCTGAACGGGAGCTTGTGCAGGGCCCGATTCAGGACACGCAGGTCCAAGATTGGCCGTAACCCACCCCCTTTTTTGGGTACAATGAAGTAGGGGCTGTAAAAACCCGCCTTCATATCGGCTGGAGGAACCGGCTCGATCGCGCCCTGCACCAGTAGGACGTCGATCTCGGACCGCAAGACGTGGGCATCGCTGCTCCGCACAGAGGTGAAGAGGATGCCCTTGTACTTGGGTGGCTCTTAAGTATTATGTACTAAACTTGCTTAGTTTAACTATTGCATCCACCTAAAAGTTCACACTACTCAGTCTAATCAAGTTAAATCAACAAATTAATCAACAAAAAGTTTTTTTTTAGTAGATTCAGCGATTAGAGTGTGTGTTTGTGCAACTCCAACACAACACAACAACGCTCATTACCAGCTCAAAAACACAACAACTCAAAAACACAACAAAACACAACAACTTTTATTGTCTGAGAGACTTTATCCAAAGCGACTTACATTGCATTCAAGGTACACATTTTTTTTTTTTTTACAATTTTGTCTGTTTTTGCTTTCCCTGGGAATCGAATCCATGACCTTGGCATTGCTAGCGCCACGCTCTTATTGCTTGAGCTAATTCCCATTATATTTAACAAAAACATCTTATATAAGCTTAATATAATTAAAAACACATAATATATTTCAAATTTCCCTTCTCTGATTACATACACTCACCTAAAGGATTATAAGCATTGCTCAGAGTAGCGTAAACTAGATTAGGGAGGGTGTAGCTTTTCCACGGCTTGCCAACTTCCAGAGTGTGGACTGTCTCAAAACCTGAGCATCATGTAGGCTTCCAGGCAGTCCTGTGCAAACATTTCAGAAAAGTCCCTTTCCATCCACAACATGGTGGAGTGCCAGCCTTTACTGTTGAAATAGTCACAGTGATAGTCCTCTGGTGCTATGATGGGTATGTGTGATCCATCAATAGCACCAATACACTGTGGGAGCCCCCACCTGTTCTCAACGTAGGCAGCCGTTTCTTTACATTTCTCCTGATCTGGAAAACAAATTTGTTCTGGTACCAACAACATCTCTGCTGCAGCACAGAGCTTCCGAACACACCGACACACAGTTGTTATGCTTGCTCCTAAAAGATGTCCAACACTTCTGTACTCAGAGCCAGTTGCGAGCTTCCACAGTGCGATGGCTACTCTCTTCTTTAGAGGTACACACGGAAGTTTGTGTCGTCTCGCCATCGCTGGGGTATAAGTGGGTAAACGTGTCTTCGCACAAGTTCTTCAGCCACTGGGAACAATCACGTCCCACCACTCAGAAGCTTGGTTAAATGTCCAAACAGATTGTCTGTGGCGGCGACTTTGCGAAACATGATAGATCAGAATATGAATTTTAATACATAATATTGGCAGCTAAGTTCATTATATGCTTTGTGACAGTGATATAACGATAGAGACCCTAAAGACATTGCTAAATTGCCATCAAGCAAACCTAGTGATGTCGTCTGCGCTTTGTTGTACCAGTTCTCTCAGGGGTTTTTTTAGCAGTATTTTGTTTTGCTGCATCAGCATCCTTTGAAACAAACCTCTTCAGTCTTGCAGTGAAAAACATCCACATGCTGAGAATCAAGAACACTATTCCACGTGTGCGCTTGTTTGTGTTGCGTTTACGATGATGTCAGAACGGTAGAGGTTGTGCAACTATAGCGATCAATCTAAAATCCCACCCACTTTGAAGCGGTACTAAACTGAAGTGGAAAAGCAAACCGAGCAAAGCGTGCAATGCCACGCAGTTTTTGAACGTTTAAAGCAGTCTTTTAGTGCCACTTTCAGAGCGGTCACGTCCGTAATGGAGAACTGTCACGCCTTTTTTCCTCATAAATGCAAACACGAAAAAAAAAAAAAAAAGATAATTATATGTTCTGTGGAGAGCCGATCCTTCTACATTCAGTGGGCATTATTACTTTTAGTTTCCGCAGTGTAAAAAAATCACCTAAAGACTTTTTTGGCACGTCCATAACGCATGTATATTTCTCATCTAAAATATAAAACGTGTGCCTAGACCGATATTTTTCCAATGTCTGGACTCCTTTAGTAGGGGATTATGAATATATAAACAGACGGTTCAATATATTGGTATTAAATGTATTTGCTGGGAATTTATATTTATATTATATTTCACTGCAAATGTCACGTCCATTACGCTGGAATTGACAAACTGCGAGAAAAAGTCAGAATTGCAAGACGCAAGCGCAATTGTGAGGCAAAGAAATATCAGAATTGCAAAATCTTACAAGCTTCCATAGTTATAGACATTTATGCATTTAGCAGACGCTTTTATCCAAAGCGACTTACAACTGAGGAGTACAGGAAGCGATCCGTTATGAAGAGGCGTAGAAACGCAAGAAGTGCCTTAAATACTACGTTTTGGGCATTGCTGTCACGACACACTGGAAAAGAATCACAGAAGATCCAAAAGGGAGTACGAACAGGTTTATTGACAAACTCAGAGACACGGTAGAAACAGGCGTAGACTCAATGTCTACAGGTGACTCAGAGACTCAGTACGATGAAGACGTATACACAGAAGTCTGTAGGTGACTCAGAGACTCAGTGTGTTGTCGGCAGCAGAGAACGGGTGACTGTAGCAAGTGCTCGGTGATGCAGGGACTACACTCTCCCACTCATTACTGTAGATAACTTGCTGTATAGTTATGCCACTTTGGCATAGCGATCAATTGAATATCCAGCTACAATTTTGCACCGAAAACCTGTAATGAATGAGCGCGTCTCCCTGCTGATCGCTGATTGGCTGAAAGTGCGTGCTTGTCGGCAACGTCAACACCAATGCCAGACTCTACACTGGGCCAGTGTGTGTCATGAAGACTGATTTTATGGAGTACATGCGACACATGAGTTCGTTATTAACCAATTAGACTATACAATTTTGATGTTTGAAAACCGCCAAACTGACCCCAAACCAGCACAAATTTTGTCCACCCGCCCAAGCCGTTTTTACCCGCACAATCAAATTCAACGACTGTTATTTTAGAATGCGTCACTCAGACCATTTCCATGGCATTGAGCCCCGTCTATGTTTACACGTGACAGCGCGGCCAAAACAGTACTGTATGATAGATGGATCACGGGGCAAAGGCTTGCACTTGCCGGCGCCCGATTGACATGCCAACACATTGGTATTTGTAGTAATAGTGGTGTGTACAATATACCGTCGAGCCAGATCTAACAGTACTTAAAAGATAGTTCAGGCCTGCAGGCCTTGAGTTTGACATACACTCACCTAAAGGATTATTAGGAACACCTGTTCAATTTCTCATTAATGCAATTATCTAATCAACCAATCACATGGCAGTTGCTTCAATGCATTTAGGGGTGTGGTCCTGGTCAAGACAATCTCCTGAACTCCAAACTGAATGTCAGAATGGGAAAGAAAGGTGATTTAAGCAATTTTGAGCGTGGCATGGTTGTTGGTGCCAGACGGGCCGGTCTGAGTATTTCACAATCTGCTCAGTTACTGGGATTTTCACGCACAACCATTTCTAGAGTTTACAAAGAATGGTGTGAAAAGGGAAAAACATCCAGTATGCGGCAGTCCTGTGGGCGAAAATGCCTTGTTGATGCTAGAGGTCAGAGGAGAGTGGGCCGACTGATTCAAGCTGATAGAAGAGCAACTTTGACTGAAATAACCACTCGTTACAACCGAGGTATGCAGCAAAGCATTTGTGAAGCCACAACACGCACAACCTTGAGGCGGATGGGCTACAACAGCAGAAGACCCCACCGGGTACCACTCATCTCCACTACAAATAGGAAAAAGAGGCTACAATTTGCACGAGCTCACCAAAATTGGACAGTTGAAGACTGGAAAAATGTTGCCTGGTCTGATGAGTCTCGATTTCTGTTGAGACATTCAGATGGTAGAGTCAGAATTTGGCGTAAACAGAATGAGAACATGGATCCATCATGCCTTGTTACCACTGTGCAGGCTGGTGGTGGTGGTGTAATGGTGTGGGGGATGTTTTCTTGGCACACTTTAGGCCCCTTAGTGCCAATTGGGCATCGTTTAAATGCCACGGCCTACCTGAGCATTGTTTCTGACCATGTCCATCCCTTTATGACCACCATGTACCCATCCTCTGATGGCTACTTCCAGCAGGATAATGCACCATGTCACAAAGCTCGAATCATTTCAAATTGGTTTCTTGAACATGACAATGAATTCACTGTACTAAAATGGCCCCCACAGTCACCAGATCTCAACCCAATAGAGCATCTTTGGGATGTGGTGGAACGGGAGCTTCGTGCCCTGGATGTGCATCCCACAAATCTCCATCAACTGCAAGATGCTATCCTATCAATATGGGCCAACATTTCTAAAGAATGCTTTCAGCACCTTGTTGAATCAATGCCACGTAGAATTAAGGCAGTTCTGAAGGCGAAAGGGGGTCAAACACAGTATTAGTATGGTGTTCCTAATAATCCTTTAGGTGAGTGTATATACACACAGGTGCTGGTCATATAATTAGAATATCATCAAAAAGTTGATTTCACTAATTCCAATCAAAAAGTGAAACTTTTTTTACACACAGACTGATATATTTCAAATGTTTATTTCTTTTTTGATGATTATAACTGACAACTAAGGAAAATCCCAAATTCAGTATCTCAGAAAATTTGAATATTACTTAAGCCCAATACAAAGAAAGGATTTTTAGAAATCTTAGCCAACTGAAAAGTATGAACATAAAAAGTATGAGCATGTACAGCACTCAATACTTAGTTGGGGCTCCTTTTGCCTGAATTACTGCAGCAATGCGGCGTGGCATGGAGTCGATCAGTCTGTGGCACTGCTCAGGTGTTATGAGAGCCCAGGTTGCTCTGATAGTGGCCTTCAGCTCTTCTGCATTGTTGGGTCTGGCATATCGCATCTTCCTCTTCACAGTACCCCATAGATTTTCTATGGGGTTAAGGTCAGGCGAGTTTGCTGGCCAATTAAGAACAGGGATACCATGGTCCTTAAATCAGGTACTGGTTGCTTTGGCACTGTGTGCAGGTGCCAAGTCCTGTTGGAAAATGAAATCTACATGATGGTCAGCAGCAGGAAGCATGAAGTGCTCTAAAACTTCCTGGTATACGGCTGCGTTGACCTTGGACCTCAGAAAACACAGTGGACCAACACCAGCAGATGACATGGCACCCCAAACTATCACTGACTATGGAAACTTTACACTGGTCCTCAAGCAACGTGGATTGTGTGCCTCTCCTCTCTTCATTTACTTTCATCAGAGAACATAACTTTGGACCACTCAGCAGCAGTCCAGTCCTTTTTGTCTTTAGCCCAGGCGAGACGCTTCTGACGCTGTCTGTTGTTCAAGAGTGGCTTGACACAAGGGATGCGACAGCTGAAACCCATGTCTTGCCTACGTCTGTGTGTAGTGGTTCTTGAAGCACTGACTCAAGCTGCAGTCCACTCTTTGTGAATCTCCCCCACATTTTTGAATGGGTTTTGTTTCACAGTCCTCTCCAAGGTGCGGTTATCCCTATTGCTTGTACACTTTTTTTCTACCACATCTTTTCCTTCCCTTCGCCTCTCTATTAATGTGCTTGGACACAGAGCTCTTGGCTGAATAACTTTAATAATATTTAATCTATATTTATACAATTAAGACTATGCAGGGATAGTTTACATTTCTGTACCTGACAATCTAGTTTAGACCTACATGGAAAAACCTGAAAAAACTGTTAATCTCATTTGTATGTTTGTTCTATTGTATTATTTGCATGTTAGTTTCTCGAGTCATAACCTTATTTAGGGTTACATGGATAAATATTTCTTCTGTTTTTGTGGTGGGGCAAGGTTTTGTTGTTTAAAAGCAATGGCTGTTTTTCTTTTGATGTATTGCATGTTCAGATATTGATAGAGTAAAATATTCTGGGGGCCATGGAAATTTTGTGAAAATGATTGGAGGCTGGCAACTTTTTTAAAAAACGCTGACAGGGAAAGATTAAAAAAAAAACTGCCTTTCACATGGAGGTTATCAGTAAATATGGCGGCCCTAAAAACAATTTCAATCTCTTTAGAATTCAACCTTGGAGAGGAAAAAGTTAGTATCAGTTCAGTTGAGGTACACTTTAGTGTCTCTGAAGCAAGTTGTTTGCTGATGCAATTTGTTGGGATCGTTTACTGAAATTATTTGGTAATTCCTGGAACGCAGTGAAACTACCGTTGTAGTGGGCAGCAGTAGGAGAACATTCACAATTAGCATTCTAACATAATATTACTGAAGTTAACAGGCATTTTAAAAGATGAATTATTGTATCAAGAATCTGAGTGGTTTTAATTTTTTTTTGACTCTGCTTCTTTTAAAGTCTCAAGGGGGAAAGCGATATACAGATATCATTGGGTGTTACAACAGTAAGCAAAAAGTTTAAAAACAGCTTTTATGTGTTGGCGATAAAATATTGTTTAAAGCTCTAGATGCTGAACCAGTAGAAGAGATGAATTAATCCATCAGTTCAGTTCAGTGTTTTGAAATGTGGGTTGGGCTGTGATTTAATTCATGCATCAGAGGGCTAATATGCACTATAAGGTCTGGCGTATTCCTTTAAGATGCAGACATTTGTATATGTACAGTAATGATAATAAATGTAAATAATAAATAATTACAGAACGCAAATGTTTCAGATGCAAAAACTGTCAAATTGTTTAATGGCAACTAAAATGCATAATCAGTTCAGTGATGCTATATTTTTGATTTTAGAAGACAATTTTACAAGAACAGCCAAAATGTAAGTCTTAATATATATTCCAGAGCATCCGTCTCTCCATCAGCACTTCAGATCACCTGAAATACAACAGATTACCTTTTATCAAAGCCACATACATATTCTAATATGATGAGTTGGTGCTCAAGACACAGTTCTTATTATTGTTGAAAACAGCTTAAAGAGGCTATATGTAAGAATGGCCAATGGCGATTGTAATGAAACTTAAAAACTAGACCTTCACTGACTTCCTAGGTTGTCTATGAAAGCCTGTAAGACTCGGGACGTTTTTGCCGGGAAAATCAAAAGGATGAAATTCTATGACATGAAACGACTGCTTATGTTCAAGATAATGTGTCACGCAAAGACAAATTATCGTCTCAACTTTATATTGAAACTATCATAACATAACAATTTGAATTACCTCATCTGTCAACATGAAGCTCGACCTTCATTAGTGTTTTCTCACCGCTGTCATTTTTGTTACTGAGAGGAACGTGCGCAGCACATACATACAAGATGCATGCCGTTCTGTTATTGCAGGGACATCGACTTTACATTTTCACGGCCATAAACATGACGCAAAACAAAACGAACTGTGATTGGTTGCATTACATGTCATTAAAACGTCCTCTTGGGCGGTCCTTGACCAATGAAAGCTGCGAAAAAAGTCCAGATATTCTGTCGTCAGTCTGAAGGTCTGCACCCGAGACTAGGGGCCTCATTTATAAAACGTGCGTATGCTCAGATTTGATCTTAGATTATGCGCTAAAATCCAAGCCAGCGTTTATATTTATAAAAACGGTCTTTGACATGGAAAAAGTGCTTTGCGCCACGTCTTGTGGCAAAGAGACGGTGGTATTGCAAAGTCGCAGGTATTTTGAAATACAAAACAGAGATCGGAAACCATTCAGCTGCACACAATTTCAAGATTGTTTGCGATTTATACATTTCACATTCTCTGAATCACACATACGCACATTTGAGAAATGATCGTAAGATCAAATGTTAGCAGTTTCTATGCAACATTTTTGAGGCCCCTGATGTTCACTAACCGTATATCACTGTAAAGGTATTTTCAACTTCTTTCTAAGCAAAGAATGAAAAAGAGCTTTGCTGTGAGTATATCAGTGCATTGGATCAGGTTCAGTCTGAATATGCATGAGTGTGAGCACGAGCAATAGAGGGTATGCACGTGACGTCACCATTGGCCGGAGTGACTGCGGTTACGGCCCCCCCATGGACATCCCTGTGCCCCCCTCAGGACCGAGGGAGACGGACTTGATAATAGTGGTTTGAGTAAGATTGCTTTTGATTCTGCTACTGATTGCTTTTAGAGGGAAAAGCTGCCCATAACTGCTCTAGAACCAGTGCGTATCTGTATTTGCGCTCATCAAATGATTCAAAATTCAGTTTTCCCTTCAGGGAGTAATGTAGCCAATTACAGACGTGTTTGTTGATTTCTTGAACACAATGGCCAATCACAGGTGTTGAAGGTAGAATCCACTCACTGATCGAGTTTTTGTCCAGTGCTGAGTTCTGCACGTGCGCTAATCCTCTCTAACAATGTGCAGACATAATTTAAATAAGAGATTCATTGTGTCGTCAGCTTCACTGATTAATATAACGGAACTGTGTGAGATTGCGTTCATTGAATGAGTGACAGTTTTCAGCGATTATAAAGGGAGCGCTTTTTGGCGATATAAAAAAATAATTAATAGGCCTATAATATATTCAGAATTTGAATAAAATACAATTTTCAATACATAGGCCCATCTGCATGCAGGATTCATTCTCGAAATTGTGATGACTGACGGGGTTGCACCGATTCCTGGCTGCATGTCAATATCCATGGATCACTGGATGTTGGGTAAGTTGTAAGGAACTCTATATCGAGTCCAACCTTTAGTGTAAACTGATAATCGTTTGTTTTACTTGTGTCTTCCCCTGTTAAACCCAGTCATGCAGCAGCCACTCAGTCCTGGCAGAAGGGGTGTGTTCCAGCGGGGAAAAAAAGTGACGTCAATGCATACCCTCTATACTTTAAGTTGCTGGATACAGTTCACTTAATGGCCACCGGTGTCGCTAATAACAAAGGTTTCTGAATTCTACATTTAGCCCCTTTTGCATTTTTGTAGAAACTGATATTTTTTTCAGAATTCTTTGATAAATAGAAAATTAAAAAGAACAACATTTATTTGAAATAGAAATCTTTTGTAACATTATAAATGTCTTTACATTGGTGACGTCACGTGCATACACTCATGCATTTACATGGATTTGGGTCTTCAATTATTTATATAACCTGATCAACAATTACTGTACTTACAGTACTGTCTACGCACACGGGGAGGTGTAGTCAATCACAGCATATTCACCTGGAGGAATAGAAACACAACATACACGTTTTTTTTTGTGCACTACATTGTTGTGCTTGCCCCAATAAAATGAAAATGCATTATGCTAAGATTAAATACAGGCTCATAAAGCACAGTTACCCAACACTTATATCATAATGTCACTAAGATTTTTTTTTAGAAATGTATTATCATTTTGCTGGGTTTATAATGAAAACCCTTCCTTTCAGACTTTTTAGAGTGCACATCGATGAATAAACACGTACTGGTCTTGTAGTAATCGTAGACTTTGACCACAGCCGGTTTCAGGTTCTGCACCGGCACGTCCTGCAGGAGCAGCAGGCTGATGGTCTGCATCTGCTGCTTTTTCAACTGGACGAGAACACAAAGTTATTTTGATGCAAGATTACGAAGAGATTTATTTTCTATGGGGCATGAACGTAAGAACGTGTGTCAAGTACACAGGGTTAATTTTGATTCCATATTGAATTGATCCCTTTAAGTGTCAAAATATCAGCGATCCATCACAAAACAGGGCTCCAGACTGCGACCAAAATTTGAAAGTGTGCGACTGAATTTTATGACCAGTAAATTTGCCCCCACTTTAAACGTGGAAGGGGCGTGTCAATGAATCCAGAATGTGTGGCAGGCCAATGAGTGTGAGAAGAATAGGGAATGGCCATTGTAAGTGGCTAATGTGTGGAAGATAATCGAGTGCGCATAAACGTCTGTGGGAAGGAGACAGAGACAAATATCACAACCTGTGCGTCTGAGCAACGAGCAAGCAAACTATTGATTTTGTTCTTCCGACCTGCGGCTAGTGTGCCAGAGTCAGAGGTTTGTGTGGCGAAAAAGGCCCGAACCCACCATTTTCGAGAAGACTTCATCTGGTTGAGGTACTGCAAGGAGACGAACTCCATGAACTGCGAATGTTGCAGTCGCTACCAAAGAACTGTGGGGAACACAAGGTTTGCCGACAGTACAGACACTTCGCATTTTAAACACAATACGCTAGTTAAACACAATCTTAGCCTAAAGCATAGAGTATGCCGTGACATGTTAATAAATCAAAAAGCAACGCCACTGCCGGTTGCTTTTAGAAGACAAGTGGCTGTAAATCAGAGCGCAGATGAGGCAGAGATGATGTTGAAATTTAACACTGCCTACTTTGTTGTGAAGGAGGAACAACCCTTCACCAAATTCAAAAGCCAGCTCGACCTTCAAAGGAAGAATGGCTTAAAACGTAACTATAATGTAGTTTGTATGTTCCTGGAAGGAGGAGGCGGGAACCGGCGAACATTTTAAATACTTTAATAAAAATAAATAAACAAAACGAAAGTAACCATGGCAGCCCCTCACGGATGACTGCCACGCACACACATAACAAAACGTAAACAAAACACAACATAAAATCCAGGCCTGGTCCTCTCTCATCCTTCACTGTCGTCGCTCCTCCTTTTATGCTTCCGGGCTCCTCCATGAGAGATCCGAGACCGGTGTGACGCACAGCTGGCTCATCAGCAAAATCACTCCCCGGCCTCGTGTCGCCCTCCCACAGCTCTCGATCGCCCGGCTCGTCACATACCCCCATCGCCCTTCGCAGGCTGGGGGGTACCCACGAGACTGCGCTCTACCCCCCCACCTGGGGGTAAGGACAGACGAGATGAGAGAAAAGGAGCCGGAAGCATGAGGAGCGACAGAGACGAGAGAGGGGAGAGAGGGAAAAAAAAAAAAAAGCCCGGTTTCTGGACACACTGCCGCTCGGTCCTCAGCCAGCCGAGAGGCTCTTCCTCGCGGTGCCATGCGATGGTACTGGACACTCGGTGGACGGCTCGATCCTCCTCCGCCTCCTGGCGGCCGGCGATGGCTCCTCCTGTTGAGGGCAGCCGGCAGCGAGTCCCGCGCTCCCTGCTCCTCCCCGTCATGGCGGATGGCAGCAGGCTCCGGCCCATGGCAAACGCCGATGACTCCTCCGCTCCCTCTCGGACGGCAGCCACCCCACCTCGACCCAGGGGCACGGCAGCGAGCTCTCCGTCCCACCGGATCTTCACTCGCTCCAGCACCACCGCCTCGGGCAGCCCCTCACGGTCTTCATTCATCCGCGCTGCCCGACCTCCTCAGCACCGCGATCCCCCTCAGCAGCGAGGGCTCTTCGACAGCATGTCCCTCCTTCCTCCCGGGTTTCGGCACCAATGTAATGTTGTTTGTATGTTCCGGGAAGAAGGAGGCGGGAACCGGCGAACATTTAAACACTTTAAATATTAAACACATAAAATCCAGGCCTGGTCCTGTCTCGTCCTTCACTGTCGTCGCTCCTCCTTTTATGCTTCCGGGCTCCTCCGTGAGAGATCCGAGACCGGTGTGACGCGCAGCTGGCGCGCATCAGCAAAATCACTCCCCGGCCTATTGTTGCCCTCCCACGGCTCTCGCTCGCCACAGTAACGAAACATACAACAATGACACAGCATGCGCACAATTCGTTGTTATTGGCCAGTGCCCCTAATGTTTACATACATTTGTTAAGTATTGTTTGTAACTGTGAAATGACCGAAAGGTTACTAAGCACTTTTTTTATTCTGAATGTATGGTATATTTGTACATGGTGCTGTCAGTTTACCATGTTGTTGCATCTTCAAAAGTGCACAATAAAATGTGACACTGATAACAGATGCAGAAATTACAATGTGCTGTTTCAAATTCAAAGTATTTATTAGCAATACAGTGGAAATTAGTAGATTTGGTTAGCATGTTGATTTACGGTAAATGTTCTGGTTGTGCCCCTAAAATGTTCAGTTGGGGGCCACTGTGCTCCAAGTTAGTCTGGAGCCCTGCGAAAAGGTTTCGAACCCCTCAAGGTAATTGAATAAAACGAATAATCTCACCCCATCTAAATATATAATGACATGATCCTCGTCCAGATCCATACGCTTGATGGTGGGGTCTTCCTTTAGCTGTGGAGACAAAGGGAGGGAATGAGAGCGAATCAATCACTGGCTGCACTACTTGAGATCAAAAGAGAGCCGGAGCCCTTCAAGTGCCACTCACAGCCTGCAGAGACGTCTCATCCGGCTTAAACCCAGACAGCAGCTTGATGTTAATGATCACCATGTTGGTCTCCACTCGTGTGCCGTTATACCTGTCATACAATCGCTCCAACAGTCACAAACAGGGTTCACAACCACACATTGTTCTGTATGCAGTCTGACAGACAGCAAAAAGTCTATTAGGTCATAAAGTAGGTTCAATATTCATTTATTCTAGAGTCAAATGTATATGTTAGGTTACTAATTCATTTCCTTATATAATTCCAAGAGGAATTTTTACAGCTGTCTGTAGGACATATATTTTAGATTATCATTCAAAAGTATGATGTTTGGTAAGATATTTTATTTTTGTATATATTTTCTTATGTTTCACCAAGGCTGCATTTATTTGATCAAAAATACAATAATATTGTGAAATATTATTATTTAAAATAACTGTTTTCTATTTTAAAATATAATGTATTCCTCTGAATTTTCAGCATCATTACTCCAGTGTCACATGATCCTTCAGAAATCATTCTTAGAGGCTAATTTGCTGCTCATTTCTCTTTATTAATTTTTTTTTTAAGGATTCTTTGAATAGTTTTTGAAAAATGTTTGGATCAGTGTAATGCATCCTTACTCAATAAAAGTATTAATTTCTTGGGGGTAAAAACATCACTGACCCCACATTTTTTGAACAGTAGTATATATTTTTCATATTATTATTATTATTTGTTTTGCTAGTTTATAGTATTTACATGCATAGTTAAAGTCACCATGAAATCAAAATGGACCAATCTTATTTTTTGTATGTGATATTGTAGTGTTTATTATAAATGATTTATCTGTGCATTTTTAAATCCTGCCCTACATTTTTTTTTCTCATATAAGTCACAAAAAAGAACAACCGCTACTTGTTTCATGCTGACTTTAAATACTTTAATAGTGTTTTAGAATATTATTTTATCCTCCTGAGAACCAGAAAAAAAAAACATTTTGTGAATTTAGTATTTTTTCGTGTCATTGCATTAGAGCAAAAATGAAAAATGATATTTTTTTTGAAAAATGATATTTTATCCATATGTTATGCTATGTCCTCTGTAGAGGACACCAGGACTCAAATTTAAAAAAAAAAAAAAAAAAGACATGAATAGGCATTTTTTGGTTTCAGGATTTTTTAAACCAATCTTTGTACAAAGATGATTCTCAACTACACTCACCTAAAGGATTATTAGGAACACCATACTAATTCTGTGTTTGACCCCCTTTCGCCTTCAGAACTGCCTTAATTCTACGTGGCATTGATTCAACAAGGTGCTGAAAGCATTCTTTAGAAATGTTGGCCCATATTGATAGGATAGCATCTTGCAGTTGATGGAGATTTGTGGGATGCACATCCAGGGCACGAAGCTCCCGTTCCACCACATCCCAAAGATGCTCTATTGGGTTGAGATCTGGTGACTGTGGGGGCCATTTTAGTACAGTGAACTCATTGTCATGTTCAAGAAACCAATTTGAAATGATTGGAGCTTTGTGACATGGTGCATTATCCTGCTGGAAGTAGCCATCAGAGGATGGGTACATGGTGGTCATAAAGGGATGGACATGGTCAGAAACAATGCTCAGGTAGGCCGTGGCATTTAAACAATGCCCAATTGGCACTAAGGGGCCTAAAGTGTGCCAAGAAAACATCCCCCACACCATTACACCACCACCACCAGCCTGCACAGTGGTAACAAGGCATGATGGATCCATGTTCTCGTTCTGTTTACGCCAAATTCTGACTCTACCATCTGAATGTCTCAACAGAAATCCAGACTCATCAGACCAGGCAACATTTTTTTTCAGTCTTCAACTGTCCAATTTTGGTGAGCTCGTGCAAATTGTAGCCTCTTTTTCCTATTTGTAGTGGAGATGAGTGGTACCCGGTGGGGTCTTCTGCTGTTGTAGCCCATCCGCCTCAAGGTTGTGCGTGTTGTGGCTTCACAAATGCTTTGCTGCATACCTCGGTTGTAACGAGTGGTTATTTCAGTCAAAGTTGCTCTTCTATCAGCTTGAATCAGTCGGCCCATTCTCCTCTGACCTCTAGCATCAACAAGGCATTTTCGCCCACAGGACTGCCGCATACTGGATGTTTTTCCCTTTTCACACCATTCTTTGTAAACTCTAGAAATGGTTGTGCGTGAAAATCCCAGTAACTGAGCAGATTGTGAAATACTCAGACCGGCCCGTCTGGCACCAACAACCATGCCACGCTCAAAATTGCTTAAATCACCTTTCTTTCCCATTCTGACATTCAGTTTGGAGTTCAGGAGATTGTCTTGACCAGGACCACACCCCTAAATGCACTGAAGCAACTGCCATGAGATTGGTTGATTAGATAATTGCATTAATGAGAAATTGAACAGGTGTTCCCAATAATCCTTTAGGTGAGTGTATGTTTTGAAAGATCAATCAAAGAATGATTTGACATATCATTTTGCTTTAAGCAATATGTGTGTAAAAACTGGTTTTCCCATTATATACATTGTATCTAATTTGTATATTAATGTGTTCTTGGGGGAACATGTAAAAAGAAAAAAGAAGTGTAATAATGGGAGTAGTAATTAGCAAGATTTTCATAATAATATCAAGAAATAATGAAATCTAATTTCTTTCTCCCAAAATGTTTGATAAACACGATTTAATTCCTGGTGTCTCTACAGTGGGTATGTATGAAATCAATGTCCCATTTCGTAACAGAAAGTCATATTTTGATTTGAAACCCCATAACATTTTCCTAACACCGCGTCTATACCGGACTGTCTACACAGGACGCGACAAATCGACCGTTGCAAAGCATTTGTCCTTGTGTCAGTACGTCATAAATAGAACGAGGCACGAGTTTACTGTCGGGATTTGTTGTGTCGGGCTGTTTCCATTAATTAAAGCCACAATATGTAATTTGTCGCCGCTAGAGGTCGCTTATTCAGAACAAAGGTGTAGCTTGATGCCGCCTGGATTTCGCTGAGCTTTTATTATGCCGCAGACGACCGCTTCCGCTTTTTCAGGTCATGCATACGCAGCGCTGTTTTATCATATTAGATACGTTATTTGAGTGTGTTGAAAGTGATGTTATAATGCTTCTCTGTGCGATCACTCGGCGGCTGCTATGAGACACTTGTTCACACTGCAGTAAGAGATCGATATTAGGCATGGTACTCGCGGTAAATCAAGAACACCAGATTTAAACAATAAGACTAACGTGTTAAGCAATGATTAGTTTTCTGCTGATGAATGTTTCCAAACAGTTGCGCACCTGTCTAATAAAACACATCATATATTAAAGCGTCTTTGGTGTTTCCATGGTTTCTACAAAATAAAATCAAGAGTAACGCAAATATGATGTCATTGATAGGTGACGCACGGACACGGTCTGTGTCCTGGTTAAAATGGCTTATTTCTCTGGATTTAAACATTCTTGGAAACATTTGGGATAATGTAAGTACACAAGTCAACTAAATATATAAGATATTTTGCCTTTAAGACAGTAAAAATTGTATGGCTCACCGGACAGTGGTGGTTAACATAAAAGCTCCGTTCCTTGTGTTGTTGCAAACTCCAGTATTTGCTTTGACGCTGAAGGCCAACGAGTTTGGAGGAGGCGGGATATTGTAGTGCAAGGCAAACTGGGAGACAAACAAAAGCAACTTGAATCCTTTTCAGTAGCTTTTAAAAGAATAATTCACCCCTTAAAATGTTTTAATTAAGTCATGTACTCATCCTCATGTCATTCCAATCCCATATGACTTCCATATATGATCCATACATGGGTGAGTAATGACACAACTTTAATATCCGTTTAAGTTCTCAAACTATGCAATATAAGAGGCAGCGCACAGACCTGCACAAACACACAGCCTTTGCCTTCTGCTCTGAGCTTGTATGTGCCAGTACTTGGCTGCAGCTGTTTCTCCTGGTAAAGCAGACGGTTGTTCCGGTTCACGGTGAACTGGTTTGTCTGCTCTGAGATGGAGGTCACGGTGACGGTAATGGATCCTTCTGGATTGTAGGTGGCAGCACTGTATTTAGCGAGGGCCTGGAGTGCTACTACAGTATCCTGTTCACAGCAAGAGAGGGAGAGCGACACCACTTACAGTCAATAATGATAAAACACATTATGACTGAGAGGGGTCTAAAACAAGCCTGCATGAGA
Source organism: Rhinogobio ventralis (assembly GCA_039654625.1). Classification (NCBI taxonomy): domain Eukaryota; kingdom Metazoa; phylum Chordata; class Actinopteri; order Cypriniformes; family Gobionidae; genus Rhinogobio; species Rhinogobio ventralis. The sequence continues at coordinate 36,269,440 of CM077207.1, read as the reverse complement.
TGAATAACATTACCTGGGTAGAGGAGAATCCACCATAGGCGTTCTGCTGCTTGCTTAGCCAGTGCACTATACCAGCAGAGTAGTTCAGTCCAAATCCAGGTAGTGAGGGTCCCGAGAGCAGAGCCAGCAACACGTAGGCACTCGTCTCTACCTCCACAGAGCCCATCGGCTGTGCATTATTATTAGTCAGAGACCAATATCGTCCAACACCTGAAGTGATAACAGCAAGAACCCATAAGACTGGAACACTGAGGACGATATGGTTATTAAAAGCTAATATTAGTGTTGATTAAAAGCGAATAATTTAGATTAGGGTACTAATTTAGAAATGGGTACTAGGGCACTTTAAAATTAAAGCTGCAAGCAGCATTTATCGCGGTTCAGGCAGTTTAAGGCCTTTAAGCACATATGCATTTTATTTAGCAAGCATGCAAATAAAAAGCATTCTCGTGTTACGCATCACGTTTGAGCTTCCCCAACAACCAATGAGGTTCATTCTCGTGTTACGCATCACGTTTGAGCTTCCCCAACAACCAATGAGGTTCATTCTCGTGTTACGCATCACGTTTGAGCTTCCCCAACAACCAATGAGGTTCATTCTCGTGTTACGCATCACGTTTGAGCTTCCCCAACAACCAATGAGGTTCATTCTCGTGTTACGCATCACGTTTGAGCTTCCCCAACAACCAATGAGGTTCATTCTCGTGTTACGCATCACGTTTGAGCTTCCCCAACAACCAATGAGGTTCATTCTCGTGTTACGCATCACGTTTGAGCTTCCCCAACAACCAATGAGGTTCATTCTCGTGTTACGCATCACGTTTGAGCTTCAGCGAGAACCAATGAGGTTCATTCTCGTGTTACGCATCACGTTTGAGCTTCCCCAACTACCAATGAGGTTCATTCTCGTGTTACGCATCACGTTTGAGCTTCAGCAAGAACCAATGAGGTTCATTCTCGTGTTACGCATCACGTTTGAGCTTCCCCAACAACCACTGAGGTTCATTCTCGTGTTACACATCACGTTTGAGCTTCAGCGAGAACCAATGAGGTTCATTCTCGTGTTACGCATCACATTTGAGCTTCCCCAACAACCAATGAGGTTCATTCTCGTGTTACGCAGCACGTTTGAGCTTCATCGAGAACCAATGAGGTTCATTCTCGTGTTACGCAGCACGTTTGAGCTTCCCCAACAACCAATGAGGTTCATTCTCGTGTTACGCATCACGTTTGAGCTTCAGCGAGAACCAATGAGGTTCATTCTCGTGTTACGCATCACGGTTGAGCTTCCCCAACAACCAATGAGGTTCATTCTGGTGTTACGCATCACGTTTGAGCTTCCCCAACAACCAATGAGGTTCATTCTCGTGTTACGCATCACGTTTGAGCTTCCCCAACAACCACTGAGGTTCATTCTGGTGTTACGCATCACGTTTGAGCTTCCCCAACAACCAATGAGGTTCATTCTCTTGTTATGCATCACGTTTGAGCGTCAGCGAGAACCAATGAGGTTCATTCTCGTGTTACGCATCACGTTTGAGCTTCCCCAACAACCAATGAGGTTCATTCTCGTGTTACGCATCACGTTTGAGCTTCAGCGAGAACCAATGAGGTTCATTCTCGTGTTACGCATCACGTTTGAGCGTCAGCGAGAACCAATGAGGTTCATTCTGGTGTTACGCATCACGTTTGAGCTTCCCCAACAACCAATGAGGTTCATTCTCTTGTTACGCATCACGTTTGAGCGTCAGCGAGAACCAATGAGGTTCATTCTCGTGTTACGCATCACGTTTGAGCGTCAGCGAGAACCAATGAGGTTCATTCTCGTGTTACGCATCACGTTTGAGCTTCAGCGAGAACCAATGAGGTTCATTCTCGTGTTACGCATCACGTTTGAGCTTCCCCAACTACCAATGAGGTTCATTCTCGTGTTACACATCACGTTTGAGCTTCCCCAACAACCAATGAGGTTCATTCTCGTGTTACGCATCACGTTTGAGCTTCCCCAACAACCAGTGAGGTTCATTCTCGTGTTACGCATCACGTTTGAGCTTCAGCGAGAACCAATGAGGTTCATTCTCGTGTTACGCATCACGTTTGAGCTTCCCCAACAACCAGTGAGGTTCATTCTCGTGTTACGCATCACGTTTGAGCTTCTCCAACAACCAATGAGGTTCATTCTCGTGTTACGCATCACGTTTGAGCTTCCCCAACAACCAATGAGGTTCATTCTCGTGTTACGCATCACGTTTGAGCTTCCCCAACAACCAGTGAGGTTCATTCTCGTGTTACGCATCACGTTTGAGCTTCCCCAACAACCAGTGAGGTTCATTCTCGTGTTACGCATCACGTTTGAGCTTCAGCGAGAACCAATGAGGTTCATTCTCGTGTTACGCATCACGTTTGAGCTTCCCCAACAACCACTGAGGTTTGTTTTTGCACGTCAAGCTGGTTCTCTTGAGCTTCTGTTTATGTTCGCTGATCAATATTTACTGAAAAGAGTAAATATAATCTGTTCATCATATAAAGCGATTGAGTTTGGACTAAACCATTCAATTTGAATGGATTCGTTTTATGATCTCTTTTTTTCAAAGTGGTAGTTGCGTAGGCTGCCAATGGAGGGACAGAAATCTCTTAGATTTAATAAAAGAAAAGATCTTAATTTGTGATCCAAAGAGTCTTCGAAAAGTCTTACGGGTTTGACCAAATTTTCATTTTGGGATAACCTAACCCTTTAATTTGTGTTTTTTTAATGTGAATTTCTTGGTTTTAGTGAAGTATATGTCAATTAATTAATTTAGAAAATGTGTATGTATATATTTGAAAAATATACATTTTGCACATAATCTAAAGGTGAATGGTACCTTGTCTTCTTGCCTGCATGTCCAGGTTGGAGAGGAGGTTCTGCCTCATCTGCACATCTCCAGCAAGAGTGAATGTGTAGGATAGCAAGGCGCTGACGTAAGTGTTGGTATTGTTACGCGAAGCCTCCCTTAGACACGCAAGGCTTTTCTCCACCATGGGATCCTTACACAGCACATAAAAGACTCAATGAGTGTCTGCTTCCTTCATTAGTCACATTATCTGTATTGAGTTAAATTGATCTGTGACTACTAGAGTCCATCCCTTACTCACAGAGTTCTGTACGCCTAATTCCAGCAGCGCTGCAGTGATGTATGCAGAGAGAGTGACTTCATCGCTGACGCCACCCTGTGAGAGCAAAAGCATCATCATCCCATCTTCAGCACTTCAATCTCCATCTAACTGACATTTCCAGAGTGTAAAATCCAGGACCACCAGACTAAAGAGCCGTTTTCCTCCCGTAAATGATCCATTACCTCTCCGAATCATATTTTTTGAAACCGTATTTGATATTTACTTCTCTATTTTATATGTAGAACATGAGAAGATTGAATCCTTACTCTATGCGGATGACATTAGAACGTCAAAAAATGATTAATCAATTGAAGAACATGATATTTTTTGTTTTCATTGTTTTCAAAGGATACAACTTATTATATAGCTTATACAGTGTATAAACATTGACCTCACTAAATACTGGTAAGGTAAATACTTTTTAAGATATGTTCTCTGAAAACATGTCACATTATCCTACAGAACTTTATGTAATCTTGTTTTAGACATTGAAAATAAGACAACATATCAAATAAATTCCTACGTTTTGTCGTGAAAGCACACAGGAGTATGAGCTCACTATAGCCTTCAAAAATTAAGAAGTTGAAATCTACGGACATACTTCATCTGCCTCCCAAGCACACACAGACTTGTTGTATAAAACATGATTATCCAATAAGCCCCTACTTCCCACCGCAAAAGAAAAGCCCTGCAGATACCAATGCTCAGTTCATGTATGCTGTCAAACCCTATCAAATGAAAGCTTGATGGAGGATGTTTTATAGGCTTGATAGAATATCCCTGCCAAAAAAACCAAACATCTGGACTAAAACTCCCTACTCAAGCTGGTGTTTCTGGCCAAAACTCTTATAAAGAAAACCCAACCAGCTTAGGAGACTACCCTGTTAAAAAAACATATGCTGGATAGGTACGTTTTGAAGCATGGCAGCTGGTTTGAGCTGGTTTATGCTGGTCCTTGGTTGGTCATGAGCTGATTATAAGCTGGTCCTGAGCTGGAGCTAGTTGCTTAGGACCAGCTGAAACCAGCTGCCATGCTTCAAAACATACCTATCCAGCATATGCTGTTTTTTTTTTTCAACAGGGCAACTAGACCTGATTAAAACAGCTGTGACTTTAGGCTGGTTTAAGATATTTTTCAGTAGCAGATAAAGGACCTGAGCACGACTCTTCTGATCTCACCATCATAGCAATGTGGAAAAGCCTCCCAACAGAGGCGAAGCAGCCGTTGTCCTTCTGCTGTCGACCCAGCCAATCCTTTGCCTGGTTGATGTTGGTCTGATCTATAAATACATACTGCTTTGCCCCACCAAAAGCCTTCATCACAAATGCAGTTAGCCTGAGGAAACAATAAAAATTGCTGTCAAATTCCCACACTTCAGAAAAGTCCACATTTAGGAAGCAGGAATCCACATGGTAAGGCCTAGGTTAGGCAACTGAATGCTTTCATTGTCTCTGTTTCAGACTCACCAGGTGTTACCAGAAGGATCATTTGCCCCAAAAGCGCTGTAAGATCCGTCATAATGCTTGTAAGTCAGCTCTCTTTGATAGCCTGTGACGCAAGAAGGTTATTATTACAATATTTCTCTTATCAAGTTACCATCAGTGTTGGGGAGTAACTAGTTACATGTAACCAAAAAAAAGTGTAATTAAATTACAGTTACTTATGAAAATGTTAACGATTTTAAAGGGGGTTACATCTGAATATTTTCTGCTTTGCCTCTTTTTGATGTGCACGATGCCTCCTGTCATTTAAAGGTTGTTTAGTAAAGCGATGCTATTCTGATGCTTCTGATTGTTTCTCTTGTTTGAATTTCCCGCGCAACACGTCTGCCAATTACATCAATCCACACTGCCGCTGAAAGCTTTAAACGACAACCGGTCTGAGAGTTAAAAATGCTTTACAGTGCTGGAAACTGTAATAAATTGAATCCAGGAATTAGACAAGGGCGCAAATATAACAGTTCAGTGTAAATATGTTTGCCAATTATTAAAATGCTATCGAAGGTTTCAATGTTGGACCTGAGGAAGCATCTCCTATGATGAACGTTAACCTGAAGCGCCACCTAGTGGACAAATCTCTCTCTTAGCTTGTCCCGTTTTGACTTGCAAAATAGAGCTATTTAACGATTGGTCATTGAGTCTAAACAATATTTTAGGTGGAATAAAGCTTTTTTTAGAGGTTAACCCTGCCTGGTTTAAATGTTTGAAAATGATTAACAGTTGAAAAGTAATCCAATGTAATCAGTTACATTACTTTAATAAAGTCATTGAAATAGTTACATTTTAAATAGGGTAGCTTACATTTCCAAAATAACCTTCCCAACACTGGTTATGATTCACCACTGAGTTTATTAATCAAATCCAGCTGATGCTTGAAAAACGCTAAACCAAATAACTGCAAAAAATAGACTGTAATTTCCTAACAGTATGTATCTCTTTACCATTAAAACTATATACATATATATGTATTCATAAATAGTATTTACTGTTCTGTAAGGTGCATTAATACATTAATAATCTCTTATTTCATAACAGATTTCCTCACCGCTCTCCAGGAAGGTTCTGGCTCGGTCTTTAATCTCAGGAGTGAGTTGCCCGCTGCTCTCCAGGTACTGAAGGATGTAAATATTAGGGGCAAAAAGCAGCATGTTCTGCTCCCCACAGCCGTACGGCATAGCCAACAGATTACCAATGTTCTTCAAAGCACGACCCATCAGATCACCTACGGTCCAAAGAACCAGGAGCATACAACCATGATTGATAAACCTTCTAATGAGAGGAATTATATTCATTACATATTACACATAATGTGATGCAGCAATGAATGTACATCATGTACATTTCCCAGCATATCTTTAGGCTCACCCAGAACAGTGACGAAGCTTTTGGCAGAATCCTTGACAAAAACGTTGGGTAGAGTGAGAGAGACGGATGTCTCCTGTGAATTGTCTAATGGAATAGAGAAAAAAACTCATGTTCATGCTGTATTTTACTACAGACAATCATTTTCTCTCATGTCTTGAGAAAAATTAGGAAAAAAACATGCAGGAAGGTTTAAAAGGAAAAACCGGAAGCCTTTTTGAAACTTTTTCATTTGAACATTTATCCATTGCAATACCTTGCCTCATAGGTATGGAAGCTTATGGGTAGCGGTATTCAATTTAAAATGCAATATGCAAAATGGCAATGTATTTCTGTATTTCAATTGACATTTTCCATACCAAATGTGCAACGTTTGGAGCAAAATGCCAATTCAAATTCAATAAAACTGACTACACTAGTTTAAACAATATTTTAACATTTAATAAGTTGCAAAATGAAAACGTATTACAGAAATTATTAGATATGTTCAAGCAAAAATTTGTTATTTTTCGTAATTGCATTTTCACTTGCCGTTAAAGGTGCTGTATGTAAGTTTTTCACTTTACTAAAGCATACAAATACCATAAGATATTTTGCAGATATTTAGGAAATATGCTTGTTTCTCCGAAAGATAAAGCTACAGCCAGTTATTCTACTTTGAAATGTGTGTTCCGTGTCGGTCTGTGTGATGCCACACGCCGCCAGTTTACCCAATCGAATTTCGACACCCCAGGTTGCCAGTTGGCGGAAAACAGCATATTGGAGCAGCCATGGAAGCCAGCAAACAATGATCTCAGATTCTCAAGCTGGCAACACGCATCGAGTCTGAGGAGGAAACGACGATCTCCAATATTTTGAATTTGGACTGCAGTGCCTATTTCGACCACTAGCTGTCAGTCCGACATACCGCACCTTTAAGACACTTGCGTGTCGCAAAATTTGAATTGAAAATGCAATCCGAACTGATCACAAGTGGACAATACAGGTGTAAACAGGGTCTAAAAAGTTTTGAGCTTGTCTACCTTCGACCACTTCCAGAGGTAGTCGTAAAAGCATTCGAATGGATTGCTCATGTGGCCGGATGCACATGGGAAGCGCACTAGCCAGATGGGACTTAAACTTTCATCGATTAGATTTAAAGATCTGAAAAAGCCCAAACATTTAGCCACCCATAGAATAGGGGAGGACAAGGACAAGAAGAGACCAGGTGTAAACGGCAATGTGTCTCCCTCATCTGCTTGTGATCCGATGGACTAAAACGCATCTTAATACCAGGTCCATAGACTTGCACTGTAAGTACATTACTGTAAAAGGGATATTTGCTTATTATTTACAAAAGTGAAGGTCAAAATTAGGTAATTGGCAGCATGTCACAGACCTTAACTTCTATTAAAGCTGGAATAAATTAGACAACACAACACACGGTAATGCTACTAACCTGTTAAGCAGATGAGTTCATTCTGAGTGACCGACTCTTTAGTTCCCTCCGCCTGAGGTAGACAGATTTATTTACAACGTTATGTGCATTCTGCTAACTATTTTACAAAGACCCAAAACAATATCCAAATAGCTATTATCTAAAAATAAAATAACACTGGTTTCCTTTAGAATAATGGCCATTGCTCAAACAGTATGACAGAGGAATCTGTTTTAGGAACACATACAGTACAGGCACGTACCTCCACCAGAACGCTCTGCATCACAGTATCAATTCTGCCTTTGTCCGGAAAAGTCACCACTTCATTGCCACACAGTTTTGGGGTCTTCACCGCCTCAGCGCGCACTGTAATGTTCACCTTTCCTGTAAAACACACACCACTACACAATGACCCTCTGTGTGGATTTAAGTTACAGAAATACCAAAGTGCACTGGGGCCTGCAATAATAAACTCTGTGACAGTCAAGGCAGGATGTGTTAAAGGGATAGTCCACCCCAAAATAATCATTCACTCACCCAAACCTGTAAGATTTTCTTTGTTCTGTGGGACATGAAAGAAGATATTTTGAAGAAAAACAGTTTTGGTTCCCATTGACTTCCATTATACGAGCAAAAAAATACAATGGAAGTCAATGGGAACCAAAACTGTTTGGTTACCAACATTCTTCAAAATATCTTCTTTTGAAGAAAAACAGGTTTGGAACGACATAAGGGTGAGTAAATGGTGAGCTATATCCCTTTAAGGCATTCCTTTTTTTAAGCGTGATACAAAGCCCTGGTGCTAACATGATCAGACATGAAATAAACTTCAGTTTGTGCAACCAAATTGAAATTGAAATGAAATGGCTTATACATAGAAGTCAAAAGTATCTGGCTTACCCAGGGCAGAAGGTGTAACAATCCACTGGAAGGTTTTGCTCTCTTCAGAACAAATACACTGAGTGTATGTACAACCTTTACACGGCTGAGCTGTGAACTGCTGTGAGTCTGCCAGCGTGACCTTCACCTTTATTAAAAGACACAGAGATTTGTATAGCCGGACTACAGGAAATGGTCTTACTACAAATGCTTGCAAAACCACTTACCATGATACATTCGGGGAGGTAGTTGAACACAGAGGCTTTGAGAGTGAACGTCTCCTCACGGATAACAGAGTAAGGGAGGGTGAGGCTCACAAAGAAGGGCTTGAAAGCAGTGAAATCGATGTTGGGGGCCAGTCCAAACCCGACAGGGGATGTGCAGAAGGCCCCAGCTGCCCATTTAGTGATGGTGTCCGGGACAGTCTTTGCAACATTTACAGATCCTGATTTCCTGGTGAGTTAAAAAATACAGTATATAGTGGTTCTGTATATACTGCATACAGTAATCCAAATAGCAATATAAAAGTGTGCAAGGTACAAGATACACACCCCACAGGGATAAGATCCCATATCCAGGTTTCCGGAAAAAATTTGCGGATCTTCTCAGCAGGATTTCGCTGTTTTGCACCAAAATCTACTCCTGACGGGGCCTCATCTAAGGCTGACACCCCAGCATCAGCAATTGCTGGACCTGTATGAATTGATAGTTTGTAAATCCAATCAGATTAAAAAAGGGCATTTCCAAATCCTAAACAAAAGCATGTTACTTACTTGCTTCCATCATCAGGTATTTCCTATTCACATTACAAACAACAGGTGCTTTCACATCAGAGTTGGTAGCGATTCTGATTCCAACGTCCTAGAAAAAAACAGTTCTGTGACTGTGTGTGTATGATAGATAGTGTACATGACATTGGAAGACCTCTGAAATAAGAAGTGTTGTCTATCTTACTCTAAAGACGTTGTAGACATCACTTTTGAGGCTGTAGTTAGGGTAATAGATCATGCGCCTGCGCCTGCTCATCTCATCAATATTTAAAGGTTCGAAATGCCGGCAGGGGATAGGTTCCATTTTCTCAATGTCGTATCGGTACTCTGACAAAATCTGGACTGGTAACATTCCAAAGACCTGTTGAATAAATGATATTGAGCCGTAGGATTGACAATACAATCTCTTATTGAATAAATAAAAAATGGCATATTTCATTACATCTCATGAATTTTTAAATATTAATAAACAGTGAAGCAGCTGTCAAAATATTTCCCAATATTAAAATATTGTTACATTTTTAAGAACTCATATTTGTAATGTCATGTTAACCAATTCATATTTTCATTACACCACGTTTTATTTTAAAATATTAATAAACTGTGAAGTTTTTCAATATTAAAAATATAGTTTTTTTACCAAGTAAGAAGTAATTACATATTTTGTTTTTAAAATGTTTTTATATTTATACTTAAAAAATAATTTTAAGTATATCTTATTTATTACTGCTAATAATATTTCTAATGCCACGTGTAACCACCAAGTAAAAAGTAATAACATATTTTCTTTACATTACATTAAAAAGCTTGAATGTTTTTATATTAATAAGCAGTGAAGCAGTTTTGTTAAAATATTTTCCAATATTAAAATATTGTTACACAATATTTGTAATGTCATATGTTGTATAACCAATTAAGTAAAAAATAATAAAATATTTTCATTACACCACGTTTTATTTTTAAATATTAATAAACAGTGAAGCAGCTGTCAAAATATTTCCCAATATTAAAATATTGTTACATTTTTTAGAAATCATATTTGTAATGTCATGTTGTTTAACCAATTAATATTTTCATTACACCACGTTTTATTTTAAAATATTAATCAACTGTGAAGGTTTTTTTAAAAATAGTTTTTCAATATTAAAAATATAGTTTTTTACCAAGTAAGAAGTAATTACATATTTTGTTTTTAAAATGTTTTTATATTTATACTTAAAAAATAATTTTAAGTATATCTTATTTATTACTGCTAATAATATTTCTAATGCCACGTGTAACCACCAAGTAAAAAATAATAACATATTTTCATTACACCACGTTTTATTTTAAAATATTAATAAACTGTGAAGTTTTTTTTTTTAATATTTTAAAAATTAGTTTTTTAATATTAAAAATATTGTTTTTTACCAAGTAAAAAGTAGTAACATATTTTCCCCCACATCATGAATTTTGTTTTTAATTCTTTTTTTTAGATATTAATAAACAGTGAAGCAGTTTTGTTGAAATATTTTAAGAAACAATAATAACCAAGAATTGTATTATTTTAATGAGGCTATTCTTTTTTTTCATTATAATATCTGGACAGCTGTATCATTTTTTTTTCTTCATGCCCCCCCCCCCCCCCCCCCCAAAAATCGAAATGAGAATTGAAAAACATGCTTATTCATGATGTGACATACAGAGTCTGTATTGAGCTCGGCCTCGGGCCTCAGCAGCAGCACGCTCTGATCAATGGCCCGAACGGAGCACAGGGAGCCAGGACTGGCTTTCAGGTTAAGAGATGTCTTCTCTCCAGGTAATGCGGTGAGAGACGAGAACTTTAAAGACACCTGTAAAAGCACACATTCATGATAAAAAAAGAAATGCATAAAAGCTTGAAGGGCGCATTGAATTCGGAAATGGGATTTCATGACCTTGTTTGGCAAACATTCTTCAATGGGGAAGTTCATACTGTCCGCTACTGCTTCTCCGCTGGGAAGAACCGTGTAAACCACCACCTGAGCGAACGGAGTCAGAGCTGCTGTCTTCTTCAGTGGGAATCTCAGCTCTCCTTTGTTTTCTTTTATGAGAAGAGAGAGAGACCATTTGTGAAAACAATACACTATACAGAAGAATGTAAATGCTCGTTTAAATGAGCTGAGTACCTTTTCCAGTCTTCACACTCACGGACATACGGCCATTTTTAGCCATGCTGCCTTTGGAAAGGACCTGGGAAGCACAAGGTAGATAATCAATGTCTGACCATTTATGTAATGCGACACAGCTCTACAACTTGTCTAACATTGCGATTGTTTTTCATCATCATTTCTCCTAGTGTAATACAGCGTCACCCTGCAAAATGTAGGAAACGGCCAGAAACACTGATATTAAAATTCTGGCCAATTATTTTCATATTATGGCAGCAATAAATGGCTGATATTGAAAGTCGAAACTATTTTGTCGAAATAAATTAAAACTAGGCATCACAACGTTATACTGCTCTACAATATGAAAAAAAAAAAGGTTATTAATTTTTGAGATATGCTAAATATTATATTTAACAGTGTTAAAACATTTTTAGTGTAAAATTAAATGTAAGTGAGCATTAATCTAAATGTAAGCTTGAACAATTAAATGATATAATATAAAGGTTATAATGTTCCAATATAAACCTATACCGATAAATCTCTAATATTGGCTAATAACCGATATGGAACTGATATATTGTGTCAATGAGCTTGTTGAGCAATAAAACAAATAACCAAGCAATTGATGGACAAATAAAAAAAGAGCGTCAATATTAAACATACAATGTAGAAGAAATCCAAGGTTTTCTGGCCTGGTTTCAATGCATTGCCCTGAATGATGTAACTGGCCACCACAGTTGCATCACTTTTACAGCTGAGCTTCTCTGGAGCGTTCTCCAGCATCAGGAAACTTTTGCTTTTGGAGTGAAAAGGTCTCATGTTGAGATGGTCTGATGGATAATAAGCATCACCCCAATAATTATTCTGCACTTTAACTCCCTTATATTGGACCTGGAGAGAAAAAAAAACGTTTGCAAATCATTCTACTGCACATGTGAAATATTACAGTATATTGAATTATGTACATAAGTTATAAAACAAAAACACTACTAGCCTTTAAAGACACAGGGTTTTCCGCCCACTCTGAAGTGTTGAAAGAGAAGCTGGCGGTACCAGTGCTGTCTGTCATCAGTGTCACTATAAATGATGAATAACCATAATTTACAGAGAGATTCATCGTCTCATTTTTCATCGGACTGGACCGTTGATTAGTGGCCGCAACCTGTTAAAAAACACGTAGAGAAAGATACAAGCTAACACTTCCTGTACACAATACGGCTATGCTAACTGCTAAACAGTTTGTTTATTAATGCTAACAACAGTTACAGCACCACAGTTAACTCTATAAAGATGGTTGTTATGAACACATCTGGACTGAAGAGTTGCTTTTGGAGCAGCTGTTACCTTTCCCTTAAAGACCATGCCAGGCCTGTATGTATTTGGTGTGTCCACAAAGTTAACATAGACATAATCAAAGGAAAATGTAGCTGTGGTAGTACCCGACATAGTTATCCCTGGAGGAACAAAAGACTGTGTTTCATTACTCTATTAAGGAGAATTCAAATGGACAGCAGCAGTTGTTGTACACTCTCACCTGTTCCAGACTCGTCAACTTCACACTTCACTTGTAAATTTCCTCTGAATTGTGAGCCAAAATCTGTCACATTGATCACCCAAGACGCACAGCCAGTCCTGTCAGTCTAAATAAACAAGAATGAATGAGGCATGTTTTTTCATAAGGGTAATTATTAAAGAAATAATATACTTTTATAATGTTTTCAGACGTTTTGTATGATAATTGCAATTAAATGAAAATCTATTGCAGTTTCAATTTATATTAAATGCAATTAGCTGAACTTCTTGAACCACTTAATTACGACTTATCTTTATATGTAATTTCATAATGGCTTATTATTTCATAATTATCAAAGGACAATTACTATATGGTTAAAGTGTACTGCCAAATATACTGACAAAAATGAAAAGCACATTTAAAATGTATGAACTTTAAATATAAAATTGAATAACATAATACAGTTAAAATTATTATATGTTAGCCAACACATACAAATAAGTGCACTTCTTTAAAGCATGACAACTATTTTTTTTAAATATGTACTTTAAAGTAAAACTTTACAAAGTGTTAAGAAACCTTCTTGAACGTGTATTCTATTTCATTACAGTATGCTTAAGTGGCCTTTTATTTAATTAATATTATAATAAATGCAAGTACAGTTTACTTTTAACATTTTAAGTACACTACAAGTGCACATCCAATACAATCAAGAGCACTGCTTTTTCACAAAGGGAGTCTAACAGCAGATTTTATATAGCATATGCTGTTCATAAAACAAGTTGTGAAATGACTAAGAAATTACACAGACAATTATTGTCAGCTATTATAGCATTACTATCAGCTCATTGTTATTTCTTAATAGGATGCTTAATAGGATAAATGCTAATTATTACAGTGTTCTTAGGATTACACCAGGTAACAGTTTTGTGTGTGCAGAAGGTAGCTTACCATCATTGAATATTTCTTGCATATGTCAACCTTTTCATTAAGAGTTTTATAATAACGGTAAACCCGGGAATGCGCACACACTTCAGCACTCGCAGACCCCAGCACAGGCTTCCCATAAGTGTATCTACAGAAAACAAGTTGTTTTTTATCAGGCTGAACGTATCACTGAAACACAGGTGTATGCCTGTTTTTTCTGTAAATAACTGAACATTATTTGAACAAATTCTTACTTTGCACAAACTTTCAGAGTGACCTCTTTGTCCAGGGCAGTTATACTAGTTGGAAAATCGATTTTCACTTCATATTTTGGCAGAACTAAAAAGAGACATGTGGGAAAAAAAACTACTATATATATATAGCTGATCAATATTGGATTAACACATAAAAGCTGATCTCTAGTTCTGACCATATTCTTTAATTTCAAAGTTGTGTGATGTTTGTTGGTTCTTCTCATCATAAGCAGTGATCGTGTAGAAACCCTGAGTGGCTTCTGGAGATATGGAGTGAAACAGGTCCAAAATGCCACTCCTTGTTGACTGATTCAACCACTGACCAATGCGATTCGAGTTAGGGTCCTAAACAACAGTTGCACGTAATGAAAAAATGCATTTAAGTAAAGTAGCAAACAATGGCCCGATATTGAAAGATTTTATACCTGGAGTTCTACGGTTTGAAACTGCAAGAGAAAGACAGAAGAAAATAACTGCAGTTAGATCAGAAGAACAATAATATATTTTGCCAGTATAAATATAAATAAATATATATTTTTCACGTAAACTGAATTAAATTTACCACTTGATTGCGAGGCAAGAAATTGAAATCCAGAGACACAATGCGAAATTTAGCTAGAGAAGAGAAAATGTGAGAGAATATTAACACATGCGATACAGAAAGATTCACAGGTTCAGATTAGTAATGACAACTGGAAATATTACTTGTTTGTCCAGGCTTGTAGATAGGCCTGTCTGATTGGATGAAAAGAAGATCTTGGGAGGGTTTTATGAGAATCTGAGTGGTTTTGTCCAGGGATGTGTTGGGTCCTTGGATTACAACATTGACGGATGCCACAGACTCCACATTGACGAGAGGGACCTGGAAGATACAAATAAAAAGTCCAACTCCGTGATGTAACTCCACTTAGTGAATGAAAACATCATCAAGACCGCAGGGACCACTGAACAATTCCATAGTGTGCAAAATGAATAATAAATACAAATTTCAGGGTTTTACTCGCACAATATATCTCATCATGGATATGTTCTTTAAAAGGAACACACAGTTGAGTTTTACCGTTTTCAAATCCATTCAGCCGATCTCCGGATCTGGCGGTAGCACTTTTAGCATAGCTTAGCATAGACAATTGAATCTGATTAGACCGTTAGCATCTCGCTCAAAAATATGACCAAAGAGTTTCGATTTTTAAAACTTGACTCTTCTGTAGCTACATTGTGTACTGACGGAAAATGAAAAGTAGTGATTTTCTAGACTGATATGGCTAGGGACTATACTCTCATTCCTGCGTAATAATCAAGGCGCTTTGCTGCCGTACCATGGGTGCAGCGGCGCAATGATATTACGCAGCGCCTGAAAATAGTCCCCAGCACGCTCTCTGTGCAAGCAGGTTGTCACGTTGGTTATGTTGACGGAAGTTAGCCTATTTTCAGGCGCTGCGTAATATCATTGCGCCGCTGCACCCATGGTACGGCAGCAAAGCTCCTGTATTATTACGCAGGAATGAGAGTATAGTCCCTAGCCATATCGGCCTAGAAAATCGCAACTTTTTATTTTCACGTTGTACCTGCAGAAGAGTCAAGTTTTAAATAGGAAAAATATCGAAACTCTTTGGTCATTTTTGAGTGAGACGGTCTAATCAGATTCAATGATTTATGCTAAGCTATGCTAAAAGTGCAACCACCAGATCCAGAGATCGGCTGAATGGATTCGAAAACAGTAAAACTCAACTGTTTAACTCTAGGGGAGTTGGAAAATGAGCCTATTTTCAAAAAAAGTCGTCTGTTCCTTTAACATGGATAAAGTGTTGTTCAGACATGTATACAAAAGGCCATGATCTTTATGACCAGATACATTAGAGTACTCTCTGTTCTGTTAAGCTATATTGAGTATACCGACCTTAAACTTGACACATTTGTAGAAATTCTTTGTAATAGAGCCCTGTTGTAGAACGGACACGTTCGCATTTTCAGACCTCAAAGTTACCACTAGAGAAAGTGTATTTTTGGGCTCATGGATCTGTGCACACAGAGTCTCCGTGCTGCCACTCACTGCCTGGGAAGTGACAGCAACGAGGTATATGCTGAAAAAAGACAAAACACAAAGAAATATAGGACTTACGAGTACATTGCATAAACCATACAATCACACAAAAATGGTTTTATAGTATAACTTTAGTGTTGCATGAGCCTAGGGTGGTTTTGGGTGAATGAACAGTTGAGGAAGTGACTCATCATTTCTTTAACTGTGCCTGGAATGCCGGGAGTCTTTAGAGATGACTGCACTTGCAGTCAAAAAAAAATTAATAATAAAAAAGTTGTGTAAGTGGTTGATGCAGTAAATCTGCACTATGAATTACCTTAGGCTTTCACACAGTGAAAAATTAGCACTGAAAAGGCGTGGTAACCTTTCCCTTTCAGACACAAAATTTATGGGATTGTTTAAAGGCAATAATCAATATAACAATGATTTGTTTTGTGTCGATGAATGTATCCAAACAGTTGCTCACCTGTCTAATAAAACACACAATATATTAAAGCGTCTTTGGTGTTTCCATGGTTTCTACAAAATAAAACGAGGGTAACGGTAACGGTAGTGGTTTTTGGGTATTTTAATCACATTGTGCCTTTAAATTAACCATGCAAGGTTTGCGCTAGTCAACTTAGGCCTACTGGTATTTTCACCATTATTTAAAAGCATGTCTTAACCCATTTTATGCCTGTGTTGCATTATTTAGTGTGATGTGTGAGACTGGTGGTGTTTTGTGTTTGTATGGGTAACACTAGGCTCTTTCTTTAGGTTGTTACTGAGTTGCTAGAGAGGCCAATATTGAATTTAACTCACAGATTTAATAGGCATTTTATTATAATATTATGTATGTCAAATATGGTGAGTAAAATGCTCCTTATAATGCTTGCAACCTCGTCAATGTATCTCTTTTTACCGTAAATATAAAATGTTTACAGAGTGAGAACACAAAAGTGCAGTTGTCCTTTCATCAGTGTTCACTGTAGTTGTGAAAGACGCTCGTCTAGTCCTCGACCCGCAGTTTTCCTCACTGCTCTACCTTCTGGTATTTGTGAAGATAATAATCATAAAGGTTCTTACGGATCAGTGGCTCCACTTGTTGACGACGATTGCAGCAGCAGCAGCGGCAATAGCGACAGCAGCAGCATCGTCATCCTGAGCAGTTATTCCGGAGAGAAATCACTGATATCAACATTCAAGTGCGCACTTTTATACACTTCTGCCTCCTCCCTGCCGACCCCACCAAGGCAAGGAAAGTTGTGAAACTGGTATGAGTAGTTGGATAAATTGGTATAAATTCCTCCTGTGTTGCGTAACAATAAATTGGAGTGATTCATTCAAGAGGCTGAATGAGTTACACTTTTTTGTTGTTTGCTTCTTTGACGAACAATCTGCATTGATCATTCAGTTATTTGACACTTGGAAATGTTATGCATTGCAAACAATAAAAAATAAAATAGACAAAGGACACATTAAAACTCTTATAAACTTTTTTATCAGGCAGGCACCATGTATGCCTTAAACCCTTGTTCCTCAAGTTTCACAACCTTAAACTATTAAAATACATCATAAACTACTGTTACTGAGGGTGTGACAGGACATTCTCTTCACCCACATGTTCAGTATGTATTCTATAAAATAATACTCAAAATATTATATAAATGTTGCATCCCACAAAGAAATAATCAAACGTTTAGTACACTGTAAAAATTATATGACCAATAAGTTATAGCAACATATGTTTACATTAACTCATCAAAATAAGTTCAGTTCAATAAGTCAGTTTAATGTAATTTCAAGTTGAATTGACTTAAACCGCCAAGTTGATTGTACTTAAAAATGTAAGGCTGTAATTGTTTTTTTTACAGTGTATAATGTGTAGATGAAAAGTTTTGTTAACAGTATATGTTTCATGCAGACATTACATTGGTTGACAAACAGATAACAAGGCTTAATATGACAAGCACTTCAGAAACAAACTGAAATATCATGTGGAAGAACATTTAACCATTAGAAAAATGCATGAAATATGCAGCTAAATTGCATTCAGTTTGAAATTGCTGTCTTTGCAACCATACACAGACAATATCAAGAGTCCTAAACCCAAGTTTGATTGTCATACATGGACAAAAGATCATGGCATTTAGTATTACATTTAGTATGTTTCGGATCACAAAAGGGTGTGGGTTCACACATGTGTATTTGGAATAATCTTAGATGGGGTGAGGAAAGCTTTTGTTTCAAGGGCACTACACCTCCAACACGGTGATTCAATAACGGACTGGATAATTGGTAAGGTGTATCTCTTCCCACTTCCTGCTAAACAAGTTGTAGATTTTTTTTTTTTTCATTTGTAATTTGGAGACTTGATGTACTGATTTTGCTGTTATTTTTTGTTGATGACCATGCCGAACAACAGTGCTCATTCTATTAGTCACAAGTTGTTCAGTGCCAAAATGAAAACATATGTAAATATATAGTATTTAGCTGAACGTCTCGGTTACGTATGTAACCCTCGTTCCCTGAGGAGGGAACGGAGACGTAACGTCAGTGACTAACGAATGGGGGTTTCGCCTAGAAGCCTATCATCTTCGAGATCTTAGAAAACGGCCAATGGCAGGCCAATGCCATGGGCATGCGGAATTTGCATAGCGTAGCTCCGCCCCACATCGCATTATGTTTACCTGCTGAGGAGCCAAGACTGAACTCCCGGCCATTTCAGCGGTACAGTGGAAGTGGCAGAGGGACGTTACGTCTCCGTTCCCTCCTCAGGGAATGAGGGTTACATACGTAACCGAGACGTTCCCTTTCGTTCAGTCACTCCGAGTAACGTCAGTGACTGACGAATGGGGGTCCCAATCTAATCACGCCACTCGGCTGTCGTCCAGTGCCCTGCGTAAGTGTGAGCTCCCTGTCGTAAGCTAGTACGGACGAAGGACTCCAACTTAGCACAGGAATACCAAGGTACACTGGGAAGCATATTCCAGGTGGAAGTATGCGCCAAGTGCCTACCCATAGGGAGGACTTAAGGAGACACATATGACCCGCGAGGGGCTGCATATGGAAGAACTCTGGGGTAACCAGCCGAAGGTGGAAATTTTACCCCCAGGGGAAGCAAGGGCTTGCCGAGGGAAATACACATGCTCGAAGAGGCTTACAGTGGAATACACATGTGGGGGTCGCCCATAGGGGGAACTATGCACACGGTGGCACCTAGCCTGACACGAGGGCCTGAGCGAGTGGGCAGATGCACAGGTGTCGGCATCGACATTCGAAAAGGCGTTTCGCTGTCAACATCCTGAACGGAAGCCTGTGAAGGGATCGGTTCAGGACGCGCAGGTCCAGGATCGGTCGTAACCCACCGGTTTTCTTGGGTACAATGAAGTAGGGGCTGTAGAAGCCGGACTTCATTTCGGCTGGAGGGACAGGCTCGATCGCACCCTTCGCCAGCAGGGTAGCAACCTCCGCACGCATGACTGGGGCATTGGGCCTCACCATAGTGTAGCGGACTCCCCGGAAGCGGGGAGGAGCCTGAGCGAACTGAATCGCATAGCCGAACCTGATGGTCTTTGCGACCCCGCGGGACAGTCCTGGAAGCTCTAGCCAGGCTCCCAAGAACTGCACCAGCGGGGACATGCGAACCACAGGCGTACCCCGGGTGGGGCAGCGAGACGGCGTGACCGGCCCAGACGTGGGAGGCGTAGCGTCCCGGTGTGGGGGCACGGTCATCAGCCGCGTCCTGACAGAGGAGACCAGGGAAGGACGTGCGTTCCACTGGGGTCTGCTCTGAGAGGAGACTGGCGTCAGAGAGGGACGAGAGTGGCGTGCCACGCGCAAGCTCTTTTTGTGAGAGAAAGCTCTGTAGAGTGCCGAAGCGCCAAGGGAAACACACACACAGCTGTTGCAGATCACTGCACAGATCAGCAGGCAGGCAATGTGAGATCGCTGGAATGCGCTGTAACACCAACACCGACTGGAGAGCTGCTCGTCTCGAAGAAGCTGACGATAACTCAGAAGGCTTGAGGAGTGAAGAGAGAGATACTCTTGGCTCCGAAGCAGAAACATAATGCGATGTTGCCAGCGTGCTTGTGACTGAACGAAAGGGAACTCCCAATTTCTGAAATGTGCCGCATATGGGTCAAAAACCATCCACTGGTTAAATAAAACACGTTTTGTGGAGGTAAAAGATCATCAATTTTGTATAGGTGAGAATGGAAATACCTGCCTAACATAACAGTAATAATCAATTTCTGTAATTACCTTTATAATTACCCTGTTGACCCTTCCCTTATACCTTAACCCATCCTTAAACCTATCTATACCAGCAAACCTGTCCCTAACTACCCATAGCCCACCGCAGAAGCACCAAAATTGTTCTGCAATGCAACAAACAAACTTTATGTAAGTTAAAAATACCTACTATAAAGTGCAACCATTTTAAGTACTTCAGGTTTCTTTTTTTAATTACTGTTTTTATTGTTTAACATTTATTTACTGCAGTGATACAGAACCGTGAGATTTGTCCTCTTAACCGCAACCACACAAATATTAATGAGGATTCACATTATTATAAAGTGCTTGACTATATTGTTTGAATAAGCAGATCTGTGCATTGTAAACCATGAACAAAAAGGACTATACAAATAAAATACAGAAGAAATATACAGTCCTATTGTACAATTCATAATCCGAAGGTACAGTTTTAGGTTATTTGATGACTTTGGTATTTTTCTACATCGTTAAATTTTACATTTGTTTTGTAACAATTGCGGCACCAAGAAGCAGCTGTGCCATGGCTCCCTCATTAAGGATTTGTACTGGACTGTCAAATGCAAGAACATAAACAAAAGTTGTTGGGTGTGTGTGTGTGTGTGCGTGCGTGTTACATAACAGAAGGGACGGAGACAAGTTGTACAAGTTAGTGATGTTTTATTGAGTACCAGATAGATGAACGGAAGTGCAGATGAGTGAGATGGAAGTTTGTGGGTGTCTGATGAAGTTATCTGAATGATAGTGACAGTCACCGGACAGTGACTGAGTGTGAGAGAGTGTCTTTTGTGCTGTGGGTGATTGCTGTGCTGATGGGATGCAGGTGATCGTGATTAGTACTCTGGTGAAGGTGTGCACTGTGATTGGATGACGTGGGAGCCTGACGTGTCTGTGACATAACCCCCCCCCCCTCCACGGCCCGCTACTAAGGGCCGAGGACCCCGACGTCGTGGTGGTCGGCCTCTACGCAGGCGCAGGTCTGTTGGGATGAGAGGCATGGAACGTTTCAAGCAGGTTAGGGTTGAGAATGTCATTTCTAGGTACCCACGAGCGTTCCTCGGGACCGTAGCCCTCCCAGTCCACGAGATACTCGAGAAGACCACCACGGCGCCGGGAGTCCAAGATGTCATGCACCTGGTATGCGGTACCGTCTTCTACGATGAGTGGAGGGGGGGCTTCAGCGGCTACACTAGGCTCTGTGGGAACAGAAACAGAGGGAAAGTGAGGCTTCAACAGGGAGACATGGAAAGTGGGATGGATCCTGTACTGTGGAGGTAGCTGGAGTTGATACGTGACTGGGTTGATCTGCTTCACGCTGGGAAAGGGGCCAATGAACCTGGGACTTAGCTTCCTGCATTGCAGACGCAATCTGATGTCCCTGTTGGACAGTCAGACCTTCTGACCAGGTAGGAACGTGGGGGCGTTGGAGCGCTCCCAGAACCAGTAGTCGATAGCTGGAACATCCGACGGTTCCCGGGACCAAGGGAACAATGGGGGTTGGTAACCAAGTACGCACTGGAATGGAGTAAGACTGGTGGTAGGTTGACGCAGGGAGTTCTGTGCGTACTCGGCCCAACCCAGGAACTGGTTCCAGGAGTCCTGGTGGCCGTGACAGAAGGTAAGGAGGAAGCAACCGATTTCCTGTATCTTCCTCTCCGTCTGCCCGTTCGTTTGTGGATGGTACCCAGAGGAGAGGCTGACGGTCACACCTAGGAGTGAAAAGAAGGCCTTCCAAACCCGGGAGATGAATTGAGGTCCTCTATCAGACACAATATCCTCATGGATTCCGTAGTAACAGAATATCTTGTTAAACATAAGTTCGGCAGTTTCCATGGCAGTGGGTAGAATCAGACGACATGACTTGGAGAATCTGTCAATGACTACGAGGATACATGTACAGTTGTTAGAAACTGGAAGGTCGGTGATGAAATCAACTCCTAGGTGTGACCAGGGTCGATTGGGAACGGGCAGAGGATGGAGCTTACCGGAGGGAAGATGTCGAGGGCTCTTTGAGATGACGCATTCCTTGCAACCCCTCATGTACCTTCTGATGTCAGATGCCATGTTGGGCCACCAGAAGCGCTCCTTCAGCAGCGAGAGGGTTTCATTGACCCCTGGGTGGCCAGTGCCCAGTGACGTGTGGATGAGGGGAGTGTGCCGTGTCCGTGGGATATACAGCCAACCTGGTGGGCAACCCGGCGGAGTGTTGGTGGAGACATTGGAGGAGGGCAATGTTTCCTCCGACCAGGTGATGGGATTCATGAACAGCTTTTCTGGAAGAATGGGTTCAGACTCCTTGGAATTCTCTTCGGGGTTGTAGAGACGAGAAAGAGCATCTGCCTATACATTCTTTGGGCCAGGACGATAAGAAATGGTAAAGTTGAACCGTGTGAAGAACAATGCCCAGCGGGCCTGGTGGGGATTAAGCCGTTTGGCATCTCTGAGGTATTCAAGGTTCTTATGGTCTGTGAGAACTAGGAATGGATGTTGAGAACCCTCCAACCAATGCCTCCACTCTTCCAGGGCCATCTTGATGGCGAGAAGCTCCCGGTTACCGATATCATAATTTACCTCCGCTGGGTTGAGTTTGCGGAAGAAGAAGGCACATGGGTAGAGTCTACTCGGGTTCCCCTGCTGCTGTGACAAAACGGCTCTCACTCCTGTGGTGGAAGCGTCTACCTCGACGACGAAGGGCTTAGTTGGATCTGGATGCATGAGGAGGGGAGCAGAGGTGAAAGCTTCTTTCAGTGTTTCAAAGGCATGAGTGGCAGCGGGATTCCAGGACAGAGACTTGGGCTTATTTCGTAGGAGATGAGTGAGGGGACATGAGATGATAATGTAGTCTTGGATGAAACAGCGGTAAAAGTTTGCAAATCCTAGAAATCTCTGGAGTTCTTTGATGGTTGATGGTGTGGGCCTGCACTGAGGGCTGATGGAAGGAGCACTTTTCGGCCTTAAGGTATAGCTGGAACTCCCTCAGGCGTTGCAGGACCTCCGCAACGTGGTGGCGATGTTCGGCACCTAATGTATGAAGTCCTGGAATACGGAGGGGGCATTGACCAGTCCATAGGGCATGACGAGGTATTCATAGTGTCCAATAGGGGTCACGAAGGCTGTCTTCCACTCGTCCCCCTCACATATCCGGATGAGGTTGTAGGCGCTGCGGAGGTCCAATTTGGTGAAAACAGTGGCACCACGGAGATGTTCCAGCGCCGTTGGAACGAGAGGAAGGGGATAGCGGAATTTGATGGTAATACTGTTGAGGGATCGGTAGTCGATACAGGGCCGCAAGCCTCCGTCCTTTTTTGCCACAAAGAAGAAGCTGGAAGCAGCAGGGGAAGTAGACGGACGGATGTATCCTTGGTCCAGTGCCTCCTGGATGTATTCTTCCATGGCCTTCTCCTCCGGTTGTGACAGAGGGTATATCTTTCCACGGGGCACTGACTCACCCGGAAGCAGATCGATGGCACAGTCCCATGGCCGATGGGGAGGCAGCTTGGAAACTCGCTTGGGGCAGAAGACATCGCTGAAGGAGGCGTAGCATGGAGGAATATCCACTGAACGATTCTCAACCGGACTCTCGATGGATGTTGTACACACTAGGATATCTTCGGTACGTGGAATGGAGGGAACAGGAAGAGCGGAGAAGCAGTTCGGGAAACAGCTATCGCCCCACTTCAGGATCTCCCCGGTATTCCATGAGATGACGGGATTGTTAGATTAGATTAGATTAGATTCAACTTTATTGTCATTACACAAGTACAGGTACAAGTCAACGAAATGCAGTTTAGGTCTAACCAGAAGTGCAATAGCAGCAAGTGCAGGATATACAGTGGTTTCATAAGTGCAGGACATGAATATGTACTGAATATATATAAAGACGGCTATTACTATAAACAGAATTTACAGATAGATATGTACTGAATATAATATACAGATGGCTATTACTATAAACAGAATTTACAGATAGATGTATACAATGATATGTTAGGCTAAGATGGGCAGTATAGCAATGGACGATATAGTGCAAATGAGCATATTCCAGTTAGGTATAGTAGTGCAAGATGCATATATGAACAGGTGTTACTGTAATAAACAGTCGGTAGTGCAAATGAACATCCAGTAGTGCAAATAACAAAGTGAAGGCAGATGTGAGGGGGGAGAGGAGAGTTAGCAGTATATAAGGGGAGTGGGATCAACGAGGGTTAGAGTTCAATAAAGAGACAGCTCTGGGAAAAGAACTGTTCTTTAGTCTGCTGGTCCTGGTCCGGAGGCACCTGAAACGCCTACCGGAGGGCAGGAGAGAAAACAGTTTGTGGGCTGGGTGAGAGGAGTCCTTAAGGATGCTGCGAGCTCAATGCAGACAGCGTTTCCTCTGGATGTGGTCGATGGCAGGTAGTGGAGTCCCTGTGATGCGCTGGGCGGTTTTCACCACTCGCTGCAGTGCCTTGCGCTCTGCAACAGAGCAGCTCCCATACCATACTGTAACACAGTTGGTCAGGATGCTTTCTATTGCGCAGCGATAGAAGTTCACCAGTATAGCCGAGGATAGCTGATTCTTCCTCAGTGTCCTCAGGAAGAAAAGACGCTGGTGAGCCTTCTTGACCAGGCTGGAGGTGTTGGTTGTCCAGGACATGTCCACCGAGATGTGGATCCCCAGGAACTTGAAACTGGAGACACGCTCAACAGCCATTCCATTGATGTGGATGGTGTCGTGTGTGCCTCTTGACTCTTTCCTGAAGTCCACGATGAGTTCCTTCGTTTTGGTGGTGTTGAGGAGCAGATTATTTTCAGTGCACCATGTGGCCAGGTGCTGGATCTCCTCCCTATAGGCAGTCTCATCGTTGTTGCTGATGAGTCCAATCACCGTAGTGTCGTCCGCAAACTTGACGATGGAATTAGATCCATACACAGGCTTGCAATCGGAGGTGAAGAGGGAGTAGAGAAATGGGCTTAGCACACAGCCCTGTGGTACACCAGTATTAAGTGTGATGGAGGTGGAGCAGGTGAAGCCTGATCGAACATTCTGGGGTCTGTTGGTCAGGAAGTCCAATATCCAGTTGCACATTGAGGTGTTGATGCCCAGGTCTCCAAGTTTGGCTATTAACTTGGTTGGGATAACAGTGTTGAATGCTGAGCTGAAGTCAACAAACAGCATACGTGCATACGTGTTCTTATTGTCCAGATGTGTGAGCACAGAGTGCAGTGCCAAGGAAACTGCATCCTCTGTGCTCCTATTGCTATGGTAGGCAAACTGGTGTGAGTCCAATGTGGATGGGAGAGAGTCTTTTAGATGTGCCAAGACCAGCCGCTCAAAGCACTTCATAACGATGGGTGTGAGTGCTACAGGGCGGTAGTCGTTAAGGCACATCGGGCTAGAGTGTTTTGGCACTGGCACAATGGAAGTGCATTTGAAGCATGTTGGTACAGTTGCTTGGGCAAGAGACAAGTTGAAAATGTCTGTAAAAACCCCAGCGAGCTGCTCTGCACATGCCCTGAGTACGCGTCCAGGGATGTTGTCTGGTCCAGCAGCCTTGTGCGGGCTGATTCGGCACAGTGCATTGCAGACATCTGTGGAGGAGAGTGTGATTGGCGAGTGGTCAGCTGAGGGTTTGGCCTTGGTGGCAGTTTCTCTGTTGTCCCTTTCAAAGCAAGCATAAAAGTAATTTAGCTCGTTCAGGAAGTTGATATTAGTGGCTGCGGGGGTGGAGTGGGTGGGTTTGTAGTCACTGATGGCCTGAATGCCCTGCCACATGCTTCAAGGGTCAAAGTTGGAAAAGTGTCCCTCTATCTTTAGCTTGTAGCAGTGCTTGGCCTCTTTGATGCTCCTCTTCAGGTTTGCTCTGGATGTGCTGTAGGCTTGTGCATCTCCTGATCTGAAGGCAGCATTGCGTGTCTTCAACAGGAGTCGCACTTCCCTGTTCATCCATGGCTTCTGATTAGGGTATGTGGTGATCTGCTTCTGGGTTGTAACACTGTCAATGGTGGTATTGATATAATCCAGTACAGAGGAGGTGTAGCAGTCAATGTCTGTGTGAGAGCCATTGGTGGCTTGGGAAGCAAACATACTCCAGTCTGTGTGTAGAAACCTTTCCTGGAGTATGAAATCTGCCCCCTCAGGCCACACCTTGATGGTCTTCACTGATGGCTTCACACGGTTGATATTTGGGGGTGAGGAACAAAGAAAGGTGATCTGACTGTCCCAGGTGGGGGAGGGGTGTCGCAACGTAAGCTCCAGCCATGTTTGTGTAAACATGGTCTAAAGTTTTGTTTCCTCTGGTGTGACAGGAAACATGCTGGTGAAATTTCAGTAGCACTGACTTTAAGTTTGAATGATTAAAATCACCAGCAACAATAAACGCAGCTTCCGGGTGAACAGTCTGTTGTTTACTGATGGCTGCGTGAAGTTCTTTTATAGCAAGCTTAGCATCAGCATCCGGGGGAATATAGGCTGCAGTTATAATGGTGGAAGTGAACTCCCGCGGTAGATAAAACGGTCTACATTTAACCATGAGAAACTCAAGGTTAGCTGAACAATGTCTCCCAACAATAGCAGAGTTTGTGCACCAAGCTTTGTTAATGTAAATGCACAATCCACCACCTCTGGTCTTACCGGAGCCATCTAATGTTCTATCCGCTCGGAGTGTGTGGCGTCCCGCTAGCTCAATAGCGTTGTCCGGTATTCCGCTGTTTAACCATGTTTCCGTGAATATTAAGACGTTACAGTTCAAAAATCTCTGGCTGTATGTGATACTGAGTCGAATCTCCTCCATTTTGTTCACCAGCGACCGTACATTGACAAGGAAAATGCTGGGTAAAGAGAGCCGGTGTGGTGTTAGCTTTAGCTTAGCTCTTAGTCCTCCGCGCTTCCCCCACCTTTGTTTACGCTCTCGACGCCGCCAGCGAGCACTTCCGCCTAGCCGGGTAGAGTGCATAGCCTCGGGTGTTCTTGTGATCTCAGGAAGGAGTCGAAGGTTGTCCATAAAACTGTCGGAAATTCGCAAACCAATATCCAAAAGCTCAAATCGGGTGTACGATGTAAAGGCACAACTGTTCTGCACGAACAGACCCGAAATGAGCAAGAAATATACCGCAACATTGCAGAATCTGGAGAGACCCCGAGCCTCGCGATGTACTCGCGCCGCCGTCATGCTGTAATGTGCTGCTCTAACCATGAGCGCCCTAAGATCACGTCAGCGGTGGATTCCTCCAGAACCAGTAAATGTTGTTGTTCCTCATGCAGAATACCCACTTGGTGCTGGATGGGACCTGCGATGGTACGAACTTGTTTCCGGCTGAGGGGTTTGCCCCTTACCGAGTGGATCTGGTAGGTGGATGGCGTAGCGGTGGTCTTGAGCTTGAGCTGACGGCAGAGGGCGCCAGAGATGAAGTTGCCTGCTGACCCAGAGTCGAGGAGGGCACAAACTGGAAGGGTGAAACCAGCAGCAGTTAAGTGCACAATGGTAGTGAGTGGCTTCATTCTATTCTATCTTTTTTTTATATCCCAAATGCTGTCTTTTTATGCATACATTTGTATGTGTGTTCTTATATGGATTTTGTTTTAATGTGCAATAAATGCACCTTTTCTGCTGATGAAAAGGCAGATTTATGAGAACTTTCCAGAGACTCATGTGAGGATATAGTTAGGATATTTATTTAGTCTATCTAATCTCATACTTCTTTTAAAGCACACTTCTTTATGTGTCAGCATTTCTAGATTGTCAGAAACCACAGTGCAGTTTGTGAGGGAAGCACAGAAGAAAGAGTGTGCAGTGTGCCATTTGCAGGCCGTTTTGAGTCTCTGTATGCTAAGTGCCATGTGTCTTATAATGTCCACACACTTGTACATGCAGCAGCATCTGTAAAAAATGGGGTCCTTCATGGTGTCACGGTGCATTCTTATATGAGACTCAGAATGGACACCTACAGAAACTCTTTTACAAGCTGTAGCAGAACAAACTGCTAACATGTTTAGCCTTTACAGCATGTACAGCCTTTACACTCATTGCTGCTGTATTCAATGATGAACAAACACAACAAAGCCAAAGCTTTGTTGAAAAAATGTTGGGAGGCAGCAAGATTGTGAAGTGTATTGGTAGGTCTAGCGTGATGTTTCTTGGATGGCCACAAATGTACGACAGCCCCAAGAGAGTCTTATCTCCTTTAAGAGTCAGGTTTTAGTGCAAACAAAGCTTTCAGTTTTTATTCTAGGGCTGTGGTTAATGGCAAGCGAATTCATGCAAAAGGAGCAAAATCTCTAACTAAAAGAATCAACCATGCAGTTCAAACCTAACGTAGCATTAATACGATCATTTATATATTTAGGTAATGGGCAAGGAGAGGGACATGCCTTTATTGATGTTATGAAAACATCAAGTAATGACATAAGCAAAGACAGAGAATCAGGGATAACAGCAACAAGCATTTTAAAAGAAAGAGGGATAGACTCAGTTGAACTCATCAAATGCACAGACATACATTCAACCTGTGTCTACCTCAAGGACCTACCAGGTCTTGCAGAGAACTTTTTTTTGCATCCAACCAAATAGATGGGAGTTGGATTAAAAATAAATAGCTGTATTGGCATTTTAATTATATAAAATGTAAAAGTGTATAGTATACAGACTCATATCTCTTGAATGTTGAAATGTCTTGGATGTTTGCATATATACATCATTTTTATAATATGTCATTGTTTTTATTGCTGCCAACAGCCAGTGCCTTGAATGTAATAAAATAAATATTGTATACAGCAACTATCAGAGTTTTATTCTCTAGCCATTGTAGGTTTTTATTTAATTATTTTTTAAATATTTTAAATAATTTTTCACTTGTGCTGCAGATGTGCTGGATGTTCCTGCATGTTTCTGTTGTACTGAAGGGTTCATTCTAAAACCTGTAGGAATCTCCTGCACATATTGTCATCATTCCTACAGGATACCTGCAAATATTAGCACATATTAGATGTGGTTAAAACTCTTTCTTTGGTTGTTATTTTTAGCACATCATTGACCAGCACGCATTTAAATCTGTATTTCTTTACATTTTTTTTTATTGTTTGTGAATACACAAATGTGACTTGAGCATGTGATCAGGGCTTTTATTTTGGAGTGGTGCTGTGACGTCATAAGGCTGCGCCGCGCTCGTGCATCTGTTGTGATTCTGCTGAAGAAAGGTTTGTGTTTTAAGCGTTTAAACAAATGCAAACTGTTAAGGCAATTTTATAGTTTTAACAAGAAATATTAAATGCATGTTTGATTATTAAACTTAACATTATAATGTTATCTAGCATTAATGAACGTTATTTATTGTGAGTAAAGAGCATACACGCACATGTAACAGAAAAACTGCGTCTCATTTCTCTGTATATATCGCGAATGAGTTTAATCATAAACATGAATTCGGTCTCTGGCGAGTAGAGATGAGAGAAACTCAAGAGTCAACTGAATCAATCGCTACACAGAATGATTCACTGAGTCGACTCACTCGAATCACCTCAAACACAAACGACTCCTGCTGCTCAAACACAGAATGATTCACTGAGTCGACTCACTCGAATCACCTCAAACACAAACGACTCCTGCTGCTCAAACACAGAATGATTCACTGAGTCGACTCAATCGAATCACCTCAAACACAAACTACTTCTGCTGCTCAAACAATGTTTTATTTTCTTTATTTGTTTTTTTAATAAGGACAGTGCTCATTAATCAACAGTCAGATACTGTAAATAAGCCAGAGTTAGCCCCACTGGCTAATTTACATCTGTTGCCCCTTGCCAGAGTAAATTATTACATGTAAATACACTATTATCCACAAATAATAAAACATGTATCATACACAAAGCAATTGGTATGAAAGCAGTATAGTACCAAATCACTGACACAGCACTCCTAGAGATAATAATGGCAGAAACAAAAAATTATACACATTATTACTAGTTTGATTAACTTTTAGCCATTTCTTTAGTTTCTATTTAGTAATTTGTACTGGCTCTTAATTCAGTTGGTAGAGTATTCCAGTAATGAACGGCTCTGATCGCCCAAATGTTGAACATCTAAACTACAACACCGTCTCCTCTAGTAATTGCTCTCGTTGTTCTGCCATTATCTTCTTTCTGCATTATAAACGGGCATAAAGGAGAATGTGCATACCCATTTCAAATCTTAAAAAATCAAGCAAGCATCAACAAACTGTTTAGTGCTATCAAAACTCAATAAATTATATATTTGAACTATATTGCAATGATGATAATTATTAGAAATGTTTTAAGTGTCTGTTTATAAAGAGATTTAATTGATTTTAAAGTACCTTGTGACCAGCTAGTAAAACATGAGCAAAAACCATCGAGTGCATAAATAGTTTTGCTGCCTCTGTTGTTAAATATGGTCTTGCCTAAAGTTAGCCAAATTAAATTTAATAATATTAAATGTGTAACTGTAAAGAACAACAAACCAACTGCTAATGTTCTCACGGAAGTGTAATGTAATCTACAAATAAATAAATGTAGCATAAAATGTCTAAATATGAACCTACTGTATACATTGTGTTCTTTTATTAATTTGTAGTATTTAGAGTGTCTAATCAGGTCATTTAAGGCCATTAACTGACTGACTTAGTTTGGATGTGTTTTTTATTTCTGTGATTATTCTCGTCTTAAAGATGGCGTTTATTAAAGAGGAGAGTGAACATGTGAGGATTGAAGAAACATTGAGAGTGAAACATGAAGAAACTGAGGAACACACAAAGATGGCGTTTATTAAAGAGGAGAGTGAAGACGTGAAGATCGAAGAAACATTGAGAGTGAAACATGAAGAAACTGAGGAACACACAGGTTGGTTTCATTCTCAAAGCTGAACTCAGTCATTTGATCCCTGTTAAAATGTTAATTTTCAATTTCAAATTAGCTTTATTAGCATGACTGTGTATCACAATGTTGCCAAAGCATTAACATATTATATATAAATAATAATTAAAAAAACCCACAAACATATATTCTATATATATATATATATATATATATATATACACTCACCTAAAGGATTATTAGGAACACCTGTTCAATTTCTCATTAATGCAATTATCTAATCAACCAATCACATGGCAGTTGCTTCAATGCATTTAGGGGTGTGGTCCTGGTCAAGACAATCTCCTGAACTCCAAACTGAATGTCAGAATGGGAAAGAAAGGTGATTTAAGCAATTTTGAGCGTGGCATGGTTGTTGGTGCCAGACGGGCCGGTCTGAGTATTTCACAATCTGCTCAGTTACTGGGATTTTCACGCACAACCATTTCTAGAGTTTACAAAGAATGGTGTGAAAAGGGAAAAACATCCAGTATGCGGCAGTCCTGTGGGTGAAAATGCCTTGTTGATGCTAGAGGTCAGAGGAGAATGGGCCGACTGATTCAAGCTGATAGAAGAGCAACTTTGACTGAAATCACCACTCGTTACAACCGAGGTATGCAGCAAAGCATTTGTGAAGCCACAACACGCACAACCTTGAGGCGGATGGGCTACAACAGCAGAAGACCCCACCGGGTACCACTCATCTCCACTACAAATAGGAAAAAGAGGCTACAATTTGCACGAGCTCACCAAAATTGGACAGTTGAAGACTGGAAAAATGTTGCCTGGTCTGATGAGTCTCGATTTCTGTTGAGACATTCAGATGGTAGAGTCAGAATTTGGCGTAAACAGAATGAGAACATGGATCCATCATGCCTTGTTACCACTGTGCAGGCTGGTGGTGGTGGTGTAATGGTGTGGGGGGTGTTTTCTTGGCACACTTTAGGCCCCTTAGTGCCAATTGGGCATCGTTTAAATGCCACGGCCTACCTGAGCATTGTTTCTGACCATGTCCATCCCTTTATGACCACCATGTACCCATCCTCTGATGGCTACTTCCAGCAGGATAATGCATCATGTCACAAAGCTCCAATCATTTCAAATTGGTTTCTTGAACATGACAATGAGTTCACTGTACTAAAATGGCCCCCACAGTCACCAGATCTCAACCCAATAGAGCATCTTTGGGATGTGGTGGAACGGGAGCTTCGTGCCCTGGATGTGCATCCCACAAATCTCCATCAACTGCAAGATGCTATCCTATCAATATGGGCCAACATTTCTAAAGAATGCTTTCAGCACCTTGTTGAATCAATGCCACGTAGAATTAAGGCAGTTCTGAAGGCGAAAGGGGGTCAAACACAGTATTAGTATGGTGTTCCTAATAATCCTTTAGGTGAGTGTATAGGTCCTGACTCTCTGTGGTCATTAAAAATCCCAGGATGTCCTTCGATAAAGAGTAGGGGTGTAACCCCGGCATCGTGGACAAATCTGCCCATTGGCCCCTGTCCATCATGGCCTCCTAATCATCCCCATATATATATATACATAGATATATAATACGAATGGCTTCATCACTCGGTCTCCTCTCCACCAATCAGCTGGTGTGTGGTGGGCGTTCTGGCGCAGTATGGCTGCCGTCGCATCATCCAGGTGGATGCTGCACATTGGTGGTGGTTTCCCCCTTCCATGTAAAGCGATTTGAGTGCCTAGAAAAGCGCTATATAAATGTAACAAATTATTAATCATTTTATATATATATATATATATATATGTAAGCAGTGTTTCAAATCTGGCCAGAAATGTTTCTCTTACATCGTGATATTTAGTACAGATGAGTAGAAAGTGTTTCTCATCCTCTATTTGCTGTAGATCAGTGTCTACAGATCCTCTGCTCTCTCTCTCTGACCATGTTTGTCTGTCTTCCTCTCTTTATTTCTTGATCAATCTGTATTTGGAGAGGATTTGTCTTTCTTTAAATTGTTTAATTAGCCTACTAGATAATTGACCAATTTTGAGATTGTATTTAGGGTCGAATAGCATTGGAGTTTATTTTTTAGGTCAAAATGTGTTTTTAGAATATATTGAAAAAAGAAACTTTAATAATTATCATGGTGAAGCTGGAATTGAAAAACACACGCTAAGTGTCTTTAAAAGCTTTTATTCTTGCCAAGAAGGTCAATTCGGACATACATGTTGTCTGCAGTCAGGAAAGACAAAAACCAAAGCCCCTCACTCGTTCTTTTATACTCTCATTTCAACGGGTGAGGGCCAATAACACAAACACACGATTACAAACTCCTTAGTTGGTGTTATCTGCAGCTGTCCCACCTCGAAAGTTTCCAGGAACTTGTTCAAGGTGTTCTCTTCTGGTGTTTTGCACTGTGACTATGCCATCTCTCAGTTGCCCAGCTGCATGAGCTCTGTTTTTGCCGGAACTGAACAATGTACAGAGTTCACTAAGCTTGTCGCATCCAAAGCAGCGTCTAAAGCTATTGCATTCTTACTATTCTGATTTAAAGTTTAGATCATTGAATCATTTTCTCATCATCACTGAAGCAATATGTATTGTATTAAGCACTATTTAAATAAATATGACTTATTTAAATAATGCCTTATTCTCTATCAGTATAGATATGCAGAATTTTGTATTGTGTCTGTTATTAACTTACTGGATGGACCAGAGACTCGGAATGGGTAGTGTATATTTTACCCACTCCGCAATTTGGTGCTTTTCATTTCCAGTACTGGGATTGGCTGTTGACAACAGAGGCGGCACATGGTTAGAACAGTGACTTTAACATTTAGCAGTGCATTGCTCATAGGGCTGAACGATTAATCGAAATTGAATCGCAATCGTGATTTTAAACGTTGCGATTTGCTAATGTGGATGCGATTATGAAAAATATGCTGCCCTCTTTGGTTGGCAGTCTTACTAACCAATTGAGTGAGCGCACCTCCGTTTTCCCCAATCAGCACTGCTCTAGCTAACTGTATACGACCACCATCAAAAACAAACAAACAGGAAAGCGCGGTGAAGTGGGGTCATGGCGTCTGCAGTGTCAGAGAGATCATTAGTCGAATTAATACCAAAGAAAAACAGCACTTCGTTAGTATGGGGTTATTACGGCTTCGAAGTGACAGACACCGAACAAAAAAGGTCACTTGCAAGAACTGTCGTCGAGTTGTTGCCACAACACGTGGGAATACAAGAAACCTCCACCAGCACTTGAAAAATCACCACAGGCCTTCAGACTGAAAAAACTGCCAGTGACAGCAAAGTACAATTTCAATTACACCATATGAAAAGACTTCACGAAGGCACCAGGAGATAATTAACACCATAATCCACTACCTCACTAAAGACATGGTGCCTTTTAATGAAGTGACCAAAGAGGGGTCAAAAACCTCATCCGAACGTTGGATAGGAAATGTTCAATTCCATCTCGCACATATTTTAGCTGAGTAGGAATCCCATAGCTGTACATTGAATGTAGGAATAAAGTTGAGACGGAATTTAAACACGTGGAATATTATGCCACAACAACAGACTTATGGTCTAGCAAAACAACTGAACCATATCTTAGTCTCACTGTGCACTTTATCAATGATGACTTCGCAAGGGTAAAACGGGCGACAGGACTTTGTAAGCAGCTGGTTGGCCATTTCTCACACAGCTGGAAAAATAAAAATGCACTGACTGAGGCACAAAAACATTTGAATCTGCCAGAGCATTCCTCAATCACAGAGTGTCCAACAAGATGGAGCTCTAGACAGAAGGTGATAGAGAGGGCTTTGGAGCAGAGCCAGGCCTTGTCTCAGGTTCTTTCTGAAGGCTGGAAGACACATCACTTGCTCCCCACCTGGCAGGACACAGAGGTCCTTGAGTCTATCAATGCCGATTTACATTCTCTCCAGGACTTTACAGATGCCCTCTCTGGTGAAGCATATGTTAGCGTTTCCTACCTGAAGCTAGTCTTGCATCTCCTGAAAACAGCAACCCTGGCTGAAAAAGATGAAGACACCAACCTAACGAAGGCCATAAAGTCAAGGGCCCTAGGACAAATATATGCTGTCCCAATGTGAAGGCTGCACCCTCTGAAGGCCGCATTCGAAGGCGGACTGCGTCCCTGTGGCGTGCCGAAGGCTGCCGCAATTCGAAAGCGACTTAAAAATGTGCCCTCTGTTTCTTAGGCAAAGGAAGGATACAACAGATGGACCCATCGCAGCCACTTATAGGCAGCCTTTACTGTGTGAAGAAAATAAAGTTTAAAGTATTTGTACTTGAATGTGTGCTGTATTTTAAATGCTCTTTATCATTCCTGACTTAAGAGTCCTGTTTTAGTTGATTTAGTTGCATATTTTGTGTAGCAGAACAGAGAGGCGCGTTCATTATTTGTTCTTACTGGAAATTGTTTGCACTAGAGAAAAGAAATTTTAATAAATGTTGAAATCAGTTAATATCTTTTCAGTTCTTTTTTTGAGTAGAATGCATTCTGTAGGCAGCACTAACTGCATTTTAGCAGCATGAAGCTAACCATTTATTGGATAGAAAGGCACACTGCATCTGCTAGACTACAAGGTAGTGGAGGGGTCTGCATAAAGGCATGTTGTACTTTAATTTAGAGGGTGTGCTGCACACTATTGAGAATATTGAGCTGAAGCTTGACTTTACATAATTAAATCGCAAAACGAATCGCAATATCTGTCAGAATAATCGCAATTGGATATTTCCCCCAAATCGCATAGCCCTATATTCCAAACCACTTCAATAACACCTGTGGCAGTGTCCTGAAAACACAGAATCCAAACATAATGAAAAAAAAGCTTGGATATTGTCCTAAAAAAGGAAATAGTTACAAATATTGAGAAAAGATTCTGAGATCAAATGTAACCCCTCTTTCTGGAGCATAGTGGGTATAGGATGTAACATACATGTTTTTTGTTTTGATGCCTTAAATGTTTTAATGTCTTGATGTCTGTTGTTTTGTGCCATTTAAACTGGGGTTAACTTGTTTTTGTCTCTTTTAGATCTGATGGCACTGAAAGTGGAGAGTCAAGAACTAAATGACATGGAAAAGATAGATCCGTATGGGCAACATCATGATTTCATAACTGGAGAAAAATCTTTTAGTTGCTCACAGACGGAAAAGATTTCCTCGCACAAAAACACTCAAAAGCCTGGAAAGAGTTTAATTGAAAAACGACACCTTAAAGTCCACAGGAAAATTCACACTGGAGAGAAGCCTTTCACTCGCCAAAAGTGTGGAAAGAGCTTTATTAAAAAAGAAAACCATAAAAAACACACAAGTATTCACATTGGAGAGAAGCCTTACCCCTGCCAAGAGTGTGGAAAGAGCTTCACTCAAAAAGGAAGTCTTAAAGTCCACATGAGTATTCACACTGGAGAGAAGCCTTTTACCTGCCAACAATGTGGAAACAGTTTCACTCAAACGGGGAATCTTAAAGCCCACATGAGAGTTCACACTGGAGAGAAGCCTTTCACCTGCCAACAGTGTGGAAAGAGTTTCACTAATAAAGGGCATCTTAAAGGTCACATGAGAGTTCACACTGGAGAGAAGCCTTTCACCTGCCAACAGTGTGGAAACAGTTTCACTCAAAAAGGGCAAATTAAAGCCCACATGAGAATTCACACTGGAGAGAAGCCTTACACTTGCCCACAGTGTGGAAAGAGTTTCACTCGAAAAGAACATCTTGAAGGCCATACAAGAGTTCACACTGGAGAGAAGCCTTACACCTGCCAACAGTGTGGAAAGTGTTTCACTCATAAAGGAAGCTTTGAGCAACACATGAGAATTCACACTGGAGAGAAGCCTTACACCTGCCAACAATGTGGAAACAGTTTCACTCAAACGGGGAATCTTAAAGCCCACATGAGAGTTCACACTGGAGAGAAGCCTTTCACCTGCCAACAGTGTGGAAAGAGTTTCACTCATAAAGGGCATCTTAAAGGCCACATGAGAGTTCACACTGGATAGCAGCTTTAAACCTGCCAACAGTGTGGAAAGAGCTTCACTCAAATGGGGAATCTTAAAGCCCACATGAGAGTTCACACTGGAGAGAAGCCTTACACCTGCCAACAGTGTGGAAAGAGCTTCACAATAGGCAAGGGCGATATCTTATCGTTTGCAACTTACCGGTAAAACCGGCATCTCGTGTGCAGAGCGAAAACAACAATGTTGAAAGGCGTAGGTGAAGATGACGAGGAGTTTATCACTAAACGAGGAGCTACAATCTGGAACTGGTACACACAGATATACACTATATTGCCATAAGTACTGGGACACCCCTCCAAATCATTGCATTCAGGTGTTCCAATCACTTCCATGACCACAGGTGTATAAAATAAAGCACTAGGCATGCAGCATTTCTGCAAACATTTGTGAAAGAATGGGTCGCTTTCAGGAGCTCAGTGAATTCAAGCGTGGTACCGTGATAGGTTGCCACCTGTGTAATAAATTCCCAATAAATTAATTTTCTCACTACTAAATATTCCACAGTCAACTGTTAGTGGTATAACAAAGTGGAAGAAATTGGGAACAACAGCAACTCAGCCACGAAGTGGTAGGCCGTAAAATTACAGAGCGGGGTCAGCGCATGCTGCATCCAAGCCTTACATCACCAAGTGCAATGCAAAGCGTGGGACTCTAGAGAAGTGAGACGTGTTCTCTGGAGCGACCAATCACGCTTCTCTGTCTGGCAATCCCATGGTCTGGGTTTGGCAGTTGCCAGGAGAAGTCAAAAATTCCCATAAACACACTCCTAAACCTTGTGGAAAGCCTTCCCAGAAGAGTTGAAGCTGTTATAGCTGCAAAGGGTGGGCCAATTACATATTAAACCCTACGGATTAAGAGTGGGATGTCATTAAAGTTCATGTTCATGTAAATGCAGGCGTCCCAAAACTTTTGGCAATATAGTGTATCTTTACTCCGAATGCTTGAGAGTTTCACTCTTGCGTCCTTGGTAGTTTGGACTTGCCAAGTTCGATTCAGCAGAACGAACTCCCGAGGACGGGAGGACACAGTCCGGTAATTCTGCAAATGGAACAGCATTCTTGATAGTGTCACTCAGCTCACTCTGGCTACTCCCGGTTATCTGTATGTATAATTTAGACAACAATAAAACAAAATATGTTTTAAAACACCACTCTGCCTCTTCGTTTTCATTTTAAGAATCTTAAACATAAATAGCCACACAAATGTGGTCCAGGCATACTACATTGATTATCTTCACTGCATGTATATTTATAACAAAATGAAATATAAAACTCAACCTATTAAAGATCTTCTTTTATTCTCAACCTTGACCACTTTATTAAGTACATCGATTTAAGGGCTTATTGCTCTTAATCTGACCACATCAAACTTCTGACCAATGACAAATGCCATGTATGCTTTTGCTCTTTGTTGTGCTATATGTTGTTTTAATGACAGGATCCCTGCTGCACAAGTTCACATCCTGTGTCCTCAGAAAGAGGGACAAGCGTTTGCTCTCATCTTCAGTGACTGTTCTCGAGGTGTGAAGTATTCAATGGACGTTTTGCATATCAATGATCGTTGCAACACCATTTGATGGAGCCTTCTCATTCAGGGCTGCAATGAGAACAAAGACTGAAGACTGACTAGCTGCTATTGCAACAAGTCTGGACGAGAAGTCTGAAGATGACATGTGCCACCTTTGGACTCAATGATTGTGGCCAACGGTGCCAAGGAAGGATTTGTAGAGTTGAACATAATAACAAATATTTGATATTTGAAATTGATCAAAGACATTGCTTACTCTTTTCAACCCCCATCTTTCTTATCAGAAGGGCTATTTGGAATTCCTAAAGACAAAGAGATTCTGAAGGCCTGTAGGCCAAAGGTGTGTCACACCTGTAGTTCAGTGGGGGAAGTTTGGTCTGATTGGTCCTTTTGAATGTCTCATATTAGGGTTTCAGTGGTTAAGAAAAGGATAAAAGAAGATTGTAACTGTTGCTCTGGCTCTTTTATTCTCTGGCTCTCTTGATTCTCTGGCTCTCTCTCTTCTCGGGGCCTTCTATTTGGCTCTACTCTCTCTCTTTCTCTCTCTCAGGTAACATTCTATTCATGTTGGGTACGATTAATGGTATACGTTTTTATCATCTCGTACATCTATTTTGTAACCATTTTAAATGTAACCATAACCAGATTTTGTCGTTAAATCCTTTCAATTATAAATGATTGCTAACTAGTTTTGATTTGGTATTGACTTTGAAGTGCTTCCTATTGCAATACAATATAGTCACAGTATAGCAACGCTCTCCCACATATTTAGCTATTGTAACTGCACTTATTTCCGTCATTGGTATAAGTACATTGGGTGGTAATAGACGAGAAATGTACAGTTTTCTACCATCTTGCTCATAACGTTTCTTTAGACTTTCGGCAACCCTGCAGCCTGAACCACTGTAGGTGACCCACCCTTACAGTCTTTCTATCCACGCCACATTTGTAGTATGCCTGGGTTTTTATTGTCCCACTTTTCAAATAGGCCAAGACCTTGTTGTACCTCTTAATGGCTTGCTCTGGAAGAAAGACTGACAAAGAACAGAGAGTAAACCATTAGTGTGTTATGCTAATGAGATGTCTGTATTCCAAATGAATGGAAGTTGGAAGTCAGCTACAGGGAATTACAGCCCAAAGGTCTTTGCTGAGTTTGGTGTTTGTAGGTTGAAAGCTGTAGGAGGAGTTTTGTCTTGGACAATAAGGGCAGGGGTTTGGGTCACAGAGTGGGAAAAGGTCATGCAAAGTGAGTAGATTGATCCCATAATTTTGAGGTAAATGTGTTCTAAAGTCTGAAAATATGTGTGTAACTTTAAGGAATGTCACTACCAAACTCATTTTTTCTGTGATTAAGAGAACTTTTTTGGATGTTATTCCATAAAATTTAGTTTTTATATGTGTACAACTGTTCTGACCAGTGGTTGCTAACCATGTGCTGATTAGCATCTTCGAGATCAACAGTATTGTCACTACCAAAACAGTCACGACCGAAACATAATCTTTTTCATAATCTCTTAAAATAATCCTTTATTTGGAGGAATAAACTACATTTTAGTACAGTTATGCACATCATTAGTACTGTAGTATGTTTTAGTAGTGTTTTAGTATGCAAGTTAAAATTCTGTAACCTCATCACATTACAATTACTTAAAGGTGCAGACCATGATACTAGTGTAGGGTTGTTAGGTTGTTGTCAGTAATGTTAATTTCTATGATCAATCCTTAAATGTTAAGGATTGATTACACACATTTATTCTGACATGTTATTTCACTGACAGAAGTTCAGAGAAAAGAAAATGAAGAGAAAATAAGAGACTCTATAACATCTCACTGTTACTGATTTATCATGCGGATCAAAGCATTATGGGTAGAATCTATCTACAGTCTATATTCTGATTCATCAACACAGTATAACTACTGATCCATAATAACTAAGCCTAAACCCAGGATAGAGCGGTTGAGTGAATGTGGTCTGGACTGTGTGGATGAGTCTCATTTTGTGAGAGACGCTGTAGAAGGACAGAATTCCTGCACTGTGATCCACATACACTCCTATTCTACTGCTGATGGACTTTACAGAGATTCCAGTCTGTATGTTATTGTGTTTGAATAAGCAACTGGTGGAGTGAGAGCAGATCAAACTCCAGGACTGATCATTATATCCAAACACACACTCATCACCCCATCCCTTCCTCCTGATGTTCTTATATGACACTGATATACACACATCATCACCACTCCACTCAATCTCCCAGTAACAGCGTCCACACACACTCGCTCCACACAACACCTGACACTCATCAAATCTGTCTGGATGATCAGGATACGACTGAAGACATGTGTTAGTGTAAATAATCACTCTGTTCCCCTCAGACAGACAGAGGTGTTCATTCACTGTGTTCAGATCCAGAGTGAGCTGATGGGAATCTGATGGAGAGAAAACACATCACAATGAGGAATTATGAATCTGTCTGATCTTTTAATGTACACTGTAAAAATCATTTTCTTTCTATCATAAGTCTTGAGTTCAGACTTGAAGTCTTGAGTTTCTATCATAAGTTTTCACAAATTCATATTACAGAAGCAAATCTGAACTTGATTTATGAATCTTTTCCTTTCTATAAATCTCGTCTCATCTGTAGTGAGAAAATCTAGAGTTCAGTGCTCAACTCTCAGGTCTGTTGCCAAGCAACCAACAATAATAAAGCACTTAAGAAATGTCATTCTGTAATAGATTTTGTAATGATGTTCTGAGTGAAATCGCCATGGTTACCAAACAGACTAGATAGGATTCTAAAGTTGTTTGTTAGTTGTTTTTGTGTTTCTGTTTTTTTTATTTGTGTGTGTGTAAGGGAAAGAGTGTGTGTATGTATGAGAAAGAATGTGTGTGTGTGAGTGTGTGCATGTATGAGTGTGTGTGTGTATGAAAAAGTGCGTGTTTGTGTGTGTGTATGAGAAAGAGTGTGTGTTTGTGTGTAGACATACATTTGTGTAGTCCTGCTGTAATCCTGATCTCTCCTCCATGGTCCACACTAGAAAACACACACAGTGTCAGTTGTGACAGTGTCATGATCCCATAGACTTCCAAAGGAAAGTGTCATAGAAATATAAGTGTGGGCTCGTTTGACTCGGGGGAAGCAACAGCCAATCACAAATAACCTTCACTACTTCCTAGCCACGCCCTAGCAACCAATATCAAGCACCCTAGCAACCTAAAAAAAACAATTTCCTCAACAAAAAAAAAACATAATTTCTTTTCGACTGAAGAGAAAAAGACACAAACATCTTGGATGAGATGGGGGTGAGTAAATGATCAGGACATTTTTATTTTAAAGTGAACTAATCCTTTAAAGACATAATTGATAACTAATTGGTACAGCAAACAACCTTTTCACAGACTGTGATGACGCGTTTTAATGGTCATAAATATCGTAAATCATGTATAAAATAAGTTTTTTGTATTTTCATTTTTTTTTTTAAATGTATGTACATTTATAACACGAATACTTTGTATTAAATTACTTTTGCATCAAATTACAAAGAACAACTGTGTTTCTAATACAGCGTCTATGGGAGTGATATCTTTATCTCTTTTCACAGCCGTTATTTTTCCCTCTTTTTGAAAATTGTGAAATCACTATTGTGGAGTTTTTGTTTTGCTATTTGAGCAAATGGGGACCCAAAAAACATATTTAATGTATACTCTCATTCACAGCTGTATAAGTTAACCTAACTGTGACGACTTCCGCTCCGAATAACCCGGAATGTGAAAAGGGTCTAGTGTCTCTGCAACTATTTTATATTTGATCATTTATAAACCAGTGTATAATGGATTATGCACATTTTCGAATACGTTCGTCCATCGGATTGGCTTGCAGCGATCGACCTGAAGGATGCATACTTTCATGTCTCCATTCTTTCTCGACACAGACCGTTTCTATGGTTAGCATTCGAGGGGCAGGCATACCAGTACACGGTTCTCCCATTCGGGTTAGCCCTGTCACCTTGCATCTTCACGAAACTCATCGAGGCAGCACGGTGTTCACATCCTGAACTCTCAACAACTGGCTGATACTAGCTCACACCATGACACTTTTTTGGCACCCTTCTGTTGGGGTACCCAGTACAGTAGTTTAAACATTTAAACACAACATTTAAACATTACCTTGTTATAATAGTGCTTTAGAATTTATATATAGTATTGTTTATTATATAACTTTACCTATGTAACAAATTTATTTATATTAATATAACTATGCCTACATTAATGATATAACTGGAGCAGGTTATGTTCAGAGAGTAAGTTGCTATGGCTACTTACATACCCTCAAAGTTACCTCCGTTTTAGGAACCAAAAGTTGAGGTTATCCGCTTACTAGTTACACTTAAACATACCAAGGTATGTCACATAACCTGCTTTCTGGAATACCCCCCAGGAGCAAATCATGGAAATGGTTTGTGATTTATATCCTTTTGTTTGTTATGCTTTGCCACTGTCGTGTTGAACTGTTCTATTTTATTCTGTGCCGATCCAGGCCAGCTGGTACGGTTCTGGTTTAATTTTCCACTGTGGTGCTGATAACGGCCGCTCTTTGGAATGTCATACAAAAGCCAAAAAAGTAATTTCCTTGGCAACACAATGGTTTACTGATGATATGAGATGTAAATATCGACCGTATTGTGGTTCCAGTTGTGTTTCCACTGGGGCCTGGTACAGCACGGCACGATTACAAACTGTTCTCTGCCCGGAATTCTCGGCACGGTTGTCTAACAGTGCTGAACTGTGCTGGTAGAATTTGTGTAGTGACGTCGCCACTCAGGATTCTAATAACTGTTCAGCCCGACGGTGGAAAAGCGGCTATAGTGTTTTTGGAGTTGTTTAATCAAAACTCTTCTTGCCCTACATACTTGAGTTTGTCCAGTCTGTAGCTTGGATGGTTGAGTTTATCAAAGAGCAGCTTGACTCCTGAATCTCCGGGGTGATTGTAGCTCAGATCCAGCTCTCTTAGGTGTGAGGGGTTTGAACTCAGAGCTGAAGACACATAACCACAGCCTTCCTGTGTCACCATACAGCCAGATAATCTACAAAGACATACAGCAACAGTTCACATCACATTAGTTGTTGTTGCAGTTTGTATTTGCAGCTCAGTAACAGAAGTAACAAAAGTGTCAATGAAAGTGTACCAGAGTATTCATTTACTTTTCTAAATGTAGTTAAGTTCACAGACACATTATACTTATTTGTATTACATAAATTGTTATTTAATTTATACCTATTTCAGCCTTTCATTAGGTATTATTCATTTTTAACTGTTTAACACTTTGACGCGTGTGATCACACCAGTGTAATTAGAACATTCAGTGCATCACATGATCAACTGAAGTCAAAATTTGTAGAGGATCCACGATGGCGCCGGTGTGTGTGTGGCATGCCGTCTACTCTTTTTATTATTGCCAACATTTCTTACTGTCCTAGAATCTTATTTTCAACGATTGACTTTGTTTTAAATTTCCCAATGCAGACATTCCCAGAGATATCTTCATCACTATGTGAAAACTTCCTCAAGTACTTCCTAGATAAAGTTAAAAATGAACGGGTTCAATTAACTACAATGGTGAGTTCTTTTCCAGACCCATTTTATCCACTACTCAATGGAGTGAATTTGAATTAGTAAAGAAATTATGTAAAGATTATTGAATTATGTAAAGAAATCACTCTAAAATGAAAAACTACCTTTTCTCCCCATGTTGTTTTGCCCTCACGATTTATAAAACCAATTTTTGATACCATCGGTCCTGATTTAGTGAAGATCATAAACAACTGTCTTTTGACAGGGACTGTTCCAGATTGTTTTAAACTAGCTTCCATGTCACCCTTCCATGTCATGATCCCAAAAAATGCCTTCGCCTGATCCAGTAGTTTATTCAAATTTTAGACCAATCTCCAACCTGCCGTTTTTTATCAAAAACTTTAGAATTTTTTTTATTTATGTAGCTACAAAATTATTTGAATAGTAATGATATTTCTGATACTTTTCAGTCTGTTTTTAAAACTTTACACAGCACAGAGACTGTCCTTTTGAACGTTTTTAATTACATTTTAATGGTCACTGATGCTGGTAATACCATGGCTTTAATGTTGCTCCGCGTTTGATGTTGTTGATCACGGTATCTTGCTGTCTCGATTGGAGCATTGCATCGGTATAAAGGCCGTTACATACTCCGCGAGAACAGAGAAAAAAGTTCACGCTCCCAGGGCTAATTTTGTTCTCGCAGATCTGGTTTGGGAGTTCTCAC
This sequence comes from Rhinogobio ventralis, assembly GCA_039654625.1. Taxonomy (NCBI): domain Eukaryota; kingdom Metazoa; phylum Chordata; class Actinopteri; order Cypriniformes; family Gobionidae; genus Rhinogobio; species Rhinogobio ventralis. Next base: position 36,224,548 of record CM077207.1, on the reverse strand, counting down.
AGCTTGTTCTCGACACATTATCTGAGCAGAACTTTTTTCTTATTGGTGTCCGAGAACTATTGTGTGATTGGTCAGAAATTCAAAGTGGGCAGGGATAATGCGGAGAAATGGCACCTGCTTTTTCGTGAAGTATGGAATGTACTGGCCAGAACGAACTTTGTTCTTGTTCTTGCCACCTCGAGAAAACAAACAAATTTCTTTTTTCTTGCAGAGTATGTACCAAGCTTAAGAGGCACTGTACTCGACTAGTTTCGGTATCAATTAATACACTGTCTTCAAGGTTTAAAAACACGGCTAACCAATAATTTTTACCATGACAAAATATTATTGTATTATATTATTTGTCAAACGATGACAAAACACAAATTGTTCTGTTTGAGCCTTCCAAGAAAACAGATCTGAGTACTATTGACTCACTATTGGGTTCTCTCACTTCATATCGATCTTCTGTTGCCAATAATCTGGGTTTTACACTGGATAGTGGCCTAAAACTGAACAAACAAGCTTTTACCATCTTCGAAGACTAGCGAAAGTTAAAACCTGCCTAAGTAGAAAGAGTTTTGAGATTGTAATTCATGCTTTTGTTTCATCGTGGCTTGCTTACTATAATTCGCTGTATCAAGGGCTGCCAGTCTCATCTATTCATAGACTCACAGGCAGTCGCAAACTGGACCACATCACAGCTATTCTACTCTCAATGCACTGGCTACCTATACCTACCTGGCTATCGCTACCCATTCAGTATCATACTGAATTAAAAATGTTGTTGCTTTAAACAATCTCACTCATCAATACCATAATAGTTGTTTACTGAACACAGATTGCTCAGATCACAGACCAGTCATCTACGAGTAACCAGATCTAGACTGCAATGGGTGATAAAACTTTTGCAGTAGCTGGCCCCAGGTTTTGGAATAAATTGCCATTATCTATTAAAACAGTGACATCCAGAACATCCAGTGACAGAACATCCAACATTTAGCTGGAAACCGCTGCCCTCAGAATCACCATAGGTGAGGGGGATATTACAGTGGTCTTTTGTGGGTGCCGGGAAAAAGCTGGTTGATGTATTTTTATTAGGGGGGGCCACCCCTGAAGACCTGGGCGCAAAGCCATCAAGACTTCTTAGAGACAGACCTATGTCAGGTCTTTCGGAGGCTGCTGAGCATGATGTGCCAGTCCCCACCACACTCTGCTTTTGAGCCTTTCTTTCAGCAGGTCAGCCTGGTACGCTTGTCATAATGTGCAGAGCAGCACCAGCCCGACTGGCTGACTGAAACGCCTTCCGCTGTGAAATGCCTCTGATGATGCATTCCCAGGGGAGAGATAGCCCACTCGCATCTCGCCAATCTGAGGCAGCATTGTATAACGCGTGCACTCCACGATAGTCGAATGGGTTGAGGGCACAAAGACCCAATGAATATATTTTAATAAATGAGTTAAGCTGTCAAGGAGGCTAACTTTAAATGTTTTGTGGGTCTCTTGTTTCTGTGACCAGTGTAATCTGGCCACTGCACAAGTGGTTCCCTTGTGCTTTATCATCACCAGGGAATGCTCAGATTCCATTACAACGGAAAAGACAAGATTCAGTGTCCTCTGGCCAAGCCAAAGAAGCATCAGGGCACGCTTCAATAGTCAGGAATGGACATAATAGGGATGGACTCGTCCCTCGTGAGCCCCACGATCATATTGTGGGTGCTACCCCTTTGACATAAGGAAAGCGAACGCGAAGCACTTTAACTGCAAACGTTTCACAATGCTCGCACTCACCATGTTTAAACGCAAGGGCAGCATGTCTTCCACCCGTCTTACCTTTGCCGCTCATTCTTTTTTTCTCTTTCCTTTTGCAAGAGTAAAAGGAGAAAGAGAGAGCTTGCCACACATACACACACACACAGACAAAGAAATCTAAGGATGCACCTGTGGCACATCTAATTATAGCCTCTGATGAACATGCATTCCAGTGACGTCACAGTCTGAGGCTGTCAAGTTCTATGTGTTATACACATACTTCACAGCCGGTCACATTTAAAGCTGTTCTCATAGCGCAAAGCGCAGCATTGAGTGTAGCTTTTGAAAGGGAACATGCTTGCCCTTGTCCATTTAACGGACTTCTTCAATATTTAAAACAAAAAGGATTAAAAAAACAATACCATGCAACTGGCACCGTATTCCAAGTGTCCTGAAGGCATACAGCAGTGTTTGGTGAGAAACAAACCAAAAACGTGAACATTTGTACATTTATGTGCAGAGCAGTTCGCGTCGGCGTGCACAGGAAAAGCACACAAGCTAAACATTGTGGTCTCGGAATTCCAATATAATCAATACATTTCTTATTTACATAATGTACATACTTTATTATAATTAGAGGATTCACAAGCATGTAGAACTCAGCACTGAATAATAATTCAGCCGTTTTGAGAGGCAAGTAGATTCTGAACTTAAATGCCTCTGATTGGCTGCTTTGCATAACGCTGCAAAAACATGTTGGAAATAGAACCCTTTGACACTCTCCAAAGTGCAAACACAAATGCGCACTGGACTTAAATATGTGTTAAGTCCACCTCTAATTATAGCATATTTAATTATTTTAAAACCATTTACCCCAGTATCTCCAGCTGGCAGTTTTGACTCTTCAGTCCATCATAAAGAAGCTTCACTCCAGAATCCTGCAGGTCATTGTTACTCAGATCCAGCTCTCTCAGGGAAGAGTTTGAGGATTTTAAAACTGAAGACAAGCGTTCACAGGACTGAGCAGTGAGATTACAGCGCTGTAGCCTATGTAGAGCACAAAACACACCAACAGTAATGCTTATTAGGTAATGTTTATAATCTGGAGCTTGGAAAAACCTTTGGCTGCAGCAATTTAAGCAAAGCTAAAACAATTTTCAAACCAGTCACCCATGTAAAATGAAGGCCAAATTACAAAGTACTAACAGTGTATATAAATGAATGTAAAGGAGACTCTTACTGTGCTCTTCTGGTGTTTTTGATCACTGGTAGCAGTCTCATCAGTGCTTCATCAGATCTTCTGTATTTCTGCAGTTCAAACGACTCTTGAGTCTCTTCTGACATGAGGAGCACAAACACCAGACCAGACCACTCAGCAGAGGAGAGATCCTGTGCTGAAAAATTTCCTGAGCTCAGATTCTTCTGGAGTTCCTCCACAAAGTCATCTTTCAGTTCACTCAGACAGTGGAAGAGATTGATGGTCCTCTCTACCGACTCCTCCTTCTCTATTGTCTGTTTGATATAGTCAACAGTGTCTTTAACATTCTCTGTTTTGAGTTCCAGTTCTGGCAGTAGTTCCTTCAGGTCACTCTGATTGGACTCTAGTGAGAGACCCAGAAGAAACCGGAGGAAAAGATCCAGGTGTCCATTCTCGCTTTGTAAAGCCTTGTTGATCACAGCCTTATGAAGCTGAAACAGTGACTTTTTGGAGAGATTCCATGTCAGTTTTTCTCTCCAGGATTCAAGAAATGGGTTTGTTCTCTTGTCTTTGCCCATCAAAAACACATAAAGAGCAGCAAGGAATTCCTGGACACTGAGATGCACAAAGCTGTAAACTTTTCTTGTTGAAACGTTTTCCTCCTGAAACATTCGAGTGCATAACCCAGAGTACACCGACACTTCGCTGACATCTAGTCCACATTCCTCAAGATCTTCTTTGTAGAAAATCAGATTTCCTTTCTCCAGCTGTTGAAAGGCCAGTTTCCCAAGCTTTAGAATAATCTGTCCAAAAGACCTTGCATTGGCTTTAGGTTTAGGGTCATTTCTTTTCATCTGTTGTTGCTGAGGAATATGTATGTGTACTATGAAGTATGTGTACATCCCTGTAAGAGTTGTGGGAGTTTTGTCATTTCTCTCTCGAGCCAGTAGAGGCTGAAGAACAATGAGAGAGATCCAGCAGAAGACAGGGATATGGCACATGATGTACAGGCTCCTGAATTTCCTGATGTGACGGATAATCTTTTCAGAAACCTCAGGACAGTTTTTGATGAAGTATTGCTCTTTCTGCTCATCGTTGAATCCTCGCACCTCTGTCACCTGATTAATGTAGTCACGGGGTATCAGACTGGCCGCTGCTGGTCTGGATGTGATCCAGATGAGAGCTGAGGGAACCAGTTGTCTCTTGATCAGGTTTATTATTATCTTACTCACTGTTGTTTTTTCATTCATATTTGTAAATATGTCATCTTCTTTAAAGCTCAAAGGAAAGCGACATTCATCCAGCCCATCAAAGATGAACATGACTTTACCATCACCTTGAGGAAGAGAGGGCAGTTCTTCAGTACCACTAAAGAAGTATTTGTTAAGCAGTCCCATGAGACTGTACTGTTCTTTAATCAGATTCAATCTACGGAATGGAAGTGGAAATATGAAGACTATATCCTGATTTTCTGTTCCTTCAGCCCAGTCAAAGATGAATTTATTGACAGAGACAGTTTTTCCCACTCCTGCGATCCCCAATGTCAGCACCTTTCTGTTTCGTCGACCCGTGTCACACTGGACTTTAAACATCTCGTTACACTCGATTGGCTTCTCCTTGGCAGCCAGTCGGTTGTGATCTGATTCGATCTGTATCACCTCATGTTCGTTCACTCTTCCTCCAGTCTCATTCTCCACCACATATAAATCAGTATATATATCGTTCAGGTATTTCTGGTGACCCGTCTGTGAATTACCAACCAATATCTGCTCGTAGTCCAGTTTTAATTTGTTCTTCAGTTTGCGGCTGGTCTCTGTGTAATCATGAAGAGTAGCTTGACTGTTGTCTGCAGCTGAGCCTTTAAGAAAGAGTGAAAAACACAGCAAAGATTAAATGATTGTGTTTTCCATAAATTCATGTTTCTACTATATTCAAATTAATCACACTCTTACTGCAATAGTAGCCGTGTTTCCATTACCCTTCAAATTGCGCAAATGGAAATTGCGAATTGAAAATATGGCCAATGGAAACGCGTCAATTTCACAAAAACTCCCATATATCGCAAAAAAGTTTTTATGCTCGCATGATGTGGTTTTTCAGGCAATTCGAAAAAGAAAATTTCTGCGAAACTGCAATTGAAACGAGATGTTATATCGTAAAAACAACATAGCTATTTTCTCATAATAACAAGATCTTATGTCGTTAAAACAACATTTTTCTTGTTAAAACGACATACATTTTCTTATAATAAGGACATACACTCACCTAAAGGATTATTAGGAACACCATACTAATACTGTGTTTGACCCCCTTTCGCCTTCAGAACTGCCTTAATTCTACATGGCATTGATTTAACAAGGTGCTGAAAGCATTCTTTAGAAATGTTGGCCCATATTGATAGGATAGCATCTTGCAGTTGATGGAGATTTGTGGGATGCACATCCAGGGCACAAAGCTCCTGTTCCACCACATCCCAAAGATGCTCTATTGGGTTGAGATCTGGTGACTGTGGGGGCCATTTTAGTACAGTGAACTCATTGTCATGTTCAAGAAACCAATTTGAAATGATTCGAGCTTTGTGACATGGTGCATTATCCTGCTGGAAGTAGCCATCAGAGGATGGGTACATGGTGGTCATAAAGTGATGGACATGGTCAAAAACAATGCTCAGGTAGGCCGTGGCATTTAAACGATGCCCAAATGGCACTAAGGGGCCTAAAGTGTGCCAAGAAAACATCCCCCACACCATTACACCACCACCACCAGCCTGCACAGTGGTAACAAGGCATGATGGATCCATGTTCTCATTCTGTTTACGCCAAATTCTGACTCTACCATCTGAATGTCTCAACAGAAATCGAGACTCATCAGACCAGGCAACATTTTTCCAGTCTTCAACTGTCCAATTTTGGTGAGCTCGTGCAAATTGTAGCCTCTTTTTCCTATTTGTAGTGGAGATGAGTGGTACCCGGTGGGGTCTTCTGCTGTTGTAGCCCATCCGCCTCAAGGTTGTGCGTGTTGTGGCTTCACAAATGCTTTGCTGCATACCTCGGTTGTAACGAGTGGTTATTTCAGTCAAAGTTGCTCTTCTATCAGCTTGAATCAGTCGGCCCATTCTCCTCTGACCTCTAGCATCAACAAGGCATTTTTGCCCACAGGACTGCCGCATACTGGATGTTTTTCCCTTTTCACACCATTCTTTGTAAACTCTAGAAATGGTTGTGCGTGAAAATCCCAGTAACTGAGCAGATTGTGAAATACTCAGACCGGCCCGTCTGGCACCAACAACCATGCCACGCTCAAAATGGCTTAAATCACCTTTCTTTCCCATTCTGACATTCAGTTTGGAGTTCAGGAGATTGTCTTGACCAGGACCACACCCCTAAATGCATTGAAGCAACTGCCATGTGATTGGTTGATTAGATAATTGCATTAATGAGAAATTGAACAGGTGTTCCTAATAATCCTTTAGGTGAGTGTATATTTTAGACACATTAACAAATCAGGGATTAGAATTCTAACTTTAGAATGGTGATTCAAATCTTCATTTACGATGAATTTGCCATTGTAACTAAACAGCAACAATGTTAATATTCCATGTCCTTCTTTAGTGACCACCAGAAATACTCTCTCTCCGACAACAGTAGCTCTTGCTGATAAAGGAAATAAACTTATAAAATGTCAACTGTCTTTACAAACTGCAACGTAGAGAGACCGTTACTGATCATGCAGGCAATGAAAACATTGCGGCAGCGTGTGCGGATTTCATAAGCCTAGAAATACAGTTATTAGTATCAAATAATGGAGTAAAAGAATGGTTCACCCAAAAATGAAAATTAGCGGAATATGATGTATATGACATTCTTTTTTCAGATGAATTCAATCAGAGTTATATTAAAAAATGTCCTGGCTCTTCGAAGCTTTATAATGGCAGTGAATGGCTGCTCCTGTTTTGAAGTCCATAAAAGTGCATCTATCCATCATAAGTGCTGGACGGCTCCAGGGGGTTAATAAAGGCCTTCTGAAGCGAAGCGACGCGTTTGTGTGAGAAATAACTCAAATAACTAGCTTCCGGCAAACGGCCGTATGCACCGATTTACGGCGAAAGAGTAACCCCTGACCTGACGCATGACGTATTGACGAACGCGGAAGTGCAGAGGATAGAGCAAAACAAAACACCGGTCATGAATTAGAAGTCTAAAACGAGAAATGCTGGAGGATTTCGATATAAGAGGATTTCCTACATCCAAGTTCGGATCATTTTACTGACTCAGATCTTTGAATCTCGTTCATCAGAATTAACAAATCTTTCGTTCATTTCAACAGAATAGAATTAAAATGTTCCAGCACATTGAAGTGTTACATATAATGGCCAAATCCCCCAACACATCACATTACGCAACGTTGATCACATTTAGAATAAGAAAAAAATGCAATGCAAGGACAAAATATGAGAAACAGAAATGATTAATTCATTGCTTATCTGGGTCTTCATTCAGGCTATGCAGACAGTTTACCTCATCACCCGATCTGAGTCGTTCGTTCATCACGTGACATATTGATACAGAATTGATTAGTTGAGGTTCGAGTAATTTGTTCAACCACATAAGGCTATGCATTTGGTAACGGATGCAGAAATGATTAGTTCATCTCTCGAGTCCGCCGGTTCGACAGATCAGTTAATCCCGAGATTTGTACAAAACGAACGAATCAATTATGACTTACCCATCTCTTTTGCCGTAAATCGCCTTGCGTTGGCCGTCTGCCGGAGGCTTATTTTAGCTTTTAAAGTTTTAAATATTGGTATTTTTCTTACACAAATGCATCACTTCACTTCAGAATGCCTGTATTATATACTGTATATAACTCTGATTGTATTAGTCTGAAAGAAGAATGTCCTATACACCTAGGATAACTTGAGTGTGAGTTAATCATGGGGTAATTGTCATTTTTGGGTGAACTATCCCTTAATATGGCAGCATGACGTATGACAAAACCGAGATAAGATAAAAAAAACTGGCATGATTTGCAATAAACACCTCTCTGAGACCTGACGACACATCGCTATTCATTAAGACACATATTTTAATTGTAGGTGCACTTTATTTTATTTAAACCTCCTCACATGTAAATTTAAAGCTAATTGAGATTAAAATCTGAGTTTAAAATTATGGGGCAACAGGATTAAAGTTAATCTATTTTAAATATAAATTAAATCCAGGATTGAAATTATGGTTTAAATTTAAACATGCTTATTTTTAAACAAGGTTTAAAGATTGGTGCAACAGACTTTCAGATTAATCTTTATTGGTGCAACCCGCCCACAGTGAATTAAACGTTACCTTGTTTGTGATTGTTCTCCAGCTGCTCAGCTAGATTATTCTGGTTCATCTTCCTCAGGATATTCACCATGATCTTCACAGCTTCTTCTGGTCCAAAGCGTGCTACCATCTTATCCACTGTGTCTAAGATATCTGCATTCTCCACATCAGACTTTGATATACACTTATGATCATTTTCTAAGTACCAATGAAACTCCTTCAGATCAGCTTTCACCAGATCCTCCAGTGAGTTCTTGAGCAGCTCTTTAACAGACGCCAGTGACTTCTCAAGCAGCTCTTCAACAGACGCCATCGCCCTTCACAGATTCACAGCTGCAGGACAAGAAGAAAAAGATGTTAACATTTGGACTTAAGCATTCAAATGTTATTTGGATTATGAAATGAAGCTGTGATCGGATGAGGACTCTCAAAGGCACCTCATCTTATCTGTTAAAGGGGAATGTATCTATCTGAAACATGCTAGCAATGAGAACTCTAGCAACCACCCAGAATGCCCTAGCAACTGCATAGCAACACCCTAGCAACCACCCGAGTACCCTAGCAACCGCATAGCAACAACCTACCAACCACCGATAATGCCCTAGCAACCACCCTAAGTACCTTAGCAATCTATCTATCTATCTATCTATTTTCTGATAGACTGTGTTGCCTTCAAAAACTTCCGCGTCCAAAAAACGGAATCTTCCAAGTATTAGCATAAAAAAACGTCTGTATCAAAGGCTGTGGCCATAGCACGGGATTGTTATAATTTATTTATGAATAAATTTAGCACAGATACTTCTTCTAAAGACACCAACCTCAGTTTGCAATCATTAATTGGGTATTGTGAAACAAAGAAAAAAGGTATCATAATATTCTGAAGCATATCTCATGATTTTAAAGGGGAGCGCGCAATCCATACTATACGTGTATGCGCAATACTTCAGATTCTGATCATCTTATTTTATTGCAGAACTGCAAGAAAACAATACAGACAACATATCATATTAAAGACCATTAGAATTAGACAAATCTTAAAACTTCGTAACCAGTTATCCTCCCTGTTTTAGTGATTGGATAGCATTATACTGTAGACAATTATGGGTGATAATATACTGCAAAAATAACCAATATAACATTAAAAATTAAATTAAATTAGTCCGATGATTCCTCTGGCAGTAACTTGAGCTGTGTGCTGCTCGTTAATCTCATGACTGGCATGAGATTAACATGAGATTAAATGCAGCGCTGACTGACAATTGTGTCACTCAGATAATGTTACACATTAAAATGAAAGATGACATACATGGTAGGGCATCACGTTTTAAATATTGATCTTTATTGTTAAGATCAACTAAATTCGTTTAATTTTCTTCTCAAAACTGGCATCTGTAGGTGGAAATTCCTTTTCGCTACTAAAAGGAACGGGATGTGACAAACGGCCTAGGTTAATTCAATGTATTTAAGCTTTCCAAATCGTTGGATGGTGTTAGATGGTGCCAAATGTTAGAACTCCACGTCAGAAATATCAGATATAGATGCGAACCCCGGACGCCGAATCCCTGCCGGAAGATATCAGTCTTCTATCAGCATGAGCGTTTGACTGAGAAAGAGCAGAAGCATGAGGAGCAGAGTTTACTGAATAATCTTAGTTGTGTATATTTCAATGCTCAGACTTCATCTAGATGTTACACTTCGTCTGACCAGTACAAAACCAACAAGTGCGGCACGTCTTGTCTTCAACGAGCCCAAAAGGGCCCATGTCACACCTCTCTTCATCTCTCTGCACTGGCTACCACTCGCTGCCCGCATTGAGTTCAAGGCATTGACGTTTGCTTACAGATCCACCACAAGCTCAGCACCCGCATACTTCCACTCGCTCCTACGAGTCTACACCCCTACCAGAAGCCTCCGCTCAGCTAAAGAGCGGCGGCTGGTGTTACCATCCCAGAGAGGCATGAAATCCCTCTCCAGGGGTCTCATTTATAAAGCGTGCGTACGCACAAAACGGGGCTGGAAACGTACGTACGCCAGTTCCCACGCAAAGGTTGTGATCTATAAAAAACAAACTTGACGGGAGAATGTGCGCACCTTTAAGCAAACTTTGAGCCGTGCGTACGCACATTCTGGAGACGACACAGATGGTGAGGTCGTGAACTGAAGTTAGATTGTAGAAAATAAATGTGAGAAGAACAATTATAAGAATATAAGAAGAATAATTTTCACTCCATTTCATACGTTATATCCACATTATCAGGAAGATTAAATCCAACAGTGTTATTTGTGCCGATTGTTTTAGGCTATATACATCTAGTAAAATCCAAACGTAATGCAAAATGTATTAAAAAAATAAAAATAAATAATAATAATAATAATAATCAGCGCTGCCTTACAGTCACATTGTCCACAACGGGAGCGCAGGAGGAGATGGCACGACTACATGTGATACGGAATAGCATGAAATACCCTTTTATTAGAGAACTGCAGAACACAGTGTAAAGGAAATATTTTCCTTAATGTACATATATCATAAAATGTCAAAGTCTGCAAATACAATCATGAAGCACAATCGCTACTCATCATCGGTCCTAACTATTACGGTGTTCATTACAAAACCGTCAAGCCCACAAATTAATGATGTGATTTTGTCAAGGTGTTAACGATCAGTCTATTTGCTAGAAACATATAAATCCTCCGGTGACCCGGGTATGTGATGCTTCGTATGGGATTCCACTCTCATTTACATGCCGATCAGCAATCATGAGGTGATTTGCATTGACTATTTATGGTTAAAAATGGGCGTGTAGAGGGCGGGATATGAGGCTGGTTCACGTACGCACATCTGCGGGTGATCTGTGATTTATAAAGGGAACACTGCTTACAGGTGTGCGTACGCACGGTTTTATAAATCGGAATATTTTTTGGCGTACGCCATTTTTGGCTTTTGGGCGCACGTAAACTTTTAGTAGGGATCCTACGCACAGTTTTATAAATGAGGCCCCAGAACTTTTTCATTCACTGTTCCCAGCTGGTGGAACGATCTTCCCACCTCCATCCGGATGGAAGAATCACTGACATCATTCAAAAAACAGCTAAAAACCCATCTCTTCCGCGAGCACTTAATCTCATCATAAATTAAAAAAAAAAAATCTTTCTCTACACCCTCCCTATTCTAGCTTACGCTACTCCGAGCAATGCCCGAAACGTAGTATTTAAGGCACTTCTTGCGCCTCTTCATAACGGATCGCTTCCTGTACTCCTCAGTTGTAAGTCGCTTTGGATAAAAGCGTCTGCTAAATGCATAAATGTGAATGTAAGTGTTATTATACCAAGTAAAAAACAATGGAGAATGACTGCTTCACAACATCATCCTGTGATGTTAAAAACCTTGACATTCTCTCATCTCTAACTCATGAAGACAAACATCCATTTAAACCATGCAAGAGCAAGGAAATGAGTAAAATAAAATATAAAAATATAAAATGACAAAAATTAATAATAATAATAATAATAAAATGATTAAATGAATAAATGATGTCTTATTTTCTCATGTTCTCTGTCAGGTTTCCTGGTTGTCATGTGATTCCCATGCCCTCATGTGATCTTGCGTCATGTTCTCATTGGTTCATTGTTTGATCACAGGTGTCCCTTGTCTAGTCATTAGTCTCAGTGTATTTAAACCCTCATGTTTGGCATGTGTCCTTGTCAAGTATTGTTACCTGTACCCACTGTTGGTGAGCTCTGTTTATCGTTCAGGGCAAGTCATTGCGTTTCAATAAACTGCACTTGGGTTCATCTTAGCTTGACTTCAGTTGACTAACTGTTACAACCAATGTATGCTTGCTTAAAATAAAACCCTTGGATCCTTCATTCTTAATCATATGTGAAAACTCTTGATTACATAGAGTGATTAAATGCACACAAACATACTCTGAAAAGCGTGGGTGATCAGGCCGTACTCTTCCCTTCTACATGCTTTTAGAAGAACAGGTCTCTCCTGTTTTACTATGTACCTGTGTCAGTTGAGGGTGTGTGTCTGAGATTGAATGATAACAGCCTTACAGCAGTCAAGTGTATCACAAAACAAACCAATGTACAAGAGTAAGATGAGAAACTGTAACTTTCAAAAGGTGCCCCAATATTGATCCCAACCATGTGTCCCACTCAGAGAAAAGACCATGATCCTCATTAAGTTTAGCTACCTGTTCATGCAGAACTTTAGCTAAATTGTGCACTGCTTCTCCAGTGTCGTCTAGGCTATATGAACAACACTCAGTTGCGATCACTTTGCATGTTCCTCCTTGGGAGACTAACCGTATATCAAGAGCCATTTCATTTTGTACAACAACCTTCCTCATTACATCCACTTCCTCTGAAATGTTAGCAATGGAACTAATTGTATTTTTTGCTGTTGCCTCAAATGCCTTATGTTGTGCCTGTACTTCATTCTGTAAATTGATAACATTAAGCTTCAGAGACTGAAGTCTTGGTCACGATTAAATCCAATCACATAATCCTATCCTCTGACACGACTTGCATTGCCAGTAATAGATAGCCAAATAACACCATCACTTAGAAGATAATAGATACGTGTTTCAATTTCTCATTGTTAGAAGAGTTTTGTCACATGTGGAAAATTCACACAACTGGCTTAGAATTGCTTACTAGATTCCTCCCATCAATGCAGCAGGAAGAATATTCCCTTCAGATTTCACATTAAGATCAAACTGAAGTTTCCAAAAAGTCATTGTGAAAATCTATTCTTTACCACCTCATATTCCCTGCTGTTTACCTTTTCCCTTCTACACTACCATTTGTTGTCTCAACGTTAACACTACTGAAGCGGCCAGTCTAACCATTTGTACTAGACTGTACCGAATGTCAATTTTGTCGTGTCATATTTACATTCGAAGCTTTTATTGAGGTTTCAGAATGAAGCTTTATATATCTGCCATTATATTTTATGATGACATCGCCCTAAAAAGTGTCAAAATCCTCAATATGGATTAAATGGAGCTCCGAGCACCAAGCGAACGCAGATAGGTCTACATATTACAATCTTTTTTGTAATATATAATTATGTAAGAGCTACTTGACCGCACCTGAAAGTGCATGCTTCGCTTTGTGTGGCAAGCGGGAGAGAGTTTTTCTGAGAGCGGGCCGGTGGCGAGTGATAATGAGCTCCAGCTGCGCGCCGCACCGGTCTCGTCTCACGGAGGAGTGACGGGAGCATAAAAGGAGGAGCGACGACAGTGCAAGACGAGAGAGGACCAGGCCTGGATTTACGTTGTGGTTTTGTTTACGTTTTGTCATGTGTGTGTGCGGCAGTCATCCGTGAGGGGCTGCCGCTTTTACTTTCAGTGTGTGTTTATTTATTTGATTAAAGTCTTTATATGTTCGCCGGTTCCCGCCTCCTTCTTCCCTGAACATACGAACTACGTTACAATCTGTTTGCACTGGGCTTTCCTCCCAGCCCTCGTACTCCACTAACACTCCCTCTGTAACGCACAGTGTTGCGGGTTCACGCACCTGGTCAGATTCTCAGTGTGGATATGGCTCTGGGGCAATGTTACTCTCTGACCTGATAGCGGGCTCAGGCTCATTCATAATGGCAGGCCGACCTTTCTCAGATGGCTGGTCTCTGAATGTGGAGATGCTTCTAATCCGACGTCTTTGTTCACCAGCACCCACTCCACAAATGTGGCAAAGTTTTGCAAGACTTCCACTTGCATGGTCTTCCAGCGGATGGTTTCCCTGCTCCAGGCAGAGAAGTTAAACGGTAGGTCCATGAGAAAAGGGAAAAACAAAAAGAAACAAAAGGGAAAAAACACCACAAAAAAAATAAATGACTGTTGGGTCTTGTCTTCTGTTACAAGTGACTACACAATAGAAGCACACGAAGAAAAAGTTATCACTAACGCAGCCTTTAATTCAGAACTCGCGGTACAGACAGGCAAAAACAACCACAAAGCATTAACAAAACAAGACATAGAACTGAACAGAACAGGGAGTATAAATACACAGGAGATTATGAGACATCAGCTGAACGGGATAGCTGGGAAAACTGGGTCAAAAGACAGGCACAACGTATTGTTTTTTGACTCAAAAAAATCCCTTTGAGGACTGTAGTAGGCTATAATTTGTTAGAACGTTAGGTTAGTTGTTTCTAATACTACCAAAGCACAGACTACCGGTAAAGGTAAGGGGCGTGACGTTTCCGAAAAACGTGCACTAGGCGAATCACAACACACTGGGCCAGCTAACCAATCTGAGCCCATTGCGTATTTTTGAGGGACCCGGAAACCATCAGACCGTTTTTACAAGGAGGGACAGAGCAGTGTAGAATAAAGGTAAAATATATAAAAAATAATGCAACTTTTTAAAAAACGAAGCATGAACACGTTACAGTGCACCCCACAAACACAATCAAGCCTTCGAAAGAATGTGTTTTACCACCCCTTTAATAAAAACAGCATCGTGTACAGAGAACACAACAGAGAAGCGCCACCGGAAGCGGGATTGTTCATGGAAGTGGGATAGTTCATACAGCGCGAGACTCGCGCAATCGTCACATGCAACACAACCATATTCTCATGCAGTGAAAAAAATCACGAGGCAAAGAGGACACCAGCACTGACACACAATACAAAGCAGATTACTATGATATGAAACAAAGTCTCAGCTTTCAAATTCCAACAAAAAATACCGTTTTGGCGCTCTTAAATGTGACAAATCAAGCGGCATGTGAACGGAACATCAGAAAATATATTGAAAGATGCAGTACAACTTACCGAAATGTATCATGTCTCATGTAATTGATCAAGCAATACAGAAAGAGGTAATAACACAGCCTGTAAACAATATACATCACATAACGTTACATTTACCACAGAAAAGCCAATTAATGACCAGCATGTTAGTTAGCTAGAACAATTAACTATAGAGAGGAGCATTTTGCTAAGTATATGCACTATATTACATATGTATTATATTTTTACTCGTATCATTAAAAAATTATTAAAATTGCATTATATTAAATAGAGTTTTAATAATACCAGCTCTGTATGTTTACAGCATTAGTTGAGAGATTTTTAAGAAAAATTAACTACTCGTTACTAAGCTACTGTACCTGATATTTATCCAAATGAATCAAATCAGAATCGCAAGCTTATGAAATCATGAAATTTGTGTCAAGCACTAATGAAAACACTAGCCTACCAGTCATTGTACCATGTTGCCACTAACCTTAATGAAATGACAATACACTTATTTTGATGCAAGGATTTTTTTATTTCTTTTTTTTACAATTCCCCACCCCAAGCTAAACTCAAAAGTTGGCAGCCCTGCTAGTGCTAAGTTAAAAATTGTTAGCATTTCCTTTTGTATGCAATGTGTGAGTCATTGGCCAAAAAAACTAAACAAATAAAGATTCATTTGACTGATTGCCTTATTATTGTTTATATTTTTTTAGATTTCTATAGATATTGCAGCACATTTTTATTGTGAATTATGTTGGCCACTACAATCATGTAGTGAAAAATCTGATTTGGTGACAGCCCTAATCTAAATGAGTTGAAATAAAGCTTGTGAGATGAATGTGGCTATTTATGAAGAGAGAACAGAGATACAGTCTGAGTTGAGAGGCATCAAAAAGCTATCTGCAAAGCAAATAATTGCTTTGAGTTTTGCAATTTTTATTATAAACAATGTGTCAATGCTGTTCATTAAGTCTAGATCAATGTGAATGGATACATGTTACTTTTAAATCTATATATGTCAGTATTTTAAGAAGTAGTATTTACTTACCATGAATAACAACGATATGGATGTTTCTTGTTCCTCCGCTGAACTTGAACTGTCTTGAGCAGACGTTATTCTAAAAACTCCTTTCAATTCTGCGTTTTCATAAAGGACTGTGAAGAGGGTGGGTGGGGGATGGGGGGGGCGTTCTCTTCTGAACTTAAACCTGTTATACCAGGACTTTCTCTGAAAACTAATAGAACCAGTTTTTCATAAGGACTCGTGACATCTGTCATCAAAAGATGGCATCTGTTAAACCCCCGTGAGATATGTTGCTGTCACTCTTGGCCAGGACGCTCTTACGAGATTATTAATCTCAATGTGCTTCTTTTCCTGGTAAAATAAAGGTTATAATAATAATAAAAAAAGTTTCACAAACACCATATCTGAAATTACAAGTAAAAAGAGACAAACACTAAAAAGACAGCACTGAAATATATTGATATATACACTCACCTAAAGGATTATTAGGAACACCTGTTCAATTTCTCATTAATGCAATTATCTAATCAACCAATCACATGGCAGTTGCTTCAATGCATTTAGGGGTGTGGTCCTGGTCAAGACAATCTCCTGAACTCCAAACTGAATGTCAGAATGGGAAAGAAAGGTGATTTAAGCAATTTTGAGCGTGGCATGGTTGTTGGTGCCAGACGGGCCGGTCTGAGTATTTCACAATCTGCTCAGTTACTGGGATTTTCACGCACAACCATTTCTAGAGTTTACAAAGAATGGTGTGAAAAGGGAAAAACATCCAGTATGCGGCAGTCCTGTGGGCGAAAATGCCTTGTTGATGCTAGAGGTCAGAGGAGAATGGGCCGACTGATTCAAGCTGATAGAAGAGCAACTTTGACTGAAATAACCACTCGTTACAACCGAGGTATGCAGCAAAGCATTTGTGAAGCCACAACACGCACAACCTTGAGGCGGATGGGCTACAACAGCAGAAGACCCCACCGGGTACCACTCATCTCCACTACAAATAGGAAAAAGAGGCTACAATTTGCACAAGCTCACCAAAATTGGACAGTTGAAGACTGGAAAAATGTTGCCTGGTCTGATGAGTCTCGATTTCTGTTGAGACATTCAGATGGTAGAGTCAGAATTTGGCGTAAACAGAATGAGAACATGGATCCATCATGCCTTGTTACCACTGTGCAGGCTGGTGGTGGTGGTGTAATGGTGTGGGGGATGTTTTCTTGGCACACTTTAGGCCCCTTAGTGCCAATTGCCACGGCCTACCTGAGCATTGTTTCTGACCATGTCCATCCCTTTATGACCACCATGTACCCATCCTCTGATGGCTACTTCCAGCAGGATAATGCACCATGTCACAAAGCTCCAATCATTTCAAATTGGTTTCTTGAACATGACAATGAGTTCACTGTACTAAAATGGCCCCCACAGTCACCAGATCTCAACCCAATAGAGCATCTTTGGGATGTGGTGGAACGGGAGCTTCGTGCCCTGAATGTGCATCCCACAAATCTCCATCAACTGCAAGATGCTATCCTATCAATATGGGCCAACATTTCTAAAGAATGCTTTCAGCACCTTGTTGAATCAATGCCACGTAGAATTAAGGCAGTTCTGAAGGCGAAAGGGGGTCAAACACAGTATTAGTATGGTGTTCCTAATAATCCTTTAGGTGAGTGTATGTAACCCCTCCTGTTCGACCCACCCGCTCCAAGTGGGACTCGAGCTTGAGAGTCGGACGCTCTAACAAGGAGGCTAAAGGCTGAGAGCGTCTCTTGAGATCAGAGGAGTGAGGTTGGACTGGCCCAATGCTCTGTCCACTCTACAAAATTATTGTGGGTACACTCTGGCTAATGTGGATGGGGGTTAATTGTTGAACGTCACACTGGTAAACACTAATGCTGATGTAATGCATCTGATGTTTGACGATATTGCACACGCAAAGTTAAAGGTGTCATGAACTGGCTTTTTTAATGTTTTTATACTGTTGTCTGAGGTCACCTTATGACGTTTGCGTGGTTTTACATTCAAAAACATCATAATGAATAAATAATAGACTATTTTCTACCCTTGTTTTGGACTAGCTCCTGGAATGCTCGGTTTTTATGGGCGTGCCGCACTGAAGACTTGAAAGGAAATGGCCACTGCTTTAATTTGATAACAGTTTTGCATATTATAATGAGCTTTGGCTCCCCCGTCAGTACATGTGGGGAATTGTTTTGAAAGCGTGTGGGAAAACGGCAACTGGAATGATTCGCCCACAGGGCTCGCTAAATGTCTTTATCAAACAACAAAATGACTTATCTCTCATCCACCCGTAATTTTTGGAATGTTATTTTTCATTACTTGGCTGGCCCGATCGGTGGTTATAACCGCAAACTGTGCATAACTAACACACACACCAAGTACGCGCGTCAGCAAGACTGCATGTTCAAAACTTCTGCGATTGTATTTTTTCTTCAAATATCAAGTCAAAAGAGTAAACAACGCACATCAAGAAAGGAATGTTATTTCACTATTTAAGATAAGGCCCATACATGTTCTAGTCTGATCCCGAATCGCAGGACAATGAACCAACAACACCTCAAATACAAAGGATTCCAGCCTGTGACCGTGTGGAAGTTATGTTTAGTTAGATGCGGGTCAAAATCACCATAAAGTGCCTTTGAGACTTCACAATTTCCAAAATAAAAATCTGAGATTTTCTATGTTGTATTAAGGAGACTGTTAGAAATGCATATTGGTCAAGCTCCAGCACTTTTTATAAATTAACTGCAAGCTTACAATATACGAGCAAACCATAAAATAATTCCACCCTGTCATGGACAAAGTAAAATAAATCAATTTTCATTGTATAGTGATTACAAAAGGTGTGTCCCTTTACCAACAAAACGTTTTAGTTAATGGTAAAAGTCTTTTGATAATAATGAAATTACTGACAAATATAATATGTGATAATTGCATTATTTTCTAGATAAAATCTAACAACATAGATATTTAGTCCAAATTTAAAACAATACTAACTGACCCTCATTTGTTTATTAAGAAATCACACACATGGTTTTGTTAAATAATTTGTTTATTTTCATGAAAGTTGAAGATGACAGGGTGGAACTTGGCATGACGGGGGACAAACGCTTTAATGGGTGAACTAGAAGAGAACAGGAACTTTAGAGGAACAAGCAATATAAAGGATGATTTCAGGAATTAATTTTCTGCATCACTGTAATTGGTCTTCCACATACTTCCAAACAGACGGATCAATCTGTAGAGAGCGCCTGTTCAGAGCTTTAGGTTCTGGCATTAGGCAAAGTATCTGCCAGTCAACTGATGTCCTCCCGGGGACCTGGCCAGAATAACTTGTTGGTGCCATTACGATGCATACGCTTAGTTTTCACACTGTGCCACATCCATGATGACACCTGGGTAGCCTTCATTGTCATAACTGACAACGCACCACACTCCGATGTGCTTTGACTCAATCATTTCTGGTCTCATTTGGATATCTTGTGCCTTTCCACATGCTTTGGCCTTATCAGATCAAAGTAGAACATCAGTGAGAGAGACCTCCTGAAGATTAAAGCAGGTGCAGTCCAAAACACCTTCCTCCTTTTTACACAGGCATGAGAAATCTCTGTGCATCATCTATCCAGGTGTAAACTGATTGATTGATGGATTCTCATGGTTCCTTTTACAGCAGCAATTGCAGGTACCTACAGTTAGATTAAAAACACAACATGTGAAAAAAAGCATCAGATCAGGAACTTGAATTTGATTGGCTCTTGCTCGCACTGTAGGAACTAGGAACGATTTTAGTTCTAGGACCTCCTTTTGGGGGAACTAAATTAGCTCCTACTTCAGAGTAGGGTCTAAGCCAGCACTATAGGCCGCTGCAGAGTTCCTACTGTCGGTGCAAATGCAACCAGAAAAATGGTCCAGGGGGAAATTTGTTCACTAGGAACAACCCTGCTGGCTAGTTCCTATAACTGAGTTTCTAGAGCTGCAAAAGCCCCTTATGGAGTACCCTGGACTATTAACTGACTATTACCTCAGGCTTTGATTCGATATCTATCTATGGGACAAAGAACAGCTCAACAGATGTGTTCAGGCTGCTCAATTTGTCACATAAGCTCTGGGCATCAGGGATGTCTCCTCCTTGAGCCACAATCCGGTCTGCTGACCTGTTGAGGGCCCCACCCACACCGTCTGGTGCCCCCTTCCCATGGCTAGCCTCAAAAAATTACTGTTATTCCTTTGAAGCCATACTTGTAGGGTTCCTTTGAGAGATAGAAGAAATTTCCCATTTGTCGGTATTGCGTTGCTGGCCTGTCGCTAAAAAAATTACTTGAGGGTGTCTTTCTCTCACTACATTTAGAATTGGATGAAGGTGGGTCATGTCTTCTGGAGGGTGATATGGAGCAGAAGGTGTGCAGCGCCGGTTCACCTGCTGTGTAGAGCACTCCAGTGTGCAGGCTGACCTGCTGGTGTGAGCCTCCAAAATGCACAGACTGCATTTCTGCACTGTACTTGCATGTGTAATTTTCAGTAAAATCCACATGTAAGAGGCACTCATTGTACTTTAGGTTCCTCCTGAGCTCCCTGTAGACATCTAACTGCCATTAGATGTTGAAAAATGGCATCTAAAATGAAAAAGCCTCTCTTGGAATTGGGTGTCTTGGAGTTTACTCTGTTCTTGTTATTTCTCTTTTTACTGTTATTGTTGACATTTTCTCATCCTTCATGGTCTTTTCTGTCATCCACTGAGATAAACAAATATTCTCAAATATTCACAAATTAATGTTTTATGTAAGCACACACACACACACACACACACACTCTCTCTCTCTCTCGCACTCGCACAGTTCAGTGGTTCTGGAGATTTATCTGAATGAGGAAAATTATTCTGAAATTAATGTTTTATGTAAGCACACACACACACACACTCTCTCTCTCTCTCGCACACACACAGTTCAGTGGTCCTGGAGATTTATCTGAATGAGGAAAATTATTCTGAAATTAATGTTTTATGTAAGCACACACACACACACACTCTCTCTCTCTCGCACACACACAGTTCCGTGGTTCTGGAGATTTATCTGAATGAGGAAAATGATCCTGAAATTAATGTTTTATGTAAGCACACACACACACACACACACAGACACACACTCTCTCTCTCTCGCACGCACACGCGCACACACACACACACTCTCTCTCTCGCACACACACAGTTCAGTGGTTCTGGAGATTTATCTGAATGAGGAAAATTATTCTGAAATTAATGTTTTATGTAAGCACACACACACACACACACACACACACACTCACTCTCACTCTCTCTCTCTCTCTCTCTCTCTCTCTCTCTTTCTCTCTCTCTCACACACACACACAGTTCAGTGGTTCTGGAGATTTATCTGAATGAGGAAAATGATCCTGAAATTAATGTTTTATGTAAGCACACACACGCACTCTCGCGCACACACAGTTCAGTGGTTCTAGAGATTTATCTGATATATCATTGTTCATATGTCATATATATCTGAGATGTAGAAATGGACAATCAGTTAGGAAGTTATGAGACCATGTGAGTAGTGAGACCATTTTGTGCCCTAAAATAATTCTGTCTATTGTAATGGGCATTTTGTGAAATTAAAACAAAGTGGTTCTGAAACTATCTACATTGTAAGATGTTTTTTTTTAGGTAGAAAAATCTATGTGCATACCTCTTCTCACTTGCACCTCATTTATGTCAAATATTTTTATATTTTAGTATTTTTTCTTTTAATCAATCATTACATTTTACAATGAAAATAAAACATGTATGGAAAAAATGTGAGAAGTCATATTCAAATTAGAATTAAAGCTGCTGTCCGTAACTTTTTATAAGGGACGTCATATATTGCAAAAAAAACTGCACCCTATGTAACAAACCTGGGCAGCTTTATGTACTTCTCGGGGCAAGCGTCCTTGAAGTTTAGCCTGGTTTCTCCCAAGGTTTATTTTAGGCATTTCACACTTGTGAAAAAAAGCTGAAAACAGACTACAGTATCGGTTTTCAACCGATTTATGAATAAGACCGGGTTATACCAGTCCACTTCACCTTGTTATTGACAATGAAATTTAATACTAATGCTAAAGTTAATACCCACAGCTCCTAACAGCAACAGGGATGTTTGTTCACCAAGTGCACTGCTCAGGTATTTTAAACAAACCTCTTTTAACCCCTAAGCAAAGAAAGAAAAAGAACTCCGCCTGAGTATATCAGGATGCATGTGGACCTCAATTTATTATATCGCTTTATTTCTGTCTTTCCACATTGATGGCTCATGAAAGGTTTCTCTCTGGTCTTATTACATGATTCCTGTCAGAGAAACTCATTCCACACTGACGACATAAAACAGTTCTCCCATACACAAATCCTCATGTGGTGATTAAGTGTTCCTTTATATTTTAATGTCTTTTCGCTCAAATCGCTTCTCTCCTGTGTGTATTCTGATGTGCCTGTGAAGGATTCCTTTTTGGTTGAAACTCTTTCCACACTGTTGGCAGGTGAAAGGCTTCTCTCCAGTGTGGATTCTCATGTGGTCTTCAAAGTGTCCTATTTGATTGAAACTCTTTCCACACTGAACACACAAGTAGGGTTTCTCTCCAGAGTGAATTCTCAAGTGGAGTCTAAGCTGTCCTTTTTGATTGAAACTCCTTCCACACTGTTGGCAGGTGTAAGGCTTCTCTCCAGTGTGAATTCCCATGTGCCTGTTAAGGCTTCCTTTTTGAGTGAATCCTTTTCCACATTGTTGGCAGGTGAAAGGCTTTGCTCCGGTGTAAACTCTCTTGTGAACTTCTAGGTTCCTGACTGGAATTATAGTCTTTCCACACTGAGGGTAAGTACAAGGCTTTTCTCTAGTGTGAGTTCTCATGTGCTTATGAAGGTTTCCTTTTTGATTGAAACTTTTCCCACATTGTTGGCAGGTGAACGGCTTCTCTCCAGTGTGAATTCGTATGTGGTCTTCAAAGTGTCCTATTTTAATGAAACCCTTTCCACACTGAGGGCATGTGTAGGGTTGCTCCCCAGAGTGAAGTCTTAAGTGGGCTTTAAGATTTCCTTTTCTTCTGAAACTCTTCCCACACGGTTGGCAGATGAAGTGACTTCTAGTCCCTGCCTTTTGAGCTTTTTTTCGTGAGGAAGTCTTTTCAGTCTGTAAGCAACTGAAAGATTTTTCTCTAGTTATGAAATCATTATGATTCATATATTGATCTTTCTCTTCCATTTCATTCAGTACTTCAGTCTCCTCTTTCGGTGCCATCAGGTCTAAAAAAAAAAAAAAGACAAATAAAAGTTAACCCCACATTAAAGGCACAAAGCAACAGACTTCAAAGATTTATACATGTAAAGCATCAAAACCAACACACAACTAGATCTTACACCCACTAAGCTACTATAAGAGGTGTTACATGTAATCTGAGAAGCCTTCTCAATATTGCCAACTCTTCAGTTGCTTTAGGGCAGGTCTCAAAATGTCAAGCTGACAGTTAAACCTTTTATTTAAAAAAAAAAAAACTAAATAAAACAGTTTGACCCCGATTAATTATATAGGCTGATCTTCTAGGGCAGGGGTAGTCAAACTTGTTGGCTACCTTCTGACTTCAGTTACATCTGCTTGTGCCCTGCTTCTGGATATGATATACATCATCAGCTGGCTTATCCAAAACCCCTTCAATTTACTTTTGAGGTGTTCCAGAAAATACTCTTGCAGCTTGATCAGCACAAGATGTCACCAAAAGTACAAAGTCTTTTCAATAGACTACAGTGAGCTTGCAGTAATGATGTTTGAATGTACGTATGTCTAGTTTGGGTTTGAAAGAATGTCTCAGTTTTAGTTGAACTATGAAGTAGTTCAAATAAACTATAAAGTGTTGCTTGACTTAGTGAAAGAAAAAACGAATAGCATAGAACCGTCGGGAACTGGCATAATGCTACAACTGGTTGAAGGTTCGCTTACTTGCAGTTGTATTAGTTCTGTTTTATTTTTCCTGTATCAGAGTCGAAGAATTTCACCCGTGAGGTGGAGAAGGCGGCAGCTCTCACAAACAGTTTAGCATGATTGAGGGCAATTTACTCCGCCCTGCTCACAGACAGCACCGTGCTTGGAGACACAGCTGTCCTGGAAGCAGCCCAAAACAGTGTATGACTTTTGTTCAGAAGCATGGTTTGATGCAGGCCCGGGTCTACGGGGGTGCTAAGCACCTTCAAACGCAAGCAAAAGCACCCTCAGTTGATACTGTAATAATATACTGGCGAAAAAGATTGGGCAGATTTGCACATTTGTGTTCGCGCTCTGGAGAGCGCCAAATGCATCTATAAATGCTGGATTCACTCTGCACGAGACAGAAATATCCTCCTGAGACCCGGAATATGGATGCACCGATACCATTTTTTCAGAACCAATCGGCCGATAAAGATACCAATCCGATACCAGCTGTAGGAATTAAGAGCGCATCAGACAAATTAATCTTCCAGATGATTCGTTCAAACATAATTCAACACAACAATCCAGACCCTCAAAAATCAACCATCTATCACCGGGAAAGACCAGGCGCCGGTCAGTCTGCATCAGGCTGACAAAAACTCCAGCTAAGTAATTTATGGCCTGCAAACTTTGACAAAAAACAAGATCACGGCCAAAGTTGTTTGACTCCCAAAAAAAGAGTCAAACCAGATCGCCTTGTCTCAACGACCTTTAGATGAACTCTGAGTGACACGGTTACAATCCACAGGAAAAACCCACAGAAACTGTTTGTTACATATAAACTGCATCAAATCAGTCAAAGGATTGATCGTCGGACTTGCATTCAAACAGCCTTCGACTGCATAATTCTGTATCATGTCTATAACCAATACACGTGACCATTATGCATATATATACCTCATTCCTGTAATTATGTAACTATTGAATAAGTGAATGAAAGTGCACTGTGCTTGGTTTCTTTGTTTGTTTATATTTCAAAAGATGGTTTGATTGAATTTTGTCTAGAATGTATCGTGTTCTTATAATAAGCAAGCATGTCTAACTGTACTCTGCTTAAGAGCGGGAAGTTAGGAGACCAGAGATAACAGATCATTTATGGTGAGGGTGGGGACACAGTCACCCCTGAACCAAGATGATACCTAATTGGCTAGAACTTGGGCAAATATTTGAGTATTAATCTCAGAACACGAGAACAGGGCTTCAAGTCAAGATGCCAGAGAAATAAGATGACGAGATAGACGATTGTGGCAGACCAAGGGTTATTTCATTCAAGCCATCTGAATACTCTCCTCTCACTTTCCTTTCTTTTACTTAAGTTTATTTTCTTTCTGTTGAGTCTCGTGTTCTAAGTAAAGTTTTGCTCGACGAATCTACAGCGAGCGCGCTTCAACTTCAAACAACACCCACGAGACTGCCAACACGCCATGTGATTGGCTTCCCAAGACGTTGATCAAAGACGCGAGAAACCGGGGGAATCCCTCTGCAGCCAGGACCAAGAAGGAGGGAATCTCCATTCAAACAAGACACAAACGCAAATAACCTCCAGATTCTAAACTGAACTGGTGCATTGATATCAAATTTAATAACCCCGCCTAAGCAACGATAGGAGGGTTCAATTAATGCTCGGTGGTTCATTCAGGTCATGTGTTATAAATGCATTTATTGCTAGAAACTTGGGATTTCATCATTTCACTCTCTTAAAACTTATTCTTTGCTCACTTTCCTTCTTTCTGCAACTTGTGTGAATGTGTGTGTGTTTGTGTTAGATATTAGTTTTACGTGTTAGAGTAATCAAAGTTTTGTTTGTATTTAAAGATAAGTGTTCTTGTGTTATGTGCTTACGAATTTAATGTCTTAAACTGCTGATCTAAGTTACCTGGCTGTTAAATAGTGTTTCACTATTGTGTGCATATTAATATCCGCTGCAGAGTTGATAGTTACGGCCCGTTAAACGAATGCTGGACGAGTCATTTGCTCGGCCGTAAAATCAGTGACTCTTTCAAAATTCCCTATGAATTAATTAATTCATTTGAGCTAAATAGACCTGTTTCCCTGATACAGAGTCCCTACACAGCGCAGTTTTGTTTAAAAATTCAGTGTAGAATTTTTATACCTCCAGTTTGTTTAACTGATAATCACTCTTTTGTGTGTTAAACATACATCGATGCATAGTTTATCTATCTTTGCAATATTTTATTGTGCCTTATCTTTTAACAGTTTAAAATTTCAGTTACTGTGCGTGTGAAGAACAACACAATCTCTAGTCATGTGTTCTAACAGACACCCTGTAGAAAGTAACACGATTTAGAAACAGCAATAAACTCCAGCAAGATAAAGTCATTTTATGCGGAT
This sequence comes from Rhinogobio ventralis, assembly GCA_039654625.1. Classification (NCBI taxonomy): domain Eukaryota; kingdom Metazoa; phylum Chordata; class Actinopteri; order Cypriniformes; family Gobionidae; genus Rhinogobio; species Rhinogobio ventralis. The sequence goes on along the minus strand of CM077207.1, from coordinate 36,198,143 downwards.
TGCGAAACCATAGACCATTATCTTCAGATCAAGCATAATAACAGGAACATTGAAACATCTTAGAGAGTTTCATCGTGTTGACTGTCGTAACCGAATGCGACACACAGTTTGAAAGCTGAATGGAGAATGACTGACAGCCGCAGCCTTAAATATTCATCTGTACCTCACATTACACTATGGAAAGGCTTCAGAACACTTAATATAGTGCACGAAACGTTGATGATGCTTTATGTGTGTGTGCCTTTTGTGGGGCACTGGGGCTTAACAACAACACAGAATATTATACACACAGTATCGGATTCGGATCGGTCCTGTCTGACCGATACCCGATCCGGCAAAAAATGACGTATCGGATCGGCGCATCCCTAACCCAGAATGGAGGTTCTGCCTCTGTAGAGGACATTATATTTTAGTTAATTTCTCTGACAACATAAACAGTTTTAAGTCAGGATATTCTTATGAAAATATTCCTTTTTATTACTCCCATTATTACACGTCTTTTTACATTACATATTGTCCCAAAAACACGTTACCATGCAAATTAGATAGTGTATCGATGCATTGCATAGAATGGGTATGACATTTATGGCCATGTTTATCATTAATTATTCTGTTAGGCCTATATCTTTAACATAGTTGAGAATCATCTTTATACAAAGTTTGGATTAAAAAAAAAAAAGCATGAAGCATAAAAATTGATTGGTGAATAAAAAAAACAAAATCCCATTGTTTTTGCCTGTTCATGTCTTTTACATTTTCTCAATAAATGGGTTCTGGTGTCCTCTACAGAACATAGGGTTTTTTTTTTTAACCCAAAAATATCCATTTGTTTGTTATGCTCCAAACAATGTAATGACCTAAAAAAATCTAAATTCACAAAAACCTTTTTTTTCCTGATATCAGCCCTAAAAATCGGCTGACCCTGACCTCTAAACATCGGCATTGGTTATAGAAAAACCCATCTCGAGTCAAATTTACCTCAGAAAAAACATATCAAGTGTCCATAAACTCGTTAGTCAGCTAGAAAAATTAACTCTAGCGAGGAGCATTTTGCTAAATATATCCACCATATTACATATTCATTATAATTTTTAATGTTCTTCAATATTTAATGCATGTATGAATAAATCTGGCAAGTTTTTAAATGGACAGCCACCATTTAAATGTATATATTTAAAAAACGAATTGGAGTAGAAATATGATTATGTAATTGTAAAGTTAATATTATAACTATTATTTAAAAAAATATATATCGTTGTGTAATTTAAGTGTTTGTATACAAATCAGTTCATTTACCTTCAATATTATAGTAGGCTAATGTATAGCTACAACTGACTCCCATAGTTTACAGCATTAGTTAAGAGATTTATTTTCCTTGAGAAAATTTGCCATGTATTGTTCCTGATACATATCCAAAATAATCAATATTGAATCGAATTGTGAAATGTGTGTCAATACCCAGCCCTAGTAATAACCAGGACAATTATTCATACTGTAAGTATTTAAGAACTAAGGGTTACTTATTCTACTGTTATAATAGGCAACAATCTTACATTTGGGAGCAATTTAGTGATACCAAAATTGTGTACGAATACATATAGGCTTTTTTTTTTTTTAATTAAAGGGTACATATCAGTGCATTGTATATCTGAATAATCTCATCCAAAGCGCTCCGGTGTTCATTCACTCTTGTCTGACATTATGCACTATGATTGGATTTTTTTTTAAAACAATCATATTCATTTTAACTATTTTCCCACCAGTGGTATTTTCTAAAAATGTTGCCAGCAAGCACCAGCATTTAAAAAAAAAAAAAAAACATTTTCACCATTGGACATTTTAATAAGGATCTTTGAGGATGAAACCAACCTGTGTGTTCCTCAGTTTCTTCATGTTTCACTCTGAATGTTTCTTCAATCTTCACGTCTTCACTCTCCTCTTTAATAAACGCCATCTTTATAAAGGTCTCGTGGATCTCAGTCGCTTCACTTGGAGTTTTTCTGTGTGTTTGTCCTGTTTAAGATGAGAAAAATTAAGAGAAAGAAAAATAAAATCAAACTAAATCTCTGAGTGTCTCAATCAGCTCTAGTTCAGTCTCTGGACCTAAATGACCTGATTAGACACTCAAAACTAACAACAAATTAATACAAGAATGCAAGTTATACAGACCCTTAATATATTAGTTTAGCTATTTAATGATTTGTAGAAATCGAGATAGAAATAGAATCACTGAATCATTTGTTGTGAATCGGTTCAATTGACTCGGAGAGTCTAAAGCTCCGGTTCTCTCGTGACTCTCCAGAGACTGAACTCATGTTTGAACTGATTCACGATAAAGAGCGAAATGAGACGCTCCTTCTGTTACTCATGAGTTTATTATGTTACTTTACTCACACAACGCTGATACATGTTAGATAAAGCAATGGAGTGAAACATTTAATAATATATCATTCATTCTGCGTCGCTTTAAACACTTTAAACACAAACCTTTCTTCAGCAGAATCACAACAGATGCAGGAGCGGCGCGGCCTTATGACGTCACACGTGGATAACAAAATAAAAGTCCCGTTTAGAAACTCGCATAGAAATGCACCTGTTAAAAAGATGACAAAATTCAGAGTTGAATGTATTGTGGTGATACATTTAATAACACAACGGTAAGTTAATAATACAGCTCACATTGAGCATTTAAAAATAAAAATTAAAGCAATAACACAATGCAGTCACTTATTTTTTTTGTCTGATTGAATTACTTATTACATATTTTCCATGTAGACTCACATCTACAGTCACAGTATTTGTGTTCATTGTCCCATCATCCAGACGGTTCATCCACTGGCCTTTTGTGATCCTGGACCACAAAACCAGTCATAAGGGTCAATTTTCTGAAACTGAGATTTACACATAATCAAAGCTTAATAAATAAGCTTTCCATTGATGTATGGTTTGTTAGGATAGGACAATATTTTGCAGAGATAAATCTGGAATCTGACAGTGCAAAAAAAATCTAAATATTGAGAAAATCGCATTTAAAGTTGTCCAGATGCATATTATTATTATTATTATAAATGCATATTCCAAGTCCTTAGCAATGCATATTACTACTACTAATATTTTTTTTATATATATATATTTTCGTTAGGAAATGTACAAAATATCTTCATGGAACAGGATCTTTACTTAATATCCTAATGATTTTTGGCATAAAAGAAAAATGGATAATTTTGACCCATGATTAATGCCACAAACATACCCGTGCGACTTATGACTGGTTTTGTGGTCCAGAGTCATCCATTAGTTCTGCTGTTTCTTCAATCTGCCATAGATCAGCATTAAAGGGACAGTTCACCAACAGATGAACATCCTCTCATCATTTACTCTCACCCTCATGACACACACACTGTTAAAAATAGTGTAACATTACAGTAAAAACTGTCCAATAGCAACAGTAACAGACTATAATAATCCAAAATAGTATATCACTGTAGTACATGTGTTAAATTACCCTAAAATCAACTTTTAAATTTTTTAACTGCGTGTATATATAAAATACAGAAAACACACATTAAAAAATAAAATGAATGAGGAAATACCATAACTTCACAAGCAAATAACAGGGTTTCTGTGGGTCCTTAAAAATGTGTTTCAACCATTGTTTAAGGCCATAAAAAGTCATAAATAGCATAACAAACTTAAATGATCATTTTAATAGGCCTTAAATTTGTGTCTGTAAAAACAGAGGCGCTGTGGTCTGGATATATGCAGATAGATGTAGTTTGAGAGTGTAGAGAGACGGATCAGTTCAGATTCAACACTCAAACTAAAGCTTTTTTTCTGATGGCTTATGTCTACTTTATCATGTTTATCGTCATTTATTAGTTTATGGCTTTAAAATGGGAAAAGTGACCCGAAAGATTATGAAGATTTCATTAAAATAAATCATATTTCATATTTATTTTTAGACATTTTATACCTATTTTCAGGTATTTTTAGACTCAAATGAACTTTATATGTCCACATTTTTAATATCAGAAAAAATTGATCATCGTGAGTTAGTCCAGACGTTACAAAAGATATTTTAACTGATGGGAGTATTATTTTCCAAGCCTGGCCGACCTTTTCCCAGCATTTGAAATGTTACATGTGCATGTAGTTGAACTGCGCCCCGTATTTATCAAGCCTAACACTGCTAATTCTTGGCTCAAAGCTGCGCTTAAAAGTTAGTTATTAAGCATCTCAGTCATACTTTAAGTGAAGTGTAGGACTAAATCTTAAGTGTCAGTCTTAGAGATGATTCACGACACTTTGCTGTGCCACGGCATAGGCATGGACCAATCACTGAATAGATTTCTATGATAATAACATCTCTCAAGTCCGTCATCAATGAGAGAGCCGACATCCTTGACAAAGGCATCGAGCAGATAAAGGTATCAGTCGAATTTCTCAGCAATTCAATGGATGGGAAGGATCATTGCAGAAACACAGTTTCAAGTAGCTTACTGAGATATATGTTAGCTTTAACTCCGTATAAATAATCTGTTGCTTTTGATCAAACCAGCCAGAAAGCATAAAGGAAATGTCACCAGATGTTTATAGCATTTTATTGTTCTACTGATATAAGGTCTCCTTACTGTGATGTTTGTCAATTGAGTTCAACACATACACTCACCTAAAGGATTATTAGGAACAGCATACTAATACTGTGTTTGACCCCCTTTCGCCTTCAGAACTGCCTTAATTCTACGTGGCATTGATTCAACAAGGTGCTGAAAGCATTCTTTAGAAATGTTGGCCCATATTGATAGGATAGCATCTTGCAGTTGATGGAGATTTGTGGGATGCACATCCAGGGCACGAAGCTCCCGTTCCACCACATCCCAAAGATGCTCTATTGGCTTGAGATCTGGTGACTGTGGGGGCCATTTTAGTACAGTGAACTCATTGTCATGTTCAAGAAACCAATTTGAAATGATTGGAGCTTTGTGACATGGTGCATTATCCTGCTGGAAGTAGCCATCAGAGGATGGGTACATGGTGGTCATCAGACTCATCAGACCAGGCAACATTTTTCCAGTCTTCAACTGTCCAACTTTGGTGAGCTCGTGCAAATTGTAGCCTCTTTTTCCTATTTGTAGTGGAGATGAGTGGTACCCGGTGGGGTCTTCTGCTGTTGTAGCCCATCCGCCTCAAGGTTGTGTGTGTTGTGGCTTCACAAATGCTTTGCTGCATACCTCGGTTGTAACGAGTGGTTATTTCAGTCAAAGTTGCTCCTCTATCAGCTTGAATCAGTCGGCCCATTCTCCTCTGACCTCTAGCATCAACAAGGCATTTTCTCCCACAGGACTGCCGCATACTGGATGTTTTTCCCTTTTCACACCATTCTTTGTAAACTCTAGAAATGGTTGTGCGTGAAAATCCCAGTAACTGAGCAGATTGTGAAATACTCAGACCGGCCCGTCTGGCACCAACAACCATGCCACGCTCAAAATTGCTTAAATCACCTTTCTTTCCCATTCTGACATTCAGTTTGGAGTTCAGGAGATTGTCTTGACCAGGACCACACCCCTAAATGCATTGAAGCAACTGCCATGTGATTGGTTGATTAGATAATTGCATTAATGAGAAATTGAACAGGTGTTCCTAATAATCCTTTAGGTGAGTGTATTTATATGCTGTAACAGGCCTGTTCTAGGTGGGGATCAAACATGGGTCTCTAATGTTTAAAGTCACTGAGCTTACTGATTGAGCCAAGTCCCCAGTTATTGAATCCAAGGGCAGAGTCGTTGATCTTAATCAAAATACAATCTTTACTTAAGAAAATTACAACAAAACAAAGTAAGCCTCTTTTTTTTATATTTATTTAATGAAAAAGAATGACTCAAATGCTGGTGACTTTTGTAGATATGAAATCCGAACAATAAAAAAGGACTACATTTGACAAGTCTAAGTGGTTATAAAAAAAAGTTCACCGACCATTGGAAATAAACACACACACTCTTAAACAGAGAGAGAGAGAGAGAGAGAGAGAGAGAAATAGAACTCAATCGCTTTAACAATCGGAATAACCTAAAAATCCCAAAAGAAGCATCATTTTATTTTTACTACTTCAGGGAAATCATTTCAATAAAAAAGTTACACTTTTACTGTTCCGGTCAAAAATCACAGCGAACAGCCTAGGAGGGTTAACATGATACCAAACATGAAAGGAAAAAACAAGATACATTATTTGTGATAGTCACTCTAAAGTTTTAGTGACCGGAGCCTCATGGAGAGCGAGTTAGGTGGGCTCAGGGATGCATGAGCAGAGAAGATTATGTGCCTTTGCTTCATGTTCTCTACTCTATGTGTGTATATGTATCGTTTTATTGCATGGTGTCTGTTCCTGTAAAAGTTGATGAGTTCAGATCTGTCAGGAAATCAAGCCAGCCTTACTCTATATATACATATCCACACCGGGATCCACAATCTACAGGGACAGAGACAGAAGGGTTTAAACATTGTGAGTTCATGTTTTACTGCCTTTAATGTTCAGAGGAACTTTATTTAAATCAGTTTTTCTGGATTATAGAAACTCTTGGATCTAAAACTGAAGAATCATGTGTTTGTGTGTCCTGTACTCTTAGGGCCAGATTTACTAAACAGGGAAAATTCACGCGAGGGTGCAATTCCAGAAAAGTGCCGATGGGAGTGGAAAGTTCTGCGCATGATCTTCTGACGACGCACAAATGAATGAACACAGATGCAGCCGGATCATTTCCATAATGACCAGCCAAATCTACCTGTTAGCGTCCGTTTTTTGGGGGCGGTAAACAATAACGCGAACACCAGTAAATTGACGAGCGTAAACCTTAGTAAATCACCTTGCGTGATTCATTTAAAAACTCTCCTTCCATGAATTTTGCGCCTGAAAGGGAAACTCCTACAAATGCACATGCAATAAGGTCAGCCGCTAATTTATCACTACGTGTCAAAAGGGTTTGTGCTGGCGCAAGCTGTTAGTAAATCTGGCCCTTAATCTCTGCATGATACTGACTGGAAAACTGTAAGGAAAGAATTGTGATGATCTCACCTCAGACAACCTTATAGTGGATCTTTTCATCCTTTTTGTATGACTGTCAAAAGAAAGATGAATAAACAGCACATGGATGTTATTCACACACAGCCGAAGACATGTGTGTTTACAACAATGTCGTTTAAAAATGTTAATTCTTACTAACTCACACAAACTCCTTCCCTTACGGAGAGAAAGTATATTTCCACGCATTTATGATCAATAATGGTTTCAATATATTAAAAAACTAAATAATATATTGCGGGTTGTAACTGTAGTGTGGTAAACAAGTATACTTTGCTAAAATGTACTGTAGTACAGTACTACCGCATTCACACTGCAGTTTATTTTGTAAATGACGTCTTACCGAATGTACAACACAACGAGAGCAGCCGATGCTCCACCGAGTCCAACAGCAACACCAACACCAAATGCTACAGACCACGAGACACATCTTTCTGCTGGAATACAGACAAAAACAGCTGTTTATCAGGACTATAAGACAAAATATACTAACAAAGTAAGTATGTAAGCAGGTGTATGTGGATAAAACAGAGAATATGATTCATGAAACTCACACATGATATGTAAAGTCACCGCATCAGAGTCTTTCCCACCATGTTGATTTCTGGACTTGCACTTGTATTCTCCACTGTCATCAGAGCCGATCTTTGAGATGTTGTAGATTCTTCCGGATCCTACAAACGTTCCTCTCTTAAACCAGCTGAAGTTCAGAGCAGGAGGGTTTGCATCACTGCTGCAGCTCAGAGTCACTGACTCTCCCTCCCAAATATGACCACCAGACTGAATGATGGACACTGAGACTTTCCTGGAAGGGTCTAAAACAGACATAAATTGAAATTCACAATAAATGTTAAATTATGAATTTGGATTTGCGAACAATGTGCGGATTATCAAAAACTCACACATGACATTTAAAGTCACAGCATCAGAATATCTCTCGCCATGTTTATTTCTGGATTTGCACTTGTATTCTCCACTGTCATCGGGGCTGATCTTTGAGAGGCTGTAGATTTTTCCAGATCCTACAAATGTCCCTCCTTTAATCCAGATGATTTCTGCAGGAGGGTTTGAATCACTGCTGCAGCTCAAAGTCACTGAATCTCCCTCCACTATTTCACCAGATGGACTGGTGGACACCGAGATGCTCTTTGGTGCGTCTAAATCAGACAAAAGAAGAAGCTATTGTATTCGGATTGTTCATTTACCTGTTTGTTATCAGTTACCGAACCATCATTAACTCACACATGACATGTAAAGTCACCGCATCAGAGTCTTTTTCTCCATGTTCATTGATGGACTTGCACTTGTATTCTCCACTGTCATCAGAGCCGATCTTTGAGATGTTGTAGATTCTTCCGGATCCTACAAACGTTCCTCTCTTAAACCAGCTGAAGTTCAGAGCAGGAGGGTTTGCATCACTGCTGCAGCTCAGAGTCACTGAATCTCCCTCCACTATTTCATCAGATGGACTGACAGACACTGAGACACTCTTTGGTGCATCTAAAACAAACAAAAATGTAATCATCCCATCCAAACAAAATCTCAGTTTTTTTTCTCCAGTATGAATACATACACGTGACATTGAGATAAACATCAGGAGAGGTGTGAGTGTGTCCGTGTACAGCACAGCTATATCTGCCTGCATCCTCTCTTCTGACTGACTGCAGCAGGAGTTCATTGTTTCCGTCTCTTCTGTCAGTTAATGGCTGTGAGTTTCTGTACCAGATGAATGTTGCTCCGTCAGTCAGAGTGCAGCTGCTTTTACATGTCAGACGGACTGAATCTCCCTCTGTCACTCTCTCAGGAGACTCCACCTGAAGATCTGAACACAACACACACATTATATCTAGTGCTGCTGTCATACACTGATTATTATATTAACATAACGAAGAAGACATAAACCTCATGAAAGTCACCTGTGACGGCAAGAGTCACTCCTGGATTACCAAGCCATTTTCCTTCTGGTATATTAGTTGTGAATCTGAAATAGTACATATTTGCATCCTTCTGTGTCACATGACTCAGTCTGATGGTGCAGTTCTCCTGTTTATCTCCCAGATATTGAAGCCTCTGACTGTATTCAGGGTCCTCAAACAGATCTGGAGGATCTAAACCATGTATTAACAATTTGGCCCAGAACACATTTATGATCTGATATCCAGTAGGGTATGTATAAGTGCATCTCATTGTCACTGATGAGTCCTTTAGCGCACAGATGTGCGAAGGACTGTAACTCACACCCCAATCAGAGCTATGAACCCCTGAAACACAGAAATAATAACAAGAATGTTGTTTTATCAGATACTCTGTGAAAACTCTGACAGATATCAGCCTAGCCTACAAAATCAACTCCTTGTTACACATAGGGTAGAACTAGCATTTCTACCACTAAATATTGCTTTTTAAATAATATTCCTGATTTGTCTCAACTCCTCAGTATCCGATAGGTTAGAAAAACTTGATGTTGCAACATAAGGATTCTACCTAGAAACGGTTGCTCCTTTACACGTAACCATCTGGGGTCTGAAGTGTTTTCTTGGCCCTGGTGAAGTTGACATGCCCTGACATTTGTGCTTATTTCTGTTACTTGTAACATTTTTGTGGCTACAGTCTGATTACACTATATTCAGCACAAACTGAATGTGAGCAGCATGCAAGTAAAAGTTTGTAGTTTTGAGTATGACAGAGCTAGCGCGTCTGTCGACCCCAGAGGGTTAAAGAAGATTAAGCAAAGCAGTCTGCCGCCGTGGTATACTGAGCACACTTAAGCCCTCAAGAGAGCAGCCTGAAAAATGGAGCAAAGCTGGAAGAAAACAAAACTAGGGATATTTCACATTGCGTAGAATGATAGTATTTCTACTTACAGAAAGGCCTTAAAAACTGCTAATCTATTTACTTTTCGACAAACACAACCCAGGGTATTTATTTGAGAAAGTGGCTAAATCGATGAAAAGTAAAACATAAACAGGTGCAGTCATTTCCCAAAAGAAAATTATAACCATGCATCTGTCTGCTACAGTATTGCATCAGACTGTGCATTATAGACCCCCTGAGGTACAATTCCACTCATTCTTTGCTATCGCAGAGGAAGAAAGTTGTGTAAACTTCATCTAAATTAAATAATAATAAAAAATTATCTAAATCAACCACATGTATGTTAGATCCTGTAACATGCTACTTATAGAGATGCTTCCAGAAGTCGTAAATCTAATTCTTAACATTATTGATTCATCCTTGTCATTAGAATATGCCCCAAAACTAGTCATTACTAAGCATTTCATTAAATAAAAAAAAAAAAAAAACATGATCCTAGAGAATTAATTAACTACAGGCCGATCTCCCTTTTCCAAAAATACTATAAAAGCCACTATAGATACAACTATGTCCCTTCTTAGACAGAAATTGTATCTGTGAGTATTTCCAGTCAGGATTTAAACTGAATCTGCTCTTATTAGAGTTACAAATGATAGGCCCTTATCATCTTATCATCCTTATCATGGTTGCATCTCTCTATTAGTGTTACTGGACCTTAGTGCTGCTTGTGACACTATCAACCACACCATTCTTTTGAATAGGCTGAAAGGCTGTTTAAGCATTAGCGGCTTAAATCATACTTATTTCGCTGTCATCAATTTGTAGCAGTAAATGGAGTACCGCAAGGACCATTGCTTTTCACCCTGTACATGCTACCCTTGGGAGATATCATTAGGAAACATGGTGTTAGTTTTCACTGTTATGCTGATAATACTCAGCTCTATATTTCTTTGCAGCCTGACGAAATGTACCAATTCACAAAATTAAAGGAATGCATAGTAAATATATATATATAAAAAAAGGATTTATTATGATTAAATCAGTAATAAGAGTAATTAAATTCTCATTCTTATCCCGGGGTTACCATAGTCAGCCAGGTCCAGTCTGTATCCAGACCAGATGGTGGACCTCCACCTAGATACGACCACAACAGCCCTGGATGTCAGCAGACACTAGACAGCCATCGACACAGACCCACAGTGAACCAGACAAGTCCTCTGCACAGACCTCTATGGCCCCTATACAACTCCTTTTCCCTTCATATGCCGATGTGATGTACCCTGGTCTTCAAGCAGAAGGAACTGGTTCAGGGCCAGCCCTGACCATTTTGCTGCCCTAGGCAAGATTTTACCTGGTGTCCCTTGTATCAAGGTGTAGCACTACACGTTGTCTAAGTTGTGGAAACACTGGTACTGTTGTATTTTTGTAACGCATTGATGTATACTTGTGAGTGTGTGTTTTTGTGTGTGTGTGTGTGTTTTATATGTTGGTTATGTTTTAAAAATAGGACCCAGAGTCTGTAATAAAACTTTAATTGATTAATTAATTGATTGATTGATTATCACAGCCCCTTCTACCCCGTCATTGTGTTCATGATATTATATATACACTCACCTAAAGGATTATTAGGAACACCTGTTCAATTTCTCATTAATGCAATTATCTAATCAACCAATCACATGGCAGTTGCTTCAATGCATTTAGGGGTGTGGTCCTGGTCAAGACAATCTCCTGAACTCCAAACTGAATGTCAGAATGGGAAAGAAAGGTGATTTAAGCAATTTTGAGCGTGGCACGGTTGTTGGTGCCAGGCGGGCCGGTCTGAGTATTTCACAATCTGCTCAGTTACTGGGATTTTCACGCACAACCATTTCTAGAGTTTACAAAGAATGGTGTGAAAAGGGAAAAACATCCAGTATGCAGCAGTCCTGTGGGCGAAAATGCCTTGTTGATGCTAGAGGTCAGAGGAGAATGGGCCGACTGATTCAAGCTGATAGAAGAGCAACTTTGACTGAAATAACCACTCGTTACAACCGAGGTATGCAGCAAAGCATTTGTGAAGCCACAACACGCACAACCTTGAGGCGGATGGGCTACAACAGCAGAAGACCCCACCGGGTACCACTCATCTCCACTACAAATAGGAAAAAGAGGCTACAATTTGCACGAGCTCACCAAAATTGGACAGTTGAAGACTGGAAAAATATTGCCTGGTCTGATGAGTCTCGATTTCTGTTGAGACATTCAGATGGTAGAGTCAGAATTTGGCGTAAACAGAATGAGAACATGGATCCATCATGCCTTGTTACCACTGTGCAGGCTGGTGGTGGTGGTGTAATGGTGTGGGGGATGTTTTCTTGGCACACTTTAGGCCCCTTAGTGCCAATTGGGCATGGTTTAAATGCCACGGCCTACCTGAGCATTGTTTCTGACCATGTCCATCCCTTTATGACCACCATGTACCCATCCTCTGATGGCTACTTCCAGCAGGATAATGCACCATGTCACAAAGCTCCAATCATTTCAAATTGGTTTCTTGAACATGACAATGAGTTCACTGTACTAAAATGGCCCCCACAGTCACCAGATCTCAAGCCAATAGAGCATCTTTGGGATGTGGTGGAACGGGAGCTTCGTGCCCTGGATGTGCATCCCACAAATCTCCATCAACTGCAAGATGCTATCCTATCAATATGGGCCAACATTTCTAAAGAATGCTTTCAGCACCTTGTTGAATCAATGCCACGTAGAATTAAGGCAGTTCTGAAGGCGAAAGGGGGTCAAACACAGTATTAGTATGGTGTTCCTAATAATCCTTTAGGTGAGTGTATATATTATATTTTTTTAAGGCTGGTGATGGTTAAACTATACAAAAATAGCACCTACGCCACATTACAGCCTAAACACTAATAGCAAGAGTAATTGCATGTAGCATTCATGCACAAACTATTCATTGAGAACTAGCAGTGTTTGTTTTCCAGTAGATGGCAGCGATCTTCCACTAAACCAGTGGTTCCCAAACTTTTTTTGCCGGGCCCCCCTTTTGCTGACTAACATGCATTCACATGAATGTGAGGATTTATTTGAAACATTGTAATTTATTTGAAACGTTGTAATTAGTAATTAACAATACAAATTCAGTGTGTGACAACTTGCTGGAAAAAACTCAATAAGGAACCAGTCACTTTTAGAGTGGAAGCATTAAAACTGATGAGAAATAAAAGCATGCAGCTACTTTTTTTTTTACTGTGTAACAACATTTATTGTTTCCAACAGATTTTCTCAAACTTGCCTCTGCAAAAAAAAAAAGTAAGTTTTTGAACTGCGGTAATTGGACTTATGCTTACTAGTCCCACAGTCTTTTCACTGACTGGGGTGAGTTTGCTTTGTGCTGCAGATCCTCTTAAATCGGGGATGCAGCTGTGAGACTGCCACTCTTAGCTCATTTTCAAAAAAAATTTTCTCGATAATTTCACAGTGGGGTCGTTAAAAAAAAGCGTATTTTTCAGGCTAGACCAGCCAATGCGGATGTGAAGTCCTAAGCACAGGTTTCTATGGGAACCGGAGCTTCTAAAGGCAGCTTTACCAATCAGCGATTGGCTCTTTTATTTAGGAGGCAAGACCTATTCTGCCATATTGTGCGTTGCAGTTTCTCCCATTCATAAGTAATAGGAGTGAACCGTCTTTCTATAGGCTTCTACGCTATTTCTTAGCTTTGCCGTGCCCCCAGTTTGGGAACCACTGCACTAAACTATGCACGTTCATGTTTTCACCATGAATGAAACTGAGAAATGTAGATCTTTAAAGGTGTCATGAACTGGCTTTTTAAATTTTTTTATTCTGTTGTCTGAGGTCTACTTGTGACGTTCAAAAACATCATAATGAATAAGTAATAGGCTATTTTCTGCCATGGTTTTGAGGCTCTCTCAAGACACGCTCGGTTTTAATGGGCGTGCCGCACTGAAGACTTGGAAGTAAACGCCCACGGCTATGATTGGATAAGCTTTGCATATTTAATGAGCTTCGGCTCCCCGGTGAGTACGCGTGAGGAATTGTTTTGAAAGCGTGTGGAGAAACGGCAACCGGAATGATTCGTCCCTCAGGGCTCGCAAAATGTCCAACACAATGACTTATCTCTCATCCACGCGCAATTAATATGAATGTTATATTACTTGGCCTGCCCGATCGGTGGATATAAGCGCGAACCGTGCATCACACATACACGCACGCGCACGCCAAGTACTTCCGCGATTGTATTTTTCCTTCAAATATCAAGTCAAGAGAGTGAACAACGCACATCCCCGGGACGTTGGGCTTTGCGAGCCCTATGACAGCGTGGTAAGTTATGTTTAGTTAGACATGTACACGATGTAACATTGTATTTGATCTGTAACAATGCAATACTATTACATATAAAAAAACATGTTTTACTCACGTAAGTGTGTTGCACCATTCCTGTCGGATCCAATATAGAAGGCACAGCATTGTGTTTTAATCTCAATCTGACTGCAAATCCAGTCTCGACCTGTGTCTTGTTTTCAAACGATTCCGTGGTGAAGTGAAGCGAGCAAACGCGCAATGACTTCCCCACGTGAGCTGGAACTTCATTAAAAATAAAGTTCAACCACTCATTTCTAATATTAGAATCCAAAGGAAGCTTATGCATTGACTGTGCTCTTCCACAACCAGGCACAACGCAATATATTGCGGCATGTTTACAGCTCGGTAGCGTAATCAGTTTAGTTCCACGAGTCGGTGGGCGGGGCTACAGAAGCAGGCGTACATATTTATCTGTAGAGGCGGCGTTTCCCCCTTCTGTTACGTCATAGATCAGTATATATTTGAGAGCTCGCGTTTTCTGGGCCTGGTGTCTATAAAAGCTTTTCTTTGACTAACTAGGAAGTTTTCAGCTCTGAAACTTACAGGATATTCTTATATTACCATGACCTTTTATATATCAAAGGCTCAAGGGAAAGGGGATCACCCCTTTAATGTAAATTTTACATAAAATGTTTGTTATATACAAATCTGTAGTTAAAACATTATTTTAAAAAAGTGATATTACATGTGTTTAAAAATCTGACATAATTTTTTACAAGTCTGGGGCCTGAGAACCCAGAACAGCTGCTTGCATAAAGTTTAGGATAAAAAATAACTGCAATTAATTAGCAAACATTAGTATTTTACTGATGAGCTGTTCATTCATTACATCACTTTACCTCTGTCTTTATCCCCCTTTTTCCTCTTTTCTTCTTCTCCTCTTTTTGACACTGTTTCACGTGAATTCGGCCATCCTACACAATCAGGCAACTTTCACTGTGTCTACACCTGGCGCCAGCGGCCAGGCCCGCTTCTGAGTGTGTTAAGCACCCTCAAACTAAAGCAATCCCGTCTACATTGGATGCAGTGAGAGACGATGCGACACAACAAATTCCCATCATTAAACGGATCGTGTGCTTTGTATCTCACACACTTCAAGCACTCGCTGGGTGGGGAAAGATTGATGTGGTGGATGAGTCAGGGGACTTAATTAATATTAATAAAATAGTATTAGTAATAAAATGAAAAGAAAAAAAAAAACACTCATTTTTGCACCCCTATGGATGAGTGGCGCTCCTAGCATTTGCCTATTCCGCCTATGCCACAGGCCGGCCCTGAACTGGTTGAAATATTCTGAACAATATCGTTCCACAATCGGTCTTGTGATTCAGCCTAGAATGAAACCATACCATGCTAGTTCATTGGCCAGCGGTGAACTGATCCCCTGACTGAGCCTGCTTTTTCCCAAGGTTTTTCTTCTCCATTTCTGTCAAAGATGGAGTTTGGGTTCCTTGCCACTGTCGCCATTGGCTTGCTTAGTTGGGGACACTTAATGTTTGGCAAAATTATTGACTCGACTGCACTGACATTATTGGATGAGAACTGAATTGAGCTGAACGATGACATCATTTTTTTCTTCAGATCTGCTTTATAGATGAATTGAACTCGTTTAATAATTGATGAACTTTACACAGTCATTGAACAACTCGGGTTACCACTGTAACCCTGGTTCCCTGAGAACAGGGAACAAGACACTGCGTCCTGAGACACTTTGGGGAACGCCTCAGCGCGACTGATGACTGAAGCACTGTTTTCTCCATTCTGGCCATTGAAGGAGTTTTGGTTCCTTGCCACCGTCGCCTTTGTCTTTTGGCTTGCTCAGTTGGGGACACTAAATATTCAACTATATTACTGATCTGCCCGCATTGACACTATATGATAATTGAAATGAGCTGGATGACATCCCTGTTTTCTCCAGAGCGGCTGTACAGCCGAATCAAATTCTGTTCATTATTTTCCTGTTTAACACTGGGAAGCTGCTTTGAAACAATCGGCATTGTAAAAAGAGCTATATAAATAAAAAAGACTTGACTTCCGGGTCGCACTAGTAGTGACGTCATGGCTGTCGCTGGCCAATACGATTGTTATGATTTTACAGTGCTTCCCCAAAGTTTCTCAGGACGCAGTGTGAGTTCCTTTTCAAAAGGGAACTGAAATTAATAAACCCTGAACTGACTGACACTTGTCTTATTTTTAAAGCTGCTTTACAGTTGAATTTTATTACATCATTGATCATTACTTTCCTGTTTATCACTGTAAAGCTGCTTTGAAACAAACTGTATTGTGCTATATAAATAAAGGTGACTTGACTTGACTTCAACACTATAAACCCCTGAAACAGATTTCATAATAAATCATAAAGAAATATTGAACTAATTCTACTGACTAAAGTAAAAATATGGTTGATGAAGAAGATATTCACCATAATGCACAAAAAAAGAAATACTTTGAAAGCAATATAAACTATATTACATTGATCAGTGAATATCAAGTGAAGTGTTGCTGTAACATCAGTGACTCACCATAAATCATGAGCAGAAACATCAGAGGAAGAGTAGGAGCCATTCTGACTGACATTGTCATAGCAACACCTAAAACATCCAATCAGTTACTGTACCTTCAATTAATATAATGCAAAGTCTAAACATATTTAAAGGGTCATATAATACTTTTTTTTTTTATTATTATGATCTCTGAGGTCCACTTATAGTATTAATAAACTGTATGTGCAGATCAGAATATTTACTCATGTAACAGCTACACATTTAAAATAAATCAAGCAAAAAAAGCAATAAAAGAATGACATTTTCCAATGTTTCAAATAAGTAATGTGACTGAATAAACTAAAATCTAAACAGAGAAATCTGAAATTGTTCTACCGTGTTTAAGTCTCCTGTCCATCAGAGGTGAAATTATGCAAAAAGACCAAACAGAGGAAGCATGAGTAGAGGGTGTTGATGCACAAATATTCAAATCCACTGAAAACAACCCCCTCCAGCCAGTGTTGCCAGCGATTTCCTCCCAAAAGTTCACCAAAACCCGCCCACTCCAAGAAAAAGCCTCTCAAAACTGAATTTTATCGCCATGTCAATCAAGGTTGATAAGCATCATTTTACAAAATAAAATAAAAATAAATACATTTCCCAGGAAAACGGATCAAAACGGGCAAATATGACTAAAATGTCCAGGTGGAAACTGTCAAAACGGCAATCAAGAAATTAACAGATGACTTTAACCCTTGGGAAAACACGCAAAACATGCATTTTTAATGTCAACAGTAAGAATAAGCCAATTTAAGTGCAAAAAGTGCCCAAACCTCTTTCAGCAGCTGCGGGGACAAGTAGATCTAGACGGTTTAAAAGTTGCAGATCATGTCCTGATCAGTGCACATGACAGGGGAGTCGTCCCATATTTTAATTCAGTTATTCAACTGTGCTCTCAGAGTTAGTTATAGGCCTATTTGTAAAAAGCCTTCGAGTCACCTTCCACAACAGGTACAATCCACGTTTTGAGTGTTGGCTCACTCTCCCACTCTTTATTGTAGATACAGCTTACTGTATATTTATGCCACTTTAGCATAGCGATCACTCGAATATACAGCTACACAAGTTATCGCTAAAATCCCATCAGTCATGAATGATCGCGTCTGCCTGCTGATCGCTGATTGGCTAAAAGTACGTCAACATCAAAGTCAGCTGACTCTGCGGTGGGCCTGTGTGTTTAGGAACGTCATGATGATTGATTTTATGGAGTTTTGTTTATTAACCAATTAGACTATACAATTTATATGTTTTTAAACCACCAAACTGACCTCCGAACCCAATCAGATTCAGGGCGGAAATCTGGCAACGTCGAGTTCACACTGCACGATTTTCAAAGTAGTCAGATCGCAGTTCTTTTCTGGGGTAGCATTCCGTTACGGCTGGTCAAGCAAATGTTTGTGCTTTGTTTCTGTTAAAATACTGATATTCTGGTCTATAACTCTGCCCTGAACTTCCCGCTGCCCTGTATCTTGCTCTCTCATTGGCTGTAGGTCACCGCTGGTGTAATTTTCAGTCAGAACTCATTTCACACAGCAGGAGTTTGAATCGCCGACAGGTCCAGATATTTAGCATGCCAAATGAGCGTTGACTCTCGACAATCGCGTCTTTGATAATTCACACTGCGTGATTGTCACTCGTGTGAATGAGCACCGATTTGCCTATGATTTTCGGTCATTTGTCGGCGAGTCGGGGCTAAAATCACGCAGAGTGAACTCTGGATTAGGCTAATATTATTTTAGAAAGTATCACCTTATTATTTTCATGGCAAAGAGTCATGCTTGTCATGTGCAATTTGTATCTGATATGAATAAAACAGTCAATTTATAATTGAAAGGATTTTTATTGCCGTTTAACAAACTTTAAGGGTGCTTTCACACTAGCACTTCTGGTGCGGACCCAGGTTCAATTGACGTCAGAGTTCGGTTTGTTTGGATGATGTGAATGCTGTCTTCCAAACTCGGGTGCGCACCCGAGATCCGTACCCGAAAGGGTGGTCTGGAGTACGGTTCATGTGAACGCCGGTACGGTTCGCAGCTGATGTGAATGCAATCGTACTAAATCGCGGAAGTGAACCGCTATAAATGATGTATCATTTGATAAATATGCAGTCCAGGCAATCGAACCAAGTTTGACAGCACCTTAAATGTAGTTTTAAGAGTCTCAACGTGAATCGGAATGCCTTTTCTGAAAAGTGTAATGAGAGTGCTTTGAGGAAGATTGAGTTTTTTATGATTTCTTTTATTAGTTTTGCTTATTTCCTGATTTCAACATTAAATAATATGCTTACGATGCAAATGTTGAAATGTCTTGTACATGCTCTAGGAAGGTCAAAAGGGGGTATTTGGTGGTACTCCCATGATTTTTGTATATTTTTCAGGCACTCCCTTGTTTTATCCCACAAAGTTTTTTTAAACAATTAGATGCAGTAATTGTGTCTTTTTTGTGGGATTATAGGAATATCTAAGAAACATTTGTATAAAACTAAAAAGGAAGGAGGCTTTGGCCTGCCGCAGTTCAAATGTTACTATTGGGCAGCTAACTTGAGTATTTTCACATGGTGGAAAAAGCAGCCCCTTGATGCAGATAGAGATCCATCCTGGCTTAGAATAGCATTTTGCAATAAGATGTCTCTTGCTGCTCTTCTTAATAGTCCTACTAAAATTGACCCAGCCTTATATGATATGATAATCGCTTTATTATAAATAATGCACTGAAAATTTGGAAACAGATCAAAATCTATATAAAGGCTCCCGATATGTATCTAGATAGTCCTATATGTCAGAGCCACGCTTTTTCCCCTGGCTTGCTGGACTTTTACACAATGGGAGAAGAATGCATACAAAGATTTGTATGTAAATGCAACATTTGTCTCATTTGAGCAATTAAAGAAGGTATTCAATATCAATATTTTTTTTTAGATATTTACAAGTTAGACATTTTGTGAAAAAACATGTCAAATTTGAATGTGATGTACTTGAAGAAATTAATAACTCCAATCCTTTGCATCGGGGAGAAGTCATATTTCTACGCAGGGCCGGCCCAGGCCTTTGTGGGGCCCTAAGCAGAATTTTATTTGGGGATTTTATCAGCAGATTTTTCTCGCACTTTGCACTTTGAACCTGGCTAACAAGCAGTTGATGGCGCTGCGAGCTCGTGTAGTGCTGTCAGAATCAATCCATGCATATATTAGAAAACGTAACATCTCGCAGTTTATTTAGTAATCGTTTCAGTCATCATAAAGTATGTCATTTCATGTGCTCTTGGGGGCCCCTTGGAGCCGCTTAGTTCGCTTATGCATTGGGCTCTGCTTCTACAGTATTATTTTAAAACAAGAAACTGCTGACACAGCTACAGTTAAACAGGCCTGGGAGATTTAGGTCGAGAGATAAATCCAGACAGTTACATACATACGTACTTGTTCAATTTAATTCAGTTTAAAACTTTATATAGAATATATTTATCTAAGGTGACATTTTTCCATTGGTCTCTCCACACTATATATATATTATTTGGTATGATAATTGCCAAGAGGCTGATTTTACGAAAAGTTCAAGCTCTTGTAAACATGCTTGCATTGTCAATAATGACAAATCAGAGGTATTTGATAAAACCTGGGGACAGAAGCTTTAGAACATCTTAAGGTAATTGATGCAGTGCATTCATAGACAATGACCCCTGTTAACGTTATTAGCAATGGAGTATAGTCTGTTTTCACTGATCATTTATTTAATGCTGTGCCTAAAGTTTTATTACACAACTGACAATAGTCAGGATAATGCACTTTTTTTAATGCACTCTGTATGCATTTGTCGCGCTAATGTTCTGTTATGTTATTTATATGTCTCTTTTTGTTGTCGTTGTTCTGTGCAAAAGCAAAAACACTAAAATAGTGTTTAAAAAAAAGAAGAAAAAGGGGTATTTAAAATAACGGAACTAGGAACTGGAACAAGTGTATGTGTATGTTCGGGACCAAGGGACTGATTCTCTAAAAGGACTTGTGAGACAGAATACCACTGGCTCTTTGTTTGAATGTTATTTGAATCATGAATAAAAGGACACACTTCATTTTAGATTCTATTAAAGTAAAGCTGAAGTAAAGTAAAGGTGGGGGGGGGGGTTTCCACCTGAAGCTCATTCTCTGGCCTATAAGAACTGCAGCGCTATGCAAGGGGTGGGCCAAGATGTGACTGCACTGGACTGAGCGGCTTATATTCTGTTGTTGCTTTTTTGTTTGTTATGTTAATTTGGATGCATCCATTCAGATCTCAAGCTTACAGTCCGCTTCCATGCATGCTCTCACTACTGACTTTCATTAATACTGATTACTGATTGTTCGAATACCTTTGCTGATTATGTTGTTTCATGTAATAAACTATAGTTTCGCTACTTGCTGGTCCAGGTTGCCTCTCGTTCATGTTACAATTGCGAGTCGGTTGTAACAATATGATCACATAACACCAATTTTATCATCTCTACACTGGTTACCTATTAAGTTCCATATCAATTATAAAGTGTTGCTACTGACCTATAAGGCCCTAAACGGTTTAATCCATCCGGCGAGATTCCATGAATCTCTGTGAAGTGTGAATTCGATGGACACTTTACTATCCCATGAGGCCACGGGAGAGGATTTGTGAACGGCAGTGAAACGATGCAACTGACACTAGTAGGTCACATGGTAAGGGCAACATGGCGGATGTGGTACATAATACTTTAGTAAGTGTGGCAAGCAGTGAGGCGAGGGACCGTGAGAGCGGGCCGGTGGCGAGTGATAATGAGCTCCAGCTGCGCGCCACACCGGTCTCGTCTCACGGAGGAGTGACAGGAGCACAAAAGGAGGAGCGACGAGCGGCAGGGTGTCCGGGAACCGGACCAGAATGTTTTTTCCTTTTCTTTTCGTTTCTCCTCTCTCCCCTCTCTCGTTTTGTCGCTCCTCATGCTCCTGGCTCCTTTTCTCTCGCCTCTCTGTCCTTACCCCCAGGTACCGCGGCCGCTGTGATCGAGTGATAATGAGCTCCAGCTGCGCGCCACACCGGTCTCGTCTCACGGAGGAGTGACGGGAGCATAAAAGGAGGAGCGACGACAGTGCAAGACGAGAGAGGACCAGGCCTGGATTTACGTTGTGTTTTGTTTACGTTTTGTATGTGTGTGCGTGGCAGTCGTCCGTGAGGGGCTGCCCGCGGTTTACTTTCGTTTTGTTTATTTATTTTTATTAAAGTCTTTAAATGTTCGCCGGTTCCCGCCTCCTTCTTCCCTGAACATACAAACTATAGTTTTTAGAAAGTAATTACTTATTCAAAATAAGTTCCTATTCAAGGGAGAATGCGATTTCGGATGCAGCCTTATACTATAGTAACTCCCAGCATGCATTTCAGCATAAAGCATGTCATACACTGAATCTTAAAAATCACCATGGAAAGTACCTAATAAAACATAAAAAAAACAAATGTATGTGTGTGTTTGAGAAAATTTCTTGGTGGAAGTGGAATGCCATTTTGAGGAAGTTGGAGTTTTGTATGATTTCTTTTTTTAGTTTTGCTTATTTCAGCATTAAATAGTATGCTTATGATGCAAATGTCGAAATGTCCTGTGCATGTTCTAGGAAGGAAGAAATGGAGACAAAGCACCTGGGTGATGTCCTTAAACAAAGCATGCAAACTAAGTATACAGTTATAGCAACCCACCCAGACTCTAGAGCATCACCAATTCTAATCCAATCAGCATAACCATTCAAAGAAATAGACAGGGTCTCCATGAGCCATTATAGACAAAAGTCTCAATAATCTGGCTCAGTTGACATACAATAAAGAAAACAGGAACTGGCAGAAAACTCTTGTTGGAAACTTTGCTTAACAGAATAATTCATCTTTGGGTCAATATCTCTGTAGGGTGCCTTTTGGTGTCCTGTACATGAATAACTCATTTGCCATGATAACTTAACATTACTATGAAAGGGTGTGTTATATTAGGCTAAATTATATTGGCTCTTTAGATACATTTTCTAGATTTTTTGTTTTGTATAAGAGTGTGCGTGTTATTTTGCTGTGTCCCATGCACTGCTCATTAATTTTGAATTAGTAAAATATACAGTAGTCAAATCATAAAATGTAAAAATGTTGTTTACCTATTAATATTTTGTTAAATAAGAGATTACACAATTTGAGTGTATTGATCATTTGGTAATAAAAACAATATTTTTATTTAATAAAAAAGAAGAGTTTGGACTTCCGGTGATGGCGTAACGAGATAGACGTGTTTGGTGACCGCTCTCGCAATACTCGATGATATATTATTCATTATTAGAGTAAGTTAAGTATTTGAGTGGGGTTCAAAACATTAAACGCCAAAAAAAGACGTAAAATGCCTAAAGGAGACAAATCAATACCCGCGACAAAAGCTAGCAACGTAGTAGAACAAGCTAACACGAGCCCAGGCGGAGCTAGCAAAACCTCGAGCGCTATATTGGAAGCAATAGAAACGCTTAAATCCGAACTGAAGGAGGACAATGACAAACTGAGAAAGGACATCAACACCCTGCGCCAGGAGATGGGTAATAAACTTGACAACTTGACGGAGGAAATGAAAGGTCTGACTGAAAGAAAGGAAGAAGCGGAGACTCACGTGGGTCGTGTTGAGGACATGACACTGGATTTGACCGAAGCGCAGACTGAGAGCATTAAGCGACAGAGGAGTATTCAAAATCCAGATGCCTAAGGAACAACATTTGCCTTTTCGGGGGAGGAGAAGGAGAGGAAGGGAAGTTGGTAGCGCAATTCGTGACAGATTTCCTCAAGCGTGAGTTACCTTTGCCAGCTTAACATTCAGCGAGCCCACCGAGTCTTTGCAGCCAAGCCTCGACACAATACTAACCCGAGACAAATTATAGTAAATTTCCAAGAATACACTACTAAAGAGCTATTCCTCAAAGAAGCGTGGAAAAAGGGACGCATTCAGTCAAACGGAAGAAACATTTATTTTGACCATGACTATGCTACTGAGATCGTCCAAAAATGCATGGCGTATCAAGAGATTAAGAAAGTGCTGAAGGAAAAAGGTGTACGTTTCCAAACACCCTACACGAGCATGCGAATCCATTGGGAGAGTGCCGTTGGAATATACAGCAGCGCACACGAAGCTGTGCTGGATTTGCGGAAGCGGGGCTTGGAAGTGGAGGTGCCGGCAACGGCTACGGAAGAAGTCGCTATGGAGACTCGACTACAGAAGTCCCTGGGATGGCAGCGGGAGGCGCGTCCCCGGCGAGAGCACAGAGCCTCTACTGTGCAGAGGGCAAAAGAGAAATTAATGGAGTTTCAGAGAAAAATGACTGATTATTAGCGTTTGCACCATTGACACAGGAAGGCTTCTGCAATTCACAGGACTGGAGGAGAGGCACCAGAGAAGGAGTTAGGACGTTGGACACTTAGGATGGAAGCAGTTTCCAAACCTTACATAGGGCCCTCCCCTTGCGGGAGACACTACCCTAGGCCTACCAACGGGGCTCAGTTGGGAGAGACACTTTTCCCATTGAGTTGGAGTCACAGGTATCCCCTGTACCATTGTTCTTGTTTATTCTATTTTGCAAATTCTTATGTTCTCGTTCTTAGTTCCTGTTCATTTGTGGGGTCTACAGCTACAATATACTCAGGGCATGAGTGGGTCATGTAAACTGAACATTTAGACAATAAATGTAAACGGTCTGGGCAACCTGATAAAGAGGAGCAGGGTGTTAACAAAATTGAAAAGGGATAAAATGCAAGTGATATTCATACAAGAAACTCAAATGAAGAGCATGAGAAATTTAAAAAACTTGGTTACATAAATTCCTTTTATAGCGCTTACAAGAATAGCAGAAGGAGAGGAGTTATTACCCTAATTTCGAACACTGTTTGTGCGCACAAAAACTATTCTTGTCGCTTCATAAAATTATTGTAGAACCACTGTAGTGAGATGGACTTTTTAACGACGTCTTTAGTACCTTTAATGGGTCTTGAGAGAGGAGGCCAATGGAGGCCTTTCTGAAATATCTTCATTTGTGTTCCGAAGATGAACGGTCTTACGGGTCTGGAACGGCATGAGGGTGAGTAATAAATGACATTATTTTCATTTTTGGGTAAACTAACCCTTTAACTTTGAAATGACGGAGGAATGTTCCGATAAATACAGCAGATATGTGATTGTTAAAGGGAGGATTGATAATAATGTTGTCACATTAGTTAATGTGTATGCATCCCCTGAGGAAGACAAAACATTCTTTAACTTATTGTTTGACAAAATAACAATAATGAGTGAGGGGATTTTGATATGTGGAGGCGATTGGAATACAATTTTGAATTATACTAAAGACACAACAAGTACT
Source organism: Rhinogobio ventralis (assembly GCA_039654625.1). Taxonomy (NCBI): domain Eukaryota; kingdom Metazoa; phylum Chordata; class Actinopteri; order Cypriniformes; family Gobionidae; genus Rhinogobio; species Rhinogobio ventralis. The sequence goes on along the minus strand of CM077207.1, from coordinate 36,172,975 downwards.
AAAAGATATAAAAACATTAAATCCAAACATCTTTATATTCTAATAAAAGATGCAGGCCTGTATGATGTCTGGAGAGATCTGCATCCATCAGAGAGAGACTATACGCATTATTCAGCTGCTCATAAGGTACATTCTAGGATTGACTACTTTCTGATGAATACTATAGATAGGCACCGGGTAATAGACTGTGAAACCAGAATAGCAGATGTGTCAGATCACAATGCTATATACTTAACCATACACCTTGATAGTCCAATCAAAACAACATTATGGAAAATGAATGTTAATATTCTTAATAATGAAACCGCGGTGCAAGAAATCAAAAAAGAGATTCAGGACTGTATAGCCAATAATAAGGATGAACAAATAGAGCCAACAATATTATGGGACACTGTCAAAGCAGTGATGAGAGGAAACCTGATATCAAGGTTAGTCCACGTAAAAAAAAAAGAAAAAGTTATTACATGCTGAATTAGAACAAAAAATTAGAAAACTAGAAAAACAGCATACAGATAAGAGTGAAAAATTGGCTGGAATTAGAATAGGAATTAAAAAACAATTATCCGATATGGCAAATGAGGAGATGGGAAAGAAACTGAGATTCACAAAACAAATCTTTTATGAATCAGGCCCCAAAGCTACTAAAATATTGGCAAAATGATGAACTCAATTAACAAAATGGACCCAGATATTCATAAAATATGAACCTGAGGAAATCAAAAATATATTTTACAACTATTATAAATCTCTGTATAACCATTCAGAACAAGTAGATAGAAAAGAAATTGAAGATTATTTAGCTGAATTAGATCTCCCCTCCATAGGAACCATTCAAAATTAACTATTAAATACACCCATTACCAAAAAAGAGCTTGATAAGATCATCAGTAGACTGAAAAGCAATAAAAGCCCAGGGAACGACGACTATCCTAACGAATGGTACAAAGTTTATAAAGAAGACCTTGCCCCTTTATTGTTGTATTCATTCAATTGGATGTTTCAATATGTCCGCCCTCATGGAAAGAGGCCATAGTATCAGTCATACCAAAAGAAGGCAAAAATAAAGAGTTATGTGAGTCCTATCGTCCAATCTCCATTTTGAATGATCTGTCTATAATCGCCAGAAGATTAGAAACCTTCCTCCCAGACCTGATAGATGAGGACCAGACGGGTTTTATAAAAGGTCGCCAAATGGCAGATAACATCCGGCACACATTACATATAATTAATGAAGTCAATAAGCAGAGCACCCCCTGACACGGAAAAGGCTTTTGATAGAGTCAGCTGGAACTTTCTTTTTGCGGTTCTGAAACGAATGGGTTTTGGTAAAACTATCATTAAATGTATACAGGCCCTGTACAATAAACCAGTGGCTAGAATTAAAATAAATGGCGACTTAACAGACAGATTCAAGCTCTTCAGAGGGACAAGGCAAGGGTGTTGTCTGAGCCCCTCCCTATTTGTCTTGTTTATAGAGCCTTTGGCTCAGTGTATAAGACAAAGTAGAGAATTTAAAGTTGCTAAGGATGAACATAAGATACAATGTTTGTACAATGAATTATAATAGGTGTGATTCATTATACATAAAACAGAAATGGGAAGCAGAACTGCAGCTTAAACTGGATCTAAATTGGATCTGTCTTTTGCAACACACTTCTACTAGCTCCAGACAATCGGGAGAATTTGGCTGGAAGAATCTGGTGAGATACTTTATTACACCCCACATTAAAAGTAAACAGTTAAAAATCCCCCAACAGTGTTGGCGACTGCGGGGATGTCAATGCCAATCATTCCCATGTGTTTTGGACATGTACAAAAGTTCGCCCCTATTGGGAATCTATTGTAACAGAAATGAAGAAAATGTTGGGTTACAAAATACCGAATGATCCACGGACTCTGTATTTAGGACTGTTAACTAAAGATGTTATTAGAGTGGAAGACACCTATGGAGGAATATCATGGAGGAAATTTTTGCAATGGAAAAATTGACTTATGACCTGAGATTGGAAGCACATAAATGTAAACTACGATGGTGGAAATGGTCTTATTATGTAACTCACTTAAATGTATGAAACAAATGGGAGACTTGTATTTGTAGTACCCTACTAGTTGTTATCTTGTTCTTTGTGAAAATTAAAAAACAAATAGATGCACTTGTGCGCTGAGCGAGCTGCTGGGCACGCACACAGGACTGCAACGCAAGACTTTCTTATAGGCTAGCCTATGTGGTAACTTGCCATTTCGCTTTGTTTCTCAACAAAAAATACAGTATACTTTCAGAACGCTTGGAATATACGGCACGAGTTGCATTGGATTCTGTGATCCTATTTAAAAAAAAAAAAATTTTACATCATCAACATCATTTGGGGTATTAATTTATTTTACCTCTAAAAGTACCATATTTTTATTGTAAAATATGCTCATTTTTATTTTAAGGCTATTTAATATTTCTTTAATTTAAGTAAAAAAACAATATATAAAATTCTAGTAAGTCCAGACAACCAAAACCTAAATATGTGGTGACATATGACGGTATAAAAAGAATAAAAAATCTAAAATATCAATAGCCACTAGATGGCAATAGTATTCAATGGCTGCATACAGTCTGAACTCAATGTTTTAACAATTTGTGTTGGGTGAGACTATACAAAGATGCCAAAACATGATTACAGACAGATATGACCATGCTATAAGGAAAAGACAAAGTAGGAGACAAAGCAATAATTTATTTCTAAGAAAAAACATCAAATTTCAATAACTCAAAGTACCAAACAGGTAAGAATAAACAATAAACCCAACAATAACTCAATAAAAGTAAATGGTATCAAACTGATAAAAATAAACCATGCACAACATGTTTTGTTTGGAAGCATCAACAAATCTGACTTTGAAGTGTGTGTGTGTGTTTTACAGTGGCTGATTGCAACAATGACACATGCAAAGTTTGGTGTCAATATGTCAAAGCAGGGTGTCAATATGGTGTCAATATGTAACTGCAGAGATATAGCCTCAAGAGGCCTTATCATTATAAGTATGGACCACATGGTGGCGCTGTCTCGAAACCTTTTGAGTACCTTAAAGGCATGGTGCTGATGACACATACCAAGTTTTGTAATGATACACCAATGCATTGGTAAAACATAGCATTAGCATTTTATATCATAATACTGCATTGTAGTCAATGGGAATTTCATGATTTGTTCTATTATAGCGCCACCAAGAGGCACAATCCCACCATTTTTTTAAGTGTCCTCAAAATGAGCCCATACATATGCGTGTTGAGTTTGGTGACAAAATTGCATTTTGTTTAGGAGTTATAGACATTTATAGCGATAACAACATAAAAAATTACCCATGGGCAACTTTGTTTAGATTTTTTTGCCACTTCCTATCAAAATTTTGACATTTTTTGCTGAAATCAATTGATTAATGAACTTGTATTCCGTGCTTCCTACGCTGGTTTCGTCTCGATCGGAATAACGGTATTGAAGATATTCGCAAAATGTTTTTTAAGCGCTAAATCATAACGCTGCACAAACCATAAGGCGAAACCTGGCATGTTTGGTATCGTTGGACTCGGCAAGGATTCAGGAGATAAAAAAAGTTAGTCCCGTGAAAATAAGTTGACCACACCCAAAGTTATAAGCATTTGAAAAAATTAATTCTCCACTAGGTGGCGCTGTTTTGAAACTTGTCACGGTCCTTCAGGACATCGTGGTGATGACCCATACCGAGTTTCGTAACAATCCGTTCATGTGTTCATAAAATACAGCATTTTAGCACAGAATTCAAAATGGCCGACAGCCAAAATGGCCGATATGGTAAAATTGGATATCAGTCGACTCAGCATGACGTCCCGAATCTAATGAGATTTACAATAAAGCGTTGTGGAGATATAGCCTTAAGTGTATTTTCGCAAATATGTTCGCGCGTTTTTCAAAAACGGTTTGACGAATCAACTTGAATTGTTTTTTTGTCAGCATGGTCTGAAGATGATCTGGTTCAATTTTCGTGCAAATCGGATTAACAGTCTAGGAAGAGTTCGTAAAAGTAGTTTTTTCGGAAAATTCAAAATGGCGGGAAAATTTACATAACGGAAAATGCAATCGAATCGTCTTAACCCAAGGAAATGGTTAGAATTTTGTTTCTAACCATTATGGTTCAAAAGTTATTAGCATAAATATGAGTGAAATTTTGGACAGGTGGTGGCGCTAGAGGGAATGAGTTAGAGACTCCAGATTTGGTGTGGTTTGTATTGGTACTGACCTCTATCAGTGTACCAAATTTCACAACTTTCCCGCAAGCGGTTCTATGGGCTGCCATAGACTCAAGAGCGGAAGAAAAAGAAGAAGAAGCAGAAGAATAATAAGAACGGCAACGATTTCAATAGGTACCTTCACACCTTCGGTGCTTGGCCCCTAATAATGCTCTGAATTACAGTTTTTCCCATTCATTTCCTATGGGTGCCCATTTTTGTCCACGAAAGACCAATTAAGGAGTTTTTTTTTTTCAACCACTTAACATTGTTGAATCGAGTCCAGTTTTTTTGTGTGTTCAGGTGGCAAACTTAAGCCGGGTGCGATTTTGGCCACGATTTGGCCGTCTGAGACACATTTTGCAAGTCCTAAAAGATTCCTCTGATCCTAGGCTAAAATCTGAAGTCTTTGAGCGTTAGTTTGACATGTTCACCAACAACCAATTAATGACCGCTGCGATCAGATTTGACCTCAGACGAAATTCTGGCAGTGTCAGAAGATTTGGCGCACAATCCTGCAGTGTGACTTCTCCTACGACGACCGTCAAATTATCTTCTTTTTTCAAGACAAACCATGATCAAAATGAGCGCTAGAGATTTCTTTGTAGCCCCCATTTCAATCCCGCGTGTAATGTAGCTCACCGTCACCGAACGCGTCATTCATTGATGATATAAAACTCTGGACTATTGTCTTGCGTGCGTCCGTTTTAGCGCGCATCAACTATCGTACAGTCTGACATTAATGACAACTTAGATCTTACAGTGTGACATGGCTTACAGAGGGGATCATGTTCGTACAGTCTGACAAGAAACAATCTTAAAGGACTATTATAAATCGCACAGTGTGTTCGTTCCCGGCTTTAGGAAAAGTAAGTTCTTGCGTGAACGTTGTTGGCCCATTACATACCAGCCAAGTCAATGCAATAATCTTCATACAGTATATCCTATCCAGCTTATGCAAAGAGTGTGAATTTATATCTACACAGGTCCGTAACCACCGTAGACACTGAGGGGGCACAAGTCCCCACAAATAATTCAAATTGTCCAAACTGATGAAGAACTGATGGAAAGAACTGATGAGCAATCAGCAGAAAGGGGCGTATAATTCCCGCCCACGTCTAGAAATCGCTAATTAAAGCCGTTTTTCTGCCTCTGAACGAAAAACGAGAAATCTAGCTGAATTCTTGTTTTTCGTTTTGTTTGCAAAATGAAAAAACCAAAAGGAGACGTTTTTTGTTTTTTAATACCCGTTTCTAAAAGGTTTCAAAAGATACACTGACCCAAACCCTACAGACTCAAGTGATACAAATATTAAGCGCAATGTTAGATATTTATCATTAAATGTATTACATAACTTAGTATATTGAATATTATTACTGTATTGTAAAAACGTATGCATACAAATCAAAAAAACAGACAAATGACAATGAAACAGATTTTTTTTATTTTTCATTTTACCAACTTGCAAAATCAGGACAGAAGCTTGAAGCAGGAAAAGCATGGCGTTTAAACTCTCTCCAATCTGATCTAATTGACAGGCAAGAGGTGAGATATTTTAACATTTTTAAAAACATAATAAAATAAAAACAAAAATTAAATGTGTCTGAAATGCATTTATTGTTATATGTACGTTATCCATTGATGCATTTCTTTGTTTCCCCACAAGGGGTCTAATTTGAAAAAAAAAAAAAAAAAAAATTTTTTTTTAATCATTTCAGATAAAATGTTACTGTAATTTTACATTCTCATGCACTTTAACCACAGATGTCTGCACATTTTGTTTAGGAATTGGTCATTTATGTTTAAATCACTTTTCTTTACACCTTTTTTTTTATTTTTATAAAAGAAATATAATCCCGCCTGCCAGTGGACAGAGGCTCTCTTTACTTAGCAGTTTGCATTACAGCTCAACTCCTACTGATGATGCATTTTTCTGAAGTTTATACATCGTCACAGAAATATGAAAATGAAGCAAAAAAAAGCTGAACTCTGACACCTAGTTAGCATCACACAATAGAATAATTTAGGACTGTTGGTGCTATATTCAGTCTGAATATCTAGATAAGAAGCGAACTTTAGCAATTTGTCATTTAATGTCATTTAAGACGAGCTCATGTCATTTCATGAAATTTGAGAATGTATCATTGGCAAGAACCAATGAAATGACTCTCTACTCGAGAGAGAGTCTACTGTCCTCTACTTGTATCTCTCCTTCTACGTCCCCCTTGTAATCATCTAAGCTCTTCTCACACTGCTCGCCATAGTATGGCTGTTTACACTGACACGTCGCCAGGAAGATGTCTTTCACACGAACACACTCGCCTTTTTCCTTACCACCACAGTTCAGCTTGGAGCAAGGATTTCGTGTCATTATTTCTTCGTCACTTCTAATCAAAACAACAAACTTGCCACTCTTCAGACGTAGACGTTTCTTACACTTCCCTTTATAAATAAAAGGAGTCTGAGCTGAACTGTCTTCGGGAGCAGCGCTGACTTCATAGTCTTCATCTGGGTTTTCCTGTGCATTGTGGTGGTCATTAGCTTCTCTTAAATAGGCGTGTACTGCTGTGTAAGTGTGAGACACCTGAATACTTTCCATGGTTTCAGTACATTCTTTGAGTTTCTTTGCTACATCATGACACTTGACTGACTTATCAATGCACCTGCCAATGGTTTGTTTGACTAAAGCTGTCTTGGTGTGAGTCCCTTTCACCTGTCTGGCTACAGCCACACTAATGCCCTGTTTATTCACCTCAGTAAATCCTGACAAAATGTGAATAGAGTTTCTGGTTTTAAATGCAACAACCATCCAATCATACCTTTCATACTCCTTCACCAGAAATGACCAGACTTCTTTGGCTAGTTCTGGATGTGTCTTGGTGTTGTCGATGAGTGCTTCCACATCCTTTATAATGTACTCCATACTGTTATTGATACACTTCATGTGGACTTGGAACATAACTGATGCTGCATCGTATGCAATTTGAGCTGCATCATTAACCTTAGATTGAGACTTTGTGCCCTTGAGTTGATAGTAGAATTGATTCATTATATTGCCCTTAAATATAAGCTTATGAATGAGCATAGTATATTTTATGATATCCTTTTCATGACATTTAACATGTTCAGCCAGTAGATCTCCTAGAGGATTTATGAAGGTCGTTCCTCTAGTGTTCAGCATGTTCTGTAATTTCTTAGTGGCGGGCTCATATTTTAAGTAGCTTTCCTCAAATTCCTTCTTATACTTCACCTTTTCATTGACATATTTTGCCGCCTTAACACTGTCCAGCATAGTAATGAACTTACCCCACGCTATGTTAATATCCATCTCTGGCTTGTGGTAAGTATTACTTGCCCAGGTCTCCCACTTCTGCTCCACATGATATCGGTCAAGCTTCAAATTAAGATTGTCAAATTCATTCATGAGAGCTTGTAATGAATCGCCATTCATCATTTGGTTTACTCCCGAGGCTCCATCCCCTATTAAAGAGACCATGGCTGATATAAGACTCCCATGAACTGGTATCATTCCCATAAAAGGGCTGACTGCTTGTGAAATCTTTTCAATAACGGTAAGGGTCTTCTTAATTATATTTTTGGCTTTGTCTAATTTCTCTGAAGAGTTTTCTTGCAGTTGGTTCTTGTTAGCAGATGCAGTGACGCTCACGGTGGAGATGAGGAAGGAGGACGACATCAACATCAGGAACAGAAGTCCAGCTGACGCCATGGCTGACAAAACACAATGTGAAATTGCCTATTTATTATTACAACTCAACTCTAAGCAGTACACACTAAAAATGCTGGGTTAAAAACTAACCAATTTTCAACCCAGCGCTCGTTTAGTATTACAACAACATTGCATTGGGTTTGATTTGCATGTTTGGCTAAACAGGCGCCAATTTCAATAAGGAGTTTCAACCAACTCTGAGTAAAAACTCAGTTTCAGATCAGCTGAATTGAGTTAGTTCAATCAACTCTGAGAAGGGTGACTCAAAATCTCCCCATATACCTTCATTCTCTATTGCCTACATTACCCCACTAATATAGTCCACTTGAAGAAGTGAATGAAAACGAGTGAGGGAATTCAGACACTGCAGTGCGCCGGAAGGGCTGCATAGTTTCTGCTCGCGGTTTAGTAATAATTTGAAACGTAGCAAACTTGCAACTCCAGTAGTAATGAAACGATTCATCTTGAACTCTGTCATGGAAACTAGTATGTATAAACCGTAATTAAACAATTCAATAATCAATTAAAAATGAATTTATACCTCTATGATATTACGCTGGATCAGCACGGTTTGGAAATTGATGGATGATTCAGCCGCGGGCGCTAACTCCTGGCAAGACGAATTCATTCAGCGACTCTCACAGTGCATCATGGGTATTCTTTAGCCGTTGAGCATACATCAGTTGTACACTCGTTATTGCGGTGCATTGTGGGACCACTATGTTTTTGGACACCACTACAAATGGCATTTTCCCATGGGCAAAAAAAAAAAATTATGCAGGCCAGACAAGTCATTTGCCGCTCATTTTGTAAAGAAAGACTCTGCATCTGCGCATATACGTATTCAAACAGGCTTACCTAGAGACTAAAAACATATTGAAATATGTTATATAAATGAATATAAATGAAGGTGACTTAACTCGACCTAACCTGCACCCTATGCGTTCCAGGTACTTTCTTACACATGATGTGGGAGTGTCCACCTGTTGCTCAGTTTTGGACTGAGGTAGCATCCAGTTTGTTTGATCTGGTTTCAGCAACGGAGTCCCCCCCAACGGAGTCCCGTTATGAAGCGACGAGAATACTTTAGTGCGCAAAATAAACAAAATATCGACTTTATTCAACAATTTCTTCTCGTCTGTGTCAGACTCTTTAAACAAAAGTTATTCGCATTTTTGTAAATTTTGTTATAACTTTTGACCACAAGATGGTGCTGCTTCGAAACTTTTTGAGTACCTTAAGGGCATGGTCCTGAAGACACATACCGAGTTTGATAATGATATGCCAAAGCATCATTAAAACAAAGGCCTAGAATTTATCATCATAATACTGTTTTGAAGTCAATGGCAATTTCATGTTTTTTCTCTTATAGCGCCATCAAGAGGCATAATCCCACCATTTTTTTATGCGTCCTCGGAGTGAGCACATACATGTGTGTGTCAATTTTGGTGAAAATAGCTCATTTCGTTTTGGAGTTAAAAAATGACTGACACCTGACTTTGACATTTGGGCATTAGCATATAGCTATCGACCTATGTTTCCGAACTTCTAATCCTCGCTTCGTCTCGATCGGACTAGCGGTTTCGAAGATCAGCTAACGTTTTTTAAGTGCTAAATTACAACGCTGCACAAATCATATGCTGAAACCTGGCAAGTCTGGTATCATTGGACCTTCGGTGCTTGGCCCCTAATAATAAGAAATCTAACGATTACAATAGGTGCCTCCGTACCTTCGGTGCTTGGCCCCTAAAAATAAAAAGAATGCCAATGGATACAATAGATGCCTTCGCACCTTCGGTGCTTGGTCCCTAAATATAGCTGCAATTGTCAGGGCCAAGCGCAAAAAAGATAATAAGACATGACAACATGGCTGGGAGTGTCAGACCAACTGCAACAATTAGCCAGGTCAAATAGCTGTAAAATGATAAATACAGTCAATAATAATGATTTAATTTAACTTTTGACCAATAGGTGGCACAGTTATGAAATTGATGTGGTGTGGTCAGAATAAGGGAACAATGACACATGCAAAGTTTGGTGTCAATATGTCAAAGCATTGCAGAGATACAGCCTTAAGAGTCATTTTGGCATCATGCCTCAACTTCGTCGCTGCGGTATACAAAAACGATTTCATCTATCGACGTGAAACCCATAACTTTTTGTCTGCAAAAGCTCTAGGTAACAACACCCATTAGTCAAAATTCATATGTGGATATTTACTGTTTTGTGGCCTTATTTCAGTGATTGTTGTAACCACGCATAAACGTTACTCTCTCAAAAAAAAGCATGTACATACATGTTGCTCTAATTATTGTTATGTTTAAGGCATTGTATGCAACACCCTTTTGTCATTACCTTAGGTAAGGGGAAATCACACCTTAAGTCTCATATTTAAGGGGAAAACTTAAGGTGCTTTATGCTTTAGTTGAGGATGGGCCAGATAACTTTGACAATAGGCTGCATGTTCCTTTATTTAAAAAGCAGTAACTGTAATTGCTGGATAATATGATAATATCTTTGCTAACCACATAAACACATGCATGCATGTTTTTATTAGCTAACAGTAGCAAGAGGCTTGAGTTAAATTGATGGTTTTTAGTCATTTTACTTAATGATATGAATCAAGTATGTCAAGTATTTGAACAGTGTTTATATCGTTTCGTTTATATTTGGAAATATTCTTAATTTGTAGAAATGAAATGAACTGAAATTAGATTACAGTACAGGACAGTAAACTACTAGTGACTACAGCTGCCAGTAACGTATTAACTTGAATTCTAATTCTAACATAGAACTAACAAATTCCCAAATTACTCAAAGAACTTTTGTCCAGTTTACTTAAGTTTATCTAGTTTATACAAATTGAAGGAACTACTTAAAACAGATGTGTGGAGCCACTTGACACAGAGTCCTAAGTAAATCCATTATTACAATTACTGTGTATTACTGCCACATTTATCATGTTTTATTGCCTTGTGATGCACTTTGTAACATACTTTGAAAAGTGAAAATGTTTATTATCGTAATAACATTATTTTACTTTTTCATTATTTAGCATTGGAAGTAGTAGTTCAAGTAGAGTTCTGCAGTGGAAAATACACCGCAGTCCTGGTTATCTCTGAGGTTAAAAAATTATTGTATCTGATTTGTGTCCCTTTAGACTAAATAAATTATCCCATGATTTAGTCATCCTAGGTGTATAGGACATTCTTCTTTCAGACGAACACAATCAGAGTTACACAAACGCATCGCTTCGCTTCAGTAGGCCTTTATTAACCCCCGGAGCCGTGTGGAGCAGTTTTATGACGGACAGGTGCACTTTTATGGACTTCAAAAATGACCCAACGGTCACTGCTATTATAAAGCTTGGAAGAGCCAGGACATTTAGTATTCGTCTGAAAGAAGAATGTCATATACACCTAGGATGACTTGAGGGTGAGCAAATCATGGGATAATTTTCATTTTTGGGTGAACTAACCCTTTAAGCTAAATTGTAAACTAGCAAAACCTCAACAAACTCAAATACAGACCTGAAGCTGGAGAGCTGGAGAGCTGGAGACTTAAGAGACGGTCTGCTTGATGTCAGATTGGTCAGCAAGCTGGTCGGTCAACAGGCTGGTTGTTGTTTGTTGGATGTGTTGTTGGTTTGTAGGTTGACACGTCTCAGAAGAAGCCTCTGATCTCTGAGCTCAACAGCACAGATCCAGTGATTTTATAGGAAGCGTATTGGCCACACCTTTGCCAGAACTGGATGATTCGTCCTTTTTTGGTTGGCAAAGAAACGGAGCTTCACCTTTTACACTGTCAGGAAAAAAACATGCAAAACTTGAACCTTCAAGGGTACAATGGCTTTTCAGTGGGGTGGTAAGTGTGTACAGAAGCAAATATATACCCTTGGTGACTAACTTGAACTTCAGTCAAGTCCCAGATGGCATTTCAGTGTTTATGATCTGTAGTGCAGAAGGGGAATGTTCCACATTGTATGGGGTGAAGAAAAAACTGGAGAGATTTGTTCAGCTGACGTGGCAGATTAGATCAAAATATAATTTGTATAATAATAATTACTGTATTTAAATAATTATATGCTGGTGCAGCACTGTTGAAGAGAACAGCCAATTAAAAAAACACCCATTCATGATTTACATTTATGCATTTAGCAGACACTTTTATCCAAAGCGACTTACAACTGAGGAGTACAGGAAGCGATCCGTTATGAAGAGGCGTAGAAACGCAAGAAGTGATTCTGCCATCCGGATGGGGGTGGGAAGATCGTTCCACCAGCCAGGAACAGTGAATGAAATTTCATGCCTCTCTGGGATGGTAACACCAGCCGCCGCTCTTTAGCGGAGCGGAGGCTTCTGGTAGGGGTGTAGACTCGTAGGAGCGAGTGGAAGTATGCGGGTGCTGAGCTTGTGGTGGATGAGTGCAAAACATACAAAACTTCACAAACAATGGTAACAATCTACAAACTCATTTTCAGACTAGTGCAGCAATGCATTGTGGTGCATATCAAATAGTACAAAACTCAACTGTGTCCGAAATCGCTCACTCGTTTACTAATCCCTGTGTAGTGTATGGAAAACTCTGAGAGCTGGACCAAAGACTTTAAATATACCAAAACTGTATTTCTATGAATGGGAGAAGGAGCAATGTGCAATATGGCAGAATAAGTCCTGACTTCTAAATAAAAGAGCCATTCAGAATCAGCATTATACTCCAGCAACACTTCTACAAAAGCACAGACCTTTATCTGCAGATTATGCATAATATTGGGAACACTGAAACATTTTGAAGGGAGTTTTACTGTGCTGACTGTCATGCGACATGCTGTTTGAATTCTGAAGGGAAAATAGCGCTGCACTGGAGGGAAGACTTTCCATTAAACTTATGGTGCTTTTTGTAACATAGTTTGTATGTTCCGGGAAGAAGGAGGTGGGAACCGGCGAACATTTAAAGACTTTAATCAAATAAATAGACACAAACTGAAAGTAAAACCGCGGGCAGCCACCCTATGACCACCTAATGCTGCAAATTCAGTTCTTTACAACCTATAAAATGTTTTAACTCTGTTGTGCGTAATAATTTGGAACACGGTGTAGAGCCTGATGATAAGATGCAAATGGAGGTGAGAGTGTTTGAGAATTGATAACTGAGACAACTGGCTATGCAAATCTCAGTTAAAGTAACAGCTTCTGAGACAAAGTATACGGCCATAAAAGGCAACCTCACACAAATTAAGATGCTTTCTTACACTCTCACATCCTCTGTTCTAGGGTATGTAGATACGGGCCTGCAATAAAGAAACCAGAAAGACCTCTTGTTTGGTGATCTTAATGACGGCAGATAGAGATTCTATCATAAGCATGCATTGAAGCACATCACCATTGATGTGGATTGTATGCAACTGATAGCTTGAATAAACTTTTCACAAATTGGACGTGCTCATCATCATTAAAGTATGATACAGCATCCACTATATTTCCTTTTTTTTATTATATAGCACACTCGACTTAACATATTATTATTCCCTGTAATTTCTAATTAAAGATATTTTGTATCTTATTTCAGTAAGTCTGAAGCATTGCCCACATTTGACAATATTAAAGCCTTGCCCAGTTTCCCATTTAGGGGATCAGTTGAAGGGGTCTGTTAATTGGGAATTCATGTCCCTGCAAACTTAAAAAGGCTATTACATCTTAGGTAGGTGGATGGATATATCTATATCATAGCTGTGTTGGAAAGTGTTAATTAAAATGAACTTCATTCCCAGAATACTGTACCTGTTACAACTAACTCTGCTTTACGTCGGCAGGAATATGATTAATAGAAAAACATTTCTCAAGGTTTATCTGGCATAAAAAGAAACTAAGGCTGAAAAAATCTATTTTATTTTTATGATTCTATTTCATGCATTATGACTTATTTACACTATTAAAGAGTTGGATTCTCATGCTAAACATGGCCAAAGTTTAAAAAAATGAGTTGGACATATGACGAATTATTTCTGTGCCAAATACACAAGTTATCCAGGGATCATGCGATGTATTGTGTGTGTGTGTGTGTGTGGTTGTCGGGTCTCGTCAGTGATACGTGTTAACCGTTCTCTCTGTTTGGATTTCCCTACCTGTGGATTTATTCAAATGTATTCAAATGTATTAAAATGTTCGTGTGTATTCTAACAGCACAGGTGTGTGATAGTAGAGACCCAACCAAAAAGTGATTAACGCCCTTCATCAAATAGTGTATGTTTCGTCTTGTGTCTTTTGGCTTTTTTTCCTTTTTCCATCATGGATAATCCTGTTTTTTTGTTACTGTGCCTTGACCAGGGAAATTGCTCCCTTGAGAGACATTTAGAAGACTTTGTTTCTCGCTAATCTATCAAACTTCCCGGATGACTGTCTCTGCACATTCTTGTATGCAGGCCTAGACAGTGCCACTAAGGAGTAGTTGTCCGGGAAGGGACTAGAGGACTTTGCCCAAATTTTGTTTCAATGCCTTTTCTCTGGTCCAACCCGATCAAAAGAAGCCCAATTGGATGGGAACCTGTCCAATCTGGCAACATTGCCTAATACTATTTTCTATAACTTGTCTTGCCATGGTAGAATCCATTTAAACGAGTGTCAGGACTTGCAATCAACTAAGCATATTGATTCATTTTTTATCAGGCCTTATTCCCCATTCAGTCTGCTTATTTGGTGTTTGGGGCACTAAGTAAAGGTATCTTAAATATGAAAAGCATTCACTTGCTTCAGGGTACATTTAGGCCATGTACACACTGTAAAGTTTCAGGACAGACAACCGCATTTAAAAATCAAGAGTGAGTCCCCTAAATTATGTGTACAGAGCACAACTCACTCCAGAAATTGCGATGATTGACACCATGGTAACCATAGCAACATTCTGGCATCTTGCATGTTTGGTATCCACTATTCTGACCTAAGTAATATTACAGACTCATTGTGTTCAGCAATTTTAACTAGAGTGCAGTCGACGGAGGCGTCGTGTTTTGCTTATGCTTAAAGGCTGCTTCAACAGAGTGTGCTCTTGCAATGTTTCCATGTCCACTTATTATAAGTGTTATTGGGATTGTTGTTTAGGCTAAGCTTGGCTACATCGATCAAATTTACGGAGTTATGAAAGTGAGCAGGTGCGGGATGTGATAATTCTTATTTTCAGCATAAAGCGTCTCCATTAATTTAGCTTTTTATGGGCTTGTCCGCCAATTTGCTTGCAAGATCTGACAACACAAATGAGTTGAGTCTTGTACCACTTTCCCTGTGATCTCACGCACTACACATAAAGAAGAGAGAAACATTTCTGATGCATGTTAATGTAAGGCAGACGAGGATCGGCATATCCCAACACAGGAGCGGATCACAGGAAGCCTTTTCCACAAGACTTTCAAATGCCTGTTGACACTCAGTAGTCCATCTAGCACCCAAGGAGTATTTTGGATTCAGGTAAGTATGATCTTTATCTTTCTTTCTTCCTTTTCGAACAGGGGGATAACCAGCTGTCAGATTGTTGAGCGACTTGGCAATCTTGGAGAAATCTTTTACAAATCTTCGGTAATACCCGGTAAATCCTAAGAAAGACTTTAATTCCCGAAGATTCTGGGGCCTTGGCCAGGTTTTAACCCCTTAGCAGTCAAGTATCGCCGACGGCCCCAGATTACTGTTCAACATTCAACATTCACTGCTCGTTAAAACATCACACACTTACTTCATCTGGAAAAACTTGGTATAATTATACTTATATATAAGCCTCCAGCTTCGTTATTTGACCACTGTTTATGATAAAATGAGGTTGCAGTGACATTAATTTCTTAATTTATGTCAGGAGTGCAAAATAATCGATCTGTAATGAACAATATTTTGAATGAAATATCAACAAGAATCAAAAGCCAGTCACGTCTTCTCCGTTTTATTTGTGGTCACATACATGCACTAAACAGCATCCGTTCGGGCTCCAAACGTGCACATATTTGGACAAATATAGATTTATCATCACGTTTGCAAAATATTTTGTCATACAGAACAACATTTCATTTCTCACTGAATTATGCTGATCTGACGAGCTGAATGACATTCAGAGCGATCTCTGTGTCTGTTGCTTTCTGCTGCACGTCACTTATGATCTCAGAGCTCTCTCATTGGCTGTACAGCTGTCAATCGTGACTCAACGTGACAACAATCCTGCCCCATCTGGTCACGCTGTTCAGTGCCAACACGTGAAAATGAAGCTAATAAACGCACGATTACGACGGCTTGTGTGTGTTTTGCATGTGATTTCATATGAATAAAGAATGTTTCCGGTAACATGCTAAGCAGGTGTAGCGATTAGCTCCATATAAAATGCTAAATATAACATTTTAACATCATTGAACATCACTGAAACCCACATTATATCACGATCGGAAGTAAATACAGACACTCGCTGGCTGTTTAAAGGGAGTTTGGAGTTAAAGTGTAATATTAATCTTTTCTTTTGTGTTATGTAGCTTGATGCTAACTGTAGCTCTAATGCACCTGTCACGCCAGGAGCTATATTTTATTTCACATAAGGTACCTAGAGCATGCTTTTTTTGTTTGTCTGTTTGTTAGAAAGACTTCAGATAGTAGGTTTTAATGTAACGTGGGATGAATGTGGGCTTGATGGCCTATTCAGAATGCCTGCATAGACTATACTGAATATAATACAAACAAAAGAATTACTATAAAAGAATAATGAGGATTAAGTCATTCATGACAGACGTGTGAACATTCATTGAGTGAAAACAATAGAGTATGAATTGAGCAGTTGAAAGACTAGTTAGAAGACTGCAAGTGTATGTTTTACAGGCCAATAACATAATGATAGCATCTTATCTTAGCATACGCTAAAACCTCACATGACATGCCATACAATATGCATTCATCCTCAGATTTGAAATGAAGCATGACCACACTTGTGGCTTTACTTTAGTTGTGGTTATAAGTTGTTATACTACATTCACATAATATTTTAATACATTTAAAATACATTATTAATTGTTTGAGCCTATATATCTTCATATTAATAACAGTCTGTGTAATTCTGAGTCTTGAATTGTAAACTCTTAAGCATTGGCTTTCTAGATATATGTTACTTGTGTGTATATTCAGAAAGACTTACGAGCAGCAGCTCTTTTTTTTGGGTTATGTCAAAATGCCCCACTTGCCAAAATGTGCCTTTGTTTGTTAGCTGTTCGTGCTGATCCGGCCGGTACAGATATGGTTTCATTTTCTACTGTGGTGCTGCGATAACGGAGCTCTTTGCAAAGTAATACAAACAAGTCAGTTGTTGCCTTGGTAACGCAAGAGTTTACAGACGATACGTGATGTAAATATCGACTGTGTTATGAAGGATGACCAAATATTATTTTTTAACTATTAATTATTAGTTCACATCACTCAAATAGTGCGTTTAGCATGCTACGGAGAAACTGACAGCCAGGCGACACACAAGTGATCGACCCCGAGTGGCAACATCACTACACACATTCTATCAGCACAGTAGTCGGTGCATTGAGGGAAACTCCTCATACCCCTTCGTTTGAAATGTGGTCCTGAAAAATCTTCGTTTAAAGGGCTATCTGGCCCTTCCCCTTACCCCTACCACTCCAGCCAAAAGAGAATCGAGACACCCTTACCCCTATACATGAACGCGCAAAACAATGGGGTAGGGGAAAGAGAAGGGCTAAGGGGTAGAAATGGGATTGGGCCTTAATGTCATGAAGAGAAAATAAGAGACTCTATAACATCTCACTGTTACTGATTTATCATGCAGCTCAAAGCATTATGGGTAGAAACTCTCTATAGTCTATTCTGATTCATCAACACAGTTTTATTGATCCATAAACCCCAAACCCAGGATAGAGCGGTTGAGTGAATGTGGTCTGGACTGTGTGGATGAGGCTCATTGTGTCAGAGACGCTGTAGAAGGACAGAGTTCCTGCACTGTGATCCACATACACTCCTACTCTACTGCCGATGGGCTTTACAGAGAGATCAGTCTCTATGTTATTGTGTTTGAATGAATATCTAGAGGAAGTGCAGAACAAACTCCAGGAATGATCATTACGTCCAAACCAACACTCATCACCCCCTCTCTTCCTGCTGATGCTCTTATATGACACTGATATAAACACATATCCACTCCACTCAATCTCCCAGTAACAGCGTCCACACACACTCTCTCCACACAACACCTGACACTCATCAAATCTGTCTGGATGATCAGGATACGGCCGCTTTGTGTGAGTGTAAGTAATAACTGTGTTGCTCTCGGACAGACTGAGGAGTTTATTCACTGTGTTCAGATCCAGAGTGAGCTGATGTGAATCTGATGGAGAGAAAACACATTACAATCAGGAATTGCGAATCTGTCTGATCTTTTAATGTACAATGTAAAAATCATTTTTACAGAAACTTTGTCTTCAGTCTTGAGTTCAGATTTGACACATTTAGGATTTTTCACAAATTCAGTGCGTGTCTGTGTGTAACTGTGTGTGTGTGTGTGTTGTGTGTGAGTGTGTGTTGTGAGAGAAAGAGAGAGAGTGTGTGTGTAGAGACATACATTTTCGTACTCCTACTGTAATCCTGATCTCTCCTCCATGATCCACACTAGAAATCACACACAGTGACACAGTTAATCAGTGAATACACACACACTCTACCACACACACTCTTATTATTACAAAATAATGTGCACCCACGGTGGTAATGCGGCCACAACATGTGTGTGTGTACTGTATTTGTGTCAAGACATTCCTGAAACTACTTTAGCCGTGCGTTTCCCTGAAAACAATTGCACACCTGAGAATGCTTGTCAGCCAATCAGAATGAAGCATTCAACAGCCCGTAGTATAAATAGAGCTAAACCTCTGTAAATTCTCAAAAATGACTTTTGTAAATGCATGAAAGAAATAAAGTGTAACTGGTTTGTAATAAGTGAAGATTGTGTAATCAAAACTCTTTTTGCTCTACATACTTGAGTTTCTCCAGTCTGTAGTTTGGATGGTTGAGTTTATCAGAGAGCAGCTTGACTCCTGAATCTCCTGGGTGATTGTAGCTCAGATCCAGCTCTCTCAGGTGTGAGGGGTTTGAACTCAGAGCTGAAGACACATAGCCACAGCCTTCATGTGTCACCATACAGCTAGATAATCTACAAAGACATACAGCAACAGTCCACATGACATTAGTTTGGCAATCAGACACACTGACCTGTGCCGTTTGTATTTGTAGCTGTTATTTTTTGTAGATTCAGTCACAAATGGAAGTGTGCCAGAGTAAAATTATTATTTTTCTACATATAGTTAATTTGTCAGACACATTTTGTATTATAGAAATTATTTATTGTATTATATTGTATTATATGTATTATATATTGTATTATAGAAGTTATTTGAACATTCATACCTACTTCAGCCTTTCATTTTGAATTGAAAATATATAATTTAAATTTAGATAAGAAACATTAACAGTGTTATACAAATAAGAGTGAATGTGTGGATTTTTAAAATAAATTATTTCAAATGCATTTGGCCTGAACCCAAGTCAGATGAGGCCCCTGATTCCCTGGGGTGCTAAGCGGCTGCTTACCTTGCTTATTGGTTAAAGGTGCAATAGGTGATTGTCTACAGAAACATTTTGTATTGTTATGCTGGTTGAGCATATAGCGATCGCTATGTTAAGAAGTCTAAATGTATTTTTATAAATATATATCGTCTGTGGAAGGTGTAGGACCATAAAATGTTCGTCAATCATTGCATATGGTCAGAGTGTGTTTGCATACCACTGTTCACACAGACATCATACGCAGGCCCGGTTCTAGGCACCTATTTTCATTCCATTGCGCTACTGTTTTATCGTTTTTTTAAAATGTAAACTTCACCCTAGACGCGTTACTGTTGCGCTCACGTCTCGCTTCTATACTTTTGCAGAGTATCGTGCATGACGCGGCTTCATAAAATCGGCACTCAAGTTAAAATAGCTTTTAAAAAACGCATCTCCATACCTGCACTGACCTGCATCTGGAGCTTTAACTGCAAAAAAAGCGTCCTGTGTGAATGGCCCTAAACTGATTAAAAGATAAACAGCGCATTCTTATTTCAGTGCTGTTATTTAAGCAGACAGTTTGCCTCGTACATTCAGTTTAAACAGCATTTACAGCAAGCCAAAGAGAGGTTTCAATTGAACTATGCATATGCATTTTAAATGTTCCAGCTCGGTCCATGCCATAAATTCCACGTTCTTAAATGAGCAATTTTTTTATAGCTAATTTTATTTTGGCATGAATCAAAAATCAAATCAGAACTGCATATTAATATTTACAAGATACAAATACAACTCCTCGTAATTCACACCTTAATAGCACGCAAATATTTCTGCCCGTTCTGCGATGTGATTGTCAGCCTCTGCTTTTCTGCTACAGACTGAAGCGTGCGATTAACGTGCCGCGCCGTAACTTTCAGTTAATAAAAGAAAAAAAACACAAACACAAATTTCTGGTGTTATTTTTGTGATTGTTTGGGGCATTACAGTCTTTTAACACAGAGGCCACCTCAGATTGTTCTTAATCAATGCACAAATCGTAAAAACAGATTAAAACTATCAGTTCCTAAATTCTGATTGGGTGGGCAAGGCAGGTTACATGCCTGCCCATGCCTAGAACCGGCCCCAATCATACGTCATCAGCATTCACATACGCAGTGCAGACAGAGCGAGAATGGCAGGCAAACAGTTGTTTATGTTCGTTATTGTAGTACTGTTACTCACTGTACTGTAAAGTTTTCTCACCAGAAAATGACACATAATGTAATCCAATAATGTAGTCTCTGGTCGTCTCGCTTCTGGTCTGTGCGCGTTTATGTGTTTTGGAGGAGGCGTGGCTTTGGACGCCGATTTGCAAGGAGGGTGGGATAGAACGCTTTCAGTGCTAGCTAGCTAAAGTTAGCATTTTCCAGATCACCTATTGCACCTTTAAGTCTCCCTCCAATTATAGCATAGTTCATTATTTTAAAACCATTCACCTTATTATCTCCAGCTGACGGTTTGGACTCTTCAGTCCATCAGAAAGAAGCTTCACTCCTGAATCCTGCAGGTCATTGCTACTCAGGTCCAGTTCTCTCAGGAAGGAGTTTGAGGATTGTAAAACTGAAGACAAGCGTTCACAGGACTGAGCAGTGAGATTACTGCACTGTAGCCTGTGTAGACAACAAAGCAAACAGCAACAGTTATGCTTATTGGGTAGCGTTTATAATCTAGAGCTTAGAAAAACCTTTGACTATAGTAATGTAAGCAAGTAAGGTAAGATGTAAGCTAAAACAATTTTTTCTTCATAAAACATCAAACCAGTAATTAAATAAATCACACACTTTCATTGTGTTTGGTTTTCATTTTCAAGGACCAGAGGTGGAAAGTAACGAATTACATTTACTTGCATTACTGTAATTGAGTAGTTTTTCCTGTGTACTTTACTTTAAGTAGTTTTAATAATCTATAATTTTACTTTTACTTAAGTATGTTTTGTTTTAAGTATTGTACTTCGCTAAATTTTAAACCATATATACGTTACTGAGTAAAAATAAATAAATAAATAAATAATACAAAGGGGGGAAAACCGCGCTCCGGAAACGACTGCATTGAATTGAAGGGCGGGGGAACAAACGCGCAAAAATCACAAAAAGATGGAGACGGACAAGACAGACGTCAGCGATGCAGACCCAGCTGAAAGTGAAACGTCGTCGTGAACCCCTAGCTAGTGTGGAAATACTTTGGATACAGAATGAATAAATCGAAAGTAGAGCTGTACAATAAATCAATTCGCGACATGGTCTGTGAATATTAAAGCGCAAAACACCGTTTCTACTACATACTCAACTACGTGTGATGCTCATGGTGTTTTTAACGTCTCACATGAACATTTCCAGAGCTGATCTAAGAGAACCCCTAATAAGCATTTTTATTTTAATAAAAAAAACAATTGTAATTGTCAAATACACTCTGAAACAGGTCTTCACTACAACCTGTCAAAATAAAAGTTTGGTTTGCCTAGAAGAAATCACAGAAATATTTTACTATTGTAGGCCTACAATAGAATGTACTTAAGTAATTATAATAATAATAATACATAATTTAAACATTAAGAATATATTTTTAATCCATATTTTAATTTAGTAAATCTCTGCAAAAAAATTAAAGGATAAAAGTTTGTTACATTTTATTTGATTACCACCATTTTTGATTATATATTTCTGTTAAATCATAAAAAGAAGAATTTCATAGAACTCTATTATTCTTAAACATTTTAATGATAAATTAATGATAAAAATAAGTTGTTAATCTAATTCATAATCATTTATTGAATTTAGTTGATTACATGTGTAAGATTGGAAAAAGTTTGCATATGCCAGAATGTCAGAAAATAAAGGACATTAGCATCTGAATCGACTCATGCATTTAGCATCCCCATCCGAGACGACGTCACGCTGAGTGAATCACCTAAATTTCCATGTCTCTCTTTCACCTGCATCTACCCCCATCTCCCCTCCAGAATTCACCCAAAATCTATATGGTCTAAAGTGAACAAATACTATACAGAATTATACATGTTTGATATCATTTGAAATGTCTCAGTGCGACTGGTACAAAGGTCTCCTCCCCACAGAAGTAAACCAAAAAGTAATAAAGGTTTTGAGAGTTTAGAGATACTTTGCTTATTACGTTGGGTGTGGCTTTAGCCATTTGGTCTTTTGTCAATACAGGTCTATGGGACAGTGATTAAATGTAAATTCCCATTGTTAACACGTTTCCATTTGAAAGAGGTTTCTGTCTTGGTCTGGTATTTAAGGAGATGTTGCAAAGAGGTCGGGGCTCGAATCTTTACATCGGTCAGCCCGTAACGCTGAGTGTCTCCTAGATGCTCAGCGTTATGTAATTCTCAGAAGGTCAGGTATCCATATTTTATTCTATACTTCAGAGCATTTGATGTTATGTATGGATTATCTTTGAATTGATTATGTAATTGGCATGATACATTTACCTGACTAAAAATAAATTGTTACACTGATTTATTCTGACTTACTCTGGAATTATTAACTATGAACGGGTATAATTTCAACAAAGGGTTAAACTGAATAATTACATGTGTAAACTATTAAATATAAATAACCAAATAACCAATTGGCATTCTAACCTAAATTCGAGGTCATAATTAAAATGGAGTCAGATAAAGATAAATTAGAATTAAATCTCTTTGCCCCGCTGAAAAGACCGAACGCGCAAGAAACCTTCACCCACCAATCATTGGAACGATTGGGCGGGCTTACACATGTTTTATTGAAATTTTAATAAACAAAACAAATGGTTTCAAGTTTGTTATAATAAAGGAATTGTTCAACCAAAACAAAAAATGTTTTTTATTCATTTAACGGCCATTTTAACAGATGATAATAATAACCATAATTTAATAATACAGTTTATTTATTCAATAATTGTTTAATACCGTGATGCTGTGAAACTCTGATGTTTTCTGAGTTGGTTATCGTATCGTGAAAATCTCCTACACGGGAGAGTCCCCCACCCCCGCTGTAAAAAAAAAAAAAGTACTTTTACTCTTGAGTAAATTTTAAATTAAATACTTTTTACTTTTACTTGAGTAGATTTTTAGACCGGTAATTTTACTTGTACTTAAGTAAAATTTCATTGAAATAATAGTACTTTTACTTGAGTAGAATATTTTATTACTCTTTTCACCTCTGTCAAGGACTATTACTTTGCTCATACTTTCCTGTTTTCATTGTTCTCATTTTCCCATCACTAGTTTGTCACCATGGTTTTTGATTTAACTATCACACCTGTCCCTCATTTTGGTTCATTCAGTTGTCTGGTATTGTTGTCTACTCACACTGTTTCATAGACTCTCACTTTTGTTTGTTTAATAAATTTAACTTTGATTTTTATTCTGAATCATCTTCATCGGAACCTAAAACGTTACACACACATTACATTTATTCATTGTCCTGAACAGTCTAGGCCAGGGGTGGCGAACGTCGGTCCTGGAGAGCCACAGTCCTGCAGAGTTTTGCTTCAACCCTAATCAAACACACCTGAACAAGCTAATCAAACAATGAAAGTTACTAGGAAGCTACAGGCAGGTGCGTTTTATCAGGGTTGGAGCAAAGGTAAACACTAAATAAAATTCCCTGGGGGTGCTAAGCGGCTGCTTACTTTGCTTATTGGTTAAAGGTGCAATAGGTGATTGTCTACAGAAATTTTTTTTGTTATGCTGGTTGAGCATCTCCTCATATCCTGATAGCAATCACTATGTTAAGAAGTCTAAATATATATCGTCTGTGGAAGGCGTACGACCATAAAATGTTTGTTTAATCATTGCATTCGGTCAGAGTGAAACGATCAGTCAATGTGTGTTTGCATACCACTGTTCACACAGACATCATACGTCATCAGCATTCACATACACAGTGCAGACAGAGCGAGAATGGCAGGCAAACAGTTGTTTATGTTTGTTATTTTAGTACTGTTACTCACTGTACTGTAAAGTTTTCTCACCAGAAAATGACAGATAATGTAATCCAATAATGTAGTCTCTGGTCGTCTCGCTTCTGGTCTGTGCGCGTTTATGTGTTTTGGAGGAGGCGTGGCTTTGGACGCCGATTTGCAAGGAGGGTGGGATTGAACACTTTCAGTGCTAGCCAGCTAAAGTTAGCATTTTCCAGATCACCTATTGCACCTTTAAGTCTCCCTCCAATTATAGCATAGTTCATTATTTTAAAACCATTCACCTTATTATCTCCAGCTGACAGTTTGGACTCTTCAGTCCATCAGAAAGAAGCTTCACTCCTGAATCCTGCAGGTCATTGCTACTCAGGTCCAGTTCTCTCAGGAAGGAGTTTGAGGATTGTAAAACTGAAGACAAACGTTCACAGGACTGAGCAGTGAGATTACTGCACTGTAGCCTGTGTAGACAACAAAGCAAACAGCAACAGTAATGCTTATTGGGTAGCGTTTATAATCTGGAGCTTAGAAAAACCTTTGACTATAGTGATGTAAGCAAGTAATGTAAGATGTAAGCTAAAACAATTTTCTCTTCATAAAACATCAAACCAGTAGTTAAATAAATCACACACTGTCACACTTTCATTGTGTTTGGTTTTCATTTTCAAGGACTATTACTTTGCTCATACTTTCCTGTTTTCATTGTTCTCATTTTCCCATCACTAGTTTGTCACCATGGTTTTTGATTTAACTATCACACCTGTCCCTCATTTTGGTTCATTCAGTTGTCTGGTATTGTTGTCTACTCACACTGTTTCATAGACTCTCACTTTTGTTTGTTTAATAAATTTAACTTTGATTTTTATTCTAAATCATCTTCATCAGACCCTAAAACGTTACACACACATTACATTTATTCATTTTCCTGAACAGTCTAGGCCAGGGGTGGCGAACGTCGGTCCTGGAGAGCCACAGTCCTGCAGAGTTTTGCTTCAACCCTAATCAAACACACCTGAACAAGCTAATCAACCAATGAAGGGTTACTAGGAAGCTACAGGCAGGTGCGTTTTATCAGGGTTGGAGCAAAACTCTGCAGGACTGAGGCTCTCAAGGACCGGAGTTCACCTGCAAAGGGCCTGAACATTTCCGGTAATTTTCCAGAAACTTTCCAGAAATGTTCCTAAAATTCTGGAAAGTTTCTGGAAATGTTCCAACCCTACTAACAGTGTATATAAATGATTATAAAGGAGACTCTTACATTGCTCTTCTGGTGTTTTTGATCACTGGCAGCAGTCTCATCACTGCTTCATCAGATCTTCTGTATTTCTGCAGTTCAAACATCTCCCGAGTCTCTTCTGACATGAGGAGCACAAACACCAGACCAGACCACTGAGCAGAGGAGAGATTCTGTGCTGAAAGATTTCCTGAGCTCAGATTCTTCTGGATTTCCTCCACAAAGTCATCTTTCAGTTCACTCAGACAGTGAAAGAGATTGATGGTCCTCTCTACTGATTTCTCCTTTTCTATTTTCTTTTTGATATAGTCAGCAGTGTTTTTCATGTTCTCTGTTTTGAGTTCCAGTTCTGGCAGTAGTTCCTTTAGGTCACTCTGATTGGACTCCATTGAGAGTCCCAGAAGGAACCGGAGAAAAAGGTCCAGGTGTCCATTTTCGCTTTGCAAAGCCTTCTTGACAGCAGCCTTATGAAGCTGAAACTGTGGCTTTTTGGACAGTTTCCATATTAGCTTTTCTTTCCAGGATTGAAGAAATAGGTCTGCTATCTCATCTTTGCCCATCAAAAACACATAAAGAGCAGCAAGGAATTCCTGGACGCTGAGATGTACAAAGCTGTAAACGTTTCTTGCTGAAACCTTTTCCTCCTGAAACATTTGAGTGCATAACCCAGAATACAACGACCCGTCATTGACATCTAGTCCACATTCCTCAAGATCTTTTTTGTAGAAAATCAGGTTTCCTTTCTGCAGCTGTTGTTTCCCAAGCTTCAGAATAATCTCATCAAAAGACCTTGCATAGGCTTTAGTTTCAGGGTCATCACAGTATTTTTCTTCCATCTGTTGTTGCTGAGAAATTATGAAGTTTGTGTACATCCCTGTGAGAGTTGTGGGAGTTTTTTCTTTTCTCTCTCTCGAGTCAGTAGAGGCTGAAGAACAATGAGAGAGATCCAGCAGAAGACAGGGATATGGCACATGATGTACAGACTCCTGGAGTTCCTGATGTGACGGATAATCTTTTCAGAAACCTCAGGACTGTTTTTGATGAAGTATTTTTCTTTCTGCTCATCGTTGAATCCTCGCACCTCTGTCACTTGATCAATGTAGTTTCGGGGTATCAGACTGGCTGCTGCTGGTCTGGATGTGATCCAGATGAGAGCAGAGGGAAGCAGGTGTCTCTTGATCAGGTTTGTTACTATATTACTCACTGTTGTTATTTTGTGAACATCTGTAATTCTGTCACCCTTTTTAAATCTCAAAGGGAAGCGACATTCATCCAGCCCATCAAAGATGAACATGACCTTACCATCACCTTGAGGAAGAGAGGGCAATTCTTCAGTACCACTAAAGATGTGTTCGTGAAGCAATCCCATGAGACTGCAGTTCTCTGTGATCAAATTTAGCTCACGAAACGGCAGAGGTAAAATTAAGACTATATCCTGATTTTCTTTTCCTTCAGCCCAGTCAAAGATGAATTTATTGACAGAGACCGTTTTTCCCACTCCTGCGATCCCCATTGTCAGCACTTTTCTGCTTTGTCGACCCGTGTCACACTGGACTTTAAACATGTCATTACACTCAATTGGCTTCTCCTTGGCAGTCAGTCGGTTGTGATCTGATTCTATCTGTATCACCTCATGGTCATTCAATCTTCCTCCGGTCTCATTCTCCACCACATATAGATCAGTGTAAATATCGTTCAAGTATTCCTGATGACCCGTCTGTGAATTACCTATCAATATCTTCTTGTAGTCCTGTTTTAATTTGTTCTTCAGTCTGCGGCTGGTCTCTGTGTAATCATGAAGAGTAGCTTGACTGGCATCTGTAGTTGAGCCTTTAAGAAAGATGGAAAAAGACAGACTAAGTGATCATGTTTGTCATAAATTCATGCTTATACTATATTCAGATTAATCACACTCTTACTGCAATAGTGTTTACATGCACATTTATCACTGATTATGCTGAAGTTGACAACATGTATTGTGATGGAAATGCCTTGACTAATGCTGCCTCGAATGCAATTGGTTTCAGGAATTTAACAGGAATCTACTCACTCTTGTCTCCAAAGTACCTGCCTTAATTTTATCTTGAGACCAGCTTTGAAGGTCTGCACAGCTCTTTCCGCTAACCCATTCGAGGAGGGGTGGAAGGTTGCTGTCCTAACCCTAATGTGGTGAATCCCATTCTTTTTCATGAATGCACCAAAATCTGCACTTGTAAACCAAGGACCATTGTCTGATACCAACATCTGTGGCAGGCCGAATACACTGAAACTTTGTCTGAGCTTTTCTATAGTAATGTGGGAGGTGGCAGTAGTTGTCGGATAGGCGTCCATCCACCTCGAATGTGAGTTCATGACAATCAGAAACATCTTTCCTTGGAATGGACCAGCATAGTCAACATGTATTCTCGACCAGGGAGTCGATGGCCACTCCCACAGGTGTAAAGGAGCAGATGTTGGTGCCTTTCTATATTGTTGATACTCTTCACATAGTTGAACCTCTTTTTCCATGTCTCTGAGCATATTAGGCCACCAGAAATAAGACCTTGCTAATCCTTTCTTTCTATAAAACACCTGTGTGAGTCTGGTGAAGTAGTTTTAACAACATCTCTCGCCCCTGTGTAGGAATGACAACTCTAGCTCCCCACAATACACAGCCATCTCTGACAGCTCCGTTCTCTTATGATGATATGGTCGAAACTCAAGTTCCAACACTTGAGGCTATCCACTCTGGATGTATTCATGAACCCTGGACATCATTACATCACGTGAGGTTCCCCGTCTAATTTGAGGAGTATCCACAGGCGCATCACCTTATACATCCAGCTTTAGTACCTGTTCAGCTCTCCTCTGTTGCCTCTTCCTTGATGGATAGCCTGCTTAAAGCATCGGCACAGACATTAGCTTGCCAGGCCTGAAAACCATGGTATAGTTGTAGGCACTCAGGATCACGGTACTCGTAGAAAGCCCATCTGGGGAATGGGTTTCTTCTCATTAAAGAGTGAAATCAATGGTTTGGGGTCTGTGCAAATAGTAAAGGACCCTCTATACAGGTATTTCTGGAACTTCTGTATTCCAAAAACTATTGCAAGCCCCTCTTTATCCAGTTGCAAGTATTTTTTTCCCGCTGCTGACAGTGTGTGTGACAGGAAATTTAGTGGTCGTTCACTGCCATCTTCTATTCTGTGTGATAACACAGTCCCTACTCCATAGGGTGATGCATTGCATGCTAATACCAGGTCTTATATCTGCTGAATAATGTATGTGTCACGGTTGTGTGTACAGGATCAGGCAGAAGACTCAGGAAATGCAATCCAATGTGTTTTAATCAGAAATAAACTCAAGGCATGCAGACAGGCAACAGCACAACATAGCATAACGGACTATACACGACGGAGATCAGACACTGACTGGGAGAAAAGGGGGAACTTAAATGGGGACACAAATGAGATAATTGACAAGACACAGCTGACAGAGAATGAACTAATGATGATGGTTACTATGGAAACAGATGAGTTGCGGGAAACTGAAGAAAGGAACATGTTACCAGGAGGAAATCACTGAAAGTCCATGACAACACAGAACATGACGGTGACATTATGCCCCTCCCCAGGCGCTGCCTCACGCCATAAAAGGACCAACAGCAGAGGGAGCTCAGGTGGAGGAGGAGTGGGAGAAGGGTGGACAGGAGATATAGGAAGACCCAGGGCAGAGCTGACGGAGGGAGGAACCATGGAGGAGGTAGGGCTTATGACTCCAGGGGACTGACTGATGGAGGCAGAGCCAGTGGATGCCATGGTGTAGCCGCTGGGCCGACACACCACGGCAATGCCGAAGATCCGGCGGGGCCTGGCGATGACCTGGGCTCTGGCGACTGAGGCAACAGCGGGGACACAGCAGGTCACTGTGGAGCTGAACTGAATGAGCCCCGAGATGGAGTAGGAGGGAGCGAGGAGCCCAACTGAGCCCAGGGGACAGAGGGAGGAGGCGCAACCAGACAAGTAGGTCCTAGAGAGGGGAGAGGTAGACCAGCGGAACTGGTGGTCCAAGGCGGAGCAGAGGGAGGTGAGAGCCAGGGCATTGTCAAAGGCTCAACGGACTGAGGTGGAGTCCTGGTTGTGGAGGTCGGAGGCGGAAACCATGGATCCACCAGCCCAGATGTAGCAGACCCACTGCGACCACCCCACTCCGAAGGTGGATGGAAGGTGAGCGGAGGGGCTGACAGATGGTGGCGGAAGAAAGGCTAGAAGGACGGAGATGAGCGAAGGCGGGAGAGGGAGGCTGGATGGGGTTTCAGGAGACAACGGCAGTACCAGTGTCCACTCTGGATTGGAGACAGGAGGCGGAGTCCACTCTGGACTGGAGACAGGAGGCGGAGTCCACTCTGGACAGGAAACAGGAGGCAGAGTCCACTCTGGACTGGAGACAGGAGGCGGAGTCCACTCTGGACTGGAGACAGGAGACAGGAGACAGAGTCCTCACTGGACACTGTTCGCGGGCTGGAGCCTTCTCTAGACTTTCGACGGATACAGGGAATGTCTCTGAGCTATTGACAGAGACAGGGGACATCACTGGGCATGTCATCATTGACGGAGACAGGGGATGGTTCTGCCCAGAAGTCTATTAGCTAGTTTTCTCCCACTGGACTCTGGAAAGGGACTGGAGACGTCACGGAACTCCGGATGGGGAAGTCCATGACAACACAGAACATGACGGTGACAGTATGACAGCATCTTTGAACGCTGGACGTCCTCTTCTTTTTCTGCCATCCACCCCCAGTGCTTTCCTTTTTTTAAAGTTGATACAACGGTGTCTATTTCTAGTTTCACGTTGTGCTCGTCCATTTGCATGTCCACTGTATATGGCTGCACTTTAGTCGTATTTTGACTGTTAACTTTCCCTATATATTCCTTAATGCAACCCAGTGTGAATGTATCAACAGAATCATCGCTGTCACTGTGTTCCAATTTATATGCACGATGAAGTCGTCCTGGTTCTTTTTGTCTCTGCTGTCTCTTTCTCTCCTTCTACTGGCTGGTTTACCTTTATTTCTACATGCTCGCGATATGTGACCAATTTTACCACATGCGTGACATTTCTCTGTTTTGAATCTACAATCAGGTGCAGTGTGATTTGTTCCCTTGCATCTGTAACAGGACCTACTTGCTGCACTGGCTTGCATTCCTTTTTCACAGCTTGCTCCACTGTCCGCAGTACTTGACAACTTGTGACATGCCGCCGCTGCACTGTTATTTCACAGGTCCTGTGAATTTTTATCCGCCGCCTCTAAGGAGAGCGATATTTTCAGCGCAATATCAAAGGTCAGATTTTGTTGCAATAACAACCGTCTTTGGATTCGTTCATCATTAACTCCACATACCAGTCTGTCTCTCAGCATCTGTTGCAGTGTTTCACCATAATTACAATCCTGCGCAAGTTTGAGCAGCTCAGCCACAAAGTCAGTTACTGTCGCATCCGACCTCCTTGAGCGTGAGTCAAACTTGAAATGCCGAACTATCTCGCTTGGCTTCGGGTTGAAATGGTTCTCTAACAAGTCCAACAGCTGAGCATATGACATTTATTTAGGCTTATCCGGGCTCAGCAAATTAAAAAAAGCATATTAAACTAAGTTATTGGACCCACCACACTCTGCTTGTTTCAGATAGCCGGCCACTTTTCTCTTCAATCACTCATCATACAACACTTACGTGTTTTCCAGCAGTATCTTCATCACCAAAAAATGTGGTGGAGTTGAGACAAATTTACTTATAACTGCTCTTATGTTTACAGGATGGCACTAGCATGACCTGACTATCCAGCAGGACAACTGGAACTGCTAGAATTGTACTCCAAGTCTACTACACCATTGACATCTAGCACACCAAATAAGACAAGAGATTGTGTAAGGCTTAGGTTGGGGTTATTAACCTTCTGAGGGCGCCAAAGTTGCCGGTGACTCCACCTCGTTTTTTTCTTATCAATGCGAAAGAGACTCAAAATACTTTGGACTCAAAATACTTCAATCAATTTTGGTCATTCAGGCAAGTGTTATACATCATTATAATCTGTTAAGTTTCTACTTTTATTTGTGTACACTCACAATAAACAAAATGCAAAATTGCTTTTTGCAAAATAAAGAAAACAAACATGATGCGCGATCCTTTCTGTCAATGAAGTCCAATCTGATACTCTTCAGAAAATGAGCTGTAACTTAGTGAATACTTGTCACACAAACATGAGGCATATGTCTAAATAAACGTTGAAATGTCAGGGTTATGTAAACTATGTAAATCAAATCGAAAAAACAAATTCTCTGTTTATGTAATCTGTTTGAAAAGTGAGAGATGTCAGTCGTTCGCGATCGTCTTATTATCCACTAATGCGGCCACGCCCACGGAGCGTGCGTTCTTTTGAAAGTCAAATACTGACACAATCCATGTGAGTATCCCCGCCCACATCAACTCAAATAAACACATAAAGTTTAGAGAGGTTCATGTAGGAATAATCCTGGAATAATTTACCTCAGAAGAAAAAGTTTTGTGTGCAATACTCCTCGTAGCCATTTAAAACATATTTTGTTTTAATATTATACATTTACATTTATCATATTTATGTTTACATATTATAGCCTAATGTTATTTTTTAATTTTATCTATGCTGATTATGAAAAGTGAACAGCACGAGTAAGAAAGGACACAAGATGCACAATATGTTAGAAGAGTGGGTCAGACATGATTTTGACCACTTAATTATGTTTTGTTATGTAGAAAAGCTTTCTTAAATTTTTTCACACTAAATTTTTATCAATGTTTCATCAACCAATTGCCTGGATTAATAAATACGAGGCAAATAGCAGACAAAATAATAATGACGAGGCGCCGGCACACTCACTGCGCGTGAACTGGAGCATAGGCTACTTGCCTCACAGACGTGAGTATTGTGCATATCGGATAGTTAACAAAATCAAATGATTCAGAACATTTTTGCCATTGAAATGACTGGGAAAAAGTGTCCCAATCAACCCAAATTCACCCTATACTCTTTGAAATCATAATTGCATTGCATTATGTTGTTTTAGACCCCAAATATTTTACTTATAACATTCATCATTACCAATTATTCAGTTATTTGAATAACAATGTCATTATATAAAAAAAGTAGTTTCAGTGTAGTTCAATGTCACAATATTAATGTTTTTTGAGCATGAGACTTCGTTCAAAAACATTAAAAATCGTAATGTCAAATATTTGATAATTTAAAATATAGTAGGCCTTTATATTGTTAACTATAATATTTTGGCACAATGATTCTCACATCAGTTTGAAGCAAAAACCCTAGGCAACAACATCCATTAGACAAAAGTCACGTGGACACATATCTATTGTGTGTTTTGTGGCCTTAATTCAGTGACTTTCCCCAAAAAAACATGCATAAACGTTATTCCCTCAAAAATACAAGCATGTACATGCATGTTGCTCACATATTATGGTAGCCCAGTTTGTGATGAATACAGTGTAATGATATGTTTAATATGTTTATAAGCAACTGAAAAAAGCACAAATGTCAGAGCATGTCAAAACTTCTAAAGTGCCCCAAAACCGTGCAGACCCTCCGTGTGTAGAAGTTGCTTGCAGAAGTTTTAATTCAGGGTTTAAGACCATTGGTAAAATCATGACTATACACTGTTGTATTAAATGTACTTGTGTTTAGATCTGCCGTTGTTTTTCTTGGCCCTGAAATTGTTGCTTGCTGTTATATTTGCTCTTGTTTCCGTGTACAGGCAGTGATTGTTATTTACCCCTTATCTCTTTTGAATCAGCTCCAACAGCAGCAGATGTCTTTATATTGCCTTCAGCCTGACCTGCATGAGAGAGAGAGAGGATCACTCACTGGGAAACATAAATCACACAAACACATCAGCAGAGCAAAGTTGAAGTCAAACCATCACATTGGTCAACAGTCAATCACATTACAGTCACAGTGAATTAAACCTTACCTTGCTTATGATTGTTCTCCAGCTGCTCAGCTAGATTATTCTGGTTCATCTTCCTCAGGATCTCCACCGTGATCTTCACAGCTACTTCTGGTCCAAAACATGCTACCATCTTGTCCACAGTTTTTAACCTATCAGCATTCTCAAGGTCAGACTTTGATATACACTCATGATCATTCTTTAAGCACCACTGAAACTTCTTCAGTTCAGCTTCTTCCAGTTCCTTCAGTGATTTCTCAAGCAGCTCTTCAACAGGCGCCATCATCCCTTCACAGATTCACAGCTGCAGGACAAAAAAAATGCGGGCCTAAGCATTTTATAAGCAATTTATCCTGCTAAGCATGTTTTGGAAAGATTTAAGCTTTAAGATTTCATATACCTGTGAATTTTGTGCACTAGAAAAAGAAACTATTTTGCATCTGTTTTTTCACTGCATTTACTCAAGAATATTTTGGAAAGATTTGGAAACCTTTATTAATAGAAAACTGAAGTGTATGATAGAAATGTGTGTATTTGATGTCCTTTTCTATTCTCAGAATGATAATTTGGAATGCAAAGAACAACATATTATACAGTTGTTGATTTTATTAGGAAAACATCATATACATAAAGAAGTGGGCTCAATGCAAACCAAGTTTTTCACATTTTGTAAATGACTTTAAATTATATGTAAACCTTTTGAAACAAACTAAACACAAAAAAGCGATGAAAACCTGTAATGCTTTGAAAGCACTGGACTTTATGTAATTTTTTTTTTTTTTTAATTTCCTGGCAGCTAATGTTAATGTGATATTATGAATATGTAATTCCTCTTGTTGTCATTGAATAAAAAAATAATTTTTTACATATACTGCGCAAAATGACGCCTTTTGATTGGTTACTATGTCCATCTATGAAAACTTTGCTGGCAAGGCGTTGGCTTGGCATTGACTGGCTTTATCCAGCGAAAACCATGGGTGCTATGATTGACACCTCGAGAGCCAGTAATGCGCTTCCTGGATCAGTTGAGTCAGAGCCATAGAAAAAGAGAGTTGCGACATGCTTTGATCTCGCCGTCACGTGGTCACGTGGTTCATAGAGCTCCAAACAACTCCGTGCTGTCAATCTGTTTGAATAGGATTAAGCAGTTTCACTATATTCTCAGCAATTTCTGGTAAATATTAACACAATATGTGCATCGACTACGCTTTACAGTAGCATTTTATTCTAGGGAGAGATAAAGAAGAGACAACGTTAATGTTTTTCTTGAGTGATCTGGATGTTTTATTTGGGTCATGTGAGTGCATGATTTTACAGCGTTGAGTATTGTAGCCAATCACAGCATTTTTGTTGAAAATAATGACCAATCATATGTTTAATTTACCGAGAATCCTCTCAGTATTGATCAAAACAAGTTCCCTTTCAGTCAGTACACTACGAGTTACGTCAGTTACTGACGAAATAGCGAAACCCCCATTTCGTCAGTAACTGACGTAACGTCTCCGTTCCCTTCCTTCAGGGAACGAGGGTTACAAACGTAACCGAGACGTTTTATACAGTCTCAAAACGCTGAATGCATTTTAGTGCAAGTTTATGATTTACACGAATCTTCTTCAAATCCTCTCATCACAGAAACTATCTAAATAAAGATTTATTGTAAAGTTTAGTCAGATGTTTTTGTTTTTCATTAGACTTTGTGATTTTCCCTACAATTAGCCTATATATTTAACACTTCAGTACAAATAAAGTGATTCAATTAAATAATGTTATAATAGTGATTTGATAATCTATAAAAATTAATTCAAAAGCAAAACATGAGAAAAAAAATGTTAGGGAGTGGAAATTAGCCAATAAGTGTTCCTCTTCCGCCATCTACTGGTTCTAGTGGTCATAATTTTAATGTTGTTAACGTCCTAATGTTATTTTATGATACTCAAAGCATACACAACAGGTGAATATAAATGAATGACGCTAGCATATACATAATTTAACCCAAGAAAGAAGTTTTAAATAGCGTTTAAAAAAACAGGGCAACCAATTTAATTCAACTCTTTATATCCCGGCGCTAGATACGTTATTCCTTAAATGGGCTGACTTCATAGAAACGCATTCGACAGAATTAAGATCTCAGAGAGACTAAAAACTGTTAGCATCTGGATATAGTAGCTTAGGAGTTAATAAACATTAACTCTAATGCGCTTCATAAAATACCCCTTCTATCACGATTCCTGAGAGGTCAACTAATGCCATAAAATCTCAAAATATGCAGTAATTTCATCAATTTGCCAGCGAGTGTGCTTGAGATGAAAATGAATGGGATTCAATGCTGGAACTATTTGTTTTTTTTTAATATTGGTCACTCCGTGACACGCTTTACTACCGCATTCCTCAGTTCCTATGGAAGTCTATGGGCTCTAAGTTGAGTCACCCAAACGCCTGTGACTGAAGGAGAGACACAAGGGGGGGCTCATATTGAGCGGAAAAGTCTAAGCTGCAGGGGAGATCGACAGAATACTGATGAGAATCAATATTTCGTTGAAAATGGATATGATTGATTACTCTAACTCAAAGCGCTCATGCAAACAAAGGAGGATTTTTAGTTTTTTTTTTTTTTAAAACTGGGATTCATTTTGAAGAGTGGACCCTTATATTGAAATGTATGCTGGTGTTTCTTGGCTTCGTCCGATCTGTTCTGCCAATAAGAGATGAAAGATGAGTACTTTGTTTATTTTGTTCATGTTTACATGGCCGGTGTTGTGTAATATTCAGTTCCTGTGAAAAACTGTTCCAGTGGGTGGAGTATACATGAATATTCATGATATTTCCCTTGTTGTGGGCGTGGCAAACGAATGGAACTGAAAATACTAGTGCACGCTCCTCAAATCGCAACTCGTTTCATGGATTATTTTGAAAAGATAATGAAGTTTCAATGTTAAGCATTAACTGCAACAGTTCACATTTGTGTTAGTGTAATATGATAAATCGTCTGAGTTGTTTTGCCTGATTGATTACAGGCATTCAGATAAATAGGTAAGAACACTGAGCGAATAACCCGTGCTCGGCTAGGCTAACACAGATCTTACTCTTTGATGTCTATTTCATTTGTGAGGATTTAAAATTAATTTGAATAGTAAATGCACATGTACTTGTATCCGTCACATATTTTTAAAAAAGCAACATTAAAATCTTTCCACATACACCTATTTGGGAATCACTAGTCTCCAAGTACTAATCAATTAAAGGTACAGTCCATCCAAAAATGAAATTGTCATTATTTACTCACTGTGTGAAGATATTCTGAAGAACATTGGGAACCAGTATTGGTGACTATTGTATGTAGAAAAATACACTGACATTTTTTGCAAAATATGCATGAGTCATACAACTTTAAAACCAGATGGGGGCATCAGAATTGTTATTTTTGAACAACCAATCTTTTTAAAATGGACCCTTAAAAGAGTACATCATGTTTTGTCAAATACAGTCAAATACCGTTTAGAGAATCTAGGATAAAGAATATGGTATTAATAAATAGTTTTATCAGCCAAACTCTGTTGACCTAAAACATGTACTCAAAGTCCTCTTGAGATTAATAAAGATAATATTTCAATAATTTAACAACACACTTTCACGTTCACAGTTCTCTGGTGTTGGTTAATGGTGACGTGATGTACATGTAAACAAATAAAATGTGTCACTGCCAGATCTACTAATGACTTCAGCTCTTACTTCCAGTGTGAAACAGACAGTACCTTTATATGATGATGAATATATGCATCACAAAAGCAAAATGAAGCCATTATGCCATGATGAAGACATGAGTAGCCTATCATTTTTTCCTATCCCAGTTTAAAATAGTAACCTCTGGCCATCTAAAGAATGTTAGGCCATCCATCAGAACAATGCTTTAAAGCTTTATGCACTGTATTATATAATCAAGTACAAATTGCATTGATAATTATGATGACTAAAACCTTTTCCTCGGTAGGTATGTAGTTTATGTAGTTAACAGAAACACTGACTATATAATAAACAAGAAATTCAGGATGACTCACACCAGGCTAGCTTTTAGACATTTTATTAGGGCACAAATAATTAATAATAAACTGTGTTAGCCTAGATGAGCACGGGTTATTCGCTCAGTGTTCTTACCCATTTATCTGAATGCCTGTAATCAATCAGGCAAAACAACTCAGACGATTTATCATATTACACTAACTATTCATTGTTTGAAAATGTGAACTGTTGCAGTTAATGCTTAACATTGAAACTTCATTACCTTTTCGAAATAATCCATGAAACAAGTTTGCACTAATATTTTCAGTTCCATGCGTTTGCCACGCCCACAACAAGGGAAATATCATGAATATTCATGTATTCTCCACCCACTGGAAGAGTTTTTCACAGGAACTGAATATTACACAACACCGGCCAGGAAGAGGAAGTATGAGAGAGAAACTGATTTTACTCCAAAAACACCCGTTAACCTCGTAATTGCAAACAACTACATACATTTTTTATGTATATTAAATACCGTTAAATAAAACAAAACCTTTACAAACATTTAATTTCCCCTCAGTCCACAGCAAATCCTTTAAATTGAACTGTTTTCAGAACAGTACAAGAATGAAAAATATAAAATATATATTAAAATCTAAAATAAAATACAAATTAGATTATAAGTTGGTCTTAGTGGCATTCGTTATAAACAGCACGTCAAGCCAAAATGAATTTATTTAAAGCAAAAATGAAACGGCATTGGGCTCATCTCTCTCATTCGGCAAGAATCCAAATACGCTCTCATATTTGCCATGAAACGTTTTTACATAATGAAGTATTGTTCGTTATGTAAAAACTAATTATGAAAACAACTAAAGAAAGATGAAACACTCACCTCAGATAATATTTGTAGATCTTTATTTTTCCTCATCTTCCGTCGTGTTGAACTGAAAATTCTTTGACTTCCATAAAGGAAGTGAAACTGTTTTTCAGGAAGAGACATGAGAGCCGTCAGTCTCCTGTCACTGTATATATTTGCCAGAATACTTATATATACCATAGAGAGCAAAGCCTGCTCACCGATATAAAGTTGGTTTGACGTTGGACGATTCCAATAACCATTCAGTATAAGAACAAAAAACAGTCTGTGTTCGAATCGTTTTAAATTGTAGAAGAGAACACACAATGCAGTTTGTGTAATCTGCTTTGCCATATAGAAACCCACACATTTTGTAATGTAAAATAGCAGATAGGGCCAGTCTACAAAGTACAAAACGAAGAGGAAAAACGCTCAATTATTCCATCCATTTACTCTTGAAAAAACTGAGCACACAAAGCCTTGAAACATACACACAGTCTCACCTGGTAAAAACACTGTAAATGTTACATATTGGAAAGAATGAAAGTAGTGGTAAAGTTTTACATTTTGAGTAAAAACCATAATATTCAATCCCAAATGCAAATAGTGTGATCTATTACTGTGTCATAAAAGAACTGCTTTCAGTTGATTTTACTAATCACAAGTGATGCAAAAACAATGCAACTAAGATTCAGATGTGATAATGAATTTGTATAAAATACATATAGACTTTTTTTTGTTTTTGTTCTAACTGCTATGTGCTGTTACTGGTTCCTAGAAGAACAATTTAATGCTGGTTATATTCATAAAACTACAGCACAACATGTTATTGAAAGCAACAACTGCAAAAAATCTCACAAAGCCTCCTAAAGACTGCTGTATTACTGCCCCCTAGAGGAACATGTTACAGTTGTCCTGACTGAGTTTCATATTCAAAATGTATAAAAATTCTTCAAATTCATGCAGTGTTCTTTGTCAACTTCACAGGGTGTGTCCTGTTACTGGATCCAAGAAGAACATTTTGGTTTTGGCTTAGAGTTGGCACTCTGCCGATCTATGTTTGGTAAGTCCGTCTACATTTTCAATCACCATTATATGATCAATACTAGGCTGCAAGCCTTAATGCACACCTGAACTCACCTCACCCCACACACCACCAGGAATCTTAGCACGACGTTAACACGATAATCCAACAGAAACCTCAGCATTCAGTGACTTGTTTACATTAGAAGAAATTGCATTGCTATTCTAATTTACTCAATGTTTTTTTTCTTAAAAGAATTTGAATTTCAAAAAAAAATATTGGTATAAAGTTATGTATATAACAAGGTAATATCATACCATATACCACCCAGCGCTAGGACAGCATTATGTTAACAGCTGCCACTATTATGGTCAGGTAGGCAATGTGCTCCAATTCCCAACATTTTTTTAAGTTCTGTAAATGCTTGCAGACTTCATGCCCACTTGAACAATTGAGCCAAATACAGGAAATACGTCATGTAAGTAGACAAGTGGTCAAGTGCAAAGACCACAAGTCTATTTAAACGGCATACGTCTTCTGAGGCAGCGACAGAAATGTAGGAGGCTGGTATGCACTGCTTTTTTCCATGCTGCTGTCTCTGCTGGTTTCAAAACATTTCTCCACACTATTTTCTGCTCATCCGGCACTTTGCCATACAGCCTTACAGCCTTGTTTCTGCAGCAACTTTCAGCATGTTTTCTATAATAACATCTGACATTTGTTATACGTAGCGTAAGAAAATTACATTAACAATGCGAAATCGGCTTGGAGCAGTCAGGCTGAAATAAATTTCCAAACCACATGTGGCTGTAGCTCGAAACTGATTTGTAAAAATTGCATTTCATGTGATTTTTGTCCATTCACACTAACGAAATATGATTAGATTTCAATCAAACATGCACGCACATTGGATTTGGAATGACAGTCTGAACATAACCGTGGTGACTGTTTGTTTTAGATAAAGGAGGCAGAGACATGCATCCCCGTCCTATCGAGGAAGCTGTGCCAGTGCACCTTTGCCCGCCTAAGGCCACCCACCCTTATAAAGCCTGCCGCACTACTTCAGCTCTCACCGGCTGCGCATACACCATCGCCGGTCAAGCTACTTCAGCGCTCCACACAATGACCGTGCTTCAATTTTTTCAAGCTAACCACTATGGACGAGGCTGGCCCGGACTTAGATGCTTTTAGAGACCTTCGTAGTGCCACCGACCTGGCCCTGCGGGCGAGAAAGACCACCGCTCAGGCTATTGCATGGGAAGCACAAGCATGGGAAACCATCCCGGGCATTTCAGATTGGGTGCTAAACATAATAAAACGAGGTTACTTGCTGCAGTTCGCTCGCAGACCACCGTGCTTTTGGGCTGTGGTCGAAACTACGGTAAAAAACAAAGAATCACATCTACTTTGCGCCGAGATAGCGAAACTGCTAGAAAAAGGGGTGATAGAGACCATTCCTCTAACATAGAGTCTGGCTTTAACAAACCGCTACTTTCTCATCCCCAAAAAGGATGGCGATCTAAGACGCCTGGACCTCAGATGTTTGAACAAAGCGCATATGAAACACACGTTTAAAATTATGACAACCAAACAAATCCTGCGCCAAGGGGATTGGTTTATCTCAGTGGATCTGAAAGACACTTACTTTCAGATACAGATAGCGCTCCGTCACAGGCCATTCTTGAGATTCGCCTTCGAGGGTCGAGCTTATCAGTACACTGTCCTCCCGTTCGGTTTGTCCCTAGCACTTCGCATGTTCACAAAGTGCATGGACACAGCGCTCGCGCTCCTGAGACGACGGGGTATGAGGATACTGAATTATCTTGACGATTGGCTGATTATAGAATGTCTGGGTCTCAGGGTCAATATCACCAAGAGCTCGCTGTTCCCCAGCCGGAACATTTTCTGTCTGGGAACAGTCATAGA
Source organism: Rhinogobio ventralis (assembly GCA_039654625.1). Classification (NCBI taxonomy): domain Eukaryota; kingdom Metazoa; phylum Chordata; class Actinopteri; order Cypriniformes; family Gobionidae; genus Rhinogobio; species Rhinogobio ventralis. The sequence continues at coordinate 36,131,444 of CM077207.1, read as the reverse complement.
CTCTCTGTCAATGAGAGAGTGGCTTACGTCACAGCGCGCGCTCTCCATTCAACGCCTTGCAGCGTCATTCAAAGCTGGCAGTTTCACTCCTCTCAAAAAGTTTTAGAGGATCCTGGGCCTCATGGCATCAGCATCACCAGTTCTCCAACTGGGACTGCTGCAAATGCGCCCCAGGGAAAACTCGGGTTCCATCACGTGCATGGACTTTGGTCTTTTTCGTATAAAGGTCAACCACGGCTGTATCGAAGCCCTGGACCCTTGGAAAAAGGCAGACTGTTACTAGTCTCGGTTGGGGTGCCCATTCATGACGGCAGGCCTACTTCCGGCCTTTAGTCAGGCTCAGAGAAGCGCCTACATATAAACTGTCAAGAGATGAGAGCGGTCGAGCTGTCACTTAAAGGGCCACCACGTATTAGTCCACCACGCGGGCAGATCCCCCTCCACACTCAAGGTTTATGTGTCGGCCATAGCGGCATTTTATGTCCCTGTTTCCGGTCAATCACTGGGAAAGGACGACTTAGTCGTACGCTACCTCAGAGGGGCTAGGAGGTTAAACTCTCCTCGACTCCCTTCGGATTCCATCTGGGATCTTTCTGCGGTCCTAGAGGTCAGAGGTAGGTCCTCTTCGTATCCTTTGGTGGCCGCATTACAAGGGCTTGCCATTACAAAGCAAAGTCTTTCGTGCTTATGCATCTAAAAATCTCCCCTGCCCTCTGGGCATCAGGGCACATTCTACCAGAGGCATGGCCTCGTCTTGGGCTTGGTCCAGTGGGATTTCACTTCAGGTTATTTGTACAGTGACAGGCTGGGCTTTTCCGTCTACATTTATCAGGTTTTACAACCTGGAAGTTCCCACTTTGCAAGCTGGAGTGTTTTCTGACCTTGTCCGGCCCTGGCTTTTCACCCACTATTATACATATATTATCCATTTTTATATACGTTATGTTTTAAGGAGTATGGACCATATTCGGCCCTTCCATGCATACTCCCTAACATGTCAGCCTGGGCAATTCTGACTTTACTCTTCTTACAAGCCCCGGGCACGCGCCCTGGGATGCAATATACAGTGAGGTCATGAGCAAGCACGGCATCTTACACGGTGTTCCCGTAGTGTAAGCTAGCTTACACAATACGAGAGTACTCTCGAAAGGGAACGCCTCGGAACGAGTATTGTGTAACCTGCCATGCATTGTGCTCCAATCTGGGGATCACTTCAGTCGATGAAACCAGATAACCTATGGTGAATGGGGCCTTTTATAGCTATAAGACACGGTGCTTTCGGCGGGCTGTGACGTGCGTTGGGCGCAAAGTGCCTCATTGGTTAGCACGCCTCAGCTGCCTCACCATAGATTAGTCCAGTTGCCGCAGAGCAGCCAATAGGAGCCAATACGCACAATACGTGCAAACCGTCTCGCTTAGGTTTGCTACAAGTAAACGAGGCGTTTAGACCTACACAAAAAAACAGAAAATAACTGTTTATTTCATTTGTATGTTTGTTCTGTTGTATTTATTTATTCTAATTCCCCTTGAATCAGACTAAATTGAATTATTTTGTACATTTAATATCAACATTAATGATATCTGAAATACATGATGTTGGTTCTGTTCTGTGTACCCTAAGGGGGGGGGGGGGGGGGTATTGCTGCTCTCCCTACTCTTATCCATATTAGGATGCGCAGGAAGTTCTTGCCCATAGCTCTAACAAGGAGGCTAAACATCAGGGGAGTGAGGTTTACCTGCACAGCTCTCACTAGCTGGCCTCGTTTACACTATCATGACAGTGTATCTATTTCAGAAACAGCCGCCATCAAATTAACTGGCTGCGGGCGCGGGCTAGATATTATTGCTGGCGGGCCAATTTTGGTCCACAGTCGCCTGTTGCCAATCACTGCTTTAAAGGAACACGTCACTATTATTGAAAGTAGGCTAATTTTACAACTCCCCTAGAGTTAAACAGTTTAGTTTTACCGTTTTCGAATCCATTCAGCAAATCTCCGGATCTGGCGGTAGCTCTTTTTTAGCATAGCTTAGCATAGATCATCGAATCTTAGGGGCGCGCGGGGCACAAAGTAACGTGGGGTTTGTTGTAACACGTTTTAAAACTTTCCACACTTGCCAGCATGACAAAACTTAGTGTGATGTTCTGGTGCTGAGATATGGCTTATTCATGCGTTTGTACGGTTGCTATGGTGTGGCTATACAGTTTATGGGGTGATATTTATAGACTAGTTGCCAGTCTGAGTCAAAAGAGCCCAACTCTGTATTTGTACAATGCTCTGGTGCTGAGATATGGCTTGTTAATGTTGATATATGGTTGCTAGGGAGCTGCAACTGGTTGCTAGGGCGTGGCTATGAAGTTGTTATGTCACTACTTATTGTCTGCTTGATAGGCCAAGTCAAAAGAGGCATGGCGGTTGGTTTATATCCTTCATACTGGCAAGAAGCTTTTGGAGTATCATCATTGGATGCTGCCAAGCCACTCCATAGCAACCAAACAGAGTACCCTAGCAACGGTTTATCAATACCTTAGCATCCACCCAGAACACCTAGCAACCACCTATCAACGCCCTAGCAACCACCCAGAACACCCTAGCAACTGCCTAGCAACGCTCTAGCAACTACCCAGAACACCCTAGCAACCATACAAACACAGGAATAAGCCATATCTCAGCACCAGAACATCGCACAGACATGGGGGTGGGCTCTTTTGTTTCGGGTGAGAAACCAGTATACACAACCTAGCATCCGGGTCCCGAGTTTTGCCACTGCAAGCACCACTCACATTTTCTTCAGGAAATGTACATTCTAGTTGCCATATCAACACTATATAATAAAATTGATAAAATTGCGCCAAAATTCAGAAGATATCACTAAATTTTATTTAATCATAGCAAAGGTAAATTTCTTACTAATTTTTGGTACATTTTCTTATTTTTTCATCTCTGTTTTGTGTTTATTTAAAATGAGACAATTGATATTATTTTAATATTATATATGTTATTTAAGAATTGAGATAGTTCTTTAAAGCTGATCTAACCAGAAGACATGAGCCGGGTTTAAATCCCAGTTGTGCAGGTGGGTTACAATGAGCCCCTATCAGAACTACGCTATTCTATTCTATACTTTAATATTGAGAAACCATGAGAAAAGAGTGAATAATGAATGAGAGTCAATGTTCAGAAATTGTTTTTAACTATGCTGTATAGCTGTGTTTTGCGGTGTGTTCGTGATTATTTTTCATTATTAAATAAGATTTTAGATAAGATAACATGTTAAGCTGTCATATGGACATGTTACAATGTACCCCACCTATGGGGCATGTTGTCACACTTCCATTCTTTCGGGGTAAATCAAGAAAAAAGTATACACAGTATTAATGAAACAAAACCACATAATTGTACTAGACGTGTGAAATTAATGTGGGAAAAAATAAATACTCTGAACCCTAAGTGGATTTACACAAATTCAAGTGTTACTTTGTGTCCCGCTCTCCCCTACACCTCTTATAAAGACTTTGCTTTATATTTAACTTATTAATTATTTGTTTGCTTAACTTTCAACTAATACATTTCTGTTATTTTAATTGCAAGCATTTGTCTACCATTATTGTTATTAATAAAACCTTGAGCAAGGACTGACCACAGAGAAGTCTTCTGAGCAGAAATGTAAGTGTCATTTGAATGCTTATGATTTGGGTCAGATTTCACTTACTCTACCTAACCTGAGAATTATAAATAATAAGGTTAAAGGTGTTTTTCCAGTTTTTCGTAAGGACTCATGACATATGAGTGGAGCTGTGGAGAATCACTGTCTGTCCTCAAAAGACACTTAAGAGACAGATAAACTGACACAGCACTGAAATATATAGTTCGGCATTGCCAGTCCCTTCTGAGTGTTTCCCTTCCATTGACCATTCCCCTGACCTTTGTGAACTGCAAATATTTGGGGAAAGTTACTTACTTTTTACTTACTAAAAGTATTGCACTACTCCCTTAAAAAGTAACTAATTGCGTTACTTGCACTGAACAAAATTATAAACGCAACACTTGTTTTTGCCCCCATTTTTCATGAGCTAAACTCAAAGATCTAAGACTTTTTCTTTTTCTATGTACACAAAAGGCCTATTTCTCTCAAATATTGTTCACAAATCTAAGTCTGTGTTAGTGAGCACTTCTCCTTTGCTGAGATAATCCATCCACCTCACAGGTGTGGCAAGCATGATTACTGCACAGGTGTGCCTTCGGCTGGCCACAATAAAAGGCCACTCTAAAATGTGGTGTATTACTGTATTGGGGGGTCCGAAAACCAGTCAATATCTGGTGTGACCACCATTTGCTTCATGCAGTGCAACACATCTCCTTTGCATAGAGTTGATCAGGTTGTTGATTGTGGCCTGTGGGATGATGGTCCACTCCTCTTCAATGGCTGTGCGAAGTTGCTGGATATCGGCAGGAACTGGAACACGCTGTCGTATACGCCGATCCAGAGCATGTCCGGTGAGTATGCTGGCAATGCAAGAACTGGGATGTTTTCAGCTTCCAGGAATTGTGTACAGATCCTTACATGGGTGATGGTCGTGGATGAATGACACAACAATGGACCTCGGGATCTCATCACGGCATCTCTGTGCATTCAAAATGCCATCGATAAAATGCACCTGTGTTCGTTGTCCATAATATACTCCTGCCCATGCCATAATCCCACCACCTCCATGGGCCACTCGATCCACAACGTTGACATCAGCAAACTGCCACCATACACACTGTCTGCCATCTGCACTGTACAGTGAAAACTGGGATTCATCCGTGAAGAGAACACCTCTCCAAAGTGCCCACTCAAGTCATTTCACGATGACAAACTGCAGTCAGGTCGAGACCCCGATGAGGATGACGAGCATGCAGATGAGCTTTCCTGAGACATTTTCTGACAGTGCAGAAATTCTTTGGCTATGCAAACCGATTGTTGCAGCAGCTGTCCGGGTGGCTGATCTCAGACGATCTTGGAGGGGAAGATGCTGGATGTGGAGGTCCTGGGCTGGTGTGGTTACACGTCGTCTGCGGTTGCGAGGCCGGTTGCCCTTTATGAAAAATAACCATGGTTTTATTATAGTAAAAGTGTAGTAACCATGGTTTTTTGGCTAATTGATTACCATTTATACAACTACAGTTTTACCACAAATACCATGGTTAAACTATCGTTAGAGTAGCCAAACCATGGTTCATTTGTGGTTACCATGGTTTAACTACAATAACCATGGTTTTTTGGTTTTATTTGTAGTAAACCCATGGTTCATTTTCGTAAGGGTGGATGTACTGCCAAATTCTCTGAAACGCCTTTGGATATGGCTTATGGTAGAGAAATGAACATTGAATTCACGGCTCTGGTGGACATTTTAGAGTGGCCTTTTATTGTGGCACATCTGTGCAGTAATCATGCTGTCTAATCAGCATCTTGATATGCCACACCTGTGAGGTGGATGGATTATCTCGGCAAAGGAGAAGTGCTCACTAACACAGATTTGTGAACAATATTTGAGAAATAGGCCTTTTGTGTACATGGAAAAAGTCTTAGATGTTTGAATTCAGTTCATGAAAAATGGGGGCAAAAACAAGCGTTGCGTTTATAATTTTGTTCAGTGTAGTTACCTTTTAAGAAAATGTGTTACATTGCTTTTGCATTACTTTTTTCACCTGGACTGGGCTTGTTTTTTTTTATAATGAAAAAGTTATTTTTGTAGAACCTTTGCGCACTCCAAAAGTGAAATAATGAGCCTCAGACTGAAATAAATGCAAATTCATATGTGTACAGTAGAGGGCGAACCTCTACTGTCTACCAAACAAACCTTTCAGCTCTGCTGAGATTCTGGATAACGGAATAATAGGATTCAGGATAAAATATTATTCTAATATTATAGTGAATCATTGTCCATCATTTTGCAAACAACTGGTGAGAAAGAAAAATGGCATGTTGTAACATGTCCACTTTAAACCATGCAGGTGAGTCAGTGTATATTATATTGCACAAGCAATGTGCAAACTCAAAAAAAAAAAAATCACATGAAGGTATGCTATTATCTATGCTATTATCAGGTTCTCAGGAGTTCTTTACATCTAGTTTAGACATGTGGAAACAGGAACTGAGATCGGAGATAGACAAGGAAATATGTGAACAAATATGTGCAGAGTAAAGTTGGCTGAAGTGTACTAATGTAACTCCAGTAAAATTAACTAGAATTAATAGCATCCCAGATACTTAATTGTGCAAAAGGTACATAAATTCACTGTATGTGGGAGTGTGAGAAAATAAAAGAGTTTTGGAAATAATTCAATAATAAGATATGGCATTTGGTCTCTGTGAGATTACCACTCGGTTCTGAGTTATTAATTTTGGGTATTTATTCAGATAACTGAACTATTAAAAAGGATATTGAAGAATTGATAGCCATGTGGATTTTACATGCCAAACGGCTCATTGCCGAAAAAGGACCAAAAGTATTACAAATGGAGTTAACTGAGGTTTGGGAGTGGGGCCATGCCTCAACCAATCACCTGGCTTCTCAAAACCTTCTTATATTGGGCCACCCCTTACAGTACTGTTTTTCAAACCTTCCCTTCCCTTCCCCTCCCTCTCTCATCCATTCAACCATCTTTACCATCCCCTGTTCTCTTCCCTTCCCTTCCCCTCCCTCTCTTATCCATTCAACCATCTTTACCATCCCCTGTTCTCTTCCCTTCCCTTCCCCTCCCTCTCTCATCCATTCAACCATCTTTACCATCCCCTGTTCTCTTCCCTTCCCTTCCCTTCCCCTCCCTCTCTCATCCATTCAACCATCTTTACCATCCCGTTCTCTTCCCTTCCAGCTTGTATCTGGGGGACCTAATCACTCAGCCTACATTTAACTGCCTCCCGGCCGCCAAAACACCAGATGCCCAAATCAGCCTGACTACCATCCCCTTCTCTCTTCCTCTTCATCCTCTCCCTATTCATCCCTAACTTCCTCAATACATAATTCTCCAACATTCATGGTTGTGGCGTGATCCTTGCTCGTGAATTAAGAGAAATATCTTGAAATGGAAAAGATAACATAGATTGTTTCAGAGCAGCTTCACAGTAATAAACAGGAAAATGACGGAATCAATTATATAAACTTAGCATTGTTCAAATAAATGTCTTTTTTTTTTCAGTGTTAAAATAATGGTTTGGTTCGACAGAATCAGTTTTAGCGTGTTAATCAAGAAAAACAGTAATGTTAAGAGTGAGGACAGTTACAATCATACTCATTGTTTACTACGGAAATTATACAAACAATAATCTTTGAGTGATTTGAATGCTTACCATCTGAGGGGAAATCTGTTTCTGAGCCTATTTACACCGGGTCACTTCATGCATTTTTACTGATCAGATATCTGATTAATCTGAATGATTCCATTTACACTTGGTCACTTAAATGTGTACTGGTAAGATCATTTAGTTTCTTTACTTTTAATGATGATGACGATTGTGTATGGAGACTTACTTTCATTTGCTGCAGTTTGCTGAAGAGATCTTCAGCTGCTCGTCTGCGACGATGCGTGCTGCAGTAGCGTCATATTGCCTATTACACGCTCTCACACATTTATTTGTTTAGCATTGTTGGGAGGAGTGGTTTCAACATCCAGACGCATTTAGACTTGTTCAGTTTCGTCTGGAATCAGGGCTGTAGGCTACGCAGGTCTTTATAAATACTGAGGTCCTTGCCAAAGTGATGTTGTTAGGGGGGTTCGGGGACATGCTCCCCAAAGAAAATTAGGATTTTCCTGATCTACACATATGCATTTTAAGTGTTTGAAGACCCCCAAAAAGGATAACAGTAGCTTTAAAAGCATGTCAGTGGGTTGTGGCATATATTATTTGTAACAGATTCTTAAACGTGAGGATCATGTTAAATGTTGCAATGAATGATCCACACTACAACACGGAATGGCCTTCGATAAGAAATGTTTCAAGGATTATTTTGCATAGATGTTACATTTCAAGTTGCTCGAACACAGGCAAGCGGTGAAAAAAGTTACCGTGCTGATACTGGGTAAAAATAAAATAATAAATAAACAGTTTGAGACCAGTCTGCAGTGTCAATGTGCTTGTATTAAGTAAAATATTGTGTTGTGATTGCATCTCTGACAGCTGCCCCAGCTGGGTGGTCAAGTGTGATGGGGCCAATTTCATCAGGGAGAAGCTGATTTTGTTGTGGTACTCGCTCCTTTCTGATAGTGGCTATATTGTGCAAAGTGGCACATATCTGTGATGCCCGCTCTTAAGTGACAAAGGCAGTTGAAACGCGCCTTTAGGATGCCAAAGGTCATCTCGATCTTCACCCTGGTTTTACTGAGGGCCACATTGAAGCTGTGTTTTTGTGGCCCTGTCTGAGGGTCAGGATAGGGAGTTAGCAAAAACCTCTGGCGTGCATAACCCCTGTCTCCCACCAACAGGCCGTCAAAAAGCCCTGTCATAGAACAGAAAATTGTGTTTTTTTCTGTTTCACAATTCAAATAAACACTTTAAAGCATTTTGTACTGTACCAAATTTAACTTGCCTTCCTCAAAGCGCTGACACAACACAGACTCACGGAAAATTCGGGAGTCATGCACTGAGCCAGGCCATTTGGCATTCAAGCTTGTGATCATGCATTCATGATCACAAGTCATCTGCAGATGAAAAGTACATTAGCCTAAATCATTGTCCTATCTGTTAAAGTTGCTATTCATTTAAAGATTAATGTCAATGCAAATGAAAATCATCTCACATGTATAGTATCCCTACCTGAACATTAAGGCTGTGAAAGGACTCTCTGTTCACATAATCAGCCTCATTGCAACATGTGTGCAGTCTATTGCTCCTATGACTATGACATCGGATTTAAAAAATAAAATGATTTAAAATCATTCTTAACATGTAGCTACTGTAGGCTGTTCTATGATATATTTAAGTGCTCTAAGTGAAATCTGCTTTTTGAAAGGGAAAAAAAAAACAACGTGGACGGTTAAATTGTTCATATGTCACCCTATTAATATATCTTACCATCAATTTGATAAAAGTCCAGTTTTATGAATGTCCAGGGAACACAATGAAGCCATTTATGTACCCCTGCAATACGAGGACCACCTATGGTTCTATAAACCGTGTTTTTCCCTAGGTTCTCTGCATCCCCGACCACATACAAGTATGTACCACTTGCAAAAAACTGCAACGCAATATATTCCATTTGCGGTACAGTAAGGGCATGGCTTCGACGAGTCACATTTGTTATGTGCAGCTCAAGAAGTTCGCAAAGATTCCTTCTGCGTAAAATCTGTATTTTCATACAAGTATGAAAGTATGAATATAATAATGCTGAAAACACAAACTGCACACCCATCCCTGTTTAAAGCCCCTTGGCGATGCCAGTGATGTACGCCATCAAATTACTGTGAGAGCGATTTGTGCAGCCGGCAATAAAACAAACAATCAAACCAGGAGCACGTGTAGACCTGGGGCTTGTTTCAGAAGGGAGGTTAAGTGAAAACTCTGAGTATGTTAACCCTGAAATGAGGGGAACTCTGGGTTTTCTGCTTCAGAATGGGAGGTATGTCAAACCCAAGGAAGCAGGGTAAGTCAAGCCCGTTTCTGAAAGAGAGGTAACTTCTACTCGGAGCCAGTTACCATGGTAACTTACTCTGTGAACCTAACCTGGTCAGGAGCAGGTTTTCTTAAGTAAACCCAGGGTTTCTTTCGGTCTCCTCCCCATTTTTAAAGCATCAGTGGTGTTTAAATACAGTCATTCATTCACGCTGCACAATACTTTTCTTACTGAGTATTTTTGTCACAAATATCAAAAAATGATCAATTAAATCTAAATCTAAAATCTAAAGTAAGCACACTTTACTTAAAAAAAGTAAAATTATCCGCCAGTGGGTTAAGAAAAATAATCCTAATGCAAACGGAAACAAGATTATTTATCTTACCCCACTGGCAGATAATTTGCAAAATAAGAAAAATGCACTTAAAATCAGATTTTAATATTCTTTCTCTTCTCTCTTCATCTGTCAGTGCTGGTGTTTTGCGAGCAACTACCCTAATTCATTTACATTTAATTATGTGAGAAGAGCATTAGACTATGTTGAAATAGACACTGAATTATATATTTTATATGTCAAAGGTTTGTAAACTCATGTAGCCATGAACCTTTTATGCTTAAAGCTTTACCTTATTGAATTTTTTTATACTTCTTTTTTTTTTGCCTGTGGGAGACCATGAAAACTAAACTAATTAAAAACTTAACTAAACTTAGAATTAAACTTACATATTGACCCGGAAGTATGCAGACGTCTTTTTGTTGGGTGCTGCTGCCATGGTGAATCGTAATTTAGGAGCTCCATTGATCATGGCTTTTCATAGTCGTGGTGCATGCGCTTAACTCAGAGTCAGTCTACTCAGAGTTGATTCAGCTGTTCTGAAACCCAAAACTCAGAGTTTCCCATCTCGGGGTAAGTCAACTCAGAGTTCAAGTTTTCAAGTTTAAACTCAGAGTTGGTTGAACCTCCTTATTGAAACGGGCCCCAGAGGCCTCACAGCTGAATTGAGTTAGCTCAATCAACTCTGAGTAGACTGACTCTTGCCGTTTCTCAATATGCGTCCTTGTCTGTACTTTTGCTCTTGTGGACTTGTGAAACGTCATCAGTCGCTGCCCAAGTAATCAAGTCATCTTTATTTATATAGCGCTTTTTACAATGCTGATTGTTTCAAAGCAGCTTCACAGTGTTAACAGGAAAATAATGAACAGAATTTAATTCGGCTGTACAGCCGCTCTAGAGTAAACGGGGATGTCATTTAGCTCAGTTCAATTATCATATAGTGTCAATGCGGGCGGATCAGTGATATAGTAATACTATAATACTAATATATTAGTGTCCCCAACTGAGCAAGCCAAAAGACAAAGGCGACAGTGGCAAGGAACCAAAACTCCTTCAATGGCCAGAATGGAGAAAAAAACCTTGGGAGAAACCAGGCTCAGTCGGGATGCCAGTTCTCCTCCGTGGCCTGTTGCACAAAACAAGTTGGGCAAACTCCGGGTTACAGAGTAAGTTCCGGGTTAACAAAACAAAACAAATCCAATAAAATTAGGGTTAATATGTTTCATGACGCTGGTTGTGAACTTTCTCTCTCAACCCAGGTTTAAACCCTGAATCAATGATTAATCATCATGCTCATGCACATAAAAGCCACACCTTTTCCGCTGTCAGCCAATAGCATTCAACATGGAAAAAAGCAGGTGTGCGCATTTTTACAGTGGAAGAGCAAGAAATGGTAATGAGGAAATATGACGACTTTAAGTCCAGTTACAGCGTAAATGCGTACGTTTTTACACATTCATTTTTATAGGTTCACAACGAGGATTGAAAACTTATAATGTAAACATATTGCATATAATTTAATATGAAATGAGTACTTTATATAAAAAAAGAAATAATTACATAAAAAGGTCTTGGCAGCAGATAAAAATGAAATACAAAAACAAGTGTTTTTTATTGTTCTTGTGTTCATGTTATAATAGTGTATACTATGTAGCCAAGAAAAAAAGTGTTGAAGTAAGGAAACGGGGTGGAGGGCCACCTCCTCGAAAATACACTGCTGTAGAGGAGGTGGCCCTGTCCAGTAACCAGGAAGCTCTGTTAAAGAGAAATGAGGGAGTGAATGGATTTTCTGTTCACAAAATCAGCCTCATGCTCACCTAGGGCTGCAGAAATTACAATATGTGTGCAATCTATTGCACCAATGACCCTAGGGAATCCTTTTCAAAAACATTAGTTATGCAACTTTAACATAAGGTTAATCTTAATAGGTAGGCAACATTTGAAATGATCTTACCAGCTACTTTGTAAATAGCCAGCGTCTCTAAGTGGCCAGGGTGGTGTTTTTATGACAGCCATCAATCAATTGAAATTTTGACACATGGTGGCCTCATTCTACTGCAGTGAAACTGAGACCATTTTACCAATCACAAGGAGACATTTAAAAAGATACCAAACATGAAAGGGAAAAAAGCAATAGATTCACAAGATCTGTGGTATATAGGCATTCTGGGACTTGAGGGAGAGTGGGAGAAGGTTTGGGCAGGGCGATGTCCTTCACTCTTTCTGTGAGATCTTCTCACCAGATGTGTGAGTTTTATTGTTTTATTGCAGGGTGTTGGATCTCAGCTTTTGTCTTAGCAGTAAAACCAATCCTTACACCATGATGTCTCTTTATTCTCTTATTTATTTATGTAGGATGCAAATTTCAAACACACATTTATCCTTATTAATACAGGTTCATATGTTAATGATTTTCATCTTAAATCTTATACTGAAGGTTCAGAATGACTGGAATCACATTCTGCAAAGCTCCTGTTATTTTAATGGAAACAGCAGGAAACCACTGAAAGTGTTGAGGTTATCCTTGCTATTATCATATATCCTCCTGCCAGACCAAAGTCTCACATAGACAACATCTCCAACCTCCAGGATCAACACAACTCCATTCGAGGCGTTTAAGCGATGCTGAGTCTGAAAAGCCTCTGCTGACATCACCTGCTCTCGATTCTTATAAATGGAGGCAGATGCTGCAGTTGGGCCAATACCAAATACAGAGAATCTGAACATGTACGCTCCTTTCAGTGGGGCTGTGAAAATACCTGAATCAAACAACAAGAGATACAGAATCAGCTGTTTCCTCTATGATTGCTCATTTACCAAACACACTGTGTAATAGTTTTTAAAGATGGCAGATAATTTAATTCTTACACACATTACACAACTGCAGAGAGGTCTGACTGGAGCAGAAGGGTTTTCATTACTATAAACTGAGTTTATGACTCCATTGATCATTACCTGTAATTGGGTTGTAGGCGTTCCCTATGTTTGTGTGGACGTTCTTGTAGGTTACTGTGATCTCAGTGGTAAAAGGACCAATAAATTCACCGGCAACTTGCGACAGTCCAGCTGAAAAAGCAATCTCTCTGTCTGTTGTTAAAAACATAAGCAATATTGTGATATATTACTGTATTACACTGAGAATGTATTCACTGAATTTAACATCACTCAAGCACACTTTCACCTCTATTCTCCTTTCTCAACTCCTCCACTTGACTCAGAGCAAGACTTGAAGTTTCTGTGAAGGAATAAAGATTCTGTTAAATGACATTCACACTGCTTACTGTAATAGATAACACAATTTACACTAACATTTACACTATGCAACATATTGAATTGGTGTTTTACGTTGAGGATCATTGATAAAAGAGTGAATGTTTTGGTGAGGTACCATCAGTTTTCTTCTTCAGCTCTTCCAGGATAAGCGTCTGTTGTTCCCTCAGTCGCGTCTCTAAAGCTCTGATGTTTGCTTTCTGCTCTGTGACCGCGGCGGTCAGTTCTCTGATGTTTGCTTTCTGCTCTGTGACCGCGGCGGTCAGTTCTCTGATGTTTGCTTTCTGCTCTGTGACCGTGGTGGTCAGTTCTCCCATTGCTGCATGGATGTTAGGGAAGCCCAGATGGCTGTCAGTTGAATTGATATTTTTCTCATTGAGTCCTTCATTGACGGTCTGTTGAACGACAAACACAAAGGTTTCCAACAGCAGCAGTAAACACACTAAACCCTTCATTCTTCACCGACGTTTGTCTCCAGCTCTTGCTCTGTCATCCCCACAGCCTCTCGTGTTCCTTTTATGCCCCTGTTGTTTTACCGCTGAAGTTAGGTTCTTATCTTTTTCTATTGACGTAACTGTTCCAAAGTTTCCAAGTTCCTTTTCAAGGCCTCGCAGTTGCAAGCTGTCTGCCTTTTCCTGTCCTTGAACTCCAGCAAACTCACCCAAAACCACAGTAGAATCACCTTGTGTGTGTTCAAGGAACACATAGACAACATCTCCAACCTCCAGGATCAACACAACTCCATTCGAGGAGTTTAAGCGATGCTGAGTCTGAAAAGCCTCTGCTGAAATCACTGCTGATTATAATAAGACAATAAAACTCCTTCTAAACACTCTCTCAATTTACATAGACAAGGTTCAATTGCAATTGAGTACAACATTCCTGACATTGAACAGCCTTGCCGAATGCCCCTTCTAACCTTTAAGGGGGCACTTAAGCCACCGTTGACCTTTATTACACTCTCAATGTCACCATACATTACTTTAATCATTTCAGTAAAATGTTGAGGAAACCCAAAAACCTCAAGCACATTCCATAAATATTGATGCTCAATTCGGTCGAAAGCCTTCTCTTGGTCTAATGAGATTAATCCAAAATTCTGACCAGTAATTTTAGCTATATCAAAAATATCTCAAATTAGTCCAGTATTGTCTAGAATGGATCTGCACGGCACACAGTAAGACTGATCCGCATGTATGATTTGCTTCATCACCTTTCTCAACCTGTTGGCCAACGTTTTCGATACAATCTTAAAATCCACACAAAGCAGGGAAACGGGTCTCCAGTTCTTGATTTCTTTTAAATCTCCTTTCTTGGGTAAAAGGGTCAATACTGCCCTCCTGCAGCTCAAAGGCAGTTGCCCTCTAGCAATGCTGTCACCGAAAACTTCAAATCATTGCCCAACAGATCCCAGAAAGCTTTATAGAAATCAACGGTTAGACCGTCTAACCCTGGAGCCCGACCATTCTCCATGCTCATTAAGGCTGCATGTAACTCTCCCAGAGGTAGTTGGCTCACCAATTCTCTTTTTGCCTCCTCCTTCACTTGGGGTAGGCCTCCGAGAAACTCGTGCAACAGCTCATGATCCTCTGCATACTCGCATTTAAATAACTCTTTACAGAACTCAGCAGCTTAGGTGAGCTCTTGCCCAAACGAGATCTGATCAATGCCCCCTGTGCTTTACTACCTAACAGATACTTTAGTTCTGCTTTCTTTCCAATTAAAGCATTCACTCGATTTCCAGTCAAACCATTTTCAAGCACACAGGATTAATACAACATGATTTTACAATTTGCAATTGATGTTCAAAAACATACAGGTGATCCAACCTTGCCCTTGAGATCCCATTTTTCCCTTATTTGTAACCATGTATATTGTTTCGTATTATCACTCATATTCCTCCACACATCCACTAATTCATTGGTCTCAATCAATCGAATCAAGGACAACCTAGAAGATGTATGCGGCTCCAGATGATTTCGATCTATATCATTCGTAGTACAATTTAAATCTCCTGCAACCAGGAGATTATGGTCAGGATCACAACTTTGTATTGTATTTGAAAGTGTCTCTAAAAACAACATTCTTTCTGTTGCCATGACTGGGGCAAACACATTTACTAAAACAAAGGTTGCAACATCAAATTTGGCTGTAACTTTTAAAAGTCTTCCACCTCATATGAAATTGGTAAAAACTTATTTGCAAAAAAAGCTCCAACACCAGCACTTGTACTACTCTTATGACTCAGGATGGCCACCCCCTCCCATTCTCTTTTCCAGTCCACTACATCATTACTGTGGGTTTCTTGAGCAAACATTATATCTATAGCTTTCAACTTCATTAACTGGAAAAATTGACTCCTTTTCTTAATATCCCTTGCTCCGTTTAGATTTAGTGTGGCAAACTTCAAGTCAATCATAAAAAATATATATATACATCAACTTGACTTTTTACTCACTATTCAAGTCACATTTTTTCTGCACGTAACTTTTGTACCAACTTTTTCAATCTATGAAATTCTTGACTTGTTAACCCTCCGTCCCCTCTTTCACTCATCAACGCCCGTTTTCGATCTGGAAAAAAATCATCTATTACCACATTTCGTTATGCTGAAGAAACGCTTAACTACAGGAACTTGTACAACAACCTGATGGGCATGGGTGGGTTAAAATGCGTCAACACTACATCAGAAGTTATGAGCATCTTGGTCTTTTGGAAAGCTTGTTCGCAACTGTCTGACCATTTCCACTGTGTTCTTGTTTGCAACAGTGCGTTCAATGGATGTAACACAGTTAAGAGGTTCGGAAGAAATTTGTGGTAGTAGTTCACAAGTCCGAGATATGATCGGAGTTGGGACACATTTTGTGGGTGTGGTGCATTTAATACAGCTTCAGTGTTTTCCTGCGACCATCTTTGTCTATCACATGACCACAGTAAGAAATCTGAGGCTTGAAGAACTCACATTTTTCTTAGCTCTTAGTCCATACTCTCACAGTCGCATCAGCACCCGTTGTAAGTTTTGGAGATGATCTGTATCATTCGTCCCCGTTACAATGATATCATCCAGGTAACATTGCGTTCCCGGAATGCCCTGCAGAACCTGGTCCGTCGCTCTTTGCCACAGAGCGGGGGCTGAGGCGATTCCGAAGACAAGGCGGTTGTACAAGCCCTTTGTGTGTGTTTATGGTCAATAATTTCTTGGATTGCTCATCCATCTCCATTTGGAGGTAAGCTTGGGCCAGATCAATTTTTGAGAAGTGTTCTCCACCAGACAAGGATGCAAAAATATCTTCAATGCGTGGCAGGGGATACTGTACTGCATGAAGCACTGGATTAATGGTCACTTTAAAGTCACCGCAAATACACACATCTCCTGTCTTTCCCTTTTTTATCACATGGGTGTTGTCCATTCACTCCGTTCAACTTTAATCAGGATTCCTGTCTTTTCTAGATGATCCAGCTCCGCCTTCACCTTGGGACGAATTGCATACGGAACTGGGCGAGCTTTAAAGAATTTTGGATAAGTATCTTTTTTCAACTCCAAATTCCCTTTTATTCCTTTAAGACTTCCTATTCCTTTCTGAAACACGTGCTCCGCATTTTCTAGAATTTGTGCCAATGCATTTTGTGTCTGTAACGCAGTTCGTATCTTCCAGGAAGAAGGAGGCGGGAAACCGGCGAACTTTTAAAACTTTTAATTAAATAAATAAACAAAATGAAAGCCACCGCGGCAGCCCCTCACGGACGACTGCCGCGCACACACACAAAATAAAACGTAAACAAAAACACAACATAAGTCCAGGCCTGGTCCTCTCTCGTCTTGCACTGTCGTCGCTCCTCCTTTTATGCTCCCGTCACTCCTCCGTGAGACGAGACCGGTGTGGCGCGCAGCTGGAGCTCATTATCGCTCGTCACCGGCCCGCTCTCAAGGTCCCTCACCTCACCGCTCGCCACAGTGTCTCTTTGTTTGTGATTTGCTGGGATACATCCAGGTTTTTTATTGCATGCCAGTCCAGAGGTATTTTCCTCAGCCACTCACGTCCGAACAATGCAGGTCCTCTGTTTTCTAACACATAGAGGTTCAGCTGCTGCTGATGTTCTTTGTACTTTACAGTTACTGGTAATTTCCCTTCTGGAGACACCTTTTCACCAGTGTAAGTCTTTAATAATCACTGATGTCTTTTGCAGTGGTATTTTTGAAAACAGTCGCTTGTAGTCAGCTGCTGAGATGACCGATAAAGCAGATCCAGTATCTAACTCCATTTTGACACTTCTGGTGTGAGCCAAATAACTCTACGATCTGACTCCTTCATATTGTACAGTTCCAGACATGAAAGATCATCCGTACCTGAACTTGTGTTTGCTTCATTTTCAGTCACTTGATGTACAGTGGCAGATTTACGTTTCACTTTGTGCATTTTGCCGCTCTGTGTCTTCCATTTTTCTGTTTTGCACACTCTCTTAATGTGCCCTTTTTTATGACACCTTCTGCACTCTGTCCTTGAACCAACAGTCATTTCCATCATGAGACATTTTTCCACAGCGATAACATTTCTGCTTTCTCTCTGATTTCAGTGACAGTTTATTTGCTGCACATTCCATTGATTTTTGTTGCAATTCTAATGCATATTTTGCTGCTGTCTCCATGGATATTGCTATGTTCAGCGCACGCTCGAGTGTCAAACTCGTCGCCAATTTTGCCGTGTCTGCTGGCAGATAAATAATAACGCAACACAATCATCTGCTGTGCAACTCACGTTCTTTTACTGAACTTGATTTTCTATACATCACTATATACACTCACCTAAAGGATTATTAGGAACACCTGTTCAATTTCTCATTAATGCAATTATCTAATCAACCAATCACATGGCAGTTGCTTCAATGCATTTAGGGGTGTGGTCCTGGTCAAGACAATCTCCTGAACTCCAAACTGAATGTCAGAATGGGAAAGAAAGGTGATTTAAGCAATTTTGAGCGTGGCATGGTTGTTGGTGCCAGACGGGCCGGTCTGAGTATTTCACAATCTGCTCAGTTACTGGGATTTTCACGCACAACCATTTCTAGAGTTTACAAAGAATCATCCAGAAACACATCCAGTATGCGGCAGTCCTGTGGGTGAAAATGCCTTGTTGATGCTAGAGGTCAGAGGAGAATGGGCCGACTGATTCAAGCTGATAGAAGAGCAACTTTGACTGAAATAACGACTCGTTACAACCGAGGTATGCAGCAAAGCATTTGTGAAGCCACAACACGCACAACCTTGAGGCGGATGGGCTACAACAGCAGAAGACCCCACCGGGTACCACTCATTTCCACTACAAATAGGAAAAAGAGGCTACAATTTGCACGAGCTCACCAAAATTGGACAGTTGAAGACTGGAAAAATGTTGCCTGGTCTGATGAGTCTGGATTTCTGTTGAGACATTCAGATGGTAGAGTCAGAATTTGGCGTAAACAGAATGAGAACATGGATCCATCATGCCTTGTTACCACTGTGCAGGCTGCTGGTGGTGGTGTAATGGTGTGGGGGATGTTTTCTTGGCACACTTTAGGCCCCTTAGTGCCAATTGGGCATCGTTTAAATGCCACGGCCTACCTGAGCATTGTTTCTGACCATGTCCATCCCTTTATGACCACCATGTACCCATCCTCTGATGGCTACTTCCAGCAGGATAATGCACCATGTCACAAAGCTCGAATCATTTCAAATTGGTTTCTTGAACATGACAATGAGTTCACTGTACTAAAATGGCCCCCACAGTCACCAGATCTCAACCCAATAGAGCATCTTTGGGATGTGGTGGAACGGGAGCTTCGTGCCCTGGATGTGCATCCCACAAATCTCCATCAACTGCAAGATGCTATCCTATCAATATGGGCCAACATTTCTAAAGAATGCTTTCAGCACCTTGTTGAATCAATGCCACGTAGAATTAAAGCAGTTCTGAAGGCGAAAGGGGGTCAAACACAGTATTAGTATGGTGTTCCTAATAATCTTTTAGGTGAGTGTAGGTCACCACTAAAGGGCAGGCTTATCACAAAACTATGATACCCAATAGTACATACATTACACTCTTTCTCTCCTAAAGATCTTCCACCCCAAGAGCTTCTAAAGGCCTCATTTTATGGAAGTAAAATAATGGCAAATGTTTTTGAAACAAGAAAGCTTGTTGAATTGCACTGCTTGAAAAAATATGCATTGCATTAACCATGCTTGCATTTTAATGTATCGTATTTTTAGGGCTTGCATTTTTATGGGCTGAAATTCGACATGGTTGTTTATTTCAACATTTTCATTTATTAAAAATTCAAAAATCCCTATTCACCTCTCAGATTTAACTTCCAAAATATTCATTTTGTTTAAAAAAAATACAACCTATAATATTTGACAGGCAATTTTCGGCCCATTTTATTTTGCTTCCACAAATTCAGTGGTTCAAATTCGACTGAAAATGAACAGAACTGCAGGAATAGCAGCAGATTACCGAGCATAATCTCCATCTGCTGTTAGTCCACCTCACCAGCAGGCGGTGCAAGCGGGTGTTGACCAAGACCAGAGCAACGTGTAGAGAGAGTCATTAATTCATTACATGGATGTACAGAAATGGAGCAAGCGATACGTATTTGTGATGATTATCAGGGCCAGTATAACTTATATAGGGTACCTTATAACGGGGTTACCTTTGTACATGTTTTTTATAATGGACTACACTAGAATTTCAGAATGTCTCAAACTGTGCTTAGAATGGCAAAAATAGCCAAGTCTGCTATCAAAACTCATGTCAAGATGTCAATATCATTTCTAATCCATAAAATGTTCCTCTGTTTGTCTTTCTGTCCATCTCTGACAGTTTGAATAACGATTGATTATCATGGTCTCAAAGTCCGATAGAGACGTGAGCGAGTGTGTGTAGATGCAAACAAACAACGCATGGTCAGTTCATGGTCAGTGTACTTGAATCTCTTAGAAAAGTGTTGCTCTGCTTCTATCAATCATTAAATAACCATGAGTAAACACTCAACTGTTGACCAACTAGATTGCTAGACCTTTACAAAGAGTAATACAAAATAAAAAAAACTCATATAAATGAAGCTCTGGTAGTAAAGAACCATACCCAGAAATTATCTAATTTTCCTTGGTGAAGGTGTGGAGCCATCCTCTTTCATCAGGTCTTTCTTCTGAAAGGCAGAAATGACTGCTACCTTGTCTTCATTCACGGAAACTCCTGAACCGCTGATCACATGACCGTGAAATTTGATTGAGCACCTGAGAAAGTGACACTTTGTAGCAAACTTCAAATTACTAGCGCTCAACCGTGAAAACACCACTTCCAAGCGTTTTAAGGTCTTCTGATAGCAAAGGAGGCTGGAAAAGTTAAGATCTCCAAATATGCCGAACATCATGTGCATTTAAGGAGGCTGGACTGTTACACAGACCCTGGGGGAGAGAGTTATATTCATACAAGCCCATGGGTGTTGTGATTGCTGTGTAATGCCGATCAGATGCATGGAGTGTATCCCGATGTTAAATCCACAGAGCTGAAAAGAAGATTGCCCCCAAGAGCAGCCAGGCAATCCACCTGATGACATTTTGTCAGGATGAGTAAATACAGCCCCACTACCCCAGCCTACTGGGAGCATGGCATGGTACTAGGCCGCTGCACAGGGCTATATTCAGTTCGACTCCAGTCGAAGTCTCCATTTGCTCTAGATTTAATCTCACGGCTGCCTAGCAGATTTTGTCTTGTCCTATAAGATTCATCTAATTCCTATTGGACTCTGTGGGAATTGTGTTATAAGACAATACATGCATATCCTGTAGGATCATTTCTACAGGATTTTAATGGGATCCAATTGGGTCTCTCGCTCTCTCTCTCACACACACACAATAACACACACACACACACACACAGGTTTGTTTTTGTGAATTGTGGGCACATTCCATAGGCGTAATGGTTTTTATACCGTACAAACCGTATGTTCTATCGCCCTACACTACCCCTAAACCTATCCATCACACACACACACACACTACCCCTACCCCTAAACCTACCCATCACACACACACTACCCCTACCCCTAAACCTACCCATCACACACACACACACACACACACACACTACCCCTAAACCTATCCATCACACACACACACACACACACACACTACCCCTACCCCTAAA
Organism: Rhinogobio ventralis; assembly: GCA_039654625.1. Taxonomy (NCBI): domain Eukaryota; kingdom Metazoa; phylum Chordata; class Actinopteri; order Cypriniformes; family Gobionidae; genus Rhinogobio; species Rhinogobio ventralis. The sequence continues at coordinate 36,110,062 of CM077207.1, read as the reverse complement.
CCTATCCATCACACACACACACACACACACACACACACTACCCCTAAACCTACCCATCACACACACACACACACACACACACACTACCCCTAAACCTATCCATCACACACACACACACACACACACACACACACACACACTACCCCTACCCCTAAACCTACCCATCACAGGAAACAAACTCATTCTGTATGATTTATAAGCCTTTTGAAAAATGGGGACATGGGCAGTGTCCTCATAAGTCACCCTCTTCTTGTAATACCTGTGTCATACCCATGTCATTATACACATTTGTGTCCTGATATGACACAACAAACGTGTGCGTGCGCACACACTCACTCACACACACACAATGTTACTCTAAAAAGTTTAAGGGATAGTTCACCCTGAAATGAAAATGAAGTCATCTTTTACGCACCCTGCTGCTGTTCCAATGCCCTATGTCCTTCTATCTTTTTTGAACGTCCTGCACGTGCTCCTCCATATAATGGCAGTGAATGGCGACCAGGCTAAAACTTTACAAAAGGAAACAAAAGTATCACGCAATGATACAGGGAGACGTGTGCCGTATATGGAAAGTGTTCAGGAGGGAAATCACTCGCTCCAGGCACTCTATTCGCGTTCGGTGTGAACGCAGCATAAGGTTTTGCTAGAAAGAAACCGTAATATTCAGTCAAAATACCGATCTCGGCCGTTACTCTGTGCACGTGTTCCTCTGAGTGTGTGCGAGCCATCAGCGCTCACGCAATGTTGTCATGACAGCCGGTACAAAGCATTCACCTCAGGAGGTTTACCTCATTATAGTATTATTTCATATTATTTACCTTATAAAAGAGACGAGAGTCGCGTTTGTTTCTATTGAGTCTGATGTCTCAAAATGGTGCGTGTGTGTGTGTGTGCGTAGTAACAGAGTAACGGCCGAGCTCCGCAAAACCTTACAGATCGTCTGGCCAACAGAAGGGTTCATTCCAGGGTGACTCTAAAAAGTAATTCATTAATTCATAATTTATTTATTATAATAAGTAATAATAAAAAATATCACAGGATAAACTGAAATTCCATTAAAATAAATCAGAATGTCCAATAAGATCCTAAGGATCCAATAAGATCCTACAGGACAAAGTGAATTCCATTAAAATAAATCAGAATGTCTAATAAGATCCTAAAAATCCAATAAGATCCTACAGGACAACGTGAATTCCATTAAAATAAATCAGAATATCCAATAAGATCCTAAGAATCCAAAAAGATCCTACAGGACAAAGTGAATTCCATTAAAATAAATCAGAATATCCAATAAGATCCTAAGAATCCAAAAAGATCCTACAGGACAAAGTGAATTCCATTAAAATAAATCAGAATGTCCAATAAGATCCTAAGAATCCAATAAGATCCTACAGGATAAAGTGAATTCCATTAAAATAAATCAGAATGTCCAATAAGATCCTAAGAATCCAATAAGATCCTACAGGATAAAGTGAATTCCATTAAAATAAATCAGAATGTCCAATAAGATCCTAAGGATCCAATAAGATCCTACAGGACAAAGTGAATTCCATTAAAATAAATCAGAATGTCTAATAGGATCCTAAAAATCCAATAAGATCCTACAGGACAACGTGAATTCCATTAAAATAAATCAGAATGTCTAATAGGATCCTAAAAATCCAATAAGATCCTACAGGACAAAGTGAATTCCATTAAAATAAATCAGAATGTCTAATAGGATCCTAAAAATCCAATAAGATCCTACAGGACAAAGTGAATTCCATTAAAATAAATCAGAATGTCTAATAGGATCCTAAAAATCCAATAAGATCCTACAGGACAACGTGAATTCCATTAAAATAAATCAGAATATCCAATAAGATCCTAAGAATCCAATAAGATCCTACAGGATAAACTGAAATTCCATTAAAATAAATCAGAATATCCAATAAGATCCTAAGAATCCAATAAGATCCTACAGGACAAAGTGAAATTCCATTAAAATAAATCAGAATGTCCAATAAGATCCTAAGAATCCAATAAGATCCTACAGGACAAAGTGAAATTCCATTAAAATAAATCAGAATGTCCAATAGGATTCTACGAATCCAATAAGATCCTACAGGACAACGTGAATTCCATTAAAATAAATCAGAATATCCAATAAGATCCTAAGAATCCAATAAGATCCTACAGGATAAACTGAAATTCCATTAAAATAAATCAGAATATCCAATAAGATCCTAAGAATCCAATAAGATCCTACAGGACAAAGTGAAATTCCATTAAAATAAATCAGAATGTCCAATAAGATCCTAAGAATCCAATAAGATCCTACAGGACAAAGTGAAATTCCATTAAAATAAATCAGAATGTCCAATAAGATCCTAAGAATCCAATAAGATCCTACAGGATAAAGTGAATTCCATTAAAATAAATCAGAATGTCCAATAAGATCCTAAGGATCCAATAAGATCCTACAGGACAACGTGAATTCCATTAAAATAAATCAGAATGTCTAATAGGATCCTAAAAATCCAATAAGATCCTACAGGACAAAGTGAATTCCATTAAAATAAATCAGAATGTCTAATAGGATCCTAAAAATCCAATAAGATCCTACAGGACAAAGTGAATTCCATTAAAATAAATCAGAATGTCTAATAGGATCCTAAAAATCCAATAAGATCCTACAGGACAACGTGAATTCCATTAAAATAAATCAGAATATCCAATAAGATCCTAAGAATCCAATAAGATCCTACAGGATAAACTGAAATTCCATTAAAATAAATCAGAATATCCAATAAGATCCTAAGAATCCAATAAGATCCTACAGGACAAAGTGAAATTCCATTAAAATAAATCAGAATGTCCAATAAGATCCTAAGAATCCAATAAGATCCTACAGGACAAAGTGAAATTCCATTAAAATAAATCAGAATGTCCAATAGGATTCTACGAATCCAATAAGATCCTACAGGACAACGTGAATTCCATTAAAATAAATCAGAATATCCAATAAGATCCTAAGAATCCAATAAGATCCTACAGGATAAACTGAAATTCCATTAAAATAAATCAGAATATCCAATAAGATCCTAAGAATCCAATAAGATCCTACAGGACAAAGTGAAATTCCATTAAAATAAATCAGAATGTCCAATAAGATCCTAAGAATCCAATAAGATCCTACAGGACAAAGTGAAATTCCATTAAAATAAATCAGAATGTCCAATAAGATCCTAAGAATCCAATAAGATCCTACAGGATAAAGTGAATTCCATTAAAATAAATCAGAATGTCCAATAAGATCCTAAGGATCCAATAAGATCCTACAGGATAAAGTGAATTCCATTAAAATAAATCAGAATGTCCAATAAGATCCTAAGGATCCAATAAGATCCTACAGGACAAAGTGAATTCCATTAAAATAAATCAGAATATCCAATAAGATCCTAAGAATCCAATAAGATCCTACAGGACAACGTGAATTCCATTAAAATAAATCTGAATATCCAATAAGATCCTACAGGATAAACTGAAATTCAAATAGGATTTTTTGACAAGGGACGCCACAACCACGCATGACCATGAGCCAGCTACACACACACACACACACAGCTACAGTAGGCATTTGGGGTTGAACGGCTTCAGATTCTTTAAAGTTAACATGTATGTGATGAAAGTCATGCCGACGTCGACTACTCACTGATTAATGAACAAATAAGCCTGAACCTTGAGCTGAGACTGAACATGGGTTGCCTTGTGCAAAGTTATAGTATTTGAACACAAGGTTATTGCTCCTACATAACAGCTTATTTTTATCAGTTCTTTTGTCTTTGGGTCGTTATATTTCTCACAGATTTCTGCTCATTCTAAATCAGTAGCACAGTAAAGATTACATCTATATGAATGCATTAGTGAGAGAGCGACTGCGTGTGAATTACTTCCACCTGCCAGCATCTCTCTACTAATAGTAAAGTTGTGGGTTTTAGTCAGGGCCGTAACCATCATAAACATTGAGGGGGACAAGTCCCCCCCCAATAAATAGAAAATTGCCAAATTGGCCCCCGCAATATTTGAAGTTCTTGCACTGCTGTATGTTAGGATGACAAAGGTTTAAAAGTAAAAGTTTTAGTCTGGTCTGCATCTGCGGTCTAACAGCGCTCGTCAATGTCAAAGCAGACGGGGTTTACGTTCTCTTTTGGCTTGTTCACAGACGAGCGCGCTTAATGCCGTTGCGGAGACTCTATTCTTTCCAGTGAAATCACAAAACAAAATGCACACAAACGTGTCCCTGCTCTTAATATACAACCATTGCGCTACTGAATGATTCTGTGCGCACAATCTGCAGTGATGTGCAAGCTACACAATTGTGTTAATCAGTCATATTTAGTAAGTGTGAACAGCCAAAAATTCTAATTTCACATGAATAGCAACCACATAGCAACACCCTAACAACCACCCAGAACATCCTAGCAACCACCTAACAATATCCTAGCAATAACTCAGAATACCTTAGCAACACCCTAGCAAACATCTCATTTCACATGAATAGCAACCACATAGCAACACCCTAACAACCACTCAGGATACCCTAGCAACCACCTTGCAACACCATAACAACCACCCAGAACATCCTAGCAACCACCTAACAATATCCTAGCAATAACTCAGAATACCTTAGCAACACCCTAGCAAACATCTCATTTCACATGAATAGCAACCACATAGCAACACCCTAACAACCACTCAGGATACCCTAGCAACCACCTAGCAACACCATAACAACCACCCAGAACATCCTAGCAACCACCTAACAATATCCTAGCAATAACTCAGAATACCTTAGCAACCACCTAGCAACACCCTAGCAAACATCTCATTTCACATGAATAGCAACCACATAGCAACACCCTAACAACCACTCAGGATACCCTAGCAACCACCTAGCAACACCATAACAGCCACCCAGAACATCCTAGCAACCACCTAACAATATCCTAGCAATAACTCAGAATACCTTAGCAACACCCTAGCAAACATCTCATTTCACATGAATAGCAACCACATAGCAACACCCTAACAACCACTCAGGATACCCTAGCAACCCCCTAGCAACACGATAGCAACCACCCATGCCACCCTAGCAACCAACTAGAAACATCCCAGCAACCAAGTGCAGAGTTTTGTCACTGAAAGCACCACTCACATCTAGATCAAATCCAGGACTACACAGGAAAAAAATGCCCTAACACGTTAACAGGTCAGTCTCAAACTTTGTACAGGCAGTTAGTCATAACTGTGAATCTTCACTTGTGTCTCGATTAGATTATGATTCAAGGCAAGGGTAACGATTAAATTATAAACTGATTCTCAGTGCATCTTTTCCTCCATCTCGTTTTGCTAACTAGGCTACTATATAAAAAAATCACAATGTAGCTCTATTTGTTATGCATATTTTAAATGTCTAAAACGTCTTTAAAATAAGATGGTTATATTGGCAGAAGGTGGAGTTACAAAACACATAAGCTGTTTCTGAAATTTCGGTGATTACGAAGAAATCCACACAGAAATCGGATCAATTCGTATACCACGAACGGCGATCTACTTGCGTGTACAATAAGCTTTTTAAACGTGCATTCTCCCGATCAATTTAGAGCATCCAGATGGCATAATCAAACATGAGTGGGAAGAGAGCGCTGCCAGGAAAGTCTCAAAAATACACACACACACACACAAATCCAAGGCAATTCACACGTGAAGGATGATTTGCGCATTCACATTCAAGGGTGAAATTTAAACATTCAAACGTTTTTTTGTGAATTGTTTTTTGTGCACGTGAATTTGGTTTAATGCTACACGTGTGCATCGTGTTTTTTGCGTGAATTATTAAGGAGACTGATCTGCTTCCATACAAGAGGGGCACCTCGATGAGGGCAGACGGGGCTCTAGCCACCGGGCCACCCCCCTGTGCACGGCCCTGTTAACATCAAATGTAAATGCATCAAAATTAACCAGTACAACATAACAAATATGCATGATTATATCAATATTCAAATAACTATATCTTTACACTCACATCCTTTAAGCCATTTGTTCTCGTTTGCCATAGAAAATGACAAAAGTGGTGTAATGGTGTAACTGATACATTTTCCTAGACTTGTCATATTCGTTAAGGACAGAGTGGAAGTAACTTTCTATAACCAACGCAACAATATTGATACTTGCTCTATTAAAGTCTCTTTTCATATAGCTAGTCATTATTTGTGATTACATTCAGTGATATAAACAGCATCTACACTAAAAAGTGGCTTGACATCCCCATTGTGTAGTGACCTATAAGAAATGATGGTTACTAGCTGTACTGCCCCCTTCTGCTGGAGGAACTAGTGACTCTGTCATGTCACATGCATATCTTTTCAGATCTCATAGTAGAATCCCGCTCCAAAGTGGATAGATCCCCAGGTAATTGTCCAGAAGGACAATAATTAGGATTTTCACCACTCTGATGTTGTTCTTCATTTTCCAAGACAGCCATGACATCATCATGGATTTTTCTGAAAAGTTTGGAAAATGCAGAACCACCAGCAATTGTTTTAGCTGAATTTTCATCCATCTCCCACTTTTCTGAGACATCTTCTGTTTTGTCCTGAATAATAGCATCATCAATTTGTAAGTCTCTGTGACATTTTTACTGACTCTCTCGCGAGAGAACATGCAGAATGGTCTAAAAATGGCAAGGGCATCATCCAGATTAACAGTGTTTTGCATCCTGGCAAAAACATATGTTGCCAGATTTTGCAGCCCTTCATCACGTGTCTTCCTTTGGAAAGCTGAAGACACAGCTTTAATGATGTGAGCCACACACAGGTGCAGAACTGTTGCTGATTTTATATCTGCCCAGGTTTTTTGCTTTTGGCAGATGGCATACACTGTATTAAGGTAAAGCCGGGTACACACTGCCACGATTTGGCCGTCTGAGACACATTTTGAAAAGATTCCTCTGATCCTAGGCTAAAATCTGAAGTCTTTGATCCTTAGTTTGACATGTTCACCGACAACCGATTAATCGATCAAATTTTACCTCAGACGAAATTCTGGCAGTGTCAGAAGATTTGAGGCGCAATCCTGCAGTGTGACTTCTCCTAGGACGACCGTCAAATCAAGAACCAATAGGAGCACAGAACCTGATGACGCATTTCGTGCGACAACGTCAAATCAGGTGGACTGTCGAAAAGAGTCAGGTGGACTGTACAGCAAGAAGAGAAACTTATTGAGCTATGGGGGGAAAGGGAGTGTTTATATGACGTGTCCTCGCCGCTGTATCATGACAGGGCTAAAAAGGAAGCGGCTCGGAGAGAAATCGGAAAATTTCAGGTGAGCTACTTCCTTCTAAAACATGACCGTTTAGTTTAACAACTACCCGGATTCGTTTTTCAAATTATAATATATTGTATATTCTGTGTGACTTTTATTGGCGTTCCACTTTCTTTCCTTTAATGGAAATTGAAAATGAATGTTGTTTTGCAGCATTGGAAGTACAAACACGTGCATCATCGCTGCGCACACAGTTTTCCAAATTGTTGCACCCCAAACCAAGTGGAAGTGGGGCAAAAGAGCTCACGTCTAACCCTAACCCTCACGTGCAACCCTCAAGGTGTCGCTACACTTAATGCGAGTCAAGCTTAAACTGCATATTATAAATATATTGTTCTTATTATTAGCCTAATTGGTAGCATGCATGGAGCTGTTTTTTTAGACCATTATTTTCATTATTTGTTGTAAAAAATCTTAAAACCACAAATAGTTGTAGCATTTGGTTTGAGATGTATGTACATTAAGAGGACAAGCACAGAGAACCAGTCAATAATTATTTTCAGTGTTTTATTAATATTAACAATTATTTTATTAAAAAGATTATTGCATAATCTTATATTCACTATATTTTGTGATTAGAATAGTAATTTCCCCATTGTTTGTTCTGCATCTGCATCTAGGTGGATGAATTAAATGACAGCGGAGATGACCAAGTGCTGGAGAATGATGAATTAGAGGAATCGGATACAGCTCTCTCCACATGATACATCACAACCAAGAAGCTCCGCAATATGGCCAAAGCTGAGAGAGGAGGAGAGGTTGGAGAGGAGAGAAGGTGGACATCCTTAAGCAGGTTGCTAAGTGGTCTCTTTGGCAACACTGAAGATTCAGATGACATTTTTGGCAAACAAGTAGCCAGCGAAAAATACTGCAGAGAAAATGCAGGCGAGTTTTGTATGAAGCACAAGATAGGTTCGTGTCTGCACAGTGTAGGGAGCAAGTACCTTATCCTCCTGGCCTTCCTACTCAGTCTACATATTCCCACTTTGTGGAGCATGCAGCTCCACGTCAGGTTTCTCCTTACCAACAGCCCCCTCCATCAAGCTACACACAGTTGCTCAATGGACCTTATACTCAGGGAGGAGATAAAAATAACAATGAGTAATTTTGAAGCGATGTTTGCACTGTGGTGGCTCAGATGTTTACATAATTATTTTTGGTTTTACATGTCCTGATGCCTTGTTCTAAAAACAACAAAGTTTCAAATTTGAATTCTAATGTCCAGGAAATAAGTACAATAAATAATCTGTTTCAAACAAATTATTTTATTTGTAATATCTTTTTTCCCCCCAAAAGTAACTGCATTGAAGTAGCAGTAAAAACATTGGAATAAGAGTGACTTAACTGGTATCTGCTCAAAAGAGAAAGACATTAAAGATGCTGTCAAAATTAAACATTATGCAACTGTTTATTCAGTAACTTTAACTGGTTGCAAACTGTGTGGATGGTTCACAACATGCGTTCCTGCCATGGGACTGACCCTGCAGGGGACATAAAATATGTCTTTAAAAGATCCCTCTGATCTTTAGCAATTGCAGACCCATTTCTAGCTCGGGATGCAGGTGCAGATTGGAGAGGTGTGTCATTCCTCCACCCACCAGGGTGTTCTGTATCTTCTGTATCGGTAAGTGCTTGAGGGATGTATGTGTCTGGGGCATGTTCTCGCATGTAATTGTGAAGGGCAAGAGCAGCCAGGGTAATCTTGGTCACTGTCTCTGGATCCAGATGGATGGTAGAGAGGAATACTCGCCATCGGTTGGCCAGTATTCCAAAGGCATTTTCTATCACACGTCTTGCTCGTGACAACCTGTAGTTGTAAATGCGCTGGTCGTGATCAAGGTGTCTAGATAGATATGGCTTCATTAAATCTGTGCGGAGAGGGTACGCCTCATCTGCAATGAACATGTAAGGCATCTCAATATCTGTTCCTGCCAGTTGTTCAGCCGGAGGATCAGAGTGGGCAAAGAGACCCCCATCAGACACTCTTCCCTGAGTGCCAAAAAAAAGTTGTACTGTGAATCGGCAACTGCCATTAGCAAGATGGAAAAACGGGACTTGTAGTTCCTGAAGGTGCTCCCACTGTTCCCGGGGGGGTGATGGTGATATGTTTCCCATCTATTGCCCCAAGACAATGTGGAAACTGCCACCTTTCCTCAAATCCTTTGGCCACCTCTCTCCACTGGAGTCTGGAAAGACGCAAAACACCATGAGGAGAATGATTTCTCTCTATCTATGAAACAGTTTTACATGTAATAATTTGGCACATAAATCTATGAATCAACATCAGGCCTATTTTATGCTTCATCTTGCTCATAATAATTGTTGCATATATGTTAAATGGTTACATTACAGTCAAAGTATAATTAATGTGACATGATTAATGTTTTTGTTTTTCTTGATATCGGAAGTTTAATCAGATATACCTTAATTTACATAAAGTTGTGTAAAGGATGGTTCTTCTTACAGCCTAGTGTTCCCATCGCTGTACTCTAACTTTAGGAGCCATACAGGCCTGGGGGTGAGCACCCCCTGCTGGCCTCACTAAAGCATCTTCCAATAACAATCAAGTTTTTTCAAAAAGGTCTCCCTTCCATGTTACAGCCTGGCTTGAGCCCGCTTAGCTTTGGTAGGGAGCCAGGCTTTGGCCATGGGATGCTACGGAAGAACTGCCTTCCAATACGTACCTTGATAAAATGGGTCCAATGGAGGGGCAGCACATCCTGAGTGGCTCAAAATGTCCCTCAGAATGAGCTACCAACTGTTTTGCATTACAGTATAGTCACACCATATCAAAGCTCTCCCACATATTCCGCTACTCTATCTGCGGTAATTTCCGCCATTGGTGTGAGTCGCAGTGCGAGATACTGGACAAGAAATGTACACTTTTAAACCATCTTGCTGATAAAGTTTCTTTAGTCATCATTTGAAATGGCTCTTCTCAGGTGTGTGTGTGTGTCCTTTTTATGTGGGGATAGACCATTTCCAGCAGATGGTCAAATTCCTGGACATTCATGCGGAGAAGATCTCTAAACCCCCGTGTGTCATCACTCTTTAGAACAGAAAAACACTGAATGCACACATATTTGAACAAATTCATCCCTAAAAATAGCAAACCTTTCATATAGGGATATTTTGGATGTCTTTATTTGAAAAAGCAAGCTAGGAACAAAGTAAAGTTTATTTATTACAATTTGCCAAAATGCCAAAATGCCTGTCAACTAGGCTAGTTACCTCAAGTTCGCCCTGTAGAATAGGTAGACCATAACGTCCTCTTTTGCCCAGCCACGACTTGCTCCACACGTCGTCTTCGTTTTTTTTTCTTCTTTTCTTTATCAAGACAAGACATTATCAAAATGAACGCCACCGCTTGTTTTTGTTTGCTGAACGCTACCATTGTGTCTGTGAATGCGGCTCACCGTTACTGAGCGTGTCACGGATTGATGACATAAAACTCTGTACGAGTCTTCTTGCTTGCGTCCGTTTTTTCACGTCTGACTGTCATACAGTCTGACATAATGACAACTGAGATCCTACCCTGATAGCAAGCATGTTTGGGCCACATGTGGGTATTATCTGGCACACATGGCCCAGATATGGCATGGCTGAACAGATATGGGCCAAAATGTGACCATATATGTTTCGCCATAACTTTAAAAATCGGCGTAAAATGTTCTCTTGGTTCACAACTCATTTTGAGTTATATGGCCCAAATAACAACGTACCCACGAGGACCATGTGTGTTTGAGCTAAGGCACAAAGTGAGAAACGCTGCCTTGTGGTAAACCTTTGGATTATATATGGGAAACCACGGGAAACCTGAAATCAAGCGTGACTGACATCCGAAGATCCACACCTCAGGTTGTTGTGCATCTTCCCTCCTATTGGTGGAATAAATCTGACTGATACTACGGCACGAATACGACCTCTGCGCCATTTTCTCATCTGCTCACACGCATATCTTCAGGTAACTGATGTTTTGGCATTTCAAAGTTATTCTGTTGAAATATGCAGCATTATGTGTCAACATTGCATGTTATTAAGCTTTTGGTTATTTGTTTAATTGAGGAGGGTGTCGAATTAGCCTCAGTTTAGTGTATTTACGTAGCGTTAGCATTCTGCGGATGTGCTATTTTTGGCTATAACGTTACATCAGCAGTACGCTCGCTGTCGTACACATAAAAGAGTATCGAATATCATGTGTAATATTATATGTTTATAAATTCAGGTGACGAGTCCTGACGTCTGTGTTATTTTTCGTCAAAAACAGGTTGTAACGTAGTTTGTATGTTCAGGGAAGAAGGAGGCGGGAACCGGCGAACATTTAAAGACTTTAATCAAATAAATAAACACAAACTGAAAGTAAAAGCGGCAGCCCCTCACGGACGTCTGCCATGCACACATAACACAACGTAAATCCAGGCCTGGTCCTCTCTCGTCTTTCACTGTCGTTGCTCCTCCTTTTATGCTTCCAAGCTCGTCCGTGAGAGATCCGAGACCGGTGTGACGCGCAGCTGGCGCTCATCAATCACTCCCCGGCCTCGTGTCGCCCTCTCACGGCTCTCGCTCGTCCGGCTCGTCACATACCCCTATCGCCCTTAGCAGGCCGGGGGGTACCCACGAGACTGCGCTCTACTCCCCCCCTGGGCCAGTCTCGGTGGCCGCAACACCACCTGGGGGTAAGGACATACGAGACGAGAGAAAAGGAGCCGGAAGCATGAGGAGCGACAGAGACGAGAGAGGGGAGAGAGGAAAAAAAATAATAATTTAGTCCACACTGCCGCTCGGTCCTCAGCCAGCCGAGAGGCTCTTCCTCGCGGTGCCATGCGATGGTACTGGATGCTCAGTGGACGGCTCGATCCTCCTCCGCCCCCTGGCGGCCGGCGGTGGCTCCTCCTGTTGAGGGCAGCCGGCAGCGAGTCCCGCGCTCCCTGCTCCTCCCCGTCATGGCTCTCGCTGGGGAAAAACACTGATGTATTGTAGACTAACTTCGGTAAAGGCTGAATATAGCTAAAGTGAACACTATCATACAACCTCAGTTATAAGTAAAAAGATTTGGGCTATATAAGAAAAATATTTATTAAACTTTAAACTATATCAATCATTTCCTGACTATTATGCATTAGATTCATCAACTGGCGTCGTAGCCTATTACAGTTGGTTTAGACGCACCCAAAATGTTAGGTACAGGAAGGGACATGTTTTGTTGTGGCTGAGACATTTTACATTTACATTTATGTATTTGGCAGACGCTTTTATCCAAAGCGACTTACAGTGCAATTATTACAGGGACAATCCCCCTGGAGCAACATGGAATAAAGTGCCTTGCTCAAAGACACACTGGTGGTGGCTAGGTGGGATGTATCTTGTGAATTCATTGTTTTTTCCTTTCATGTTTGGTATCATGTTAACCCTCCTAGGCTGTTCGCTGTGATTTTTGACCGGAACAGTAAAAGTGTAACTTTTTTATTGAAATGATTTCCCTGAAGTAGTAAAAATAAAATGATGCTTCTTTTGGGATTTTTAGGTTATTGCGATTGTTAAAGCGATTGAGTTCTATTTCTCTCTCTCTCTCTCTCTGTCTCTTTCTCTGTTTAAGAGTGTGTGTGTTTATTTCCTATGGTCGGTGAACTTTTTTTATTCGACTCGTCGAATGTAGTCCTTTTTTATTGTTATCTACAAAAGTCACCAGCATTTGAGTCATTCTTTTTCATTAAATAAATATAAAAAAAGAGGCTTACTTTGTTTTGTTGTAATTTTCTTAAGTAAAGATTGTATTTTGATTAAGATCAACGACTCTGCCCTTGGATTCAATAACTGTAATCAGTTATTGCTCAATCAGTAAGCTCAGTGACTTTAAACATTAGAGACCCATGTTTGATCCCCACCTAGAACAGGCCTGTTACAGTATATATATATATATATATATATTGAATATATATATTGAATATACACTCACCTAAAGGATTATTAGGAACACCTGTTCAATTTCTCATTAATGCAATTATCTAATCAACCAATCACATGGCAGTTGCTTCAATGCATTTAGGGGTGTGGTCCTGGTCAAGACAATCTCCTGAACTCCAAACTGAATGTCAGAATGGGAAAGAAAGGTGATTTAAGCAATTTTGAGCGTGGCATGGTTGTTGGTGCCAGACGGGCCGGTCTGAGTATTTCACAATCTGCTCAGTTACTGGGATTTTCACGCACAACCATTTCTAGAGTTTACAAAGAATGGTGTGAAAAGGGAAAAACATCCAGTATGCGGCAGTCCTGTGGGTGAAAATGCCTTGTTGATGCTAGAGGTCTGAGGAGAATGGGCCGACTGATTCAAGCTGATAGAAGAGCAACTTTGACTGAAATAACCACTCGTTACAACCGAGGTATGCAGCAAAGCATTTGTGAAGCCACAACACGCACAACCTTGAGGCGGATGGGCTACAACAGCAGAAGACCCCACCGGGTACCACTCATCTCCACTACAAATAGGAAAAAGAGGCTACAATTTGCACAAGCTCACCAAAATTGGACAGTTGAAGACTGGAAAAATGTTGCCTGGTCTGATGAGTCTCGATTTCTGTTGAGACATTCAGATGGTAGAGTCAGAATTTGGCGTAAACAGAATGAGAACATGGATCCATCATGCCTTGTTACCACTGTGCAGGCTGGTGGTGGTGGTGTAATGGTGTGGGGGATGTTTTCTTGGCACACTTTAGGCCCCTTAGTGCCAATTGGGCATTGTTTAAATGCCACGGCCTACCTGAGCATTGTTTCTGACCATGTCCATCCCTTTATGACCACCATGTACCCATCCTCTGATGGCTACTTCCAGCAGGATAAAGCACCATGTCACAAAGCTCCAATCATTTCAAATTGGTTTCTTGAACATGACAATGAGTTCACTGTACTAAAATGGCCCCCACAGTCACCAGATCTCAACCCAATAGAGCATCTTTGGGATGTTGTGGAACGGGAGCTTCGTGCCCTGGATGTGCATCCCACAAATCTCCATCAACTGCAAGATGCTATCCTATCAATATGGGCCAACATTTCTAAAGAATGCTTTCAGCACCTTGTTGAATCAATGCCACGTAGAATTAAGGCAGTTCTGAAGGCGAAAGGGGGTCAAACACAGTATTAGTATGGTGTTCCTAATAATCCTTTCGGTGAGTGTATATACACACTGACCTAAAGGATTATTAGGAACACCTGTTCTCATTAATGCAATTATCTAATCAACCAATCACATGGCAGTTGCTTCAATGCATTTAGGGGTGTGGTCCTGGTCAAAACAATCTCCTGAACTCCAAACTGAATGTCAGAATGGGAAAGAAAGGTGATTTAAGCAATTTTGAGCGTGGCATGGTTGTTGGTGCCAGACGGGCCGGTCTGAGTATTTCACAATCTGCTCAGTTACTGGGATTGAGTATTTCACAATCTGCTTAGTTACTGGGATTTTCACGCACAACCTTGAGTCGGATGGGCTACAACAGCAGAAGACCCCACCGGGTACCACTCATCTCCACTACAAATAGGAAAAAGAGGCTACAATTTGCACGAGCTCACCAAAATTGGACAGTTGAAGACTGGAAAAATGTTGCCTGGTCTGATGTGTCTCGATTTCTGTTGAGACATTCAGATGGTAGAGTCAGAATTTGGCGTAAACAGAATGAGAACATGGATCCATCATGCCTTGTTACCACTGTGCAGGCTGGTGGTGGTGGTGTAATGGTGTGGGGGATGTTTTCTTGGCACACTTTAGGCCCCTTAGTGCCATTTGGGCATCGTTTAAATGCCACGGCCTACCTGAGCATTGTTTCTGACCATGTCCATCCCTTTATGACCACCATGTACCCATCCTCTGATGGCTACTTCCAGCAGGATAATGCACCATGTCACAAAGCTCGAATCATTTCAAATTGGTTTCTTGAACATGACAATGAGTTCACTGTACTAAAATGGCCCCCACAGTCACCAGATCTCAACCCAATAGAGCATCTTTGGGATGTGGTGGAACGGGAGCTTCGTGCCCTGGATGTGCATCCCACAAATCTCCATCAACTGCAAGATGCTATCCTATCAATATGGGCCAACATTTCTAAAGAATGCTTTCAGCACCTTGTTGAATCAATGCCACGTAGAATTAAGGCAGTTCTGAAGGCAAAAGGGGGTCAAACACAGTATTAGTATGGTGTTCCTAATAATCCTTTAGGTGAGTGTATGTGTCTACAATAATATCATAACATTGTGAAAGCTGACATTACAGAGTATGTCCCCCAAAAAATGCTTCAGTGCATGCTTTCACCATGACATAGCCTAGTAGAATGAAGTTAGAATGGCATCCCAAATTCACTATAAGTGGGCAAAAAATGCCCCTATATGAGTTTGTCTTATACTTTTATTTGATGTATTTAGGCAATATCACTTGAGCGAGCATGATGTTTTTCCTTAAAATAGACACAATTGCAAATTGTATAAAATTAATATCAGAAGAAGTTAATATTGGGAGTTGTATTTTAGACATACTGAAATGTTTCAGTTCCCTTTGACTTTCATTCTGTGGATACAATAAGTGTCTACGTAAACAAAGTTTGGTTACCAAAATATTATAATATATTTGTGTTGCAAGACACCAAACACCTCTATACCAGCCAGCTAGTCAGCCACCAGCAAGACACCAAACACCTCTATACCAGCCAGCTAGTCAGCCACCAGCAAGACACCAAACACCTCTATACCAGCCAGCTAGTCAGCCACCAGCAAGACACCAAACACCTCTATACCAGCCAGCTAGTCAGCCAACAGCAAGACACCAAACACCTCTCTACCAGCTAGCAAGTCAACAACCACCTCTCTACCAGCCAGCTAGTCAGCAACAAGCAAGTTACCAACAACCTCTTTACCAGCCAAATAGCCAGCCAAGTTTAGATGACTCACCAAAATGTCACCAGTTAGAAATAAGCCAATCCCAAAGTCACCCTCCAACAGAGTTGGATAACTTACAGTCAGCAGGCTCAGAGTCTGTCCTAAGGAGAAACCAACCACTACAAAGTATGTTATGCGATTGTTCAACTTTAAAGTTAACACTGTTTATTTATAACCAATGAGTGGTTGTAAAGAATAATGTTCTTTGGATTTGTGGCATTTAGAGAATAATCTCTTACATTATCTAAACTGTTCTGGAGAACATTCTGGAGAACATGCTAACATGTATTTTCATTTATTGCAGTTTTGCTGAGGGAGATTTTGACAAAACAAGAAATGCTTCTTGAACAGCAAAACACAGTTAGACTTCTACAGTCAACAAATCGCCCAAGCTTTGATGTCCATCATAGGGCCAAGTTCAAGGACCGTCTTCCTCTGAAAGATATAGAGTCTCTGCAGTCCCTGGAGGCAGAGCTGAAGATGAACCCTGAGACTAAATCAGAAAAAAAGTAATGCTTAGGAATATTTACCTGATATTTGGACTAGGGATGTGTGATCACCCAGTTTCACAATTAACCGCGATTGAAATGGTCACAGTTATCAAACTATGTATTTGGAAGCTACGGTTAAAAACTAATGGTCTGTGAGGCAGTTACTATAGCCTTGCAGCCTTCCTCTGAGTCCACACTTTCATGATGTAATGCCACTTTGACTGTGTTGGAGCTCGCCTTAGTGTGGGCTCGGCGGAAGAGCAAACGAGGGCACATGGCGACAAAAAGGGCAAAAGAACAAGAATAAACCATGAGGCAGTTGAATGCGTCTGACACTTTTTAATATCTGACAAATCTTTAAAAAAAATCTCTCAAATTTCTGCTTTCATATACGTTTTTAGGTTTATAATGTAATGTTTGTATTTTAACACTTTTTTTTTGTTGCTTATAACGTACAGCTTATGTAGATACATTCATTATTTTTGTCTTGATAGACTTTAATATTACACATTGAGCAGGATGTGAAAAAAACATTCTTTAAAATAATTGGATTAATTTTTAATGAAAAATAAAATGTATTTGATTTTTCATCTGATTAATCAAAAGAATAATTGACAGATTAATCGATTATGAAAATTGTTAGTTGCAGCCTACACCTACAGTCTCATAAACTTAATCATTAAGAGAATAGGGACATGAACGCACTTCTGTCCTTGTGGAACTACAGTTGCCAGCGGGCACATGTCCGTTAAGTTTATGAGATTGTAGGTGTCCCAAAGGGCTGCAACTAACAATTATTTTTTATAATCGATTAATTTGATTGATCAGATGAAAAAATTTAGTTTTATTTCATTAAATTAATTTTAAAGAATGTTTTTCCACATTCTGCCCAATGATGACCTCCAAACAATGTGTAATATTAAAGCCTATCTAGATAAAAAATAATGATTGTATCTACATAAGCTGTACGTTATAAGCAAAAACAAAGTGTTAAAATACAGACATTACATCATAGTGTGATGTAATTTGGGACAGGACCTACAGTAGCTGAGTTCACTGTGTGATTGTTTTAAGACAGCATGTGCATAACATGAACTTTGTGGAATAATGCAAACTCCCGTACTGTATTTTTCAAGTCAAGTCAAGTCAAGTCACCTTTATTTATATAGCGCTTTTTACAATGCAGATTGTTTCAAAGCAGCTTCACAGTGTTAACAGGAAAATAATGAACAGAATTTGATTCGGCTGTACAGCCGCTCTGGAGAAAACACTGATGTCATCAGCTCATTTCAATTATCATATATATTCAAGTAATGTAGTTGATATAGTTAATTTAGTTTAGTAATTAAATTTATTTGGATATTTATTTGAAAATTTTGTGTCCCCAACTGAGCAAGCCAAAGGCGACAGTGGCAAGGAACCAAAACTCCATCAGGTGTCCTAATGGAGAAAAATAAACCTTGGGAGAAACCAGGCTCAGTCGGGGTGCCAGTTCTCCTCTGGCCAATTAACAAACAGTGTATGTTTATTATTTTGGCAGCCTTATAGGTCAGAAGTAATATTAGAACGGATTATTCGAAAGATCGGAGTCATCACGCCGGAGATGGATCCATTGAGGATGCCATGTCGATGAGCAATTTCAGAGGGGAGACTAATTGACACGGTCTCTGCAGACACTTCAGGGATGCGTTGGTAATGTCTGGGCACTGGTCCACCATCTGATCTGGAGACGGCCCGGATCCGGCTGACTGCAGTAAACCTTGGGATAAACAGAGAGACTGTTCCCGGTTCCGGCTGACCTAGTTAATGCAACCTAACAATCATTTAACTGATTTGAATAATAGAAATTGATAATGTTCTATGTGTATGCCATAGTAAAGAGATGTGTTTTTAGTCTAGATTTAAACTGACAGAGTGTGTCTGCTTCCCGAACAATGCTAGGAAGGCTGTTCCAGAGTTTAGGTGCTAAATAGGAAAAGGATCGACCGCCTGCAGTTGATTTTGATATTCTAGGTATTATCAACTGGCCAGAGTTTTGAGACCGCAATAGACGTGATGGAGTATAATGCGTTAAGAGCTCGCTCAAGTACTGGGGAGCTGAACCATTTAGTGCTTTGTAAGTAATTATCAAGATTTTAAAATGTATGCGATGTTAATAGGGAGCCATTGCAGTGTTGACAGAACCGGGCTAATATGGTCATACTTCCTGGTTCTAGTAAGAACTCGAGCTGCTGCGTTTTGGACCAGCTGCAGTTTATTTATTAAGCAAGCAGGGCAACCACCCAGTAGAGCATTACAATAATCTAGCCTTGAGGTCATGAACGCATGAACTAACTGTTCAGCATTTTGCATTGAAAGCATATGCCGTAATTTAGATATATTTTTAAGATGGTAGAATGCAGTTTTACAGATGCTAGAAACGTGGCTTTCAAATGAGAGATTGGTATCAAAGAGCACACCCAGGTTCCTAACTGACGACGAGGACTTGACAGAGCAGCCATCAAGTATTAGACAGTATTCTAGGTTACTACATGTGGAGTTTTTTTGTCCAATAATTAAAAATTATTTTTTTTCTGAATTAAGTTGCAGGAAATTACTAGTCATCCAATTTTTTTAATTTTTTATATCAGCTATGCATTCCGTTAATCTTGTGAATTGGTAAGTTTCGTCAGGACATGAAGAAATATAGAGCTGAGTATCGTCAGCATAACAATGAAAACTAGTTAATCAAAGAAATAATCAACAGATTAATTGATTTATCAAAATAGCATTTATCTTTTTTTATCTGAACAATTCCCCCCCCAATTCAGAATTTTAATTTTAGGGTGGACTAGTTTTAGCCACTTTTAAAATGCATTTTTTTCTTATTCGATTACCTATCTGGGACTGGTTGGTGGCTTTGACGTGAAAGACACTGTATGGAGAGTGCTGAAAGCCACATTTACAACCCATGTAGCACGTGCTATGAATTGGAGAGGAGTCAATGGGAATACTGGGCTCCAGCACTTAGTTTTAAAGGAAGTTGTCATTGGTAAGAACCTATTTTCTTTTTTTTTTCTCTTTTTTTTAAGAAGTCATTTTTATTTGTATAGTACGGTGGTGCATTGCTGCCACATATTTTTTCTACTCAATTGTTTTAAAACAACATAATAAATAATAGTTTAGCGTCAAAGTGCGAATATAGAAACAGTTTGATTCGTGCCGAATGAGAGGAGCCCAACGCCAGGTTCAATAAAATTATTTAAAGGTTAACAAACACTTTGTCTAAAGTGAAAGTAAAACCGAATGTGTCTGGATGCGTGCAGGTCTTAAAGTGATATGGATAATGGATAATTCCACGATATGGAGAAAAATCCAGGAAAGAAAGGTGATTTAAGCAATTTTGAGCGTGGCATGGTTGTTGGTGCCAGACGGGCCGGTCTGAGTATTTCACAATCTGCTCAGTTTCTGGGATTTTCACGCACAACCATTTCTAGAGTTTACAAAGAATGGTGTGAAAAGGGAAAAACATCCAGTATGCGGCAGTCCTGTGGGCGAAAATGCCTTGTTGATGCTAGAGGTCAGAGGAGAATGGGCCGACTGATTCAAGCTGATAGAAGAGCAACTTTGACTGAAATAACCACTCGTTACAACCGAGGTATGCAGCAAAGCATTTGTGAAGCCACAACACGCACAACCTTGAGGCGGATGGGCTACAGCAGCAGAAGACCCCACCGGGTACCACTCATCTCCACTACAAATAGGAAAAAGAGGCTACAATTTGCACGAGCTCACCAAAATTGGACAGTTGAAGACTGGAAAAATGTTGCCTGGTCTGATGAGTCTGGATTTCTGTTGAGACATTCAGATGGTAGAGTCAGAATTTGGCGTAAACAGAATGAGAACATGGATCCATCATGCCTTGTTACCACTGTGCAGGCTGGTGGTGGTGGTGTAATGGTGTGGGGGATGTTTTCTTGGCACACTTTAGGCCCCTTAGTGCCAATTGGGCATCGTTTAAATGCCACGGCCTACCTGAGCATTGTTTCTGACCATGTCCATCCCTTTATGACCACCATGTACCCATCCTCTGATGGCTACTTCCAGCAGGATAAT
Organism: Rhinogobio ventralis; assembly: GCA_039654625.1. Taxonomy (NCBI): domain Eukaryota; kingdom Metazoa; phylum Chordata; class Actinopteri; order Cypriniformes; family Gobionidae; genus Rhinogobio; species Rhinogobio ventralis. Next base: position 36,089,186 of record CM077207.1, on the reverse strand, counting down.
GCACCATGTCACAAAGCTCGAATCATTTCAAATTGGTTTCTTGAACATGACAATGAGTTCACTGTACTAAAATGGCCCCCACAGTCACCAGATCTCAACCCAATAGAGCATCTTTGGGATGTGGTGGAACGGGAGCTTCGTGCCCTGGATGTGCATCCCACAAATCTCCATCAACTGCAAGATGCTATCCTATCAATATGGGCCAACATTTCTAAAGAATGCTTTCAGCACCTTGTTGAATCAATGCCACGTAGAATTAAGGCAGTTCTGAAGGCGAAAGGGGGTCAAACACAGTATTAGTATGGTGTTCTTAATAATCCTTTAGGTGAGTGTATATATATATATCATTATTAATTAAGTCACAAAAGCTATTCAGTCAAGAGTGGTGAGTGATTTCCTTGTCTTTTGCTGTTTGATTAACATTAAAAACACAGACAGCAGTAATACGCTTACTTCCCTTTAAGATAGTGTTCTTTCTCGACTGTTTAAGTTCACTTAAGACATAATCTATGTTTGCTGGGATACTTGCCAAGACTCGAGTACATGCCGTAAAATTAGAATAGTCTTCTGTCTATATCGCTAAAAATGTTTGCAAAAAGAATCTTATATGGAAACCTGGCAAGTGATGTGTTAAATTGATAAAAAGTAAATTGTTATATATCGCTAGAAAATTGTTCTAAATTTGGACTAAATGCTGTTCTTTTTATTATTATACTTTTTATTCATCAATGAATCCTGAACAAAATATTACAGGTTTCCAACTGTTTCCAACATTGATAATAAATCAGTATATTTTAATTTCTGAAGGATCATCTCAGCTAACAGAATGTTCTCTAAATATTCAGTGTTGGTTCTGAGAATGTAAAAAAAATCTCCAGTTTTCTTGACATTTTTTAATATATATTAGATAAGACATACTTTAACAACCTTTAAATAACATTATACTAACATGAATGAAACTGGACATTATGTTCTTGAAATGTGGAATTTTAAATCAAAATTAAGTTGAACAAACGTTTGAGGAATGTCATACCTTATAAAAAAAAAATTCCTCTGTCTGGGATGGGATGTGGCACTGAAGACTGGAGTAATGTTTTTTTTTGCATCACAGAAAAATTAATTGTATTCTGATGAATGTTGATAACCAAATGTTAAGCCCCCATTGACTTCCATGTATACATTTTTTCATACTATAAAACTCAATGGAGACACAAAACAGTTTGATTACCAACATCCTTCAGAATATTCACAAAATTCATACAGGTTTGGACTAACATGAGGGTGAGCAAATGATGAAGGAATTGTATTTTTGGGTGAACTATCCCTTTAACATTTATTTGAATCATAATCATGCAGACCTAGCTTCCAGGATAACGTTATTTAAATGTAACTTTTTATTGCAGGTGCAGTCAGGCAGAACCCCCTGACTGGAAAAGCCTCAAATAAAGACATAGAATTGAACATCATTAAATGGTTGCACCTGGCTGGCTGTGGTAACGAAGAAGTGGGCACAATCTAATCTGGGCCACATCTCAGCTGTTTATCTTGGCCGGATCCAAGCCAAAGGAAATTTGCTGACTGGGTACAGTGTGACATGTATTACATCGGGGATCATGTTCGTATAGTCTGACAAGCAACATTTGCAAAGGACTTTGAAAAATCGCACAGTGTGTACCCGGCTTAAGCTGGCATGCTTTCTTTATTAAATAACTCCCTGCATAAGAGCCCAGCTGTAATCGGTCTCCACCTGTTGAATTTGTTGACTGTGTGATCATCTCGCATTATGGAAGTGCAGGTGCGTCTCTTCCTTTACCTGGCAAGGTAAGAGCGTAGTTCAGGATGGGTTTTGTTTGATGTGGAATTTTTTAAATGACACTCCCAGTGGCATCTAGGTAAAGGGTGACTGGGGTTCTTGTTTCTGTGTACAGGTGAGCCTCAAGATCCACCTGGAAATGTTGGACATACCCAGTAGTCAAATAAGAGGCAGTGTCACGTTGTCTGATTATGGATTGTGTGAACAGTCTCCAGAAGAATGCTGTCATGATGCTGCATGGCTTTCTTGATTTCATGGGAAATCACTTTCGAAATGTTTCTGTTTAGGCTGTGAGTGATGTTACCAGCAAGAAGTTCCTGAACGGGTGTGTCTTGCAGCCTTTTATAATATTCTGTACTTGCACCTTGAAGGACAGCTTTTGCTATGTTTCCCCTTCTGACATTTCTGGCATGTCGGAACTGTTGTTAATTTTTAAGAGGTTTCCAGTCCGGCACACAGTTACAGGAATAACTGTTTGATGTTTGGCTGGTTTGGTCTTCATGGTGAAGGTTGAAAATGTACATTTAAGTACGCACACATGCTCCCTATTGCTCGGACGTGCTGGTACGTACAGCGTAGAGGACAACAAGGATTTTTTTTTCTTGAACTGATTGTGCAAGTAGTGGATCCATGGTTTTCGTAGTTTATTGGAACATTTCAATGGGCAAATTTTGTTCCATATCTTTGAATGAATAAACACTTTTTCTCAAAGTTGTCACACTCAGGGTCTGTCTGTCCCCAGTCATTGATCTCCTCAGACTCCTCTCTATCCATTTCTTTTTCCAGATTCTCTGTCTGTATACTTTTGGTTTTATTTTCCTGTTTCTTTAAAGGCATGGTTAGCTGACATTCAGATAATTTTATATCTTTGTTTAGTTGTAACGTAGTTCTAATATTCCTCCTGTTATACGTCCATATAATAAAAAGCCATTGCCTGTTTTTTGGAGCATCTATAATGTAGGATAGTGTGTGCCAGATTGGTCTTTATTTACAAAATTTTCAGCTATGATTTTTTTTTTTAACCACCTCTGTTCCTCCAGCAGCTTCCCAAGTCTTTCCTTAACGCTCCCTTACCTCTTTTAGATCTTGCCATTGTTCATCATTGATATTTTTATAGCAGACTGTCCTCCAAAAAAAACGACTCTATTTTCAAGCACCTTATTACGGCCTTTATTTACGTTTTAAAGTCATGCGGCCTCTATATGGTGTAAAAATAATGACAGTGTCGTGTTACGTCTGTCATGAAATGACGTATGACTGTCGTTACCAATCAAAATGCGTGTTCATTTCAATGCAATGTGTGGACTTTTTACCACCATTTGACATATTTCCATTTAACAAAAATCTTTTTTTATTAACAACTACACCCACCCCACCCAGTGATTTATAGTGGATATACACTTTATGAGCACATGCGTTCCCTGGGATCGAACCCACGATTGCATGATCACATGATTACATGATGTTGTATTTTGCAATGCTCTATCAATTGAGCTACGCAAAACCCGAAATATGACGCAAATAAAAGGAAACAAAGCATTAAAATTAACGTGTCCTGTTGTCGATAGGGGCGCAACTTTAGTAAACGCTCCCATGGGTCGTATTTCATGAATTCAAATGAACGTGTCCTGTTGTCGATAGGGGCGCAACTTTAGTAAACGCTCCCATGGGTCGTATTTCATGAATTCAAATGAACGTGTCCTGTTGTCGATAGGGGCGCAACTTTAGTAAACGCTCCTATGGGTCGTATTTCATGAATTCAAATGAACGTGTCCTGTTGTCGATAGGGGCGCAACTTTAGTAAACGCTCCCATGGGTCGTATTTCATGAATTCAAATGAACGTGTCCTGTTGTCGATAGGGGCGCAACTTTAGTAAACGCTCCCATGGGTCGTATTTCATGAATTCAAATGAACGTGTCCTGTTGTCGATAGGGGCGCAACTTTAGTAAACGCTCCCATGGGTCGTATTTCATGAATTCAAATGAACGTGTCCTGTTGTCGATAGGGGCGCAACTTTAGTAAACGCTCCTATGGGTCGTATTTCATGAATTCAAATGAACGTGTCCTGTTGTCGATAGGGGCGCAACTTTAGTAAACGCTCCTATGGGTCGTATTTCATGAATTCAAATGAACGTGTCCTGTTGTCGATAGGGGCGCAACTTTAGTAAACGCTCCTATGGGTCGTATTTCATGAATTCAAATGAACGTGTCCTGTTGTCGATAGGGGCGCAACTTTAGTAAACGCTCCTATGGGTCGTATTTCATGAATTCAAATGAACGTGTCCTGTTGTCGATAGGGGCGCAACTTTAGTAAACGCTCCTATGGGTCGTATTTCATGAATTCAAATGAACGTGTCCTGTTGTCGATAGGGGCGCAACTTTAGTAAACGCTCCTATGGGTCGTATTTCATGAATTCAAATGAACGTGTCCTGTTGTCGATAGGGGCGCAACTTTAGTAAACGCTCCTATGGGTCATATTTCATGAATTCAAATGAACGTGTCCTGTTGTCGATAGGGGCGCAACTTTAGTAAACGCTCCTATGGGTCGTATTTCATGAATTCAAATGAACGTGTCCTGTTGTCGATAGGGGCGCAACTTTAGTAAACGCTCCTATGGGTCGTATTTCATTAATTCAAATGAACGTGTCCTGTTGTCGATAGGGGCGCAACTTTAGTAAACGCTCCTATGGGTCGTATTTCATGAATTCAAATTAAAGTGTCCTGTTGTCGATAGGGGCGCAACTTTAGTAAACGCTCCTATGGGTCGTATTTCATGAATTCAAATGAACGTGTCCTGTTGTCGATAGGGGCGCAACTTTAGTAAACGCTCCTATGGGTCGTATTTCATGAATTCAAATGATCGTGTCCTGTTGTCGATAGGGGCGCAACTTTAGTAAACGCTCCTATGGGTCGTATTTCATGAATTCAAATGAACGTGTCCTGTTGTCGATAGGGGCGCAACTTTAGTAAACGCTCCTATGGGTCGTATTTCATGAATTCAAATGAACGTGTCCTGTTGTCGATAGGGGCGCAACTTTAGTAAACGCTCCTATGGGTCGTATTTCATGAATTCAAATTAAAGTGTCCTGTTGTCGATAGGGGCGCAACTTTAGTAAACGCTCCTATGGGTCGTATTTCATGAATTCAAATGAACGTGTCCTGTTGTCGATAGGGGCGCAACTTTAGTAAACGCTCCTATGGGTCGTATTTCATGAATTCAAATGAACGTGTCCTGTTGTCGATAGGGGCGCAACTTTAGTAAACGCTCCTATGGGTCGTATTTCATGAATTCAAATTAAAGTGTCCTGTTGTCGATAGGGGCGCAACTTTAGTAAACGCTCCTATGGGTCGTATTTCATGAATTCAAATGAACGTGTCCTGTTGTCGATAGGGGCGCAACTTTAGTAAACGCTCCCATGGGTCGTATTTCATGAATTCAAATGAACGTGTCCTGTTGTCGATAGGGGCGCAACTTTAGTAAACGCTCCCATGGGTCGTATTTCATGAATTCAAATGAACGTGTCCTGTTGTCGATAGGGGCGCAACTTTAGTAAACGCTCCTATGGGTCGTATTTCATGAATTCAAATGAACGTGTCCTGTTGTCGATAGGGGCGCAACTTTAGTAAACGCTCCTATGGGTCGTATTTCATGAATTCAAATGAACGTGTCCTGTTGTCGATAGGGGCGCAACTTTAGTAAACGCTCCTATGGGTCGTATTTCATGAATTCAAATGAACGTGTCCTGTTGTCGATAGGGGCGCAACTTTAGTAAACGCTCCTATGGGTCGTATTTCATTAATTCAAATGAACGTGTCCTGTTGTCGATAGGGGCGCAACTTTAGTAAACGCTCCTATGGGTCGTATTTCATGAATTCAAATTAAAGTGTCCTGTTGTCGATAGGGGCGCAACTTTAGTAAACGCTCCTATGGGTCGTATTTCATGAATTCAAATGAACGTGTCCTGTTGTCGATAGGGGCGCAACTTTAGTAAACGCTCCTATGGGTCGTATTTCATGAATTCAAATGAACGTGTCCTGTTGTCGATAGGGGCGCAACTTTAGTAAACGCTCCTATGGGTCGTATTTCATGAATTCAAATGAACGTGTCCTGTTGTCGATAGGGGCGCAACTTTAGTAAACGCTCCTATGGGTCGTATTTCATGAATTCAAATGAACGTGTCCTGTTGTCGATAGGGGCGCAACTTTAGTAAACGCTCCTATGGGTCGTATTTCATGAATTCAAATTAAAGTGTCCTGTTGTCGATAGGGGCGCAACTTTAGTAAACGCTCCTATGGGTCGTATTTCATGAATTCAAATGAACGTGTCCTGTTGTCGATAGGGGCGCAACTTTAGTAAACGCTCCTATGGGTCGTATTTCATGAATTCAAATGAACGTGTCCTGTTGTCGATAGGGGCGCAACTTTAGTAAACGCTCCTATGGGTCGTATTTCATGAATTCAAATTAAAGTGTCCTGTTGTCGATAGGGGCGCAACTTTAGTAAACGCTCCTATGGGTCGTATTTCATGAATTCAAATAAACGTGTCCTGTTGTCGATAGGGGCGCAACTTTAGTAAACGCTCCCATGGGTCGTATTTCATGAATTCAAATGAACGTGTCCTGTTGTCGATAGGGGCGCAACTTTAGTAAACGCTCCCATGGGTCGTATTTCATGAATTCAAATTAAAGTGTCCTGTTGTCGATAGGGGCGCAACTTTAGTAAACGCTCCTATGGGTCGTATTTCATGAATTCAAATGAACGTGTCCTGTTGTCGATAGGGGCGCAACTTTAGTAAACGCTCCTATGGGTCGTATTTCATGAATTCAAATGAACGTGTCCTGTTGTCGATAGGGGCGCAACTTTAGTAAACGCTCCTATGGGTCGTATTTCATGAATTCAAATGAACGTGTCCTGTTGTCGATAGGGGCGCAACTTTAGTAAACGCTCCTATGGGTCGTATTTCATGAATTCAAATGAACGTGTCCTGTTGTCGATAGGGGCGCAACTTTAGTAAACGCTCCTATGGGTCGTATTTCATGAATTCAAATGAACGTGTCCTGTTGTCGATAGGGGCGCAACTTTAGTAAACGCTCCTATGGGTCGTATTTCATGAATTCAAATTAAAGTGTCCTGTTGTCGATAGGGGCGCAACTTTAGTAAACGCTCCTATGGGTCGTATTTCATGAATTCAAATTAAAGTGTCCTGTTGTCGATAGGGGCGCAACTTTAGTAAACGCTCCTATGGGTCGTATTTCATGAATTCAAATGAACGTGTCCTGTTGTCGATAGGGGCGCAACTTTAGTAAACGCTCCCATGGGTCGTATTTCATGAATTCAAATGAACGTGTCCTGTTGTCGATAGGGGCGCAACTTTAGTAAACGCTCCTATGGGTCGTATTTCATGAATTCAAATGAACGTGTCCTGTTGTCGATAGGGGCGCAACTTTAGTAAACCAATCACAGAAAATGATCAAAGGTATGTGGCTGGTTTGTGTGTATACATTACAGGTGACCATTGTTGTGATGTCAGCAAATTAATAAGAAATTCCACACTTGGTGTCAAATGTTTTTTAAAAGGCAAAGTAAGTACAGAAAGAATGTTGTTGTTTTTTTGGAAAATGTATATTATAGTTATTACTTGTAATATTGTATATTTAGCTTTTTATTAACATATTCTTGTGAAATGCCCTTTGCATTTATCATGCCATTGCTTTCAGTTGTTGTGTTTTTCAGAATTGTATTGTTATTTGGTTTGTTTACACATGAAGTCTTGTTAAGATATTTTTTTATTATGAATGTTTAAAATATGTATAAATAAATGTGTATATATTAAACTCTGCGAAAGGTCATTTCTTTCACATTTTTCTGAAATTGATCAATGTCTTTAGTTCAGAAATTGGTGTGGTATGTCAAGAATATTCAAATGTGCAAATGTAACTGATCCAACTATATAATTGTTGTTAAACTATAGCATGGAATAGTTTGAAACTGCTCAACCCATTTAATTAATTCCATTCTAATACTTTACAAATATTGACAGAACATACCAAAAACAATAACATAAGGTTGTAATATTAGTAGTTAAATAAATATCTTCCTGTATTGCCTACAAAATGACATTACGGCTGCAGAACTGTTTTCGCGGCTCGGTGTCTCTGCTCTCCCGATTTCAACACGTTTAGGCTATCAAATGTATTCGTGTGATGAAATATGTTAATGACGCGCACACCTATTTACACCAGCAGGGGAACGAGTGTTACACGGCAACATTTGGAAACGCAAGCACAGAATGTGGAAACAAGAGCAAAGGAGAAAAGAGCACAGGCATACAAAAAATGAAAATAAGAGCAGAAAACGTGATTTTGTGTGCGATTTAGATAATTTTGAATTCATGTTTCAGTTTTGAGCAATATAATTTTGAACTTGTTTGATTCACGCTTATTATTTTTATTTCCGTGACCGCGTTGTTTGTGATTCTGGTTAACTTTGCATTGATTTTTCAGTTTTGTGCGTTATATTTTCACGTGTTTTTTAAATTTTGATTCACGCTTATTATTTTTTAATACGTGACCGCAATACATTAGGCGGGAATCTGATTCCATATTTGTGGAATTGTGAAATGTCATCAGTCACTGTCCAAGTTCTGTTCCAATTCAAAGTTCGCATTTAGCCAAGTACAGTTCAAATCCCTGGATGTGTCCTTGATCTGCCCCTTTTATCGAGGATGCATCGAAAGGAGGCATGTGTGGACTCGAGACAGACAGCTATCCCAGAATGCATCTCGCATCAACTCACGTGACGATCAGTAATGGCTGAGGAGAGAATCCACAACTGTAAGTATAATTTTCGAAATACTATTGTTGTTGTCACGAAAAGTAATTTTAAGAGTTTTTCAGGCGAGAATAGGGTTTTAAACTTAAAATATACAGTGTTTTTTATAAAGTTAGCGCCTATTTCAAAATTTGCTCCGATTTCAGAGTTGGGAGATCCAGGCGATCACCGGGCGATCACTGCTCATGTACACTGACGAAAACAGCCTTATTCTGTAATGGTTAAACATGATACAATTTGTATTTTGGGTATATCTACCGGGCAATCCTTATTCTCGCAAATCTATTATCTGTTCCCGCCCAAAACGTTTTGGCATAGGGCAAAGTTAAAGGTGCGCTATGTAAAAAATTTTCAGTAAAATATCCAAAAACCACTAGGCCAGTGTTATATATTTTGTTCAATTGAGTACTTACAATATCCCAAATGTTTCCAACTATTTGTAAATCGTGAGGAAATTGCTATTTTAACCAAGGAACCGGGACGTGTGAGAGTCGCCTGTCAATGGCGTCATATCTGCGTTACCCTCGGTTTCTGGTTTTATTCAGCAGAAACGCTTTACTCTTACTGCAGTGTGCAACAAGTGTCATAGCAGCCGCCGAGCGAACGCACAGAGTAATGTCATAACATCATTTTCAACACACTCAAATGTATCTAATATGATAAACAGAGCTGCGTTATCTCATACTCATGACCGGAAAAGCGGGAATGGCGTCGGCGAATGTGGCATAATAAAAGTCCCGCTGCTCGCGAGGCGTGTGTTGCGCAATCGCTCCAGCAGCCTTGCTCAGATCCCACAACACTCGTTCCTGCTCTGCTTCATACTACAGTAACGTTAATAATCGCATCCATGAACATGATTTCTGCCCAAGTCCTAACCCGATTCTTTTCCACCGGCTGTAGAGGTGAAGACCACATCCCAAGATTCTGCGCTCAAACTTGACGTTATCAAACAGGCCTTTGTTTTGAATAGTAAATATTCAGAACACATAATCTGAATATTTACAAGGCCTTGTGCAATGCATAGTTGTTTACATAGAAAGAGAAAATGAAATAAAAATGTGCACCTGGCGAGTCTGCTCGCATGTCACCACCGAGAATGATGTTCTTGTTCTGGCTCAGGTAGTGCAGTTGCAAATTTTGCGGATGATAGCAGGTTCAAGGTATGTCCTGGCATGTCTTCTAAAAGCATCATGTATGCGTTCTCAGGTACAGCGCCCTGAACACCTTTAAAAAACTAAATAAATAGTTGTCCTGTCTAGCTTATTTGGTGTGTACAAATGATACAATACCTTTTGCAGCTTCAGAAAGGAAGCTCCACTGAAATAGATGGCAGCTGTCACTTACCTGAATATTAGTGTTTGATTCGGACTTCATTTCCCAAGTATCCACATTCTGGGACTGATTGCTGCACACCTGATCAAACAGACTATTTAAACCCCGGTTGTTTAGTCACTCCTGCGAAGTCTTGTTTGCCCCGGCTGCATTTCTGAGTGTTATTTCCCTGTGTTTTGACTCTGCCTTGGACTCTCGTTTACGACTCTGTTTGCCTGTGTAACCCCTCCTGTTCGGACCGCTTGCTCCAAGCGGGACTCGAACCTGGGTCCGCCGGCATTACAGTGAGATGCTCTATCAAGGAGGCTAAAGGCTGCAACCTCTAGCATCAGTCGCTAGAGCGTCTCTTGAGATCAGAGGAGTGAGGTTTACTCGCACAGCAACTACTAGCTGGCCTCCGTTACACTCACCCCCCTAAACCTCACTCCCATCCGGGTCACGGCACCAATATAACCCCTCCTGTTCGGACCGCTTGCTCCAAGCGAGACTCGAACCTGGGTCCGCCGGCATGACAGTGAGATGCTCTATCAAGGAGGCTAAAGGCTGCAACCTCTAGCATCAGTCGCTAGAGCGTCTCTTGAGATCAGAGGAGTGAGGTTTACTCGCACAGCAACTACTAGCTGGCCTCCGTTACACCTGGTCATTGGTTTCTGATTGTTTGCTGCCTGCCCTGACCCATTGCCTGTTATGACCATGTTTTATGCCTTGCCTCTGCTATTGCTGTTCTCTCTGGTATCTCGACGCACGCTGGTATCTGTTTGTACACTGAAGCTGTCTTATTTTAATAAACTGCATATGGATCCCAACCATGGTATATCGAGTTTGTACGATATATCGATTTATATATTTTTTAGAAACGACATGGAATGAGGCAATACCGGTTAAATCGATAAACAGTAGATTGATACGAACGCATCTGAAAAATAGTACACAGAGTGAGCTGATGCAGGGAAAGTGCATGATACAACTTGTCCTCAACACGACACATGCTTTATATTAAGGGCTTCAAAATAACTGGTAAGATATAGTTAACATGTATAGTTTAAAGCAGCTTGCCCTGTCAGATGCTCTGAGAGATAGGCTACTTGTGCTGACAGACATATAAATACTTGTGGTGTTTAATGCGTTTGAAATGTGGTGCTTTCCTCAGTGCATAACTTACATTTCACAGGTATATTCTCCATCTGTAAATGTTAGAAAGTCATGCAAATATGTCCATTTTGCTGTCAGGAGAGGACGAGCCTTCTGCATGTGAATCTCCGCTAAAATTCAGGCTTCCGTGAATGAGCGCCGAATATTCCCAATAGAATAGGATCGCAATAATTCTGAATAAAGTATACATATTTCTAAAATATTTGTTGTTGGACAATAAATGTGCCATATGTGGAAGTAAGTATATTTTTATGAAAGTGACCATAATGGGGTAATCAAATGTAGGCTAATATGCTTTTGTTTTTATTTTCATTTTTAGTTTAGTGAATTATTAATTTTGTTTATAGATTGTAATGTTACAATGTTAGAATGTAATGTGATTTTAACCCCCTTTTTGCACATAATATATTGCATAGCCTACATTACATTTACTGTATTTGTTTATAGCCTTTCAATATCAACATTGTTTTTAGGACATCACTGGGCAGGATGTGAAATAAAGTTAATTATTATTCAAATAAATACAGATTTTTTTTTTATCCAAGTAGAAAAACGTAGAAAATACCGGGATATATACCGTGTATCGCCATTCAACCAAAAAATACTGAGATTATTTTTTTGGCCATATCGCCCAGCCCTAGTGCTGCCAATGACTCCTATGCAATTGTTCTTTTTTTCCCCCCTCAGTAATGTTGCGTTAACACCAGATGCGAATGAAGCGTTAAGCGCGAGTGATTTACATGTTAAGTCAATGCACAAAATGAGCGTTTCGTGCGAGTTGAAAAATCTGAACTTTGGCGGATATTCGCACCGCGTTAACCAATCAGGAGCTTGCTCTAGTAGTGACAACAATGAGGACAAAATCATATGTGGATACCCGGAGCTGGACGATACTCCTCGTACTTTATAGAAACGGGAAGAAAAAGGATCTTGCTTGGAAGAAAGTGAGTGAGGAGGTCGGACAATCTGGTAAGTTGTAAAAAACGCTCTTTACTCAATTTGAGCTATACATAGGGGGATTGGGACACTTTTTGCCATTGAGATGACTTGGAAAAATTGTCCCAATCACCCTGAATTCACCCTATTGAGACTACAAGCTAGTTAAAGCCGGCAAATTGAGCTTATTCGCCGTATTTTAAAACAATCCATGTCAGCCATTTCGCAACAAGACGAGCCGCCTGGCAGAAGCCCCTTCCATGACGCGAATTTGAATGTCACGCGCGAATGAAGCGAGTAAACTCAAAATGTTCAAGCGTCCAACTACGCGCAAATAGAGTGATTTATTCGCGCAAGTCGCGTCTGGTGTGAACGCACAGTAAGTCATTGCAGCAGAGTGCCAATAGCACATAAACGCTAACAAATATAATATCAGTGTATGGATTTCATAATGTTATCAAACACATACACAGTGCTGAAGAGCTGATGACCAAAATAGTCTTTTCACCTTGTTCCCATTCTAGTGACTCCAGAGCAGGACACTCACAGGTACAAGCTTCTGCTAAAACATTCAGGAAAGTGAGGAGTGTGCCTGAACAACCGTGGCCTTATGAAGCATCATTGCAGAGGTATTGCAGTCATGTATAACTGAGCGACCTTTCCCTACTATTACACAATGCTGATATTAGTTACACTTTGTAAAAACTAATGCAGTCTAATCAAACAGACCTGCAATAAATCCCCCTTCAATGTTTAGTTTTTGTTCATACTAGTTTACACTATAAACACTATACACTATAAACAGTGATAACTGCAAGAAGGTCCATGAGCACCATGAGCACCTTGCATGAGCACCTTGCATGGCTGACACTGCCGTCGGTGAAAGAATGGGTGAATGTGAGGCAGTATTGGTGGCCATGGGTCTGCTGAAAGCACTATATAAATGCAGTCCATTTACAATTTAATAACCGGCATTCACCTCAGCAGTGAGGAAAGTCAAAGGTCAGTGTATAGATCACATGGGTCGCTCATCTCTGAACTGCTGCTCGATGCAGAAGCAGCTAATGAGAGTGTTTGAATTCTCTAATGAAACATTACACTTCATCATTTACTCTCTTTGCTCTGATGAAAGTGAAGTTTATTAAAGGTGTCATGAACTGGCTTTTTAAAAAAAAATTATACTGTTGTCTGAGGTCAACTTATGACGTTTGCGTGGTTTTTACATTCAAAAACATCATAATGTATAAGTAATAGGCTATTTTCTACCCTGGTTTTGAGCCTCTCTCCTGGAACGCTCGGTTTTAATGGGCATGTCGCATTGAAGACTTGGAAGTAAACGCCCACTGCTATGATTGGATAACGGTTTTGCATATTATAATTAGTTTAGACTCCCCCGTCAGTACACGTGGGGAATTGTTTTGAACGTCCAATGTGGAAAAATGGCAACCGGAATGATTCGCCCATACATGTTCGACCCAGATTCTGATCCCGAGTGTGTCTGTTTGACAAGCTACATCCTTGATAGTTGGACCCTTCTGTGACAGACGTACACATAATCAGTAGATATCAAACGATCTGTAACAATGCAATGCTATCACATACACTCACCTAAAGGATTATTAGGAACACCTGTTCAATTTCTCATGAATGCAATTATCTAATCAACCAAACACATGGCAGTTGCTTCAATGCATTTAGGGGTGTGGTCCTGGTCAAGACAATCTCCTGAACTCCAAACTGAATGTCAGAATGGGAAAGAAAGGTGATTTAAGCAATTTTGAGCGTGGCATGGTTGTTGGTGCCAGACGGGCCGGTCTGAGTATTTCACAATCTGCTCAGTTACTGGGATTTTCACGCACAACCATTTCTAGAGTTTACAAAGAATGGTGTGAAAAGGGAGAAACATCCAGTATGCGGCAGTCCTGTGGGCGAAAATGCCTTGTTGATGCTAGAGGTCAGAGGAGAATGGGCCAACTGATTCAAGCTGATAGAAGAGCAACTTTGACTGAAATAATCACTCGTTACAACCGAGGTATGCAGCAAAGCATTTGTGAAGCCACAACACGCACAACCTTGAGGCGGATGGGCTACAACAGCAGAAGACCCCACCGGGTACCACTCATCTCCACTACAAATAGGAAAAAGAGGCTACAATTTGCACGAGCTCACCAAAATTGGACAGCTGAAGACTGGAAAAATGTTGCCTGGTCTGATGAGTCTCGATTTCTGTTGAGACATTCAGATGGTAGAGTCAGAATTTGGCGTAAACAGAATGAGAACATGGATCCATCATGCCTTGTTACCACTGTGCAGGCTGGTGGTGGTGGTGTAATGGTGTGGGGGATGTTTTCTTGGCACACTTTAGGCCCCTTAGTGCCAATTGGGCATCGTTTAAATGCCACGGCCTACCTGAGCATTGTTTCTGACCATGTCCATCCCTTTATGACCACCATGTACCCATCCTCTGATGGCTACTTCCAGCAGGATAATGCACCATGTCACAAAGCTTGAATCATTTCAAATTGGTTTCTTGAACATGACAATGAGTTTACTGTACTAAAATGGCCCCCACAGTCACCAGATCTCAACCCAATAGAGCATCTTTGGGATGTGGTGGAACGGGAGCTTCGTGCCCTGGATGTGCATCCCACAAATCTCCATCAACTGCAAGATGCTATCCTATCAATATGGGCCAACATTTCTAAAGAATGCTTTCAGCACCTTGTTGAATCAATGCCATGTAGAATTAAGGCAGTTCTGAAGGCGAAAGGGGGTCAAACACAGTATTAGTATGGTGTTCCTAATAATCCTTTAGGTGAGTGTATAAAAAACATGTTTTGCTCACATAAGTGTGTTGCACCATTCCTGTCGGATCCAATATAGAAGGCACAGCATTGTGTTTTAATCTCAGTATGTCTGCAAATCCAGTCTCGACCTGTATCTTGTTTACAAACGATTCTGCGGTGAAATGAAGCGAACAAACTTGCAGTGGCTGGAGCTTCATTAAAAATAAAGTTCAACCACACATTCATAATATTAGAATCCGAGGGAAGCTTATGCAGCGACTGTGTTCTTCCACAACCAGGCACAACGCAATATCTTGCTATCTTCTACATGTTTATTGCTCGGTTGCGCCATCCGTTTAGCTCCATGAGTCGGTGGGCGGGGCTACAGAATCAGGCGTACTTAGAGATCGAGCGTTTGCTGGGCCTGGTGTCAATAAAAGCTTTTCTTTGACTAACAAGGAAGTTTTCAGCTCTGAAACTTACAGGATATTTTTATATTACCTGTAGACACACACACACTCTCTCTCACACACTCACGTCTATTTGAGGATTCATCACACACATTTATTCTGACATGTTATTTCAATGACAGAAGTTCAGCTGTAGTGTTAATGTTATAGATTTATACACTGTTAATGATTTATCACGCAGCTCAAAGCATTATGGGTAGAATCTCTACAGTCTATTCTGATTCATGAACACAGTTTCACTGATCCTTTATAAACATAAAACCCAGGATAGAGCGGTTGAGTGAATGTGGTCTGGACTGTGTGGATGAGGCTCATTGTGTCAGAGACGCTGTAGAAGGACAGAGTTCCTGCACTGGGATCCACATACACTCCAATTCTACTGTGATCTGTTCTACTGCTGATGGACTTTACAGGGAGATCAGTCTGTATCTTATTGTGTATGAATGAGTAACTGGGAGGAGAGCAGAACAAACTCCAGGACTGATCATTACGTCCAAACCAACACTCTTTACCCTGTCCCTTCCTGCTGATGCTCTTATATGACACTGATATACACACACCATCATCACCACTCCACTCAATCTCCCAGTAACAGCGTCCACACACACTCTCTCTACACAACACCTGCTCCCAATAATCAAATCTGTCTGGATGATCAGGATATGACTGCTCTATGACAGTGCCAGTAATCACTGTGTTCCCCTCAGACAGATGGAGGTGTTTATTCACTGTGTTCAGATCCAGAGTGAGCTGATGGGGATCTGATGGAGAGAAAACACATCACAATCAGGAATTATGAATCTGTCTGATCTTTTAATGGACACTGTAAAAATTATTCTTACAGAAACTTTCTGTCCTAAGTCTTGAGTTCAGATCTGACAAGTTCATTTATGATTTTCACAAATTCAATGTGTGTGTGTGAGAAAAAGTGTGAGTGTGTTTGTGTGTGTAGACATACATTTGTGTAGTCCTGCTGTAATCCTGGTCTCTCCTCCATGATTCACTCTAGAAAACACACACAGTGTCACAGTTAATCAGTAAATCACACACACACTCTCTTACACACACACACAGAAACACTTACACTCTCTCTCTCTCTCTCTCTCACACACACACACACACACACACACACACACACACACACTGATCCCATAGACTTCCATTGAAAGAGATCAAAGGGATATCTTTGGATAGAAGTGTCAAAGAAACATGAGGGTGGGCTCATTTGACTCGGTGGAGCAACAGCCAATCTCAAATCCCCTTTACTACTTTCTAGCCATGCCCTAGCAACCAATATCAAGTACCCTAGCAACCCAAACCCAAAGAGGGATATCTTCTAATCCGAATGTCATAGAAACATTGCGGTTGGTTTATATCATTCATACTGACAAGCAGCCTTTGGAGGATCATCATTGGCAGCTGCCAAGCCACTCCTTAGCAACCAAAGAGAGTAACCTAGCAACCGTTTAGGAAGACCTATATCTCTGCATTGGATCATCGTAGAGATATGGCGGTTGGCTCTTTTGACCCATGCTATCATACAGGACTTCCAACATGTTACACATGCTAGCAGTGAATAGCTACATGCTAATAGTGATTAGCCAAGTGCTAACTCAGGCTAAGAACTCCATAAAACTCCATAGTAACCATCTTTAACCATCTACCAACCACCTACCAGCAGATTTATTATGCATTCAGTTCAAATGGAAATATTTCCAATAATACTGCAAATAGTATTGCAGTTAGTCAATCTAAAACGGGGATTGTGCATAACAGCTGTCAACCTTGTTTTTACGCAAATGAGTGATCTGATCTTATTTACCCAGCACATTTTTTATTTCGTTCAGTTCATGTTTCCCTGTTTCTGTATTCCTGTCACCTGTTCTTCAATTAACTCGTTAGTCTTGTCAGCTGTGCCTTGTTAATTAACGCCTCTTCTCTGTGGCTGAATCCGAAATCGCCCCCTATACCCTCAAATAGGGCATTATTTGAGGGGACAGCCATTTGTAGTGGTGGCCGAAACCATAGTGGACGTTATTGAGTGCACTCATTCAATCCCACATTGCACCGCAATAACTAGTGCACAGCCGATGTACACACAACGGCTGTCCGAATTCACTCACTCGTTTTCATTCACTCTTTCAAGTGAACTGTATTAGTGGATAACGTAGGGAATAGTGATTGATGGTTTAGGGGGTGATACACTTCAGTGAGTTATTATAGTTACAGGACGCTCTGTGTCCATCACATTTAGGTTAGTAAGTAATATGCTGTGTAGCCTATGTAGAAATAAGTCAGCATTAGCAAAGTTATTTGTTTTAAACCTACTGTTCGGTTACCAAATGTTTTGACAATCACAATACACTTCTTGTGATGCAAGGTTTTTGTGTGTGTGTTTTTACCCCCTCAGGTTAACAAAAACCCTGTTTATTTACAGTTACTATACAAATAAAACCAAAAAATATATATAACATAATTCACCTTACAGTTCACGGTGGTTATGTAATTAATTTGTACGCACACATCTTTCAAAGCATAAATCCGTATTAAAGAACATAATTTGCTCACATTTTTATTAAACAGGAAAACTTTAAATAAAAAAATAAAAATAAAAAAGCTGCCAAAGCCCATCTGCTGCCCACTGGGTAAAGTGTGGACACAGATTCTGGGCCAATAGTATGTCCTGTGAGCCTGTGCTTAACAGAAAACAACATTAGTTTGGTCTTGTTCCAGTAAAGCCCACAGTTTTCCCACCCAGTTTTTGAGGAGCTCCCGCCCACATTTATTAATGTGCTAAACAATAATGTTTCATAGTAAGGAGCGGCAGTGTGATCAGGGCGGCTCGATTGCTTCAGTAAATGTTGCTCCATCTCTGCAAGTGCTGTGAGTTACTGACGATCAGTGTTGGGAAGGTTACTTTGGAAATGTAATTGCTATAGATTACAAGTTACCTTATTTAAAATGTAATAAGTAGTGTGTAGCAACTCATGTAATAACTGCACATAATGTAATAAGCATTACATTTTTATTGTAATAAAAATAAAATGTAATCATTTTCTCAAAACGTAAAAAAATCTTGATCTCATAATGTAATAACAAAATGTCATATTGTCAATGTTACCGCTGTTAAAATGGTTTGGTTTTATGATGTATAAAAGAAAGAAAGATAAATAAAATCAGATCTTTTGCACCTTTAATGTGAAATTACAACCTATGCAATGCCACTGAAAACCATCAAGCTCATGTCTAAGGGTATGTTTTACATGCTTAAAATGGAGAAGTTTTTCCTTTGAGTTTTCCACATACAGACAAAACGATCCCCATTGATATGAGCTGTGTCCCAATGTGAAGGCTGCATTTGAAGTGCGATTGCGTCACAGCGGCACTTTGAAGGCTGTCCCAATGTGAAGGCTGCACCCTCCAAAGGCCACATTCAAAGTCCGATTGCGTCACCGCGGTGCGACGAAGCCTGCCACAATTTCAAAGCGACTTCAAAATGCGCCCTCCGTTTCTCAGGCAAAGGAAGGTTACAGCAGATGGGCACTCGATCAGATTTCTTGCGGCGCGGGATTAAATTTCCCTGTGAAAGACGCAGTCGGTAACTTGTGCCCTTTGGATGGGAGTGGGTGGTCTGAAAATAGCTCGGCCGCTCCCGACACAACAGCGCAACTGTGCTTGAACTTGAAGTAAACAAAACGTTCTGTAGTGGTGCATTCACACAGTTCCCAGTTCCCTGCCCTGAGCAACCTGGCAAGATAAAGTTCCATTTCCCAATTTGAACTTGCATAAATGTTATTTCTCAACCATTCTCTCAAGAAGAGGAATCAGTCTGTCCCTTATCTCCCTTTTTGCTCTTTCTTTCTTTTTTCTTTTCTTTTTCTTTTTTTTTGCACTTTCTTGTGGCTGTTTTTTTCCGTCCCGCTCCTGCTAAAGGATCTATTCTACACCCTCCCGCTCGCGCTTAAAATTCACTCCATGTTCACCTGCTAGAATTATTTTATTCCCGACCCGACCGATCCCGCTAAATTTAGATTTTGTTTCCAGAATCTCTCTTTTAAATTTCCCCTACAGAAAGGGAGAGACTGGGGATAACAAATGTAAAATGTTGGCTATACAATAATTTTATTTATTTTGTCTTATCATACTGTCAACGCTGTAAAAAATGTCACAGAGAAAAGTAGGCTAAATCAAATACGACATCTGTCACTCAAAATTATAAGCCAAAATACAAATAAACGAAAACTGTTGACTTACTAGCTATACTGCAAAATGAAGTCTTTTATATGAATGAATGAATGAATGAATGTCGCTCACTGACGACGGTCCATTACCGAAAGTCTCCTCCAAAGGCTGAATGTTCTCTCTAAACTCGTGGCCGGGATGCACAGAACAATTTTTCTATAAATTATTTTAAACGTAGTTCTATACATTTTTTTTTTTTTGTAATGCAAGTTATTTGTAAATGTAACAAAGTAATTGCTGTCCATTGTTAATTTTTTTGTAATGTATAGGCCCAAGTTAAAAATATGTAACTTATAGGCTAAATAAAAGAGAAGTGATTGTTCTGTACATTGTTTATTTTTGTAATGCAAGTTATAATTTGTACATTAAACTAATTCTTCTATACATATTTTCATAATGTAAATTAAAATGTGTAAATGAAAATAAATTGCTCTATACATTAAAGTACTTTTTACAACTATTTATACAACGTAACTTAAAGGTGCACTATGTAATTTTTCCGTCCGCTAGAGGTCGCCTATTCAAAACAAAGGCGTAGTTTGATAACGCCAAGTTTGAGCGCAGAATCTTGGTCTTCAAGATTCTTCAGAAATCATGTTCATGGATGCGATTATTAACGTTACTGTAGTATGAAGCAGAGCAGGAACGAGTGTTGTGGGAGCTGAGCAAGACCTCTGGAGCAACTGCGCAACACACGCCTCGCGAGCAGTGGGACTTTTATTATGCCACAGTCGCCGGCGCCATTTCTGCTTTCCCGGTCATGAGTATGAGGTAACGCAGCTCTGTTTATCATATTAGATACATCTGAGTGTGTTGAAAATGATGTTATGACGTTACTCTGTGCGTTCGCTCTGCGGCTGCTATGACACTTGTTGCACACTGCAGTAAGAGTAAAGCATTTCTGCTAAATAAAACCGGAAACTGAGGGTAACGCAGATATGACACAATTGACAGGCGACTCCCTCACACGTCCCGGTTCCTTGGTTAATATAGCATTTTTCTCACAAAAGAGTTAGCCGTGGAGCGGCTCAGGGAGCCATGGTGGCTTGGGCAGTTCATGGGACCATGGCGGCTCGGGCAGTTCATCAGACCACAGAGGCACGGCCTTCGAGGCCTTCCCAAGGTACCCACTGCCCCCCCCCAAAAACTATGGGGTCATGGCTTGGAGCCCTCTCTGGAAGCTGGTCAGGGGCTGGACTCTGGACGTGGATAGGACTCTGGACATGGACAGGAGAGGTGGTTGCTGAACACTGGACGTGGGCAGGAGAAGTCACTCGAGCGGCAGGCACTGTGGGATGGTGGGGTTCCTTCAAAACAAGGAACCACTCAACACAAGTGCAAAGTCAATATACTTCACCAGAGTGCATGGAACATTGCTCTCAGGCATCAAGTAGTTTCAATGGCCATCCAGTCCATTGCGAAAAATGCCCTTAAGGGCAACCTCATAACAGAGCTTGCAAAAATCCACCACATAATCCTCTATGGATCGATTACCTTGACAGAGTCGAAGCAAGGCCACTGCTGCGTTCACAGTTGAGGGTCTGGTATTCTGTAACATAGTCCACTGGAGGCAAGTTTGCAGAACCCAAGTGCAGTTTTATTCAAGAGATCCAAAACATAAAACAAAGACTTGGCTTGGCAAAACAAGAAACAAAGACTTGGCTTAATGTGGCATGGCAAAACAGAACACTCACCATACAGCAGGTTACAACATCAATACCAGACAAAGACGCATGGCAAACAAGAGGGCTTAAATACACAAGGACTAATGACTAGACAAGACACACCTGTGAACAATGATTAACCAATGACAACATGACACAAGAACACATGAGGGCATGGGAATCACATGACAACCAAGAAACATGACAGTGAACATAGCAAACTAAGAAACATGATGACGGGCTGTTGAATTATTAGAAAATAATATGCGTGTGTGTGTACTGTATTTTTGTGCGTTTGTATGGGAAAGAGAGCAGGAGAAAGCGAATAAAACATAATTTTGTAGGAAAATCATGGAATTGGTTTGTGATTTATATCCTGTTGTTTATTATATTTATTTGTTTGGTAAATGTCTTTGTGGGTTTTGTTTCTTTTGCTGTTGTAGCCTCTTAGGACCTTTGAAATAACTTAAATCATTTTGCGAAGTGATATGGAACTGTAATGCAGTCAAGAACTGCCTGGAACTTCTTTAGCTGTGCGTTTACTGGAAATAATTGCACATCTTAGAACGTTCAACAACCAACCAGAATGGAGCATTCAACAGCCCTGTAGTGTAACTAGAACTAAACCTATAAAACTTCACATATAAAACTGTAAATTATCAATAAGAACTTTTGTAAATGCATGAAAGTGTATATAAAATAAAATAAAGTGTAACGGGTTTGTAATAAGTGAAGATTGTAGTCTTCCAAAACTCTTCCTGCTCTACATACTTGAGTTTCTCCAGTCTGTAGTTTGGATGGTTGAGTTTATCAGTGAGCAACTTGACTCCTGAATCTCCTAGGTGATTGTAGCTCAGATCCAGCACTCTCAGGTGTGAGGGGTTTGAACTCAGAGCAGAAGACACATATCCACAGCCTTCCTGTGTCACCATACAACCAGACAATCTACAAAGACACACAGCAACAGCAAGAAAGAATGGTTATTTGAACATTCATACCTTATTTAGCCTTAACTGGCAGTAATTTGAAGTGATTACTGTACTTTTTTCAAATTCTATTTTGAATTGAAAATATATAATTTACATTTAGACAAGAAACATGCAAATAAGAGTGAATTAAATTAATAATTGCAAGTATTTTAAATGCATTTGGCCTAAACCCAGAGTCCCCTCCCCCATCCTAGGATGGATTAGGATAATTTAAGTGAGGAGATGGGGTGGTGGAGGGATTCTGGAAAACTGTTGTTGGGCAAAGGTAAGCACTAAATAAAAACATATGTATGTGATTTGGTACATTGATCCACACTGCAAAATCATGTTCGAAATAGAAACCTTTGACACTCTCCAGAGCACAAACACAAATATACACTTGACAGTTTGCTAAATATGTTTCGCCAAGTCAGATGGGGCCCCTCGATTCCCTGGGGCCATAAGAAGCCACATACCTCGCTTATTGGTTAAAGGTGCATTAGGTGATTTTCTACAGAAAATGTTTTGTTATGCTTGTTGAAAATCTCCTCATATCCTGATAGGAATCACTATGTTAAGCGGTCTAAACTTATTTTAATAAATATATATCATCTGTGGAAGTAAGATCCATCATTGCATTCTGTCCGAGTGAAATTATAGCATGTGTTCCCAGTCAGTCAACGTGTGTTTGCATACCACTGCGCAGCCTGTTCACGCAGACATCATGCATCATCAGCATTCACATACGCTGTGCAGACAGAGTGAGAATGGCAAACAGTTGTTTATGTTCGTTATTGTAGTAATTTTATTCACTGTATTGTAAAGTTTTCTCACCAGAAAATGACACAATGTATTCCAATTGTTGTCTCTGGTCGTCTCACTTCTGGCCTGTGTGCGTTCATGTGTTCATGAGGCATGACTTTGGATGGCGATTTGCAAGGAGAGTGGGACTGTACACTTTCAATGCTAGCCGGATGAAGTTAGCATTTCCCAGATCACCTATTGCACCTTTAAGTCTGGTTCTGATTAAAGCATAGTTAATTATTTTAAAACCATTCACCTCATTATCTCAAGCTGACAATTTGGACTCTCCAGTCCATTAGAAAGAAGCTTCACTCCTGAATCCTGCAGGTCATTGTTACTCAGGTCCAGCTCTCTCAGGGAAGAGTTTGAGGATTGTAGAGTGGAAGCCAAACTCTCACAACACTGAGCAGTGAGATTACATGTAGGAAATCTGAAGAAGAACAGCAATGTAGTTGCATAGAGAATAAATCTTGGCAGTGCAATTTTTAATAATTAACTTATTGCAAAAAAAAAAAAAGCATTTGAACTCAAACCTCAGTTTCTCCAGCTGACAGTTTGAACTCTTCAGTTTATCAGAAAGAAGCTTCACTCCAGAATCCTGCAGGTCATTGTTACTCAGGTCCAGCTCTCTCAGGAAAGAGTTTGAGGATTGTAAAACTGAAGACAAACATTCATAGGACTGAGCAGTGAGATTACAGCCCTGTAGCCTGTGTAGAGGACAAGACAAACAGTAACAGTAATGCTTATTAGGTTGTGTTTATAATCTGGAGCATAGATAACCTGGAAAAACCTTTGACTGTAGTGATGTAATAAAAGCTAAAACGATTTCCTCTTCATAAAACATCAAACCTGTAATTATATCACACACATTACATTTATTCATTTTTCTGAACAGTCTAGGCCAGAGGTATTCAACCTTGCTCCTGGGGACCCACTGTCCTGCTAAGTTTATTTCCAACCTGCTTCAGCACACCTACTTGAGTATTTTCAACAAGTGACCCTGAAGAGCTTGATTAGCTTCACCTGTCTTTAATTAGGGTTGGAGCTAAACTCTGCAGGACAGTGGGTCCCCAGGAGCCGGGTTGAAGACGTCTGGTCTAGGCCAACAAGTCACCCATGTAACATAAAGGCCCAATTACAAAACACTCAGTGTATATAAATGAATGTAAAGGAGACTCTTACAGTGCTCTTCTGGTGTTTTTGATCACTGGCAGCAGTCTCATCAGTGCTTCATCAGATCTTCTGTATTTCTGCAGTTCAAACATCTCCTGAGTCTCTTCTGACATCAGGAGTGCAAACACCAGACCAGACCACTGAGCAGAGGAGAGATTCTGTGCTGAAAGATTTCCTGAGCTCAGATTAGTCTGGATTTCGTCCACATAGTCATCTTTCAGTTCACTCAGACAGTGGAAGAGATTGATGGTCCTCTCTACCGATTTCTCCTTCTCTATTTTCTTTTTGATATAGTCAGCAGTGTCTTTAACATTCTCTGTTTTGAGTTCTAGTCTTGGCAGTAGATCCTTCAGGTCACTCTGATTGGACCCCAGTGATAGACCCAGAAGAAACCGGAGGAAAAGGTCCAGGTGTCCATTCTCACTTTGTAAAGCCTTGTTGACTGCAGCCTTATGAAGCTGAAACTGTGGCTTTTTGGACAGTGTCCATGTCAGTTTTTCTCTCCAGGATTCAAGAAATGGGTTTGTTTTCTTGTCTTTGCTCATCAAAAACACATAAAGAGCAGCAAGGAATTCCTGTACGCTAAGATGTACAAAGCTGTAAACTTTTCTTGCCTTTTCCTCCTGAAACATTCGAGTGCATAACCCAGAGTACACCGTCCCTTCGCTGACATCTAGTCCACATTCCTCAAGATCTTTTTTGTAGAAAATCAGGTTTCCTTTCTGCAGCTGTTGAAAGGCCAGTTTCCCAAGTTTCATAATAATCTCATCAAAAGACCTTGCATTGGCTTTAGATTCAGGGTCATCACAGTATTTTTCTTCCATCTGTTGCTGCTGAGAAATTAAGAAGCTTGTGTACATCCCTGTGAGAGTTGTGGGAGTTTTGTCATTTCTCTCTCGAGCCAGTAGAGGCTGAAGAACAATGAGAGAGATCCAGCAGAAGACAGGGATATGGCACATGATGTACAGGCTCCTGAATTTCCTGATGTGACTGATAATCTTTTCAGAAACCTCAGGACTGTTTTTGATGAAGTATTGCTCTTTCTGCTCATCGTTGAATCCTCGCACCTCTGTCACTTGATCAATGTAGTTTCGGGGTATCAGACTGGCTGCTGCTGGTCTGGATGTGATCCAGATGAGAGCAGAGGGAACCAGATGTGTCTTGATAAGGTTTATTATTATCTTACTCACTGTTGTTTTTTCATTCATATTTGTAAATATGTCATCTTCTTTAAAGCTCAAAGGAAAGCGACATTCATCCAGCCCATCAAAGATGAACATGACTTTACCATCACCTTGAGGAAGAGAGGGCAGTTCTTCAGTACCACTAAAGAAGTATTTGTTAAGCAGTCCCATGAGACTGTACTGTTCTTTAATCAGATTCAATCTACGGAATGGAAGTGGAAATATGAAGACTATATCCTGATTTTCTGTTCCTTCAGCCCAGTCAAAGATGAACTTATTGACAGAGACAGTTTTTCCCACTCCGGCGATCCCCATTGTCAGCACTTTTCTGTTTCGTCGACCCGTGTCACACTGGACTTTAAACATCTCGTTACACTCGATTGGCTTCTCCTTGGCAGCCAGTCGGTTGTGATCTGATTCGATCTGTATCACCTCGTGTTCATTCACTCTTCCTCCAGTCTCATTCTCCACCACATATAAATCAGTGTAAATATCGTTCAAGTATTCCCGATGACCCGTCTGTGAATTACCTATCAATATCCGTTTGTAGTCCTGTTTTAATTTGTTCTTCAGTCTGAGGCTGGTCTCTGTGTAATCATGACTGTTTTCTTCAATTGAGCATTTAAGAAAGAGGGGAAAAGACAGTAAAGACTAAGTGATCATGTTTTTCATAAAGTCATGCTTCTACTATATTCATATTAATCACACTCTTACTGCAATAGTATTTACATGCACATCGTAACCTGATTATGCTGAAGTTGATAACATGGTGATGGAACTCCCTTGACTAATGCCAACTCGAATTGGTTTAAATTTTAAATTTTATTTTTTTAATTCCTTCATGAGCATTGATTGGATTGACACTATTGACTCAACAGCCATGCTGACCAAGACCCTTGTAAAATCATGACTATACACTCTGTTGTATTAAATGTACTTGTATAAGATCTGCCGCTGTTCTTCTTGGCCCTGTAATTGTTGCTTGCTGTTATATTTGCTCTTGTTTCCGTGTACAGGCAGTGATTGTTATTTACCCCTTATCTCTTTTGAATCAGCTCCAACAGCAGCAGATGTCTTTATATTGCCTTCAGCCTGACCTGCATGAGAGAGAGAGAGGATCACTCACTGGGAAACATAAATCACACAAACACATCAGCAGAGCAAAGTTTAAGTCAAACCATCACATTACAGTCACAGTAAATTACACGTTACCTTGCTTGTGTTTGTTCTCCAGCTGCTCAGCCAGATTATTCTGGTTCATCTTCCTCAGGATCTCCACCATGATCTTCACAGCTTTTTCTGGTCCAAAACATGCTACCATCTTGTCCACAGTTTTGAATCTATCTGCATTCTCCATTTCACACTTTGATATACACTTATGATCATTCTTTAAGCACCACTGAAACTTCTTCAGTTCATCTTCTGCCAGTTCCATCAGTGAGTTCATGAGCAGCTCTTTAACAGATGCCATCACTCTTCACAGATTCACAGCTGCAGGACAAAAAGAAAAAAGATCTGAAGTAGTTTCACCTTTAACATGTGAACCTAAGTGTAACACTAACCAGTGTGTAGTGAAGAATTCACAAAGGGGGTTGCATATTTAAAGTAGATTTATTCTGATTTTTTTTTATTAATAGTTTAAGTAGCGGCTCTCATGGTCATCACGTATCACACACAGGAAGTCTCACTCTCAAACTCACACAATACACAACATATGTGTTGAACATCACGTTTTAAACATATACAAATATCATCCAATAACCATGAATTGATTGTAATATCGCCGCTATATTCTTCATAAACAACATTCGTATTATCACATGAACTCATGTTAAGACACGTGCAAACTAATAAATCAACGCATCAGTACAACAAAGAGTTGCTTCACACACTATTCAAATACCTCTGGAAATATACACACAAACATTATAAACATTAATACACTAGTCTCACACATTTTCCACCATCTTAATTCATAAAAATATGAAGTTTCAGCTCAAAATACCCCACAGAGCATTTATTATGCCATCCTGTAAATGCCCCTTTTTGAGTGGAAGTAAAAACATGCTGTTTTTGTGTCTCTTTAAAGGCCCACTGAAGTGCCTTGAAACGGGCAGCATTATTCAATGTGTTGACCTAATTTTCCCCAGAAACAAGAAGACAGGGCGGGACATATCAAGCAGCTCCTCCCCTTTTTTAAAAACATGAACACTGACGGCTCGCACACACTCAGAGTAACGGCCGAGATCGGTATTTTGACTGAATATTACGGTTTCTTTCTCGCAAAACCTTATGCTGCGTTCACACCGAACGCGAATAGAGCGTCTGGAGCGAGTGATTTCCCTCCTGAACACTTTCCATATACGGCGCACATCTCCCTGTATCATTGCGTGATACTTTTGTATCCTTTTGTAAAGTTTTATCCTGGTCGCCATTCACTGCCATTATATGGAGGAGCACGTGCAGGACGTTTATCAACATTTCAAAAAAAGATAGAGGGACATAGGGCATTGGAGCAGCAGCAGGGTGAGTAAAAGATGACTTTTTTTCTTATTTCAGGGTGAACTATCCCTTAAACTTTTTAAAATAACATTTGTGTGTGTGTTTGAGTGAGAGAGAGAGAGAGAGAGAGAGAGAGAGAGAGAGAGACCCAAATGGATCCCATTAAAATCCTGTAGAAATTATCCCACAGAATCCAATAGGAATTAGATGAGAATCATATAGGACAAGACATAAATAGATCCTATAAGACTATTTCTAACGGAATCCTATAAGAACGGTTCCAAAATATGATAGAAATGGACAGGTTTCTTATTGGAATCCTTTAGGATTTTTTGACTAGGGTATCCACGGAAAACAGAATCCTTCACATGTGCAAAAATGTGTTTGGTTGGGCGCTGGGCACGCTGATTTTACAGCAGACCATTTAATTTGAGCAGTGTAATTTTTATGTTTGGTTGACTGCATTTTAGTTTGATGATCAATGGCTGAAATGTCAAGTTAGCAACGCCAGAATATATGATATGGTGTGTGTGTGTGTGCGCAGCACTGTGCCCGTAAATATAAAGTTAACTACAAGGCATTAGCGTTAGAGTGTTACATAAACGAGTGCAGCCTATACTAGGCTATTTGTCGCATCGTTTTTTTATTTTGTTAATCTGTTAATTAAGTAAAATATATTTCATGCAGTCCTATTTATTTTATTCTTAATTTCTGTATTTCTCGGTTCACAGAAGCGCTGCAGGTGCGTGATGTGTGAGAATCCTCGTGTTCTGTTTATGCGCATGGGAAACCCTGGGAAAAAATGGGTCATAGACACCCATCTATTCTAATTTAATTTTAATTTGACATTCTAATCTTAAAGGCTAATGATCGATTGAGCTTTGGTTGTCGGTGCTCTCGATACAATTCTCCACCAGATCTGCTGAAATGCATGCAAATCCACGCTAATTCAAAAACTTGCTGAGACCTGACGTGAGATTTGATCATAGCCACCGCTCCCATCCATCTTATAGGATGGAGGATGCAGGATGTTTTCATTCACTTAGAACTATGTTACACACTACATGAAAGGGAATTTTCAAAAATCCATAATAGGGGCACTTTAAAATTAGCTTGGACAGAAGAGTTAAAGATACTAAAAATTAAGACAATACATACAAAATACATAATAATGTACACTTATTGATGTAAGTTCTTTTTTATGATTTATGGTTAGTTCAATGATTATTTACGCAAGGTTAACCACTGAAAACATTAATGTTGCATTAATGTAGCCTAATATCAGTTAAGCTAAAGCTGGCATGGAGGTATGTACTGTAATTGCAAACCAAACTCACTAGAACTGTTATCTATTTATAAAGTAATTTTTTTTGTTCAGTAGTCACGCTTAAACATTATTAGTCATTAATATGTTTATAAGCAACTAAAAAAAGCACAAATGTCAAGGCATGTCAAAACTTCTATAGGGGCCCAAAACTGCCTCAGACCCCTGAGGGTTAACACTCACGTCACCGGCCCTGCTCAGTTCCTGCAGTTCTCAACAGTTTGAACTAGATCATGGGTTTGGTTGTGTAGTGTGAAACGGGAAGTTTAACTGCAAGTCATGAAGGCATGTCATGAATTGTTCTTGCATTTTGTCCTTTTTAGAAAATTAGTTACAAACTTTAAGAAAACAAACTATAAAGAGTTGAAAACTGATGTGTTCATAGATGTTCATTTGCCAGCAATGCACAGTACACGTGATATGTAGTTGTATTGCATACAAAGTAGCAATACAACTGTGTTACAAAGGATAATGCAATAAAGTTGCATTAACGTATTTCCATTGTGATCCTTGATTTGAGTCATTTTCACGATGACGGTTTTGTTGGCATGCATCTCCTCACTAAAGCACATACAACAAATTCATACAAACTTCACAAAACAAATCCATTCTATTAAGACATCCTATCTAAAAACAATCTCTTCCCTCTTATATATTCAAACAACCTTTGACCATACAAATCTTACACCTAGATAGATGAAGATCTATCTCCTACTCCATCTAGTATAATGTCCATGTCTTACATTAACTTGAGAGAAATACGAGTTACTATAGTGTCTATTACCCACACGAGTCAAACAATGAAATCCTAAACCTATTCTCAACCATTTATTTTTGACTTTTGTAACTTTGCCATCCACATACTGGATAAATCTGTCATCCCTGTTACACAAACTACACACATACTCAAGATGACTTTGTACTAGGCCTGTATCTATCAGTATTTTATAAAGTAATATTTACTAACCATGAATAATGATGATGCAGATGTTTCTTGTTCCTCCACTGAGCTTGTGTCTTGAGCAGTTGCCTTTCAGTTCTGCATTTTCATAAAGGACTGTGGGGGGTGGAGTGAACTTAGAAATCAATGATTTCGACACCTCAAACTAACCACTCAAGTTTGCGAATGTTCACTGGAAACACTTTTCAGTTCATTTGAGAAAAGCAAGCAAGGAATACAGTATAAAGCATTTGTGATTTTGCTGTAAGCACACCAGTCCCATCTGAGCTTTTCCTTCCATTGGCAGCCTTTGTGAACTGCAAATATTCTGGAAATTGTTTCCCTTGTGAATCTACTGGTATCTCCTTCAACATGTCTGCAATCTTTCTTGCTAACTTTCTGACAATAATTTCCCTTTCATTGTATGTTAGTTCTTCTGGCTACAGATTTGGGTCATCGGTTAGGTCATCTGTGTTCTCATCTCCCTCATTTACCAAATTCTCTTCTCTGCCTCTTTTTTTCAGCTAGACTAGACAACTAGTCCTACTTCAATCATCATAGTCACTGCTACTAACCATGGGCCTCATTTATAACCGTTGTAACGTAATGTAAACCTCACTCCTCTGATATCAAGAGACGCTCTAGCGACTGACGCTAGAGGTTGCAGCCTTTAGCCTCCTTGTTAAAGCGCCCGACTCTCATGCCAGCGGACCCGAATTCGAGTCCTGTTTGGAGTGGGTGGTTCGAACAGGAGGGGTTACATTAGTGCCGTGACCCGGATGGGAGTGAGGTTTAGGGGGGGTGAGTGTCAGCTAGTAGTCGCTGTGCGAGTAAACCTCACTCCTCTGATCTCAAGAGACGCTCTAGCAACTGACGTTAGAGCAGCCTTAAGCCTCCTTGTTAGAGCGTCCGACTCTCATGCCAGCGGGCCCGGGTTTGAGTCCCGCTTGGAACAGGACCTCACTCCTCACTCCTCAGATCTCAAGAGACGCTCTAGCGACTGATGCTAGGGGTTGCAGCCTTTAGCCTCCTTGTTAGAGCGTCCGACTCTCATGCCTGCGGACCCGGGTTTAAGTCCCGCTTGGAACAGGAAGGGTAACGTTGGTGCCGTGACCCGGATGGGAGTGAAGTTTAGGGGGGTGAGTGTAACGGAGGCCAGCGAGTCCTTGCTCGCACTTGCACCTGCACGCAAACTCTGACCCATGCGTACAAACTCTTTTACTAGAGTGAGGAAAGAAATAAAGAACAATTTTAAACTGTTTTCATTTTGATATACACATTTACATTAATGTTCCAGTTTCATTAATGCCGATATGCACTGAAATTACATAAAGTCATTACTCATAAAAATGATTTGAATTTAGATAGACATGAATGTGGATGCGCTACTTTTGATCACCTTTCCTGTGACACGTTTTAATGAGTTTTAATGACAGCAAGGATTATATTACATATAGCCTAATTCCAATAATCCCTCTTTAAACTAAACTGCTAATAGCTTACTGTACAACCGCGGCTGCATGGAGGTGTTGATTTTATGTAAAGGATTCTTCACAAATTTAGGAAAAATACCACTGTATTTGAAGGAATCAACTTAAAAAAAACGGTAAGATTTGCGCGTTTCCTTTTTAAAATACTTTGTCAGTGATGCGCCGAGTCAGACAATTGTATTTACACGGCAATAAATAAGTAGGCCTATCTGTTTCCATTAAAAATATCCTATAAATCCTAAAAGATATGTTCACATTACCAGCAAAACTGCATGAATTTGATTTGATTTGAATTACAATAGCCTAACATTTGGCCTGTGGAAATAAATGAATCAACTCTATTCTAAAAACATTATCTGAGAAGTATTTTATACAATTTAGTTTTTATGGATATTTTGATGTATTTATTCTAAAACATAAAAAGGATATTGGATGATTTTCAGCTATGTACTGTGTAAAGGCACAAATGGCATTTATAGTCCGTATCTAATATTTTTTCAATGTTTTTGACAGTGTTAAACATGGCGTCACGTGGATGGGAATATGCATAGTAAAACTTGGCGTTGTCAGCTCCATATATGGTGATTTCAGGGAGGAGACAGGGTGGAGATGCACGTGTGCACAATCTTCTGCTGCATGCCTACACATGGTTTTATAAATCTGAAAACTTTTGTGCGTACGTACACTTTTAGGATGAAATCTATGGAAAGTTTTTAAAATGAGGCCCCTGGACTGCAGGCAGGCCAATTCAGCACCCGGACTCTTCTACGACGAAGCCATGCTGTTGTAATAGCTGCAGTATGTGGTTTCGCATTGTCCTGCTGAAATACACAAGGCCTTCCCTGAAATAGACGTCGTCTGGAGGGGAGCATATGTTGCTCTAAAACCTTTATATACCTTTCAGCGTTCATAGTGCCTTCCAGAACATGCAAGCTGCCCATACCATTTGCACTTATGCACCCTCATACCATCAGAGATGCTGGCTTTTGAACTGAACGCTGATAACACGCTGGAAGGTCTCCCTCCTCTTTAGCCCGGAGATTTAAGTCCATTAACTCTTTGGGTGTTAGGGGATACCAGTTTAGGACCCAAGACCAGTTGTGAAGAAGTCAGGAGTGCAATTAATTAAAGAAAAATGTACTGAAGAATAGTTTGCAGTTTCATCAGCAGAAGCAACAGCTTCAAGTCTCACAAGGAGTTCATAGGCCGCGCTCTCCCTCTACCTTTTCTTACATACAGTTTCACAACAGTTATACTGTTTTCAAGGTCTAGCCACGTCATTACTGCAAGTTGAATGATTCTGATTGGCTAAGAGAAAATAGACAGTCATGGTAAATTTCCACACATTGTCAGTTAATCAGAACATACAGATAACATGTTCTTCTCCTCAGAGAGGAGTACAGGCAGTATTCATCTTTATTCTTTAGTGTTTCTGTAAAAGGTATATTGAAGCGACAGTGGATTTCAGAATCCATACCCTTCATGAGTCAAAGACGAGATGTCACAATTTTGGTGTCTGCATCAAATTAACTTAACAAAAGTCATTTTATATACATGAAAAACATGTTAAATGCAAGTAAAGTGTCTACTTTAATATTGAACAGGTCAGTTAGCCGGTTCAACCAGTTTGCAGAGGAGTCGATACTATGCAAGCCTAAGGTATGTACTGGAAATAATCTTACTATAACTATTAAATGTCATTTTATTAAAACCTGCAAAAACCTTTCTGTCGAGAGATATAAATAAATTGTATCATAGTTTATTGTGCATGCAGATTATATTTTAAGTTAGGATAAATCGTGTCCTGTAATTTTTCATGCCGAGGATTACGTAGGACTTGTAATGAGTTTACGTTACAGTGGTTAATAAAACACTTACAAAAATGTACAGAGGTTTAACGGTTTGGTTGTGGTCAAGAAGAGCATGATGATGCAGATCAATGAAATAGCTTTTAATCACAAACACACAGGAGATTCAGGAGAAGGGCAACCAAACACTAGCATTAACGCTTACGAGGACAGAGTGTAACATGTCTGTCTTGTCTTGTGTAGCACATGTTGTCATTTCTCTGCATGTGCTTGTCATGTTTGGTGTGAGCTCCTCACGTGTTCCTTGTATCATGTGCTCTCCTGTCTATTGTCTTGACCCCACCCCTCTTGTTATCTGATTATTGGTTAATTTGCCCCACCTGTTCTTCCCCATTACCTGCCTTGTTTGTCCCCTATTTAATCTCCTTGTGTCTTCAGTCCTGTGCTGGATCGTTGTCTGATGTCTCCTGCTCCCTGTTCCTTGACCTGCTTATGTTTCCTGACCCTGGTATTGTGTCCTTGTTTAGTTTGGTTTTCCCCCTTGTGGGTTTTGTTTCGTCTTATTCGCACTTAATACTCACCCGTGTTGTCAGATCTTTTCAGGCATTCCTGTGTGTGTGTGTGTGGTTCGGTTTCCCTGGGAGTTCTGCCTGTTTCTGTCCTGGAGATTCGCCGCCGTGGAGTTTGCCCGTTGCGTCCCTGTGTCACGGTCCTGTTCGCCTGGTTTCTCTGCCTGACTTGGAGCGGTCGTTTGCCTGAGACTCTGGACTTCCTGTTTGATCTTCCTTTGTGTGTTCTGAGAGTGAATAAACCCTATTGACTCGCTTTTGGATCCTGTGCCTTTTTCTCTTCAGTAAGCTGACACAGAGAGACTGGCTGAAAACAGAGGCCTAAAATGAACCGAGATAATTAATGAACACAAGTGGAAACTAATGAACTAATCAACAACAGAGAAAACTAGGGTCACAGAGGGCAGAACTAAAAACACAAAAGATCAGACATGTGACAGGTTTGTTTCTGTGTTACTTTTAAACCGTGAAGGTACCAGAGGCCTGTACCACCGGTTTAGGTGGGTAGCCAGGTAAGTTTAATCTAGAATTCAGACATAAAAGCAGATCAAAACTAAACTCAAAAAGTGACAAACGGACTCTTGATTCTTAAACCGGCACAATAAAAAATATATAAACAATATTTTTTTCTTTGCAAATAATACATTAGACATGCATATCAAGTTCATTCTCAGCTGAACCTCATGTGTTCTAAGTGGCACATATTAGGGTGATTTCTATAATTGCAGGTACTTTTGGTGTCATTTTCTTTCTGCTTTTAAATTTTTTTTAATATTTTTAACTATTTTTGATCATTTGTTACTCATTGTCATGTATCACAAGACGTTACAGGCCATAACCAATATAATATTCTCTGTAAAAAAAGTGTTGTGTGTGTATATAGCTGAAAATCATGATTTCTTGTCTGAATTAGTCCGTGTATTTTTTTCCATCACGTTTCATTGTGACCCGTGCTGGCAAAATGAGTCTGAATGCTCACAGACCAATTTCTAGCTACAGGCAACCCAGCGGGCACCTTGATGTTGAAAATACTTAAAATTGACATCAAACAATAACGTCAATCATCAATGGCTATCTGGCCCTTTTGCCGTCCCATAGCCCTATGTCTGTCAGGAGCAGACCAGAGATAGTTCTTTATGTGTTTCTTGCAAGCGGCAACCTCCCCCAGTTTCTCTTGAAGCCAATACGGAAGTGACTTGAACTGCAATTCATCGACTGGCCACTAGGGACAGGCTCCAGAAGGGAGCAGAATCTCATTGAGCCCCATGTTAAAATGCCCAAAAATGTTTACAGCCTGGTACAAATTGTGCCAGGCTCTGACAGAACATACATCGCAATGGGGTATAAGTTCTACCCCTGGGGCGCAAGAGCTGCCTGAATTTCCCCATTGACTTACTATGGTGAGGGACGGCCCATTAAACGCATGTTTTTCCTACTATGGGAACTTGCATAGGGATTTTGCATTGACCACCGCTCTGGATCACAGTGTCACAGAGACAAGGGGGTGGGCTCAATTTACTCAGGCAACCAATCACTATCTCAGGAACATCGTGAAGCTATCAAGCCACGCCCTAGCAACCATTTAGAGCTCCTTAGCAACTGATCCCATAGACTTCCATTAAAAGAGATCAAAGGGATATCTTTGGATAGAAGTCTCATAGCAACCATTAACAAGCCCCCTAGCAACCCAAATCCACAGAGGGATATCTTCACATCTGAATGTCATAGAGGCATGGCGGTTGGTTTATGTCGTTCATACTGGCAAGGAGCTTTTGGAGTATCATCATTGGATGCTGCCAAGCCACTCCATAGCAACCAAACAGAGTACCCTAGCAACCGTTTAGCAAGACCTATATCTCTACATCAGAACATCATAGAGACATGGGGGTTGGGTCTTTTGACTCATGCTAGCAAACAGGACTTCCAACATGCTACACATGCTAGCAGTGAATAGCTACATGCTTCTAGTGATTAGCTAAGTGTTAAACCAGGCTAATAACATGCTAAGAACTCTATAAACACTCCATAGTAAACATCTGTGACAACTACCAACTGCCTAGCAAAACACCATAGCAATCACCCAAAATACCCTAGCAACTGCCTAGCAACCATCCAGAATACCCTAGCAACCGCTTAACCACCCAGAATACCTTAGCAACTGCCTAGCAACTGCTTAGCAACCACCCAGAATACCTTAGCAACTGCCTAGCAACCGCCCAGAACACCCTAGCAACCGCCTAGCAACCACCCAGAACACTTAGCAACCGCCTAGCAACACCCTAGCAACCACCCAGAATATCTTAGCATCCACCTAGCAACGCCCTAGCAACCACCCAGGACACCCTAGTAACCGCTTAGCAACCACCCAGAATACCTTAGCAACTGCCTAGCAACCGCTTAGCAACTGCCTAGCAACCACCTAGCAACCACCCAGAATACCCTAGCAACTGCATAGCAACACTTTAGCAACCACCCAAGCCACATAGCAACCAAACAAAGTACCCTAGCAACCGTATAGCAAGACCTATATCTCTACATCAGAACATCATAGAGACATGGGGGTTGGGTCTTTTGACTCATGCTAGCAAACAGGACTTCCAACATGCTACACATGCTAGCAGTGAATAGCTACATGCTTCTAGTGATTAGCTAAGTGTTAAACCAGGCTAATAACATGCTAAGAACTCTATAAACACTCCATAGTAAACATCTGTGACAACTACCAACTGCCTAGCAACACCATAGCAATCACCCAAAATACCCTAGCAACCATCCAGAATACCCTAGCAACCACCCAGAATACCCTAGTAACTGCCTAGCAACGCCCTAGCAACCACCCAGAACACCTTAGCAACTGCCTAGCAACCGCCCAGAACACTTAGCTACCGCCTAGCAACACCCTAGCAACCACCCAGAATACCTTAGCATCTGCCTAGCAATGCACTAGCAACCACCCAGAACACCTTAGCAACTGCCTAGCAACCACCCTGAATACCCTAGCAACGCCCTAGCAACCACCCAGAACACCCTAGCAACCGCTTAGCAACCACCCAGAATACCTTAGCAACTGCCTAGCAACCACCCAGAACACCCTAGCAACCGCCTAGCAACCACCCAGAATACCCTAGGAACCGTGTAGCAACGCCTTAGCAACCACCCAGAACACCCTAGCAACCGCTTAACAACCACCCAGAATACCTTAGCAACTACCTAGCAACCGCCCAGAACACCCTAGCAACCGCCTAGAAACCACCCAGAATACCCTAGCAACTACCTAGCAACCGCCCAGAACACCCTAGCAACCGCCTAGAAACCACCCAGAATACCCTAGCAACCGCGTAGCAACGCCTTAGCAACCACCCAGAACACCCTAGCAACCACCTCAACACACCCTAGCAACTGAGTGGCGAGTTTTGCCATGGCAAGCACCACTCACATTTTCTTCAGGAAATGTACGTGTGTCGTACATGAAACTCATTCACAATTCACTCAAAAATTCAAAGTTCACATCGAGCCAAGTACAGTTCAAATCCCCTTTTATCGAGGATGCATTGAGAGGTGACTTCTATGGACTTCAGACAGACAGGTATCCCAGAATGCATCTCGCACCAACCAGCAAGCGTCAATAGCAGACGAGAAACCCTGCGTACTTTTAAAATACTACTGTTAATGTGTCACGAAATGTAGTTTTAAGTTTCCAGGCGAGAATGTAGTTGTTTAAAGCTCAAATCTGTGGTTTGTTTATAAAGAGAGCGCCTAAATTTGATCTGATGTTTTGGGAGTTGTGAGATCCAGTCGATCAGCGGGCGCTCAGCGCTCGTTAACCCCGGCGAGAGCAGCCTTTCCTCGGCTAGTCCTTCTGCCGTCTGCCGCTGGCTCTGATGTCTCTGTAGTAGTTAAACTTGAGATATGATTCGTCTTGTGTAGATCTAACGGGCGATCTTTGGTCTCATGAATCTATAATATGATGTTTTGGCTGAGGGTAAAGTGAAGTTTCATAACTTTATATATTTAGGCTGTTTAACTTTACTGATGTAGCCTACTAGTGCTCTGACTTTGTTACTGAATTGTTTGCTTTATTTCTTATTGTACAGCTTAGCTTCTTATACCTTTTAATTGTACTTTTATAATGACTATTATTGATCGGTAACACTGACATTTAACAAAAAGAGACTGGTTGAGTTTTATGTCATATTTCATTTTATTACAGTGAAGATAATCATATATATGCACACATATTGCCTGAACCACATATTAATATGTTTAATATTTTTTAAATGTAAACAAAGAGGCAGGGTTGTGTTTTATTTCGTTTTGTTATAAATATACATGCAGTGAAGACAATCAAGGTATAGCGTTGCCTGAAACACATTTGTGTGGCTATTAATGTGTTTAAGACTTTTTAAAATGAAAATGAAAAGAGGCAGAGTGGTGTCTATAACATATTTCGTTTTATTGTTGCCTAAATATGGTTGCCTGGTCTGATGAGTCTGGATTTCTGTTGAGACATTCAGATGGTAGAGTCAGAATTTGGCGTAAACAGAATGAGAACATGGATCCATCATACCTTGTTACCACTGTGCAGGCTGGTGGTGGTGGTGTAATGGTGTGGGGGATGTTTTCTTGGCACACTTTAGGCCCCTTAGTGCCAATTGGGCATCGTTTAAATGCCACGGCCTACCTGAGCATTGTTTCTGACCATGTCCATCCCTTTATGACCACCATGTACCCATCCTCTGATGGCTACTTCCAGCAGGATAATGCACCATGTCACAAAGCTCGAATCATTTCAAATTGGTTTCTTGAACATGACAATGAGTTCACTGTACTAAAATGGCCCCCACAGTCACCAGATCTCAACCCAATAGAGCATCTTTGGGATGTGGTGGAATGGGAGCTTTGTGCCCTGGATGTGCATCCCACAAATCTCCATCAACTGCAAGATGCTATCCTATCAATATGGGCCAACATTTCTAAAGAATGCTTTCAGCACCTTGTTGAATCAATGCCACGTAGAATTAAGGCAGTTCTGAAGGCGAAAGGGGGTCAAACACAGTATTAGTATGGTGTTCCTAATAATCCTTTAGGTGAGTGTATATCTCCATATATCCAGACCACAGCGCCTCTGCTTTTTAAAGCCACAAATTTAAGGCCTGTTAAAGTGATAATTTAAGTTTGTTTATGACTTTATGGCCTTAAGTGTGTTGTGTTTTCTATATTGTATATATACAAACAGTAAAAATTAAAGTTGTGTACTGTGTCTTGATTTAGGGTAATTTAACATATATACTACAGTGATACTATTTTGGATTATTCTAGTCTGTTACTGTTGCTATTGGACAGTTTTTACTGTAATTTAACACTATTTTTAACAGTGTGTGTGTCATGAGGGTGAGAGTAAATGATGAGAGGATGTTCATCTGTTGGTGAACTGTCCCTTTAATGCTGATCTATGGCAGATTGAAGAAACAGCAGAACTAATGGATGACTCTGGGACAGTGGATGAACCGGAGAGACACTGGAGTGGATAAATCTCAGGGAAAGGCTAGTGGATGAACCGTCTGGATGATGGGACAATGAACACAAATACTGTGACTGTAGATGTGAGTCTACATGGAAAAATGAATAATAAGAAATACTTCATTAAGACACAATTTTTTTTTAAATTTGTTATCTCTCAATGTGAACTGTATTATTAACGTACCATTGTGTTATTAAATGTATTTCAATAATACATTCAACTCTGAATTTTGTCATCCTTTCTTATTTGTATTAATATATATTTTCCTAGGTAAATTTCTGTGCACTTCTGTGATTTAGACTCATCAGTGAACAGGACTTTTATTTTGGTCTTGGTGTGTGATGTCATAAGGCCGCGCCGCTCCTGCATCTGTTGTGATTCTGCTGAAGAAAGGTTTGTGTTTAAAGTGTTTAAAGCGACGCAGAATGAATGATGTGTTATTAAGTGTAACATTGCATTGCTTTATCTAATGATGTATCAGCGTTGTGTGAGTAAAGTAACATAATAAACTCATGAGTAACAGAAGGAGCGTCTCATTTCGCTCTTTATCGTGAATCAGTTCAAACATGAGTTCAGTCTCTGGAGAGTGACGAGAGAACCGGAGCTTTAGACTCTCCGAGTCAATTGAACCGATTCACAACAAATGATTCAGTGATTCGAAGCGCTCTATTTCTATTTCTATCTCGATTTCTACAAAATATTACATAGCTAAACTGACTAATATATTAAGGGCCTGTATAATTTGCATTATTTTATTAATTTGTAATGTTAGTTCTGAGTGTTTTTGTCTAATCAGGTCATTTAGGTCCATTAACTATCACTCTTGACTGATGAATAGAGATATAATTTTGTCAGAAATATAATCCATGCCAATACAATATTCTTAATTATTAATTTGTAGTGTTAGTTTTGAGTGTTTTTGTCTAATTAGGTCCATTAACTGAACTACTGAACTAGAGTTGATTCAGAAGCACTCAGAAATTTTGTGTGGATTTGTTTCTGTTAATTATTCTCATCTTAAACAGGACAGAGTTTTCAAACACAAAGAAAAACTGAGATCCACGTCTACATAAAGATGGCGTTTATTAAAGAGGAGAGTGAAGACGTGAAGATTGAAGAAACATTGAGAGTGAAACATGAAGAAACTGAGGAACACACAGGTTGGTTTTATTCTCAAACTGATTGATATTATTTGACATGGAGCGGCTCGCCTCATGTGGACAGACATGTTGAGATCACATGACCAGACAAACACTAACACTGCTTCCAGTGAACCTGTGAAGATCCGACTAACATTTGTTATTACGACACTTTAAATTATGAAAAATAATTCAGTAATAGCCTTTTATAATTACTTATGTGACATTAAACCCAAAATCTACTTCTGACTTGAAAACCATTCATTTATGTCACTTAATTATACTAGATTAATCTGTATTTTGCATAAAGCAATGATAAATGTGACTGATCAGCTTTACGTTTGTTGTCTATAAGGGATTATCTTCTTATCCTCAAGCGCTCTCTGTTTAGCTAACATGTTGTAATACAGAACATTGATGTGGGGATTATGCGTGTCATCTGGAGGAAAGTTAGCGAGGGAAGTGTGTGAACGTTTGAAGTGAAACACTGAGTCCTGCACGTGGGAGAGCGAAACGCTAGTATTTAATGAAATGAGTGGAAATATTGACCTTGTCATTTGTGGTACGGCTGCTGGTCAGGAATCAATGGGCACGGGCGGATCGTGGATAGAGATGAAATGGTATTTATAGTGGGACAAATTTTCATGGTTATCAGTATATTCATGTTTTTGTTAAAATGGGCTGTAAAAGTACTGATGCAAACTGAAATAATTTTACCAAGTTTTATATTAAACTAACAAATGCAATCAGCAGCAAACATTAAAATAACCGCATTAGCATTACAGATGGCACCATGTTTAATCAACGTTTAATGTAATGTAAGAACATTACAACTGTTTTAGGAATGGGCATTTCTGTCATCTGAGGGGAGAGGTGGGAGGTTGCATGCCCGCCATGAAGAGAATAAAGCAATTGTATAATTTCATACTGTTATTATTACTGCATCATCAGTGTTTTTGAAAAAGAAAATCTAATAGGAATATGATGCCTGACACTGACTGTGACTGGATTCATTTAATCCATCATGTGCTATTACAGAAATGTCATTTCACCAAAACTTTTGAAGAAAAGGAATTTTTGCATTAAATAAATGTTCATTAAAAGCAGCCTACTTCAGAGTTATATGTTAGCATATCATCGCAAATTTGAATAAATGTGTGACGATCGGGTGTGGATACTTAAATCAGAGAAAATCATGGGTGCGGGTGGATGATTAGTGTGCATAGCGATGGTTCATTATTAGCGTTCATATTTATTCATTTAGTAGAACTTTTTAATACAATAGAGGTCACAGAGCCGAGGTGTAGCTCATTCAGTGGCAAAAGCCTGGTGGGAGGGGGCATGTACTTTTAGGAGTGAGTTGAGGTATGAAGGTGGCGTTCCAATGACAGTCCTGAAAGCGCTAAACCTTCAATTTAATTCTGGCTGGAACTGGGAGCCAGTGGGGTGAGATCAGGATGGGTGTGATGGGGGTTCTCTTTGGCTGATCAAAACCCAAATTAGATGACTGACTAACTTTTAAAGGTCCCATATTGTCAAAACAGAAATTTCCTGGCTTTTTTATGATAACTCAGGTCTAGGGGCTGTGTAACTACCATATAAACTCTATGGCTAAATCTGT
This sequence comes from Rhinogobio ventralis, assembly GCA_039654625.1. Classification (NCBI taxonomy): domain Eukaryota; kingdom Metazoa; phylum Chordata; class Actinopteri; order Cypriniformes; family Gobionidae; genus Rhinogobio; species Rhinogobio ventralis. Next base: position 36,046,915 of record CM077207.1, on the reverse strand, counting down.
CAGGAATAAATTAGAAGGATAAAAAGGTTATTTTGGACACCCTGCTTTCCCCTCCTGGCCTGTTCGGCAATGCTGCAATTTCAATGCGGCAAGGCATTGAAACAAATGGCATTCACCCTCATGTCTCTGGGGCTGCTGGGCGGGAGCAGCCCCGGCCACCTACAAGCTCCTCGCAACAAAAACAGCATCGCTCCCTCGCAGAAAGACTTAGGGCCAGGGCGACGCTCGCAGCCGAAGTCGGAGATCGGAGTACTGTCATTATCTCTAGGAATGCTCTGGTGTCTCAACTGGTGTCAGTCTTCTGAGGGTGAAGTGGTTAACACCTCATTATACAGTGCCCACTTCCCCTCGTTGCCCTCAGGGGTCTGTTCTGCCAACCCTGCCACCTCGTGTGCTTCGGGGTGCAGCGGTTTCCAGCGATCTTCTGAGGGAGGTCCCAGAGCAGTCTGTTGGGTTGTTCCCTACCGGTGCGCCACTTCAGGGCACCAAACTGACTGTTGGAAAAATATAAGAGGTCAGTCACGAGAGACTGGTACCCACAGTAGAATTTCTGGCAGTGTGTAAACTACTGCCAAATATATAATCAATATAAATAATATCTCAATGGGTCCTGCTGACAATAGAAAAGGGTTACAAAATTCAGTTCAGGTCTCGCCGTCTAGATTCAACGAGGTTATACCCACAGTAGTTGACCCCAGCCAGGCTGTGGTTATGGAGCAAGAAGTAAAAGCTCTGCTGGACAAAGGGGTCATAGAACATGCGCCTCTTGCCAGCAGGTAGTCAGGTTTTAGGTAGCCAGTACTTGATTGTTCCAAAAAAGGATGGGGGGTTATTTTTAATCTGCGACTTCTACATCTCACTGTGAACAATCTTCAAAACAAAAAGTTCAAGATGCTCACGCTAAAGCAAATCGTGTCACAAATCAAGTCTAAGGACTGGTTTGTCACGATAGATCCTACCACAACACTACCACAACACAGGAAGTTTCTGAGGTTCGCTTTCGGGGGTAAAGATCGGGTTCTTCCATTTGGTCTAGCTTTATCACCCCGTTCATTCACAAAGTGCGTGGATGCAGTTCTGGCTCCACTACTACTACAGGGCGTTCGTGTGCTCAATTATAACCACAATTGGTTGATTTTAGCTTAATCGGAGCAGATCGACCATATGAAGGAACTGGGGTTAAGGCTCAATGGAAAGAAAAGTGAGCGTTTTTTTCCAGCTCAGAGGACTACCTTTCTAGATGTGATTTGGCGATCCGACGACGATGCAGGCACTCCTTCTCCTGCTCGTATCGATACGATTCTCTCAGCTGTAAATGTTTTAAAGCCAGGCCAGTCTCTGTTTCAAAGACTGTTGGGAGTATGGCCACTTCTGAAGGTTCACTTTCGGGGGTTTCCTTTTAAGATACCTGTGACGTGGCGGGCTGTTCCTCTCCACACACTTTTGTGAGGTTTTATAACCTGGATTTGGGCTCCACTCCAAGGTCTAGGGTGCTTTTGTCTTAGTGTGCGCTACGGATTCACATGGACAGGCACTGGCTATTATGTAGGCGTGGGTATAGGGTTCCAACAGCGTATCGACGCAGTTCGAGTTCCCTTGGTGAGACATCATCCGACTATGATGTTCCGTCTATCCATTGTACTGATTTCACTTTTCACGACGCAATCACACAGAACGTTCCCACAGCGTCTTGACGCAGTGTCTTGTTCCCTCTTCAGGGAACCAGGGTTACAGACGTAACCTGAGATGTTTCCTTTAGGATTTCCCAGTGTGGTTCGAAGCATTGATGACACGCACATTCCCATCATCGCACCTTCTGAAAATGAAACCGATTACTGTAGAAGGATGCCAGAAGGAAGGGTAGTCCAAGATCTATGCCGTGTACAGCTGTTCAATAAACACAAATTATTCATTATTTTTTTGGTCATCTTTATTTCCTACAAATACAAAAGTAACAGTTACTTTTTTCCTGTTGGATCTTAATATCCATCCACCATATCCTCTTCATCTGTCAGGGGTGCTGGTGTTTTGTAAATCCATTTCTTTCCTATCGTTGTCATTTGAGCCATCTGTAATGAGGGTGTATTGATCCTCTCTCATCAGCATTACCAGTGTGTTTTTGAAATGTGGCACTGCTTGATTTATAATACAGGCGTATTGGTTCTTGCCCATTTGTACTCCTGTGCAGTAGCAGAATCTTTGAAGCACTCTTTGATGAGTGGCCCGAGATGATCTGCGACATCCAGTGGGATGAGATCAGGTTGTGTGTGATGGGGTTCTCTTTGGCTGATCAAAGTCCACATGCAACCAAATTATATGACTAACTTTTAAGACTAGTCTAAGCAGTTTAGACTAGTCAGCCAGCCACTGGTTAATCTATTGACAATCCTAGAAAAGATATTTGGATCAAGTAAATGATTTGAGGGATTCCTGATGGAATCTGTCTTAAACGTCCCACCAACACTCATCCAGTGTAGTTTAGTAGGAAAGGCAATAGACTATAGTAGGATAATACTCTAAAAACAATAAAATCCTAATACTTATCCAACACAATACTTATCCAGGGGTTATTCGAAGACTTCTAGCTCAGCATCTCCATGTCAGAATGTCTTCCCTGAATTCCCAAAAGCTCATGTGATCTTTTTAAAAGTGACGGTGTGACTCCCTTAGGAGGTGAGTAAATGAATGAGTTATACTTTTGGAAGTAAAGTTTGTGATCCTTTGTATTCTAGTGGGTGTTTTGCATACATTTGATTGTGTTATGAGGGAAGAACTTTCAAGATTCTTATAATAGTAATGACATCTGACATCTCTCTCTTTTTAAACAGATTACATAAACAGAGAATATTTGAGTTTGATTTGATTTACATTATTTAAAACCTGACATTTCAACATTTCTTTAGACATATGTCTCATGTTGGTGTGACATGTATTCACTAAGTTGCAGTTCATTTTCTGAAGAGTATCAGAATGGACTTCATTGAGAGAGAGGCGGCAGGTCACGCATCATGTTTGTTTTCTTTATTTTGCTAATAGCACAACATTTTGTTTTTATTGTGAGTGTACAAAAATAGAAGTAGAAAATTAACAGATTTGAATGATGTGTAACACTTGCCTGTATGACTAAAATCGATGGAATATTTTGAGTCTCTTTCGCACCAAGAAAAAAGCGAGTTGGTCATGCCGGACCTCTATGAGTTATTGCTTTACATGTATAAATGTTGTGTTGTGCTATTAAACTGGGGTTAACTTTTGTCTTTTTTGCTTTAGACCTGATGCCGTTGAAAGAGGAGTTTGAAGTACTAAAGGAAATGGAAGAAAAAGATCACTATGAGAATTATCATGATAATCAGGGTGGAAAGAGTTTCAGTCAACAAGGAAATCTTACAGACCACATGAGAGTTCACACCGGAGAGAAGCCTTACACCTGCCAACAGTGTAGAAAAGGTTTCAACCGAAAAGTAAGTCTTGATCGTCACATGAGAATTCACATTGGAGAGAAGCCTTACACCTGCCGACGGTGTGGAAGAAGTTTTGATCATAATGAAAACCTTAAAGTCCACATGAGAGTTCACTCTGGAGAGACACCCTACATATGCCCTCAGTGTGGAAAGAGTTTCAATCATAAAGGACATTTTCAAGACCACTTAAGAATTCACACTGGAGAGAAGCCTTTCACCTGCCAACAATGTGGAAAAAGTTTCACTCTAAAAGTAAGCCTTAACAGACACATGAGAGTTCACACTGGAGAGAAGCCTTACACCTGCCAACAGTGTGGAAAGAGTTTCAAACGAAAAGGATGTCTTGATCGTCACATGAGGATTCACACTGGAGAGAAGCCTTACACCTGCCAACAGTGTGGAGAAGGTTTCAACCGAAAAGAAATTCTTGATCGTCACATGAGAGTTCACGCTGGAGAGAAGCCTTACACGTGCCAACAGTGTGGAATAAGTTTTGATCATAATGAAAACCTTAAAGTCCACATGAGAGTTCACTTTGGAGAGAAACCCTACACGTGCCCTCAGTGTGGAAAGAGTTTCAATAAAAAAGGACACTTTAAAGAACACATAAGAATTCACACTGGAGAGAAGCCTTACACCTGCCAACAGTGTGGAAACGGTTTCAACCAAAAAGGAAGTCTTGATCGTCACATGAGAATTCACACTGGAGAGAGCTCTTACACCTGCCAACAGTGTGGAATGAGTTTTGATCATAATGAAAACCTTAAAGTCCACATGAGAGTTCACGCTGGAGAGAAACCCTTCACATGCCCTCAATGTGGAAAGAGCTTCAATGATAAAGGACACTTTCAAGACCACTTAACAATTCACATTGGAGAGAAGCCATTCACCTGTCAACAATGTGGAAAAAGTTTCAAACGAAAAGGAACTCTTAGTATACACATGAGAACTCACACTGGAGTGAAGCCTTATATCTGCCAACAGTGTGGAAAAGGTTTCAACCAAAAAGGAAGTCTTGATCGCCACATGAGAATTCACACTGGAGAGAAGCCTTACACCTGCCAACAGTGTGGAACAAGTTTCAACAGAAAAGGAAGCCTTCACATGCACATGAGAACTCACACTGGAGAGAAGCCTTATACCTGCCAACAGTGTGGAAAAGATTTCAACCAAAAAGGAAGTCTTGATTGCCACATGAGAATTCACACTGGAGCGAAGCCGTTCATTTGTGATCTCTGTGGAGAGAGTTTCAGATATAAAGTAACCTTTAAGCACCACATGAGCATTCACTTATGAGAGAATGGTTTTATGTCATCAGTGTGGAATGAGTTTCGGACAGAAAAACCTTAAGCCTAAAGTATACTCCGTTTTTTTACGCATATGCACACAGTCAAACGCACAGCATTACAAAGTATAGTTATTTTGACTTATATGCGTACATAGGCATTCAACGCAGTTTTGAGCAATCTCTTGCCACGACTTACAACCCATGTAAATATCTTTGTATTCTTTCATGCTATTGTTGTAAAAAGGCTAACCTCTAAGCACAATCTCTCGTCTGTTTAGCCCTCCATTGTAGCTTGCATGTATTCAGGTCTGTTCTGTTTATACAGTTTTATTTTGACTGCCTTGTTAATCGACGCCCCAGAGCACAGTTGCCACCTTGTGGATAAACACCTTGTGGATAAACGAATTACTGCAAAAAATAAAAATAAAAGCGCATGTTACAAAAACAGTACGGTACATGTCACAAGCACTGTACACTGACCCTCGCGTACGCATAAAAAGTGAAGTATACTTTGCCTTTAGGGTTCATGTAATAACCGGAGAAAAGACTTGCAGAAACAAAGCCAACCTTGAGGTTCACATAAGAGTTTAGATTATAGAGAGGCCTTTCATCAGCCCTGAATGCCCTGATATACTCGTGCCAAATTTCTTTTCCGATTTTTTTCTTAGGGGCAGGTGAACAGGCTAATGCTAATCGTAAATTCTCTAAAATTATTATTCACGTCGGCACTAATGATGTTCGGAGATCACCAAAATTAACATTAAAGAGGTGTGTGAACTTGCAAGTACGATGGCAGCTAAAAATTTTTGCTCTGGTCCCCTCCCTGTTCGCCGGAGTGATGAGATACTTAGCAGACTATCATCACTCAATGGCTGGTTGTCTAAGTGGTGTCCGCAAAATAACATAGGGTTCGTAGACAACTGGAAAAGCTTTTGGGGCAGACCTGACCTGTTAAAAAAAGATGGCATCCATCTTTCCTGGGATGGTGCCGCTCTTTTCTCTAGTAATTTGGCACATAGTCTTAGAGCTAAACCTAACTGGGGCCCAGGTCAGGAAGCAGACGGACTGGCTTAACCGACCGTCTGCTAGCTGTCTCACGTCACAGAAGTCAGATAAATCCCAACACATAGAGACTCTTTCACCTAGATATTATCACATAGAGACTGTGTCTGTTCCCCGAATTAGTAAATACAAAAAAACATCATAACCATTTAACGGTAAAAATTTAATTGATAATAAAATAAATAAAAAACAGATATAATACAGATGATCCAATGATAAAGCTTGGGCTGCTGAATATTCGATCCCTTCCCCCAAAAGCGCTTAAGAGAATTTGGTGATTTTAATATCCATGTAGACAATGAAAAAGACACATTGGGATTGGCATTTAGAGACTTTCTAAACTCTATTGGAGTTAGGCAACATGTATCAGGACCCACTCATCGCCGTAATCATACTCTAGACCTAATATTGTCACATGGAATAAATGTTGATATCGTTGAAATTCTGCAGCAGAGTGATGACATCTCAGATCATTACCTAGTATCATGTATACTTAATTTAGCAAAGGCTGCAAAGCTGTCCCCTCGTTTAAAAAATGCAGGACTTTCACTGCTGCGACTAAAGATTTCTTTGTAAATAAACTTCCTCATCAATTTCATCTCCTCAGCATCCCAGATAGCCCAGAGGAACTCAATGTTGCAACAGAAACTATTGACACTCTCTTTTCCAGCACTTTAGACACAGTTGCTCCTCTGCGCTTAAAGAGGATTAAAGAAAATAGTCCAACGCCGTGGTACAACGAGCACACTCGGGCCCTTAAAACAGCAGCCAGAAAAATGGAGCGCAGCTGGAAGAAAACAAAACTTGAAGTTTTACGCATTTCGTGGAAATAGAGCATGACTGCATACAGAAAGGCCGTAAAAACTGCTAGATCTGCTTATTTCTCGACTCTCTTAGAAGAAAACAAACACAACCCTAGGTATTTATTCGATACAGTGGCTAAATTAACCAAAGATAAAGCTTCAACTTCTGATGTCTGCCAACAGCACAGCAGTAATGACTTTATGAACTTCTTTACTTGTAAGATTGATAATATTAGGAAAATAATTATAACTATACAACCCTCTACTACAATATCACATCAGACAGAGCATTGTAGTGTCACTGAGGAAAAATTACATTCATTCACTGCTATAGGAGAAGAAGAATTGGCTAAACTCGTTAAATCATCTAAATCAACAACATGTATGCTCGACCCTATACTGACTAAACTACTAAAAGAGATGCTTCCAGAGGTCATGGATCCTCTTCTTAATATCATTAATTCATCTTTAATTCATCTATGTACCGAAAACTTAAGTTGGCTATTATTAAACCACTTATTAAAGAACCGCAACTTGATCCTACAGAATTAGTCAATTACAGGCCAATCTCAAATCTACCCTTTCTGTCAAAAATACTAGAAAAGGCGCTCCTTTTTGATATCTGTGAGGTTTTCCAGTCAGGATTTAGACCATATCATAGTACTGAGACTGCTCTTATTAGTTACAAATGATTTACTCTTATCATCCGATCGTGGTTGTATCTCTCTATTAGTGTTACTCGAGCTTAGCGCTGCATTCGATACTATCGACCACAACATTCTTTTGAATAGACTCGAAAATTATGTTGGCATTAGTGGAATTGCACTGGCATGGTTTAAATCATACTTATCTGACCGTTATCAGTTTGTAGCAGTAAATGAAGAGATGTCACACCGATCACAAGTTCAGTATGGAGTACCGCAGGGCTCAGTCACCTGTACATGCTACCACTGGGAGATATCATTAGGAAGTATGGCGTTAGTTTTCATTGTTATGCTGACGATACTCAGCTCTATATTTCTTCACGCCCTGACGAAACTTACCAATTCACAAGATTAACGGAATGCATAGCTGATATAAAAAATTGAATGACTAGTAATTTCCTGCAACTTAATTCAGAAAAAACTGAATTTTTAATTATTGGACAAAAAAAACTCCACATGTAGTAACCTAGAATACTGCCTAACACTTGATGGCTGCTCTGTCAAGCCCTCGTCGTCAGTTAGGAACCTGGGTGTGCTCTTTGATACCAATCTCTCATTTGAAAGCCACGTTTCTAGCATCTGTAAAACTGCATTCTACCATCTTAAAAATATATCTAAATTACGGCATATGCTTTCAATGCAAAATGCTGAACAGTTAGTTCATGCGTTCATGACCTCAAGGCTAGATTATTGTAATGCTCTACTGGGTGGTTGCCCTGCTCGCTTAATAAATAAACTGCAGCTGGTCCAAAACGCAGCAGCTCGAGTTCTTACTAGAACCAGGAAGTATGACCATATTAGCCTGGTTCTGTCAACACTGCAATGGTTTAGCTCCCCAGTACTTGAGCGAGCTCTTAACGCATTATACTCCATCACGTCTATTGCGGTCTCAAAACTCTGACCAGTTGATAATACCTAGAATATCAAAATCAACTGCAGGTGGTCGATCCTTTTCCTATTTAGCACCTAAACTCTGGAACAGCCTTCCTAGCATTGTTCGGGAAGCAGACACACTCTGTCAGTTTAAATCTAGACTAAAAACACATCTCTTTACTATGGCATACACGTAGAACATTAGGAGAACTGGCACCCTGACTGAGCCTGGTTTCTCCCAAGGTTTTTTTCTCCATTCTGGCCACTGAAGGAGTTTTGGTTCCTTGCCACTGTCACCTTTGGATTTTGGCTTGCTCAGTTGGGGACACTTAAATTTCAACTATATTACTGATCTGCCCGCATTGACACTATATGATAATTGAACTGAGCTGATGACATCAGTGTTTTCTCCAGAGTGGCTGTACAGCCGAATCAAATTCTGTTCATTATTTTCCTGTTTAACACTGTGAAGCTGCTTTGAAACAATCAGCATTGTAAAAAGCGCTATATAAATAAAGGTGACTTGACTTGATATGTACATGTGTTTTTACAGTTTTTATCAAGTAAATTCAGCCTTCTTTCAAAAACAACAAAAAATTATTTCAAACTTTTTATCGCCAGTGTGTAAAATAATGCATGTGAACTAATTATCAAATTAGATTTTCATTTTATTATATGACACTTTCCTAAAACAGGACATAGGCTAATTCAAAAATGTGAAAGTTGGCAGTTTTGGTGTAAGTTTGAGAATGAGATTGAGTTTTTTAAATAATTTTCAAATGATTGTGAAATTACTTAAGAATTCAAGTTGGCAAACGGTCAACGGTTGGCAAATATTTCTGTATTGTCTCATCATGTTCAGTAGCTTATATCTTACCTCGCATTATTCAGGCGTTACAAAGTGCCGCGCTGCTCTGTTTCTGTGGACAGTAAATCTCGCCACTGTCTGGGATAACGGATAGGCTAAATGTACTATAATTCACTCTTTATATATATATTCACCTAGCAATGGGCCGGCTCACACTGTCCAGTGGCCCATCAGGAAAACTCCCAGTGCTCCAGATGGCCAATCCGCCCCTGGTTCTTGACTGTACCTTTTTAAAAGTGGGGTTTTTACCCCTTACTAGAATGGAGAACAAATATAGACAGACTGTGCATAGAGATTGATTTAAGATTCAAACTCACTTCAGTACAAAAACATACCCTGTGTGAGTTCTTGTTTTTTTATGTTTATAACACATTATATGAGCAATCATGCAGTTATTCCAGAATATTCACACGGTTGGAAACATGACATTGATTTTATACAACAGTTGTTTTCTCTTTTTTTCATTTTTAAATATTTAAGAGTCTTTAAAAATGTGTTCTAATGTTATGTGTTTAAGTGTATTCTGTAGGTGGCGCATTACACTGATTTACACTAAAGGAATTTATGTTTTGGCCAGAGGACAAAGCTATTAAAGAAAGCGCTAAAATGCTGCAGACTAATATGTGTTTATCACATTATTTCCTGCAGTTACAATATCTCATACTTCCCTGTTTGAGACTGGTAACATGCGTTGTAGCTACCGTCTGCTTGGAATGTTAACCATCTACAAACGCAGCATACACCGGACCCAGGGGCGTAAATCACAGGGGGGTCGGGGGGTTCTGAGGGATGCTAAATGGCTCCAGCTAGCCTACTGCTCAATAAATGACAAAATAACGCCAACATTGTCCTATTTATATGTTGTGATGTGTATACTAAGACCGACGGAAAATGAAAAGTTGCAATTTTCTAGACCAATATGGCTAAGGTTCAGGCTAGTTCCTGGATTATTACGCAGGAATGAGAGTATAGTTATATCGGTCTAGAAATTTGCAACTTTTCATTTTAAAAGGTGACACACTAAGCAGTTTTGAAACGCTTGAGGAGAAATATTCATTAGAATCACAAGACTTCTATTTGGTTCACTTTTCCCATTTTAAAACCATAAACTAATAAATGACGATAAACATGATAAAGTAGACATAAGCCATAAGAAAAGGGTTGAAGCTAAACTGCTCGGTCTCTCTACACTCTCAAACTACATATATCTGCATATATCCAGACCGCAGCGCCTCTGTTTTTACAGCCACAAATTTAAGGCCTGTTAAAATTATCATTTGCGTTTGTTATACTATTTATGACTTTTTATGGTCTTTAATTTGATGTTAAGACCCACAGACCCCCTGTTATTTGCTTGTTAAGTTATGGTTTCCTCATTAATTAAATTGTTTTAATGTGTGTTTTATATACACTCACCTAAAGGATTATTAGGAACACCATACTAATACTGTGTTTGACCCCCTTTCGCCTTCAGAACTGCCTTAATTCTACGTGGCATTGATTCAACAAGGTGCTGAAAGCATTCTTTAGAAATGTTGGCCCATATTGATAGGATAGCATCTTGCAGTTGATGGAGATTTGTGGGATGCACATCCAGGGCACAAAGCTCCCATTCCACCACATCCCAAAGATGCTCTATTGGGTTGAGATCTGGTGACTGTGGGGGCCATTTTAGTACAGTGAACTCATTGTCATGTTCAAGAAACCAATTTGAAATGATTGGAGCTTTGTGACATGGTGCATTATCCTGCTGGAAGTAGCCATCAGAGGATGGGTACATGGTGGTCATAAAGGGATGGACATGGTCAGAAACAATGCTCAGGTAGGCCGTGGCATTTAAACGATGCCCAATTGGCACTAAGGGGCCTAAAGTGTGCCAAGAAAACATCCCCCACACCATTACACCACCACCACCAGCCTGCACAGTGGTAACAAGGCATGATGGATCCATGTTCTCATTCTGTTTACGCCAAATTCTGACTCTACCATCTGAATGTCTCAACAGAAATCCAGACTCATCAGACCAGGCAATATTTTTCCAGTCTTCAACTGTCCAATTTTGGTGAGCTCGTGCAAATTGTAGCCTCTTTTTCCTATTTGTAGTGGAGATGAGTGGTACCCGGTGGGGTCTTCTGCTGTTGTAGCCCATCCGCCTCAAGGTTGTGCGTGTTGTGGCTTCACAAATGCTTTGCTGCATACCTCGGTTGTAACGAGTGGTTATTTCAGTCAAAGTTGCTCTTCTATCAGCTTGAATCAGTTGGCCCATTCTCCTCTGACCTCTAGCATCAACAAGGCATTTTCGCCCACAGGACTGCCGCATACTGGATGTTTTTCCCTTTTCACACCATTCTTTGTAAACTCTAGAAATGGTTGTGCGTGAAAATCCCAGTAACTGAGCAGATTGTGAAATACTCAGACCGGCCCGTCTGGCACCAACAACCATGCCACGCTCAAAATTGCTTAAATCACCTTTCTTTCCCATTCTGACATTCAGTTTGGAGTTCAGGAGATTGTCTTGACCAGGACCACACCCCTAAATGCATTGAAGCAACTGCCATGGGATTGGTTGATTAGATAATTGCATTAATGAGAAATTGAACAGGTGTTCCTAATAATCCTTTAGGTGAGTGTGTATATATATATATATATATATATGAAGGGAGTAAAAATTAAAGTTGTGTACTGTGTCTTGATTTAGGGTAATTTAACATATGTACTACAGTGATACTATTTTGGATTATTATAGTCTGTTACTGTTGCTATTGGACAGTTTTTACTGTAATTTAACACTATTTTTAACAGTGTGTGTGTCATGAGGGTGAGAGTAAATGATGAGAGGATGTTCATCTGTTGGTGAACTGTCCCTTTAATGCTGATCTATGGCAGATTGAAGAAACAGCAGAACTAATGGATGACTCTGGGACAGTGGATGAACCGGAGAGACACTGGAGTGGATAAATCTCAGGGAAAGGCTAGTGGATGAACCGTCTGGATGATGGGACAATGAACACAAATACTGTGCCTGTAGATGTGAGTCTACATGGTAAAAGTACATCATTAAGAAAAAAAAAGTTATATTGCTTTAATTTTTTTTTTTTTTTAAACTCTGAATATGAATTGTGTTATTAAATGTATTTCACCAATACATTTAAATCTGAATTTTGTCATCTTATTTTTATTAATATATTTTCCTAGGTAAATTTCTATGCACTTCTGTGATTATAGACTCATCAGTGAACAGGACTTTTATTTTGGTCTTGGTGTGTGATGTCATAAGGCCGCGCCGCTCCTGCATCTGTTGTGATTCTGCTGAAGAAAGGTTTGTGTTTAAAGTGTTTAAAGCGACGCAGAATGAATGATGTATTATTAAATGTAACATTGCATTGCTTTATCTAACATGTATCAGCGTTGTGTGAGTAAAGTAACATAATAAACTCATGAGTAACAGAAGGAGCGTCTCATTTCGCTCTTTATCGTGAATCAGTTCAAACATGAGTTCAGTCTCTGGAGAGTGACGAGAGAACCGGAGCTTTAGACTCTCCGAGTCAATTGAACCGATTCACAACAAATGATTCAGTGATTCGAAGCGCTCGATTTGTACGAAATATTAAATAGCTAAACTGCCTAATATATTAAGGACCTGTATAATTTACATTATTTTATTGATTTGTAGTGTTAGTTCTGAGTGTTTTTGTCTAATCAGGTCATTTAGGTCCATTAACTATCACTCTTGACTGATGTAATTTTGGCAGAAATATAATCCATGCCAATACAGTATTCTTTAACAGAAATATGACACTTACATTTATGACATAGTTCAAAAGTCTCCAAACATTTGTTTTTAGATGAACAGTAACCAATCCATTAGATCTCTTCTCCTCCATCTAAATCAGTTTGAACATTTTTGGGGGATTTCTTACACAAATAAAACCAATTTAACAGAATATATCCTGAGAAACACACATTAGCATGAGATGTCTCAATTTCTATGTGATAAAATGAACTGCAACCTGTTTTAATTTCATTCAAATGAATATGACTCTTCCAAAACAAAACATAGATATTATTTTTGTTAGGAAAATGTTATATTCATCAAACTAAACACTATTGGTTGCAAAGGTTTTATATTAAACTGCTATTTATTTTCAGATATAACAGGCTAATTACACCCAAATAAAATAAAAACTCAATTGCACATATATTTTTCATAAGCACTTGTGTTCATGACACATTTATTCAAGCAAACATGTATAATAGTAAGTAAGTACAGTGAGTAAGCTCCTCTAGTGTTTCTTAATTGTTAACTAACAAACTAGGCTAAATACAATGTTAAGTGGCCTACAAGCTGTTTTATTGACGTCTTTCCGCGGTTGAAACACTGAGAGATTACATGATACGGATTTGGAGTTGTGCTGTATCTTTCAACATACCTTTTGATATTCATGCATGTTTTTCGAGATATAACTTGAGATGAACTCGCGCTCCGCTTGAACTGAGGCACTACAGCGATCTGTCACGTCAAAACGGCGTTTATTCAAAGTGCTATTTGTGATTATTGGATGAGAGGCGCGCTACAGATCATGTTTAGTGCAGGGAAAAACTGAAGACCTGCAACCTTGCCTTGAGCTACGGGTGATTCATAGGGTCAAATAGAGCCGCTTTTATGTTGCTATTTTTAACTGTTAATGCCCTAAATTCAACACGAGACACTTTCTTCACACACCGTACGAGTTGCAGTCGGACACGTTTTTCTGCACCCTTTTGATTGACAGCACACCATGCTCATCGGCTGTTTTAAACAATCGGCAGATGGCCGATAGTGAAAATAATAGCTTTTATCGGCCGCTACCAATCATTGGCCGATACAGCGGTAGTTGAATTCTGTAATTTTGAATGTTTAATAATAATAAAAACTATCCCTCTGACTGACTGCATTACTAGTGCGCTAAACTACTGAAAAATATGAGAGATTTAGTGTGGATTTATTTTTCTTTCTGTTAATTATTCTCATCTTAAACAGGACAAACACAGAAAAACTCCTGGTGAAGCGACTGAGATCCACGTGACACACTATTATAAAGATGGCGTTTATTAAAGAGGAGAGTGAAGATGTGAAGATTGAAGAAACATTCAGAGTGAAACATGAAGAAACTGAGGAACAAACAAAGAAAGAGGAGAGTGAAGACGTGAAGATTGAAGAAACATTGAGAGTGAAACATGAAGAAACTGAGGAACACACAGGTTGGTTTCATTCTCAAAGCTGAACTCAGTCATTTGATCCTTATTCAAATCTCCAGCTCTACAGAAATGAAGGATATTTTTTAAGAATGTCAATAATATTTTCAATTTTAAGGGGGATTTTACTAAAAATCCCTACATACTTATACTAAATATACTAAATATTTACCTCCGAGTTATGCACCATTTATCATCTGCAATATCAAGGTGTAACCACTAGATGGCTGTATAGCCTTGGATATATATAGAAATAGTTGCCACTGAGTGAAGACACAAGATAAAGTACATGACTTGTATTGGGTTATTCATTTGGATATCTATTAACCGGTCCTACTGACCCGCTCCGAGCGAGATTTGACCCGGAGTATCTGGCATGGGAGGCGGGTCGCTAAAGACCGCATCCGCTAGCACACCTCTTGAGGCAAGGGGAGTGAGTTTTACACGCACAACTCTTACTGGCCTACATCTGTTACATATATCAGTGGCGAGCGGTGACTTTTTAACCCGGGTATACTGAGTGACGTGTTATGTCAAAAATGCACCTGTACATTGGATGAGTTTAAAATAAGCACGTTCGCCGTCGCTCTAGTCAGTGTGTTAGCTGATCAGTTGCTTACTCTCATGACGCATAGCAACACAGCTAAAAGTTTCCTAATATATTTGAGCATTTATTAAAGTAGCCTACATTTACCTGTTGATTCTTTCACAAGCACCCGTAAAAGCTGTTGAGTTGAGTCAGGCGCGACGCACGGAAGGGCCGCAAAATATGCTGTATTTTTGTAATTCCGCTAGGTGGCACTAATGTCGCATAAACGAAATGCTTTACCTTTAAATGTTACAGCGCGTCGGCTGAGGACACACATCTAAATCAGAGACGACAAATAAGAAACACCACGACAGGTGTCAATTCAAATGTGTCAGAAGTGTTTAAAAAAAAAACTATTATTAGCAATTAAAAATAAGTATAATATAATAAATATTAGTAGCCTATTATAAATTAAATATAAGTAAAATATTCTTAGATTAAATGTACGTTGCATTTGCAATGCAATTCTTTTAAAAAATAAGTTGAAATAATGCAATTGATGACTTTAGCAAACACAGACTACGATTAACAGACTCGGGTAGCTACAGGTCTGCTTACAGTAGGTCTGTCTTTAACAGTTAACAGTTAAAAATAAAATACTATGAAAATAGTTTCAGTTATGACTTTTTTCACTGGATTCAGTCTATTTAGTTTTGTATCAAACACAATGTGATTTTCGGTGATCGAGATCTGGCAGTAACAGCACATTTTTCCTCTTGGGCGAGCGATTCGCTCACAGCTTACCCTGCTCATGAAATCCCTCATATGCCAGCGAACCAATGACAACGCAGGACAGTGGTGACGATACATAACAACAGAGCGTAGGCACCAAAGCTGCTGTGGATCCGCATACCCAGAACGCTTCCCACAGGATGGGGGGCAACATGGAATCGGAGGGGTATTTGTAGGCACTGGACACTGACCCAGGCCACAGAACATATCAACCGGCTGGAACTGCGTGCAGAGTTCTTGGCTCTAAAGTATTTCATGCTGGTCCTGGCAGGCCTCCATGTTCTCCATGTGGATCTTTTTGCTTCAGAGATTACCACTCACTGCCAAAATGCCTATATATGCGTTTCCACCTATCCCTCTGTTATGGGAGACATTACACAGGATTTCTGCAACGTGACATTCTGAACATCTTCAGCTTTTTCAACGTTTACTGGATGAGCGTACATCGCTGCAATTTCTGCATGTCATGTTCCAGTTTGGTGGATCTTCTCTTGGATCTCACAGTCTTGTGTGCAGTTTTCTGAAGGGTGCACGCTGTCTGAACCTCGCTCGGAATCCTCACTTTCCTGCGAATTGTGCTTGCGTTGGTTGCTGGATGACTTGAAGTGTTATGTGAACTCTACTGCTCAATTTAGACAGATACTACTCAATTTTACATCAGGTGGGTGGCATTCCTCATGACTATGTTAGTATGTGTCATGCTATAGTGATTACACTGCCTCTGGTGGTCAGTAGGAATGAAACCGAATGCTAGTTACGCGTTTAACTGTGGGTCTGTGAATTCCGATGACGCCTTAATCGCTCGGAATGCGCGAGAAAGGTGTATCGAGGCAGGTGGCTTATAACCCCCCAGGGCTCAGCATACATTTCCACATGACTTTGTTGCCATATTTTCTTGACCTAGCTGGCTGGCGGTGCGATAATCCAATAGTGTTTGCACTGTGGTTCTTTGAATTCCGGGTGAATGCAAGAGGCAGTTACATGTGTAACTAGCATTCGTTTGGAAGCAGACCAAGACCCATCTTGTTTGGTGTGCAACAAGGTTCGGATGGCAGCGTTCACAAATGTTTCAATATACTTTGATCCAATATACCACAGCAGAATTTATATTCATACTGTACAGACGTGATAGCAGCAAGTGAACCTGCATTGTAAAAGCTGAGGTTAAATCAATAAAAAGTGCCCTTACGTAAGAGTCCTGAACATGCTTTACAATAAAATCAATTCAAGTAATTGTGGGATCCTCTGTCCCTCTGTATGTTCTATATATAAAATATTACTCACTGAAGACAGAACATATTTCCATACATTTTGCCTGGATACAACTCAATGCAACTGGTCTAAAATTGTCAGGTAGTGTTTCCCTGATGTTTTAGGAATAGGTATTATCGTAAATATTTTCCACGTACTGTGTGCTCATTAAGAAATCTCTGACTTTTGTGATGGCACTTCAGAGTTCATATATGGCGGTGCGAATGCAACCAGGACTCCCTCCAAGAACTGAGTTTGGCACCCCTGGCGTATATGATCCAGTATACATGTTATTAGTTTTAATGTTTTGTGTGTCTAAATGTTTTATTGTCTGTTGCTTTGTGGCATTAAACTGGGATTAACTTTAATGTTTTTTTCGTCCTTAGACCTGATGCTGTTGAAAGAGAGTCAAGATCTGAATAAAATGGAAGAGAAAGATCAGGACAAGACACATCATGATTTCATAACTGATGAAAAATCTTTTAGTTGCTCACAGACTGAAAAAACTACCTCATTTAAAGGGTCTCAAAAGACAGGGACTATCAGTAATTTCACCTGCAATCTGTGTGGACTAAGTTTCAAAAAGCATGGAAACCTTGAGGTCCATATGAGAGTTCACACTAGAAGGAAGCTTTACCCCTGCCAACAGTGTGGAGTAACTTTCAATCAACAAGGAGACCTTAAAGTCCACATGAGAATTCACACTGGAGAGAGCCCTTTCACCTGCCAACGGTGTGGAAAGAGTTTCAGGCAAAAAGGAAACTTAAACAGACACATGAGAGTTCACACTGGAGAGAGCCCTTTCACCTGTCAACAGTGTGGAAAGAGTTTCAGTCATAAAGGAAACTTAAACAGACACATGAGAGTTCACACTGGAGAGAGCCCTTTCACCTGCCAAGAGTGTGGAAAGAGTTTCAGGCAAAAAGGACACCTTAATGAACACATGAGAGTTCACACTGGAGAGTGCCCTTTCACCTGCCAACAGTGTGGGACAACTTTCACTCAGAAAGGAACCCTTAAAAAACACATGAACATTCACAATGGAAATAACCCTTTCACCTGCCCTCACTGTGGAGACAGTTTCAGTCAAGATGGAAACCTTAAAGTACACATGAAAATTCATTCTGGGGAGAAGTAGAATAAAGAAAACATTTGTACTTTCCAAAACTATTCATATGTAAAACCGATTTAGAAGCTGTACATACGCCCTTGATGTACATTGGTGTTTATGCAAACGCAAGTATGCCAGACTGACTTTGCATACTAATAAGCTCATGAGATCATGTTAGATGCATAATTTGTAACAGGAAGATCTGTAAGTTGACTTGATATGAAACCAGTTTATGTGTGATAGTTTAGACTTTAGATTAGGGGATGCAGAAAGCTTTGTGTAATGATTTATTCATGTGTTACACATCATGTATAACAGGTATTAAACACTGCAGTTTGTGCTGCAATTTTAGTGCAGGGTACAGACAGCTGTCTTTTCTGACACATGGATTCTTTAACCTCTGTGCACCTGATGTGATCTTCAGTGGAAGGTAAAAACTGTTCACATTATCACTGAACTCAAGTCTGTGTTGATGAGTGAAAGGATTTACATTAACCAACTGGAATCCCCTGACTACAAGTCATTTATAAATGTTTATCGACTTGAAAACAAATAAATTACTCTTCTTTAAAACACTGCTTTAACATACTTGCATGCAGTGGTGTAATGTAGTGAAGTAATAATACTTTGTTACAGTACTTTTGTACTGTACAGTATTTTTGGGGAGAATCTGTACTTGAGTTTTAATATTTCTGTCAATTTTTACTGTTACTCCGATAAATTTCCTCAAAGCATATTCGTTACTTACAACAAAATATATTTGGAACAGACTGCAAACAAGTGCACGCACAACTGTGGTTTAATATAATTTAATCATCACAATATATCTAATATTATCTTGATGTTGTCTGTCACATTGATCTGACATCGCTAGCTATCATCTAAATCACTATCGCTAGCACAATGCGCAAGTATTTCGCTAGCCTGTTAACCTGCCATCCATGCTTACTGTCTTTTTTCTGGCATGCGATTGCGTCGAGTCCATCAAACAACAGTGAGTTGGATCAGTCAACAAACATGGTGAGTCATGTCATCCTCCCCTGTTATTGTCACCTGCACTGCCTGCCAAATGTATAGCATAGCCAACTCTGTCAGCGACGAGGGCTTCTCAAGCCCATGCAGCAGGGCAACTGGGTGACTGTGAGACGGCATAGTCACGGGACAGAACACTGTTCTGTTAAAAAAAGCCGGTTGAACATCATGGTTCTCCCAACTCAGTGACGCACCTGCTGAGAATCCTGTTGAAAGTGCCCTAGTGACTGGCGATTCTATTACACAGAACGTGAAAATAGAGACAACAGCCACCATAGTCACATGTTTGCCAGGAGGCGAGCGCCTAACATCAAAGCAAATTTAAAAGTGCTGGCTAATGCTTATCGTAAATTATTATTATTCACATCGGCACTAATGATGTTCGACTTCGCCAGTCGGAGCTCACTAAAATTAACATTAAAGAGGTGTAAATTAGCAATTATGATGTCAGACACTATCATTTGCTCTGGCCCCCTCCCTGTTCGCTGGAGTGATGAGATACTTAGCAGACTATCATCACTCAATGGCTGGTTGTCTAAGTGGTGTCCACAGAATAACATAGGGTTCATAGACAATTGGAAACGTTTTTGGGGCAGACCTGACCTGTTAAAAAGAGATGGTATTCATCCCTCCTGGGATGGTGCTGCTCATCTCTCTAGTAATTTGGCACATAGTCTTAGAGTTCAACCTTGACTAACTGGGGCCCAGGTCAGGAAGCAGACGGACTGGCTTAACCAACCGCCTGCTAGCTGTCTCACGTCACAGAAGTCAGATAAATCCTAACACATAGAGACTCTTTCACCTAGATATCATCACATAGAGACTAGCTAAGTTTCCATCCACTTTTTCCACTGTTTTATCAACAAAGTGAATATGCGTAAAAAAAAATTGCAATTTGCTGTCTCCAGCCTGTTTCCGGCCATTTGGCCTTTTACTGATAAAATGGTGTGCGTCATGACACAATCCTTAAAAAATTTGCCGCATAAATTTTGCGTAAATCGCAAATTATATTGTATCTTCGCACCCCAAATATATTGTAAAATGCATAGTAATGAGACAATTGAAATTTGGCAGTTTACTGCTTACTATTTTCATGAATAATAGGCCTATCGCTAAATTAGGAAATAATAGTTTATTCAATGGTTTTCAGAGCAGGAATCACTTGGATTCAGTCCTGCCGATCTTGTCTTTGGTCACACGGTGCAGGGCCCTCTTAAAGTGTTAAGCGAGTAGTTGCTAGCTAAAGATGCAATGCCTGTCACAGTCCTTGATTATGTAAGCTCATTTAGAGAACGGTTACACAGAGCTTGTGAGCTGCCTAGAGAACATTTGGCCACAACCCAATCAAAAATGAAAGAACGCTATGACAAAAAAAAGTGTTTCTCGTAGTTTTCAACCAAATGTTGAAGTTCTTGTACAAACTGAGCCTGGTTCATCCCTCCATGCAAAGTTCACTGTGAAAGAGAAACTTAGTGAAACAACCTATGTTGTCAACACTCCTGATAGGCGGCGTAAAACCAGAATATGCCACATTAACATGTTAAAGAGATTTGTTTGTGACTCTAAAGCCTGATTCCCAATGTAACTTTGTAACTACACCCTTACCAGTTGCTGTAGCAGTGCAAGTTGCCGATCAAGATGGTAAAAGACTACAAAACTCTGCTGTAATGGAAGATCTACCTTCCTTTCTCTCATCTAGAACCTGAGAAGGCCGAGCAGATATGCACTTAATGCATCATTATTCACCTCTGTTTTCTGATGTGCCAGGGAGAACCACGGTTCTTGAGCATGACATCAATGTTGGTTCAGCTAAACCGATCAAACAGAACTCCTACAGAGTTAACCCAACAAAGAGTCAGATAATGAAAGCCGAAGTTGAGTATGTTACAGCACGGTCTGGCTCAGCATAGTCAGAGCCCGTGGAGCTCACCGTGTTTAGTAGTTCCAAAGGCAGACGGTACCTACTGATTTTGTACTGACTTTCGCAAGGTAAATGCAGTGACTATTAATTGAAGAATTGTGGGACAGCTTGTCTGACAGAACTGCATGTAACTGGCTTTATGACGAAGCCCATGGGTTTGTACACAGGGCAGGGCATTTGTCCTGTATGCAAAATTTTAGTATCCATAAAAAAGATCGGTAAAGTCAAATGTTCGATCATATAGCAATAATCTTCAACGTAAGCCTAGAACATGCATTCAAGACAGTCGCGGTTTGACGTGGCAGAGAACGCATGTATTCAGATCATTCAAACCAATAAAAGTTATTTGTTCTGGTTTCTGGAGTTCATTAACATCAGATCGATCAAAAACATCAAATCACTGCAAATTTTTTCTCTCAGAGACAGATGCAGCTGTAACGCTAAAGGCCCTTTCACACCGGACGCATAATGAAAAAGCGGATATCTGACGAGACACACCACAAACTTAAGGGAACCAATCAATCCGGAGCAGCGTCTGGGAGTCTGCTTAAGGTGAGCTGTCCTCTTAAAATCAAGTCACTGATTGTCATGTTCAAGTGTTGATATTACGATGTTTCCAGTTAAGTCACAATGGAAACATTTAAGTGCCACAGTCGTACTGATGGCAACACATTCACATTCCATAGTCGCGGACACAATTAGGTTTAGAAAACAAATCAACCCAAAAGGTTATGTTATGTTGTCTGTAGCCTACAGCGGCACATGCCGCTATGCTTAGTGGCACATCCGGTTTTCGTTGGCATGTGCCATTAAAACTTGTGACATGGACCAATGGATAGTGCCGTGTGCCACTGACATTGTCGCAGAACAAGTCATCATATGTAAATCTAGTCACTTAGTAGTGACTGACAGATGAGTTGAGCAGCTATACTGATGTATCTGTGACACAAACGGCTAAATAGCCTTATTTAGTGATATTTTAAAATAAATGTTAATTAAACGCATTAAAGTCTGTAATATGTCTTCAAATATTTCAGTTTGTGGCACATCTGTATTGTGCCACTGAATGTTTTGTAATTTCAGTGCTTTTGTATGTTGCTTATCACAGATTGTCCATTCTAGGAAACTAAATACAAATAGATTATAAACTTACACAGGTACCCAGAGTAGGAATGTAGATTACAAGAAAAAAGATTAAATATGAAACTGTTTGCAGATTTAACTAAATTTGAGAGAGTACATCATGAATCCCTCTTCCAAACCATGTTTTGTCTTAGTCTTAATCACTACGGTATGCCTATAATTAGTGTTTATTTTCAGACTATTTTAGAGCGAGAGCAGTACCTGTGTGACTTCTCATAGACATTAAAGATGAGCCGTAGAGAGAAGTAGCTACAATGTTTTTCCAAGATGTGTTCAGTTTTGTTTATTAATTGCTAAGGTACCAAAAGTTACATAGTGTACCTTTAATTGCTAACTCAGTGCAAAGGTATGCTATGAGCAGAGTGAAATAAAATAATAAATAAGGTATTTCATTATGATGAAATTTTGATTGTAGCATTTTATTTATAACAAACCAAACTCACGTTACCCTGATCAGGACCACTCTTCTGAAGAAGACATAATTAAACAAAGAAAGCGCTCTGTACCAGTTCCACCATCTTAACAATCTTCACCAGCCCTGTCAGTTCCCCCAGCACCACCTGCCCCACCAGCCCCACCAGGACCACCTGCCCCACCAGGACCACCTGCCCCACCAGGATCTCCTGCCCCACCAGGACCACCTGCCCCACTAGCCCCACCTGCCCCACCAGGATCTCCTGCCCCACCTGCCCCACCAGGATTACCAGCCCCACCTGCCTCACCAGGATCACCTGCCCCAGCAGGACCACCTGCCCCACCAGCACCACCTGCCCCACCAGCACCACCAACTTTACCTCAGTCAAGAAGGCAGCCAATTAGACATAAGCACTTATTTCAGGTTTTTATGTATAATGAAAAGTGGATATTGTTGTATTCGACACACGTCAGCTAGAAAACCTGAAAGAAGAGGGTGCTCTCATCAAACAATTATTATTGACGCTGACAAAACAAAGCTCTACGGCTGCAGACCTACCAGAGTGTGTCCATTTACCACCAAAAAGCATACTGGACCTTAAAATTTTAGAAAATAAAATGGAGGAGGCCTGCTACAGTGCATTCGGTTTCATTAAATATTTTATAAGTAGTTTTTAAAGAGGTATTAAAAAGAGTGTTAATTAATAAATACATTTAAATGAATAAAGTTTTGTACTTTTATTATAGCTGTCTTGTGAATGCACTAATGTTTTACTGCTTTAATTTAGGCAAAGTATCAGGCAACAATTGGAGGTGCAGGCCCAACCTCCAACACGAGACGTATCATGGTCCTCATGCTGACCACCCCACTGGCCCAGCAACTGTGCTGGGAGGGCTCTGGCCAGAAGATGGCCTTTGGGGATATGTTAGTCTGCAAAGCAGTTTTAGGTATTGTTTATTTGGGACAAGCCCTGAAAAAAGGAAATGGGAAGGAAAAATCAGTAGTTAGCTGTATATGTAAATGAACAATGTTTAAAGGTTGAGTTTAGCCCAGAAATGTAGTAAAGAGATCATTAAAATAGTCCATGTGACTACAGTGGTTCAACCTTGAATGTAGTAACACACATTTGTGAATAGATGGGTAGTTGTGCACGCATTAATAATTAACACCAGTCGTATTCATTGGTTGTTTGTGTGTGAAATGTTTGATAATCACAAATAGAAAGCCTCAAAATTAAAATTAATAAAATAAGATTGACTCAGAAAAGACGTTAATGAATGCACGCCTGTCACCTGATCCACAAATGCACATCTTTGTTGCATGCGCAAATTATGATATTCTAATACAAAAGAAAACATTTGTAATCACAAAAATGTCTCTATTTGTACAACTTGCTACACATTCATTCTGAATTTTGCACACGCAAGTTGAAAGGTATTTAAAACATATCTGCAACATTTTTCAAGTTCATGGATAATTGTGCATGCATGTGTTAATCATTTTGATACTAAATTCATCCCACACCAATACAAATACTTTTCAGATGAAAACACATAAAAAGGTGCCAAACTGGCCAATAAGGATAATTTATTTGGCCAATCCCATTACACAATTTCTTTAACCCTTTCACCCATAAACAATTAAATACTGAGATAATTGTAACTTTCATAATACTATATAAAATAACCCTTGGTTGGAAAGAAAAAAAATCCTAATAATAAATACTGGTTCTGTTACAATTTTATTTGAATAAATTATAATTTCAGGAAAAAAACTATGTGGACCCCCTTTTCAATACTTTTGGCCATGTAATATATTCTCTTTTACTATAGCAAAATATTTGCAAACAACATTTTACATGAGACTTAGAATGGACTCAAAATCCAGGGGGCAAAGGTACACAAGGCAATGGAAATGTGCCCGGAAGTCACTGACGGAAAGGATTATTGGAGCACAATCAAAATGCCTTCCAGTAACACCTCAACATGGTCAAGATCAGGTCAATGTGGATGAAAGAAATGACAAGGACATCTGGGGTGCTTTTAAATGTGCAGAGACAGGAGTCAGTGAAGAAACTGCAGTTTAGGACATGAGAGTGAGGATCGTCTTCAGTGAGGAAAACTGCAGTTCAGGGTCTGAGGATGTGGATCAAATGCCTCCAGCCTCACAACGTTTTTACAGGATTGGACACAATGCCATTGATGACCTTCTGAAGGGACATCCAGAGCTGCCTTCAACAGCAACAAAGCAAATCTATGGCCCATCCTCTGTGCCATTCACCTGACACCTATCAGGGTCTTTCCGGTGACACTGACACTTGGTCCTTCTAAACCAAAAGGATTTTGTTGAGGAAGCCATTAAAGACATTCAGGATCTCCTGGACAATGGTTTCAAAGAAATACAAACTAAAAATATAGCTGCAAGCAGCCATTATCGGGGCCAAGCGCAAAGAAGATAAGACATGCCAGCATGGCTGGGAGTGTCAGACCAACTGTAACAATGAGCCATTAAATACCTATTAAGGTGATTTTAAGCAAAATAGCTGTAAAATTATAAATACAGTCAATAATAATGCTTTAATGGTTTATCACTTTCGAACAATAGGTGGCACAGTTACGAAATTGATGTGGTGGGGTCAGAATAAGGGAACAATGACACATGCAAAGCTTGGTGTCAATATGTCAAAGCAGGGTGTCAATATGGTGTCAATATGTCAAAGCAGAGATTTAGCCTCAAGAGGCCTTATCATTATAAGTATGGACCACATGGTGGCGCTGTCTCGAAACCTTTTGAGTACCTTAAAGACTTTGGGCTGATGACACATACTAAGTTTTTTAATGATACACCAATGCATTGGTAAAACATAGCATTAGCGTTTTATATCATAATACTGCATTGTTGTCAATGGGAATTTAATGTTTTGTTCTATTATAGCACCACCAAGAGGCACAATCCCACCATTTTTTTAAGTGTCCTCAGAATGAGCCCATACATATGTGTGTCGAGTTTGGTGACAATATTGCATTTTGTTTAGGAGTTATAGACATTTATAGCGATAACAACATAAAAAATTACCCATGGGCAACTTTGTTTTGAATTTTTTGCCACTTCCTATCAAAATTTTGACATTTTGGCTAAACTATTTTGTTAATCAACTTGTATTTCGTGTTTCCTACGCTGGTTTCGTCTCCATCGGAATAACGGTTTCGAAGATATTCGTAAATGTTTTTTAAGCGCTAAATCATAACGCTGAACAAACCGTAAGGCGAAACCTGGCATGTTTGGTATCGTTGGACTCGGCAAGGATTCAGGAGATAAAAAATGTTAGTCCCGTGAAAATAAGTTGACCACACCCAAAGTTATAAGCATTTGAAAAAATAAATTCTCCACTAGGTGGCGATGTTTCGAAACTTGTCAGGCTCCTTCAGGGCATCGTGGTGATGACCCATACCGAGTTTCGTAACAATCCGTTCATGTGTTCATAAAATACAGCATTTTAGCACATAATTCAAAATGGCCGATATGGTAAAATTGGATACCAGTCGACTCGGCATGATGTCCCGAATCTAACGAGACCACTTGACCAATGATTTTTGGACAAACGGTTCAGAAGTTATAAGCAAAAATAACCATTTTTCGTATATCCGGACCAGTAGGTGGCGCTGCGCCGAAACGCTGCATGTTGCCTCAGGTCATGCTTGTGATGACATGTACCAAGTTTGGTTTGAATACGATAAAGCGTTGCGGAAATATAGCCTTAAGTGTATTTTCGCAACCGCTACATAAAATTTGTTCACGCGTTTATCAAAAACGATTTGACGAATCAACTTGAATTCCATAACTTTTTGTCGGCATGGTCTGAAGATGATCTGGTTCAATTTTTGTGAAAATCGGAGCAAAGGCCTAGGAGGAGTTCGTAAAAGTAGTTTTTTTGGAAAATTCTAAATGGCGGGAAAATTTATATAACGGAAAATGGCGTCATAGGGTGCAATCGAATAGTCTTAAGCCAAGGAATCAAAGGAAAAAAGACATTGCATTGTTTTTGTTTCTAACCATTATGGTTCAAAAGTTATTAGCATAAATATGAGTGAAAATTTGGACAGGTGGTGGCGCTAGAGGGAATGAGTTAGAGACTCCAGATTTGGTGTGGTTACTATTGGTACTGACCTCTATCAGTGTACCAAATTTCATAATTTTCCCGTAAGCGGTTCTATGGGCTGCCATAGACTCAAGAGCGGAAGAAAAAGAAGAAGAATAATAATAAGAACGCCAACGATTTCAATAGGTGCCTTCGCACCTTCGGTGCTTGGCCCCTAATTAGGTGTGCTGTCTGTGACGCACCTACGAGAGCAATGATCAAAAAGATAAAACAGTTCTCAAGATGTTATGGGTGCGATAAATGCACTCAGAGGGGGTTTCTGGGAGAGTAACATATCCAGAGGCAAACAACCTCACTCTACACGCAAACGAGACATACCGTGCTGGAATGGCAAGATGGCTGAAAGATGATGGCATTTCAGTTTCCCCATTTTTGAGGCATGATTAACCAATTTCCAATAGACTATATGCACCAAACCTGCCTGGGGGTCACAAAAAAAATGATCACAGAGTAGATGAGAGGAAACTGGAATGTGCGAATGTCAACTGGACAAATCAATGATACCTTTTAATTGCACAGATTTATGCTGCCTTCACGTGCTGTCGGACATTTCCCACTTCCCACTTCAGAAGTCGTGATTGCGAGGTTGTTGCATTCAAGTGCTTTGTTGTCAGAATGAACAGGAATCATGGAGGACACCAGGTTTATTCTTGCCTATTTATTGGGAAAATCTTATTAAAACCAAAATTATATGTAGAGTCACATGCACTGACAGCCATACATTTACGTTGCCAGATTCTGTAGTTTTGGTTAAACGCTTCAAATGATTAATCGTATATGTAAATATGCACTACATTAATGACAAGACAAGATGATCTAACTGTTTGGGGGAAAGACAAATCATACCCGCCAGTAGTTCTATGTTTAAAGCTTATGGCACACCCATCTCGGGAATTTGGGTATCAAAATTGTGTGCAATTTTTACCTCGGAAACTCGTATTTACGATAATTCCGATAGCACATGAAGGCAGCATTAATACAACCTACTGAAAAATCTGGGACACACTAAATTAATTATGTTCACTTAAAGGAACACTCCACTATTTTTGACAATAGGCTCATTTTCCAACTCCCCTAGAGTTAAACAGTTGAGTTTTACCGTTTTCGAATCCATTTAGCCGATCTCTGGGTCTGGCGGTAGCACTTTTAGCACTTTTTTTTATTTTTCCTATTTAAAACTTGACTCTTCTGTAGTTACATCGTGTACTAAGACCGACAGAAAATGAAAAGTTGCGATTTTCTAGGCCGAATAGGAAAAGTGAACCAAATTATGTCAATACTGTTGATTTTTTTTTTGAAATTTTATATTACATATTTATTATTTAATAATATATCTAGATGTAGATCTATATATATAGATATTTAGATGTAGAATCTTATACTCTACATCTAAAAATCATCAGTCACCATTTTTAGACATTGTACACTTATTTTCAGGTATTTTTAGACTCAAATGAACTTTATATGTACATATTTTTAATATCGGGGGAAAAAAACGCATTTCAGTTCTGATACACACATGCACACACATATATAAATATATAATTTATATTATATAAATAATTTATTCCCCTAAACAATACAGTTTTAACTTTTAGACAGTCTAACAGTCTTTACTTGTTTCGTAATATTTTCAGCACATCATTGAACAACATGTATTTAAATATGTATTTCACCAATACATTCTCAATACTCTGAATTCCTGTCATCTCTTTTATTACTTGTATATGTGCATATCTGTGCTCTTCTGTGGTTGTAGACAGCAGTGAGTGAACAGGACTTTTATTTTGGTCTGGTGCTGTGACGTCATAAGGCTGCGCCGCGCTCCTGCGTCTGTTGTGATTCGGATGAGGAAAGGTTTGTGTTTTAAGCGTT
Organism: Rhinogobio ventralis; assembly: GCA_039654625.1. Taxonomy (NCBI): domain Eukaryota; kingdom Metazoa; phylum Chordata; class Actinopteri; order Cypriniformes; family Gobionidae; genus Rhinogobio; species Rhinogobio ventralis. The sequence goes on along the minus strand of CM077207.1, from coordinate 36,018,393 downwards.
CACAGTGTTTAAAACTATACAAACTAGCTTCAAAGTTTTACAGGTGACGCAGATTGAATTATTCATTATTTAATGTAACATTGCATTGAGCAAAGTTACGCAATGAAAACACAATGAGTAACAGAAAAGGTGCTTCTCATCCTGATCTCTATATCGTGAATCAGTTCATCATATAAACATGAATTCAGTCACTGGCGAGTAGAGATGAGAGAAACTGAGCTGTCCTGAGTCAAATAAATACCTAAACTGTCTGTATACTTTGTGTTCTTTTATTAGTTTGTAGTGCTAGTTTTGAGTGTTACTGAGACTGCGCTGCTACTGAACTAGAGCTGATTGAGTGTGGATTTATTTTTTTTTCTGTCAATTACTCTCATCTTAAACAGGACAAACACACAGAAAAACTCCTGGTGAAGCGACTGAGATCCACGTGACACTTATAATGATGGCGTTTATTAAAGAGGAGACTGAAGACCTGAAGATTGAAAATGTGTTCAGTTTGAAACATGAAGAAACTGAGGAACAAACAAAGAAAGAGGAGAATAAAGACCTGAAGATTGAAAATGTATTGAGTTTGAAACATGAAGAAACTGAGGAACACACAGGTTGGTTTCATTCTCAAAGCTGAACTCAGTCATTTGATCCTTATTCAAATGTCCAGCTCTACAGAAATGATATCTTATGAGTGTCCTCAATCCTGCTGGTTGGAGTAAACTTGTCATTTGTCAAGTCTACACGCTCGCAGACCCTCTCATTATAACAAGCAAAGCTTATGCACGATGTAAATAAGAGATTAGTTGTGCCGTTAGATTCATTGATGATAGAGGGAGTTTCTGTCGATCGCACTATAACGGCTGCACTGCTCGCTTTCTGTCGTCTGAACTACATTCCCAATTTGAAGTAAAGTTTTTGTCATGCTTCTTAAGGACCGACGTCCTGCAAAGTTTCAGAAATGACAACGCTTTTAATTGAGTGAATCCGCTATGTTGTTCTGCGAGTCGCTCCTGAAATGGCCATGATCAACCCTCAATAGAATCGCCATTGGCTAGTCATTTGACGCAAGTTTTTGGAAGACTATATATTTTGTAGACAGAAGCAACATCAACCGAATGGAGAAGGGTTGGCTCTTCACAGAACATAAACGTCTATTTAATTTCGGAGGAGAAATCAATGTTACGGTGTGATGTGACCGTTCTGAAAGCCGAATTTATCCGACTATGGAAACACTTATAAAATGCTTTAATAATCAGGTGTTTAATTAATTATATATATATATATATACACTCACCTAAAGGATTATTAGGAACACCATACTAATACTGTGTTTGACCCCCTTTCGCCTTCAGAACTGCCTTAATTCTACGTGGCATTGATTCAACAAGGTGCTGAAAGCATTCTTTAGAAATGTTGGCCCATATTGATAGGATAGCATCTTGCAGTTGATGGAGATTTGTGGGATGCACATCCAGGGCACGAAGCTCCCGTTCCACAACATCCCAAAGATGCTCTATTGGGTTGAGATCTGGTGACTGTGGGGGCCATTTTAGTACAGTGAACTCATTGTCATGTTCAAGAAACCAATTTGAAATGATTCGAGCTTTGTGACATGGTGCATTATCCTGCTGGAAGTAGCCATCAGAGGATGGGTACATGGTGGTCATAAAGGGATGGACATGGTCAGAAACAATGCTCAGGTAGGGCGTGGCATTTAAACAATGCCCAATTGGCACTAAGGGGCATAACGTGTGCCAAGAAAACATCCCCCACACCATTACACCACCACCACCAGTCTGCACAGTGGTAACAAGGCATGATGGATCCATGTTCTCATTCTGTTTACGCCAAATTCTGACTCTACCATCTGAATGTCTCAACAGAAATCGAGACTCATCAGACCAGGCAACATTTTTCCAGTCCTCAACTGTCCAATTTTGGTGAGCTTGTGCAAATTGTAGCCTCTTTTTCCTATTTGTAGTGGAGGTGAGTGGTACCCGGTGGGGTCTTCTGCTGTTGTAGCCCATCCGCCTCAAGGTTGTGCGTGTTGTGGCTTCACAAATGCTTTGCTGCATACCTCGGTTGTAACAAGTGGTTATTTCAGTCAAAGTTGCTCTTCTATCAGCTTGAATCAGTCGGCCCATTCTCCCCTGACCTCTAGCATCAACAAGGCATTTTCGCCCACAGGACTGCCGCATACTGGATGTTTTTCCCTTTTCACACCATTCTTTGTAAACTCTAGAAATGGTTGTGCGTGAAAATCCCAGTAACTGAGCAGATTGTGAAATACTCAGACCGGCCCGTCTGGCACCAACAACCATGCCACGCTCAAAATTGCTTAAATCACCTTTCTTTCCCATTCTGACATACAGTTTGGAGTTCAGGAGATTGTCTTGACCAGGACCACACCCCTAAATGCATTGAAGCAACTGCCATGTGATTGGTTGATTAGATAATTGCATTAATGAGAAATTGAACAGGTGTTCCTAATAATCCTTTAGGTGAGTGTATATATATATATGTAAAACACTGATGACCTCTTCATCACGGCACCTGTTAGTGGGTGGGATATATTAGGCAGCAAGTGAACATTTTGTCCTCAAAGTTGAGCAGGAAAAATGGACAAGCGTAAGGATTTGAACGAGTTTGACAAGGGCCAAATTGTGATGGCTAGACGACTGGGTCAGAGCATCTCCAAAACTGCAGCTCTTGTGGGGTGTTCCCGGTCTGCAGGGGTCAGTCATCTAGCCATCACAATTTGGCCAATTTTGAGGACAAAATGTTCACTTGCTGCCTAATATATCCCACCCACTAACAGGAGCCGTGATGAAGAGATCATCAGTGTTATTCACTTCACCAGTCATAATGTTATGCCTGATCGCTGTATATATATGATTTCACCAAATCAGCTTTTCTTTGTGAAATCATCATAAAAACAAAACTGATTTGCTGAAATCAAAACAGGAACGGTAACAGATGAGTTCCAGCCAATGACATTGCCGTTTGTGCATTAGTTCCGCCCACTTCTGGAGAAACCGGCATATCTTCTGCTTGTTCTTAAAAGCTGAATAATTCAGCCACTGCGCAATTTACAGCGGGATGGCAGGTGTTCATTTCATACTCTGTGTACAATGGTAGCTTATTTAATGTATAAATTAAGATATATGTCCAAAAAACTGGAAGAAATGCTACATACTTTGTAGTGGTTTTATCATGGCGTAATAATCAGTTTTTTTACTTTTTATTTTTTATATGCTTTTTGTAGAACAAACAAAAAACAGGTCACTATGGGTATCACATACAGTTATGGTGTTCATAATATACAGTTAACTTTATATCAGGGGTTACTCTCCCTAAGGTCTCAGAAAAGAGAAAAAAAGACGAAAAAACACCAGGGGAATATTTGGTAATGGTCCTTTCATGTCCATAAAAGGTTCAAGATCCCCTCATGAGACCTTCAAATCCAGAATATTTTCATTGGACAAATATTTAACATACTGAAAAATAGGAAGAGATTATCAATAAAATACTGCTGATATATTGGATATATGTGGGGAAGGAGAAGAAGAGAAAGAAGAAAACCACACACACATTACAGTACACTTACAATCTCTCCCCATGTCAAGTCAAGTCAACTTTATTTATATTGCGCTTTTTACAATGCTGATTGTTTCAAAGCAGCTTCACAGTGTTAAACAGGAAAATAATGAACAGAATTTGATTCGGCTGTACAGCCACTCTGGAGAAAACAGTGATGTCATCAGCTCATTTCAATTATCATATATATTCAAGTAATGTAGTTGATATAGTTAATTTAGTTTAGTAATTACATTTATTTGGATATTTGAAAATGTAGTGTCCCCAACTGAGCAAGCCAAAGGCGACAGTGGCAAGGAACCAAAACTCCATCAGGTGTCCTAATGGAGAAAAATAAACCTTGGGAGAAACCAGGCTCAGTCGGGGTGCCAGTTCTCCTCTGGCCAATTAACAAACAGTGTATGTTTATTATTTTGGCAGCCATACAGGTCAGAAGTAATATTAGATCGGAATTTATTGACGGGTTTATTGAGGATGCTGTGTCAGTGAGGCAATTTCAGTGGGTAGTCTAATTGACACGGTCTCTGCAGACATTTCAGGGATGCGTTGGTCATGTCTGGGCGCAGGTCCACCATCTGATCTGGATACGGCCCGGATCCGGCTGATTGCAGTAAACCTCGGGATAAACAGAGAGACTAACATTAGCGTAGATGCCATTCTTTTTATGATGTAACGAATACATCAGGTGTTATGGGAAGTGTTCCCGGTTCCGGCTGACCTAGTTAATGCAGCCTAACAATCATTTAATTGATTTGAATAAAATATTAATTAAAAATGTTTTATGTGTATGCCATAGTAAAGAGATGTGTTTTTAGTCTAGATTTAAACTGACAGAGTGTGTCTGCTTCCCGAACAATGCTAGGAAGGCTGTTCCAGAGTTTGGGTGCTAAATAGGAAAAGGATCGACCGCCTGCAGTTGATTTTGATATTCTAGGTATTATCAACTGGCCAGAATTTTGAGACCGCAATAGACGTGATGGAGTATAATGTGTTAAGAGGTCGCTCAAGTACTGGGGAGCTAAACCATTTAGTGCTTTGTAAGTAATTAGCAAGATTTTAAAATGTATTCAATGTTTAATAGGGAGCCAGTGCAGTGTTGACAGAACCAGGCTAATATGGTCATACTTCCTGGTTCTAGTAAGAACTCGAGCTGCTGCGTTTTGGACCAGCTGCAGTTTATTTATTAAGCGAGCAGGGCAACCACCCAGTAGAGCATTACAATAATCTAGCCTTGAGGTCATGAACGCATGAACTAACTGTTCAGCATTTTGCATTGAAAGCATATGCCGTAATTTAGATATATTTTTAAGATGGTAGAATGCAGTTTTACAGATGCTAGAAACGTGGCTTTCAAATGAGAGATTGGTATCAAAGAGCACACCCAGGTTCCTAACTGACGACGAGGACTTGACAGAGCAGCCATCAAGTGTTAGACAGTATTCTAGGTTACTACATGTGGAGTTTTTTGTCCAATAATTAAAAATTCAGTTTTTTCTGAATTAAGTTGCAGGAAATTACTAGTCATCCAATTTTTTATATCAGCTATGCATTCCGTTAATCTTGTGAATTGATCAGTTTCGTCAGGGCGTGAAGAAATATAGAGCTGAGTATCGTCAGCATAACAATGAAAACTAACGCCATGCTTCCTAATGATATCTCCCAGTGGTAGCATGTACAGGGTGAAAAGCAGTGGTCCTAGCACTGAGCCCTGCGGTACTCCATACTGAACTTGTGATCGGTGTGACATCTCTTCATTTACTGCTACAAACTGATAACGGTCAGATAAGTATGACTTAAACCATGCCAATGCAATTCCACTAATGCCAACATAATTTTCGAGTCTATTCAAAAGAATGTTGTGGTCGATGGTATCGAATGCAGCGCTAAGATCGAGTAACACTAACAGAGATATACAACCACGATCGGATGATAAGAGTAAATCATTTGTAACTCTAATGACAGCAGTCTCAGTACTATAATACGGTCTAAATCCTGACTGGAAATCCTCACAGATACCATTTCTTTCTAAAAAAGGAGCATAATTGTGAGGACACTGCCTTTTCTAGTATTTTTGACAGAAAGGGTAGATTTGAGATTGGCCTGTAATTGACTAATTCTGTAGGATCAAGTTGCGTTTTTTTAATAAGTGGTTTAATAATAGCCAACTTAAAAGTTTTCGGTACATATCCTAAAGTCAAGGATGAATTAATAATATTAAGAAGAGGATCTATGACTTCTGGAAGCATCTCTTTTAGTAGTTTAGTCAGTGTAGGGTCGAGCATACATGTTGTTGATTTTGAGGATTTAACGAGTTTAGCCAATTCTTCTTCTCCTATAGCAGTGAATGAATGTAATTTTATCTCAGTGACACTACAATGCTCTGTCTGATGTGATACAGTAGTAGACGGCTGCATGGTTATAATTTTTTTCCTAATATTATCAATCTTACAAGTAAAGAAGTTCATAAAGTCATTACTGCTGTGCTGTTGGCAGGCATCAGAAGTTGAAGCTTTATCTTTGGTTAATTTAGCCACTGTATCGAATAAATACCTAGGGTTGTGTTTGTTCTAAGAGAGTCGAGAAATAAGCAGATCTAGCAGTTTTTACGGCCTTTCTGTATGCAGTCATGCTCTATTACCACGAAATGTGAAAAACTTCCAGCTGCGCTCCATTTTTCTGGCTGCTGTTTTAAGGGCCCGAAGTGTGCTCATTGTACCACGGCGTTGGACTATTTTCTTTAATCTTCTTAAAGTGCCGGGGAGCAACTGTGTCTAAAGTGCTGGAAAAGAGCGTGTCAATAGTTTCTGTTGCAACATCGAGTTCCTCTAGGCTATCTGGGATGCTGAGGAGATGGAACTGATAAGGAAGTTGATTTACAAAGCAATCTTTAGTCGCAGCAGTGATAGTCCTGCCATATTTAAAGCGAGGGGACGGCTTTGCAGCCTTTGCTAAAGTAAGTATACATGATACTAGGTAATGATCTGAGACGTTGTCGCTCTGCTGCAGAATTTCAACGGTATCAACATTTATTCCATGTGACAATATTAGATCTAAAGTATGATTACGGCGATGAGTGGGTCCTGACACGTGTTGCCTAACTCCAGTAGAGTTTAGAATGTCTCTAAATGCCAATCCCAATGTGTCTTTTTCATTGTCTACATGGATATTAAAATCACCAACAATTAGGACTTTATCTGCAGCCAGTACTAACTCTGATAGAAAATCAGCAAATTCTTTGGTAAAGTGTGTATTGTGCCCTGGTGGCCTGTATACAGTAGCCAACACAAATGTTAAACGGGATTTATCAATTTCACTACATAATGTTACGTAAAGCACCAAAACTTCAAAGGAATTATATTTGAAACTAGACTTCTGAGTAATACTGAAGATATTATTATAAATTACAGCAACACCTCCCCCTTTACCTTTCAGACGCGGCTCGTGTTTATAACAATAATCTTGTGGGGTGGACTCATTTAAAGTAATGTAGTCGTCAGGTTTTAGCCAGGTTTCTGTCAAACACAGCACATCTAGATTATTATCTGTAATCATATCATTAACAATAAGCGTTTTTGAGGAAAGGGATCGAATATTCAGCAGCCCGAGCTTTATCATTTGTTCATCTGTATTATATCTGTTGTTTATTTGTTGGACATCAATTACATTTTTACCGTTGAATAGTTTTGGTGGTTTTTTGTATTTACTAATTCGTGGAACAGACACAGTCTCTATGTGATAATATCTAGGTGAAAGAGTCTCTATGTGCTGGGATTTATCTGACTTCTGTGATGTGAGACAGCTAGCGGGTAAGCCAGTCCGTCTGCTTCCTGACCTGGGCCCTAGTTAGTCAAGGTTTAGCTCTAAGACTATGTGCCAAATTACTAGAGAGAAGAGTGGCACCACCCCAGGAAGAATGGATGCCATCTTTTTTCAACAGGTCAGGTCAGGAAAGCTTTTCCAATTGTCTATGAACCCTATGTTATTTTGCGGACACCACTTAGACAAAAAATGTCCAATCCACACTCCTATATTTTACAAATGTTTAACCACTCTTCATCAGATAAAATTATGTTTGCTTCCTTCTCCCATTTATCTTTTAGTTATTTCTTTGTTCATTCTCAACGACTTGATTTTGGAGTTCTATTAATGTTTGATTTGCGTTATGGCTTGACAGACTCATAAATGAATAATGCTATGCCTCGGAGCTGAAGGAAAAGCGTGCACTGAATTGTTATATCAGTTAGCACGGGGGAGGCCCTTCATTAATCGAAGATTTTCCTTTCCAAATAGAAGTAACTTTAAAAGAAACTTGTCTGGGAGCTCTCGAACTACACTGCCACTCGCCTCAACGCCATACCGGAAGCCCCAGTCTGTTTGGTTGTAAAATGTATTAGTTGGATGATTTGAAATCAGATGAAGCTATCCATGTGGAATCGTTCACAGACAGCATACGCAGTTCAGCTAATAAAGATCTTCATCGCTATTGCTGGGATAGGATGCATTTGGGATGCATTTGCAGATTTGCTTTTAATTGACTAGGTCTACGGCCAGTTTATCCAAGTTAGAAACCGCTTCAGACGATTCAGTGCGTGCTGGGAACAGATTCGCGAACCAATTCAGACAGTTTTGCCAACTTGTTTGATCACGTCTTTGAACTGATTCGACTCAAAAGAGGGATTCATTTGTGAATGAGGCATTACTCATGTCCCAGAAAAAAAGAGACAGCGCACTTGGAATAGACTACGCATTTATCATGTATTGCAAATGAAATAAAGTAACGAGAGGAAGGTTGTCCAGCATAACGAAGTATAGCCTCTTTTCCACTGTCTGGCCAGTGTGAGCCATGCGGTGCGGGCCAATAGCCTCGGACCTCAAGCTCCACTGTCTGGCCAGTAGCCCTGCAGCACTGCTCTAAAATCCGTCCTTAACATGGGAAGTGAGCAGCAGTGTTGACCGTCTCCTGACTCAGGTAAACTCCACCTCTGTTGATGACCCCTCCTCAAGCCCCAGTTGGCGATCTTTAGACCAAGGTATTCGGAGGGCCAAAAGCCCCTGGCTGCTGGCCCTGAGGAAGCCCTGACGAGGCCCGATCAAGCCCTGGAAGTGACAGTGGAAACGCGACTGGCCCTGGCACACACTAGCACGCTCGCTTTTGGGCAGACAGTGGAAACGTCAGCTTCAGGACTGGTCTATAATAACCCAGTTTTGTGGTTTTGATGTATTAATACTTTTGATGTCTGTTGCTCTGAGCCATTAAACTGTCATTAACTTCTATTTGTCTTTTGTCGCTTTAGATCTGATGCCACTGAAAGAAGAGAATCAAGAACTGAAGGAAATAGAAGAGAAAGATCAATGTAAGAGACAAGATTTCATGGATGTAGAAAAATCCACACAGACTGAAACGACTTCATCACGAGAATTAGTTCAGAAGACCAAATCTAACAGTAACTTCACCTGCTCTCACTGTGGAAAGAGTTTCAATCAAAAAGGAAACCTTGAAACCCACATGAAAATTCACACTGGAGAGAAACCTTTCAAGTGTGACCAGTGTGGAAAGAGGTTCATTCAGAAAGCAAGCCTTAAATCCCACATGAGAAATCACACCGGAGAGAAGCCGTTCAAATGTGATCAGTGTGGAGAGAGTTTCAAATTTAAAGAAACACTTAATTCCCACTTGATCAGACACACTGGAGAGAAGCCGTTCGCATGTGATCACTGTGGAAAGAGTTTCATACGTAAAGTAAACCTTAATGCCCACAAAAAGAGAAAACACTCAGGTGAGAACTGTTTCATGTCATCAGTTTGGAAAAAGATTCAGTTGTAAAGTAAGCCTTGATTCACATGAAACGTCACACAGGTGAGAGTCCTTACACCAGCAAACTGTGGGATCCACAGAAATGCGTTATTCACTACTGTAAAGTGACATGACTGGGGGATGTTTTTTTCATGCACTGATCATGCAGACATGTTTATTAAACACACTTGATTACTAATGTAGCCTCGGTTCCCCAAGATACGGGAATGAGTACTGTGTCACTAGACGCTGTTGGGAAAAGTACTTTTTCTCAGATTACTTAAGCCTTTTTTAATCACACAGTGAAACAGGCAGCAGAGCTGCACGAGCCTATGGTGATGAAGCCCGCCGAAATGGGGAGGGAAATCTGGCTATATAAGCAGGCGATCTGCCAAAGGATTTCAGGTCAGTTCGACTGAAGCGATGGATCACTGAGACGTGCAGCATAATAGCATGGCCGTCTACGCAGTACTCGTTCCCGTATCTCAGGGAACATTGGGAACCGAGGTTATGTTTATTTAAGGCTTAAGATTGTTTTGCTTGTTTCAAGCAAAAACTCACTTAATTTTGACTTATTTTTTCTGAAAATGACAATAATTTTACTTGTCTATTAAATGCTTCTTGATTTTAGAATTTGTAGATATTTGGACTGAAAACAAGACAAAAAAAATCTAAGAAAAGCATTTTTTGCAGTGTGGACGGGGCTCTAGCCTAGTATTTAGCACTCTCTCGGGGAGGGCCATGGACTCCCGTTGAGAGACCAGAGATGCAGTGCCCACAACTTGGGTGGGTTGGGGATGCCAAATTGTCGTGTTCACTAGCGAGAGTAGATCCTGTTGCAGGGGAATGGGCCATGGGGCTGCCGTGAGCAGCTGAATCAACTCCGGGAACCAAGGTTGGTTCATCCAGAGAGGGGTCACTAGGAGGACAGAGTGCAATCGGGGGGAAAAGCGTAAAGGAGGAGGCTGGGCCATCTTAGGATGGCGCATCCAATCCTTTGAGGAGACTTATTTTTCAGAGAGAGCACGTCTGCTCCTTGGTTCAGCTTGCCCAGCACGTGCTGCTCTCTGTGAGCGCAAGTTGAGATGTGCCCATTTCAGGGTCTTACCAGCCTGAATAGGAACTTTGAGGTGAGTCTGCCCTGGTGATTTATGTAGGACACTACCGTTATGTTGTCTGAACAGACCAAGATGTGGTGTCTTCTTATGTATGGCAGGAATGTCTGCAGGGCACGAAGAACTGCTAGCATTTCGAGGCAGTTGATGTGTAGCTGTCTTTCCTTGACTGATCAGGAGCCAAAGGTCAGTTTGCCTTTGCACAGAACTTCCCAACCTGTGTTGGAAGCTTTTTTCAAGACTACCTTCCATCTGGAAACCACTCCCAAGGGCACACCAGGCTGGAACCAATGAGGGTTCCACCACGGGGCCAGGGCCGTGACACAGGCCTGGTTTACCTTGATACAAAGGCGTTTGTGACGCCAGGCGTGGATTAGAACTAGAGGTTTTAGCCAGTACTGAAAGGGGTGCATGTGCATTAGACCGAACTCAAGTACTGGTGAGGTGGAGGCCATAAGGCCAAGTATCCTCTGAAATGTTCTGAGCGGGTGAGAGGCTCCAGTTTTGAAGGAGGCCACGAGCTGTTGTATTTTTAGAGCGCAATTTGGTGCGTCCGTGGTGTGCATTTGGGTCGAGTCGAAAACTGTTCCCAGGAATAAATTTGTTGGCTGGGAGAAAGTGAGCTCTTTGGAAAATTGACCCTGAGCCCCAGACACTACAGGTGGCTGAGGAGCAAGGATCTGTGTGCATCTAGCTCGCTCTCTGACTGGGCTAGAACAAGCCAGCCGTCGAGAGAGTTCAGAATGCTATCTGGATGTGAAAGTAGACGTCTTTCAGGGCATATTTGCGAGAGGATTTGTTTCAAACTAGTCATCTTGAATGGTGGTTCAGATGATTGAGATCGAGGATGGGCCTGAGGCTGCCATCCTTTTTTTGGATGAGAAAGTAGCAGCTATAGAAGCCTGACTCGCTTTGTGCTGGCGGAACCATCTCCGCTTTCCAAGCCACTCACTGTGCTCATCATCATCATCGTGCCAGGGGGAGCCATTCTGGTGCCAGACATTTGAAGCAACGTTGCGGAAATTTGCTAAGAAATTCCCAATGATCGTGCAGTTTTACTGCGTGATTAAAAAGGCTTCAGTAATTGGAGAAAAAGGAGTTTTCCTAACAGCGTCTAGCAATGCAGTATGAGCAAAATATCGAAAGGGAACAATCATTTTTAAATTATTTTTTTACAATAGGTTTTTTGTTGGTTGATACAGCCACAAAAATCCACGATAGTCTCTGCTAACTTGGACAATTGTGCAGTTTCATCACATTGTTAGGAAATGTAAAACAGAGTATTATTAGCGAAAATAGTGAACTCTAAGATAATTTCCCTCATGGACAGCATATATTAGGAGAAAAGCAGAGGACCTAACACTGAGCCCTGTGGCACACCATACTTGTGTTTGATGGAACATCTATTTGTTTACACAAAAGTATTAGCAGTTGGATAGATTTGACCTAAACCGTGTTAATTGCTTATCGACAAATGACAACATAATTCTCAAGCTATCCAATAGAATGATGTGATCTATGTTGTCAATATACCTAAATTGCACTAGACGAAAGTTGATGATGATTAGATGCATAAAAAAGCATATCACTTTATTAAAGGATGGTGCTTAAATCCTTATTGAAAAGTACCATTGCATAGTGAAGAAGACTTTTTCTAATATTTTTGAGCTGAATGGCAGATTCAGGACTGGTCTATAATAACCCAGTTTTGTTGCATAATGTTGGTTTTGATGTAATAATACTTGTCTGTCTGTAATAAGATGTCTGTTACTCTGAGACATTAAAGTGTCATTAACTTGCATGTGTTTTTTTCGATTTAGATCTGATGGCACTGGAAGAAGAGAATCAAAAACTGAAGGAAATAGAAGAGAAAGATCAATATAAGAGACAAGATTTCATGGATTTAGAAAAATCCATACAGACTGAAACAACTTACAAAAAAAAGGTCACAAAAACATCACAAAAAAAAGTTCAAAAGACCAAATCTAACAGGGACTTCACCTGCTCTCATTGTGGAAAGAGTTTCTATCAAACACATAATCTTAATAAACACAAGTTAATTCACACCGGAGTGAAGCCGTTCAAATGTGATCAGTGTGGAAAGAGTTTTAATCAGAAAGCAAACCTCAATTCCCACATGAGAGTTCACACTGGAGAGAAGCCGTTCACGTGTGTTCAGTGTGAGAGGAGTTTCTCATATAAAAGGAACCTGAAATGTCACTTGCAAACCTGTGGAAAGAAATTGCAGTGCTCTAAGAGTGGAAAGAGGCTTAGAGAGGAAGGAGGAAGGAAATTAAATTGTGATCAGTGTAATAAAACATTTCTTTTGCCGTCACACTTACAGATACACCTGAAAAGTCATGCAGATGTGAGACGACATTTGTGTTCGTTGTGTGGAAGGAGATTTAAATGGCTCAGCGGTTTAAAATGGCACCAGAAAATCCGTAGCTGTGTGAAATTAAGGCTACGTTCACGCCGCAGCTGAATGTGGCACAAGTGTGATTGTCCACTTTCATGCATTCGACGCCTCTTTATAATTTTTATTTTTTGTCTGCATATGAACTCCCGTGGCTGCACCTGACCATATGCTTTGCTTTAGTTTAGTTGTTCTTTTTATTTGTCTCAAGGCACACCTTTGTGAATATGAAATTCATCTTTGAAACTTTGAGTTTCACATTCACAAACAGCTCTATTACACCCTTCTGTCTGTCTGACAAATGCTGCAGTGTCATTGAAAGATTATAAATAAAAGTCACATGAGTGAAATAATGAACGTTGAACTGCATTATTTGATTCATCGTTAGTCAAGTCAAGTCACCTTTATTTATAAGGTCTTCACAGAGGAGAGTCTAGTTGACACGGTCAACGCATCCCTGAAGTGTCTGCAGAGGTCATGTCTAGGCGCAGGTCCACCATCTGATCTGGATACGGCCCGGATCCGGCTGACTGCGGTAAACCTCGGGATAAACAGAGAGACTAACATTAGCGTAGATGCCATTCTTCTTATGATGTAACGAGTACATCAGGTGTTATGGGAAGTGTTCCTGGTTCCGGATGACCTAGTTAATGCAGCCTAACAATCATTTAACTGAGTTGAATAATATAAATTGATAATGTTTTATGTGTATGCCATAGTAAAGAGATGTGTTTTTAGTCTAGATTTAAACTGACAGAGTGTGTCTGCTTCCCGAACAATGCTAGGAAGGCTGTTCCAGAGTTTAGGTGCTAAATAGGAAAAGGATCGACCGCCTGCAGTTGATTTTGATATTCTAGGTATTATCAATTGGCCAGAATAAGGTTATGATCTGTAATCATATCATTAACAATACGTATTGTTGAGGAAAGGGATCTAATATTTAGCAACCCGAGCGGTATCAATTGTTCATCTGTGTTATATCTTTTTTTTATTTGTTGAACATTGATTAAATTTTAACCCTTAAATGGGTTTCAGAGTTTTTTGTATTTACTAATTTAGGGAACAGACACAGTCTCTATGTGATAATATCTAGGTGAAAGAGTCTCTATGTGCTGGGATTTATCTGACTTCTGTGACGTGAGACAGCTAGCAGACGGTTGGTTTAGCCTTGGACCCCAGTTAGTCAAGGTTTAGCTCTAAGACTATGTGCCAAAATACTAGAGAGAAGAGCGGCACTATGTTATTCTGCGGACACCACTTAGACAACCAGCCATTGAGTGATGATAGTCTGCTAAGTATCTCATCACTCCAGAACAAAATACAGCAGCTGACATCGTACTTGCGAGTTCAATCTCCAATTGGCGATGTCGAACAGTTTACATCAGAACAAGAGAAACTTTTTTCAAGACTCCTCAAAAAAGAACGATGAAAAATAAGTTGCTAGATGCTAAAAAAAGCAAGACTGTGGAATTACAAAATGAGGAAATGCAAGAAACGGAAAGTGACAGTGACTCCTGAATGTAGTATGAGTTTTTCACAAGGTGAAACTACTGATCGCAGTTATGATCTTGAGGACATTAAATTGTTCCTCAGGTCAACAAAAAATAAAAGGGGTGTATAAGTGCAAGAATATTTTCCTGACTTGAAACAATTTGTTGATAAAGCAAAAAGTTGTATGGCTAGTGATTCCTCTACCAACAAAGAAGTGTATAGATAGAAGAAAATTGTGAGGAATATAAACAGCACCTTTAACCCTCTTAGCCCGATAAATGCGGCGGCGCGTTTTGCTTGATTTTTCCTCATGGCAGTGTAAAATAACTTAAAATACTCCGTCATTTTTGGCCTCACAGACATGAACGATATGTCTTTACAAAGCTTAAAGTGTCTACTTTTATTTATGTACACTCATTAAAATGAAATGTTGTGCTTTTCGCTAAATAAAGAAAACAAACAGGATGCGCGTTCTCCTGTCTGTCTCTCCGTGAAGTCCGCTCTGAAATGCATCTAAAAAAGGAACTCAGTGACACGACAGATATCTCTTTACAAAGCTTGGAATGTCTATATAATGTTTATATAAAAAACAATATTTTCTTATGTAATCCGTATGAAAACAGCAAGAGGTAGTTTCTCCAGCAGAGCCTCATTATCTGTGACCACACCCGCGCGCGGAAAGCGATTCACATGCTAATCGTCCATGTGAAGGAACGCAAACCTGTAAACGCCCCCAATCACCTCAAAACATAGACTCAGCTTTATCATTCTTCTGATTTTCATCGAGTTTGGAAGACACGCTGTGAGTTTACCTCGGATTTACCTCAGAAGACGAAGAACACGATTTTAACATTTCTTCTCACTTATACTAGCGGTATTGATGCATAAACTTCACATTGTAGGCTACTAGTTGAACTATTGCTAGACTAAAATGTGTGAAATCAACAGAAACATGTTGAAATATGAAATAGGTAGGCAACATTTCAATGCTTAATAAAGATACACGTATGACATGAGGGTAAACAGCATGATATAAAAGAAGGGGTTGCCAACTGTCCCGTATTAGCCCGCACTTCCCGTTTATTGGGCCTAAATGTCCCGTACGTGACCTCCCTTGTCCCGTCTAACCACTGTCTAAGGTGCAGTACACATAAGTTGTAGAACTAAACTCTGCAGGACAGTGGCCCTCCAGGACCGAGTTTGGAGACCCCTGCTCTAATGGAATGGAATTTATGGGCTAAAGTCAGTCACACCTCACTTTCTTCCAAATAACACACATTTCATTTATAATATTATAAATACGGGCCTATAGTTCCTGCACATTTTTGTTTTTCTGAATTGTGTGAAATGGCTAATAAAAATAGGTATAAATGATTATGTGGCCACCAAGGTGAATTGGTTTAGTCTTGACTTCTGGTCGTGAGTGACAGTGTTGGGGCGGGAAATCTGGTGATTGTCGAGTGCCAAATAAATACAAAGATGGACAGGAAAAGGTCAAAGCCATCAGGTGCCCAATTTAGAAAAAAAAGAAAATAATAAGAGGAGAAACGAGCAAAAGATAAAGGTATGTTCTCTCTGTATGATCCATGTCATGAATGAAGGGCTAATGCTAATTGGTGGATATAACTTTTACGTTTGTTAGCCTTCTTGTTATGATGCTTGCTATGCTTATACAACAATAATTCGTTTTAGCTCAACACACACGAGATCTAATTTCACCATAATATTGTGCTTTGCAACAAAACGGGTACAAACGGTTACAGTTATTATTTATTTCCATCAGTTGGGTTAAGGTTAGGCCCTGTAATTAGCCAACGGAATTTTCAAATCTGTAGGTAGTTTCAAAGACGAACATTTGCCATTTGCTACAACTCTATTTCGTGACAAAGTAAGTCATAACTAAAAGTGTGCCATGCATAGAATTTGAGGCAGCCACCACTGGTTCCTCCCTGAAAGTTAGGCCGCATTTGCACTGCAGCTCTTGATGGCCAAATGGCCAAATCCGATCTTTTGACTATATCCACATTTTTTTTTACAGTCCTCTGTAATCCTCGGCATGAAATATTACAGTACACGATTCATCTTAACCTGAAATATAATCTGCATGCACAATAACCTATGGTAAAATGTATTTATATCTCTCGACAGAAAGGTTTTTGCAGGTTTTAATAAAATGTCATTTAATAGTCATAATAAGATTGTTTCCAGTACGTGCCTCAGGCTTGCATAGTATCGACTCCTCAAACTGGTTGAACCGGCTCATTCGGTTCTTTTTGAGTCTGGCGTGCTCCTTCAGTTGAGCGTCTTGCGTCATCAACCCGGAACTAAATTCGATTAGTGAACCAGCTCAACCGGTTAAGAATTTTTGTAGACGTATAAAAGAAATACAGGCAAACTGGTTAGTGATAAGTGAAGATTGTAATGCTGATTTAGGAGTTGTTTAATCATCCTCTACTGAGATATTGATGGAGGCTGTGTGGCTCAGTTGTAGCTTTTGTGTGTCTGTGTGTGTACATGTGTATAGATGACGGACTCATTAATACTTAATATCTCATCCTGAGTTTCTCTTTACTTGTTTAGTTCATGTGTAGTGGGAAGCATCGAGTGGATCTGAGACCGTGAGAGATCTGGCAAGTACCTTTTATCATTTTATTTAAAGCCGTAACTTATGACAATCACTGGAAATTCAAAGAACAACCAAGTTCATATACAAATAAAAAGCTGAATCTTTTGCTTCTCAGTAGCAAATGTACTATTATTTCTTTACTGGATGAACTGGCTGGTGGATTGATGGAATTTTAACGTCCACCAATACAGAAACAAAAATGCATCTTTTGTTATACACTTTTTTTCTGAAGTTACAATTGGTGAGTCTAGAAAGATTCTGAAATCTCTGGATAAATGGCTAAATGTTTTATTATTTTAATGTTATTGTTATTAATATTTTAATATAGGGCTTAATAAAGTAGACAGTCCGTGAGTAAAATCTATCAAGAGCAGACAAACAAGATATTAATATTTGTATCTTTTTTTGATACACACATACATTAATTTAAAAAAATCGTGTATTCACAAGGAAGCTTTTACACAATCATGGAAGTAGTGCTGGGCGGTACACCGGTTCATACCGAATACCGGTGTTGTTATGATATGAATTTTGATTATACCGCAATACCGGTATATGTCGCTTAAACAAAGTTCGGAAGGCGGCACAGCGCGACACTGTTTGAGAGGGGTCCCGTTTCACTGTTGCACTGTAGTATCAGCCTATGGCTGAACCCGAAATCGCTATTCCCTACGTTATCCACTAATATAGTTCACTTGAAGGAGTGAATGAAAACAAGTGTGTGAAGTCGGACAGCCGTTGTGTGTACATCGGCTGTACACTCGTTTTTGCGGTGCAATGTGGGATTGAATGAGTGCACTCAATAACGTCCGCTATGGTTTCGGACACCCCTACAGATGGATGTCCCCTTAAATAATGCCCTATTTGAGGGTTTAGGGGGCGATTTCGCATTCAGCCCTTGATTACAGCGGAGAATTCAAACAACACGTGGCGTGCGCAAGAACGGTTTCTGCGCGGAGCGCTGCGATGAGATTAACGCTCACCACATTGATCATAGATCAGGTACAGTCCGGAGTGAGCGCGTTTAAGTTTTTTATGGACATATTTCATATCCTCTAGTGCTCTAAACATGAACCAACAGCGTGTAAGCGCACATATTTCATCACGTCTTCTTCAAATGAAATATATGTGCAAACAAGGACACCGATACTACAGCCGTACGTCTGATCACGACCGCGATGACACGATGGATTGTTCTGCTACACCGAAGACAATGATGCAAGTTCATAGACTGACAATTCAACTGATGTGTGTAGTTTGTTCAGAGACTGTAGTGCTCTTAAATGTATTGAAAATATCCGTAGACCTTTTAAAAGTTCTTCCGCGTTTCTCCCTCGTTTTGGCAGTTTGTTGTTGTATAGGGTTAGATTTTTAAAATGCTTAAGGTGCCCTCAACTCTGTTTGTTTTCTCTCCGTGGTCATATTTTAATATTCATGTGTCTGTAATGAGTGTGTTGCAGGTCTGTGTTTTATTGGTTGTTGTCTCCGCACAGCATTATTCAGTATTTCCTCTCTCAATCAGTGTTTGGTTAACACCGTCATGCATGGGGAAAAAAAATACTGTCATATACCGCGAAACCGGTATAACTTAGAAAAATACCCTGATTTAAATCTTTGGTCATACCGCCCAGCACTTTTAAACATGCCAAAGTCCAACCAAGCGTCATCTTGATCTGAATAACTATAGAACCATCTCTAATTTTAAAGGTTTTGGAAAATGTTGTCTATTCTCAGATTTCATCTTACCTGCGTATTTTTGACACATTTCAGTCTGGTTTTAGAGAACCTCATAGTACTGAACCTTCATTGCTAATTATGTTTTACTTTCTCTTGACTCTGGTTCTTGTTGTATCCTAATCATGCTTGATTTAAGTGCAGCATTCGACACAATAGATCATGACATACTTCTAGCTGGGTTGGTTTGCATCCTAACTTAAGGGCAGAACTTTTTCCGTGAACTAGGGGAATTGTTTCTCATCTCAGGCTCAAATCTCCTATGGTGTTCCGCAGGGCTCTATTTTGGGTCCTCTTCTTTTTTCCACTTTTATATATGCTTCCACTCGGTCATATAATTCAGAAACATATTATATATTATCATATCTCTATGCCGACGACACAGTTTTATTTTCTTGTTAAAAAACAAGACAGCACAACACTATAAATATCGTGGGCTTGATACACTTCATACACGTTTGACAGGCAAAGCACATTTTCACAAACTGCTCTTCTGATAAGGTTCAGCAGGATTCATGTGATATTACTGAATAACAAAGCAGATCTGTGTCCAGTGTCTGACTGTCATTCTTCTCACCCTCACGTCTAGTAGAAGTGAAACATTTCGGAGCTGCTGTTCAACTCAACAGTTCAGACGAGGAAAAAGATTATCAAATATTATCTGAGGTGAGAGTTTCATCTTTTGTTAGTTGTTTTCATGTATGTGTGTCATCTTATAATGTGCTTCAGTCATTTTGATGATTTTATCTAAGCCATTGTCATGATCAAACAGATACTAAAGTGTCTTTGAAAGTGAAACCCAAACGCTCAAAATAATGAATTGGTTTGAGTAGAGCCAACTCAAATTAAACAAATTATGAAATGAACTTTTATGAGTATTTAGCTTATTCACCGTATCCCCCAGAGTTAGATAAGTCCATACATACCATTTTTATCTCTGTGCGTGCCATAACTCTGTCTGACGCACCCACCGCTAGCCTAGCTTAGCACAAAGACTGGAGGTAAACGGCTCCAGCTAGCCTACTGCTAAATAAGTGACAAAATAACGCCAATATTTTCCTATTTACATGTTGTGATGTGTATAGTTACATCGTGTACTAAGACCGACGGAAAATGAAAAGTTGCAATTTTCTAGACCGATATGGCTAGGGACTATACTCTCATTCCTGCGTAATAATCCAGGAGCTTTGCTGCCGTACCATGGGTGCAGCGGCGCAATGATATTACGCAGGTTTTACTGTTTTTTTTAGTTGTATTGGAATTGGTGACTTGTAATGGAGTCATTTTCGCTGTAAGGAATCTGTACTTTTACTCAACTATGGTTTTTAGGTACTCTTTACACCTCTGTGTGAATTTCACAAAGCAGTATGTGAAATTAGTAGTACGTCTGAATTTATAGAACTCATAAAAAAGACACGGATGACCTAATTGTTATGTTTCGCTGGTCAGTAAACACGACGATAGAGAATTTAACATATAGACTTTAATTAACTGACACTCAGGAGAATACAGGAACGAGAATGATTGATAGACATTAACTTAACATCCAACATTACCATAAGACAAAACACTGAGGAGAATTAAGGGCTTAAATACACAAGGAGAGGTGATGAGGTAACTAAATGAACAACAGGTGAACAGGATCAGTAACTAAGGGAACAAACTGGCACACAGTATTTAACTAGGTGTTTATTTAGACGACAATGGCGTTTTGGCGGCCTGAAAATGCAAGCTTTTAAAAACGGGTTTTGAAAACGATGCTTTTACCATCTACATGTAAACAACAAAAATGTGAATTTGTGCAAATGGTGACGCATGCACATGCGCATTACATGTTCGCGGGTTGTTTCTTGAAGTGACATCGCCAACTACTGGCCTGGCATGTATAATAAGCCTTTTTTGCAGATCCGTGTGAACGGGGATCATTTTGACAATGTTGCCGTCTGTTTTTAGTACATTGTTGTCATGTAACCAGACCTTAGGTCAACAGCCCTTACGAAAAATAACCATGGTTTTATTATAGTAAAAGTGTGTTAACCATGATTTTTTGGCTAATTGATTACCATTTATATAACCACAGTTTTACCACAAATACCATGGTTAAACTATTGTTAAGAGTAGCAAAGCCATGGTTAATTTGTGGTTACCATGGTTTAACTACAATAACCATGTTTTTTTGGTTTTATTTGTAGTAAAACCATGGTTCATTTTCATAAGGGAGGGTACACCGCCTGAAGGCCCAAACAAAGGAAGAGGTGCAAAAGTTAGGCTTAGAAAAGAGCAAAAAGTCTGAAATGTTCTGTCTCTGCCTGAAAAGATCGTTTTCACATGATCTGTGGAGGTTCAGATTAGAATATATTTTAGAGTTATTCAAATGGAAACAAGATTATTTTTCTTACCCCATTGGCAGATAATTGTTTCAACACAACTTTTTAAAGCAAAACCTCAATTAGTTTTAGAGGTTTGTTTTTTCTCCAGAAAACAAGACATACTATCATATGTCATTTACTTGTCTAATGAATGCATCTTGATTTTAGAATTTTTAGATATTTGGAGGCAAGACAAAAATACTAAGTAAGAAAAGCAGTTTTTGCAGTGTGAGCTATCACGAAAGTACTTTGTTGGTAATTTGACACACATCAATTGTTTGATTCACGTCATTCAGGAGTCAGGTGTCAAAGTCTGATTGTGGAGCAAGTCCAAAGAAGAACAATAGAGTGAAATCCTTTGTGGTTATAATAGTCGCTCTGGAATGTGGGTCTGCTTTGAATAAGTTTTGCAAGAATATCCACAGTGGCCTCACAAACCTGGTAAAATAATACAAATGTAGATCATAGTGCAGTTAATGTTATACTTCCACTCAGAAAGAAGAGTTTGGGTATTCATTAATATTGTATTCTTTCTCTATTGAGAACTAACTACTCTGTACATTTCTAAGTCATGTTTACAATTTGTACTTTGTGTTAAACAGTAATTCACCCAGAAATGAAAATGCTCTGATTCTCTAGATATGGATTAAAGCCAGCTTTATGAAAATGAATAAATAAATAAATAAATAAAAATGCACTTCATCTCAAACAGGTAAACTATTTGAACGTCGTGAACGTCGTGTGCATTGTCAGTAACGACAGCAATGCTATGATGAGCCCTTTCATGCGGCCACTCAATTTTAAAACTATGGCTATATTTGTACAAGTGTGTGTTTTTAAAAGCGGGCCTGTGCCATGACTGTAACGTAGCCCTCCACCCGTCAGTAGTTATCGCTACAGTAAACATTACCAGAAAACCCAACAGGATAATGGGATCATTGAAACCATGAACCCCAATAGTCAAAGTCTGTCTGCTTATACTAACAGCTATGAAAGAGTGACTTCTAAAGAGGAATGAAGGATAATTGTTGTTTTTTTATTCAAAACTGTCAAACTGGTGAACTGTAAACCCTTTGTTTTGGAGAAATTAGGTTTTTACACGAGTATGCAAACACAACAATGCTATTTCATTGAAATTCTTTTGACAAGTGGACAATGAATGCTAATGGCTAAGTCACAGAGTGTTGCCTGCTTTCACTATGGCATTTTAAATCATGCTTCGCTGATCATTATTATTTCCAGCATGCAAATTACTTGCTATGAAGTACAACCATAAACGCAATACTGCAGCTTTTTATTGTCTTTTGAGCAAACAACAAATTATGTACTTACTTGATTTACTATGATTTTGTACAGGTCGATTTCAGATTCAGAAACAAGAATGTCTCACACTGTCATACCCATGACCTCCCCGACGCTTGTCATCCAGTTTCAACCACCAACACAAGCAACAGCAGCTGGAACTGGGACAAATGCTCCTGTGCCTGTTTATGGACCTGTTTCACCTCTTCACAGACTTCAGCCGTTTCTGAAAGGCCAACCTAAAGCCCTTGGGGTGAGAAATTGTTCATATGTTCATGTGTATGTCAGTGCTAGATAAGTAAAGATTAATAAATTCTTAAAGGAACACGCCGACTTTTTGGGACTTTAGCTTATTCACCGTATCCCCCAGAGTTAGATAAGTCCATACACACCATTCTTATCTCTGTGCGGTCCATAACTCTGTCTGACGCACCCACCGCTAGCCTAGCTTAGCACAAAGACTGGAGGTAAACGGCTCCATCTAGCCTACTGCTCAATAAGTGACAAAATAACGCCAACATTTTCCTATTTACATGTTGTGATGTGTATAGTTACATCGTGTACTAAGACCGACGGAAAAGGAAAACTTGCAATTTTCTAGACCGATATGGCTAGGGACTATACTCTCATTCCTGCGTAATAATCCAGGAACTTTGCTGCCGTACCATGGGTGCAGCGGCGCAATGATATTACACAGCGACTGAAAACAGGCTAACTTCCGTCAACATAACCAACGTGACAACCTGCTTGCACAGAGAGCGTGCCGGGGACTATTTTCAGGTGCTGCGTAATATCATTGCGCCGCTGCACTCATGGTACAGCAGCAAAGTTCCTGGATTATTACGCAGGAATGAGAGTATAGTCCCTAGCCATATCGGTCTAGAAAATTGCAAGTTTTCATTTTCCACCGGTCTTAGTACACGATGTAACTATACACATCACAACATGTAAATAGGAATATGTTGGCGTTATTTTGTCACTTATTAAGCAGTAGGCTAGCTGGAGCCGTTTACCTCCAGTCTTTGTGCTAAGCTAGGCTAGTGGTGGGTGCGTCAGACAGAGTTACGGCACGCAAAGAGATGAGTATTGTATGGACTTATCTAACTCTGGGGGATACGGTGAATAAGCTGAAGTCCCAAAAAGTCGGCGTGTTCCTTTAAAAAGGAGTGGTACACACATTATTACAAAGCATACACATTTTTTCATTGAAGAATGTGACTTAATACCTTGGTGACAATGCAGGAAAGACAGCAATGTAAGATCAGGTTTATCATTTACAGAGTACATTTTTAGTGTATCAGTCACAGAGAAGAATGTTTTAGGAATTGCAGACTATCAAAAATGTGAATGTGAAATAGAAAAAAAGAAGATATTTGGACTGGAAATATTGTTCCCAAAATGTAATGCTGTTTTACTTGCTGTCCCTCACAGACTGTCCAGATAATGATTGGCCTGTTGACTTTCCTGTTTGGCATCGTGTCTGCATTTTATGCAGGATCCATCTTTGTCTATAGTGGTATTGCTTTCTGGGGATCTATCATAGTAAGAAACAATTACACAAATAATGTTGTGTCTTTTATAACACAAGTTACATATTCCAGCAGAAGTCATGATTTTTGTCTTCCTCTCTGCTCTCAGTACATTATCGCAGGCTCACTCTCCATTGCTGCAGAAAACAAACTGAATTCACACTCCAGTTTGTGTTTGGTATGTACACACTTTGTGTTTGGTATGTACACAGCATTTTTATGGATCCAAGCAACAGAAGTACTGAAACTCTATTGTGTTTGTACTGTTTAAGTGTGTATGGGTGTTAGTGACCGTAATTCGTAGAGAACTCAAACTTGTCAGGAAACACTCGGGCACACAGATACACATCTGTCCAACACTAGGTGGCGCAATAATAATACATTTCACATTTTGGAGTAGCTGCCAGAAACAATATTCTTTTTTTCCCATTGAATCCTTGAATGTATATCTCCGATTTCATTTCCGTCCGTAAAATTTTCTGCCATTTTTAATTTTCTGGAAATAAAATCCTTTTCAAACTTCTTCTAGGCCGTTGGTCCAATCTTCACAAAATTTTGCACATTGCAGCTACGGATGTTGCTGGCAAAAAGTTATCAAACAAATTGTGATTAATCGAAGCATTGTGACAATATAAGTGAATTAAACAGTTGGGAAATAAAAAAAATTCAGAAACTGATATTTATCTCCTGAGCGTAACACACTTTTTTTAAAACTTAATAGACTACAGAACGTTTTGAGAATTTACACCAAATTGTGTTACTGTGTGTTCACGCCAGATGCGACTTGCGCGAATAAATCGCGCTATTCGCGCGTAGTTGGACGCTCGAACATTTTGAGTTTACTCGCTTCATTCGCGCGTGACATTCACTTCACAACAGACACGAATTCGCGTCCTGGAAGGGGCTCGTCTCGTTGCGAAATGGCTGACATGGATTGTTTTAAAATACGCCGAATAAGCTCAATTTGCCGGCTTTAACTAGCTTGTAGTCTCAATAGGGTGAATTCAGGGTGATTGGGACACTTTTTCCAAGTCATCTCAATGGCAAAATGTGTCCCAATCACCTTATGTATAGCTCAAATTGAGTAAAGAGCGTTTTTTACAACTTACCAGATTGCCTGACCTCCTCACTCACTTTCTTCCAAGCAAGATCCTTTTATCCCTGTTTCTATAAAGTACGAAGATGTATCGTACAGCTCCGGGTATCCACATATGATTTGGTCCTCGTTGTTGTCACTATTAGAGCAAGCTCCTGATTGGTTAACGCGGCGTGAATATCCGCCAAAGTTCTGATTTTTCAACTCGCACAAATCACGCGTTACGCTCGTCAAACACCCGAAACGGTCAATTTGCGCTGTGTCATTCGCGCTGGCGAATGTTTATTCCCGTCTTTGCATTGACTTAACATGTAAATCACTCGCGCTTAACGCTGCGTTCACACCGAACGTGAATAGTGTCAAATTCGCATCTATCGCGTCTAGTTGGACGCTTGAACATTTTGAATCCATTCGCGCGTTCACAGCGAATTGGACGCACGTTCAAGACGCTCCAGGAGCAATACGTTGCATATATATGATTATCACTCTAATAAATATGACATAAAACCCAACCCAGTCTCTTTTTGTTAAATGTCAGTTTATGTGTGATCAATAATAGCCATTATAAAAGTATAAGTAAAAGGTATAAGAAACTACAAGAAATAAAGCAAACAATTCAGTCAAACAAAATCAGCACTAGTAGGCTACAACGGTAAAGTTAAATGGCCTAAATATATAAAGTTATGAAACTTCACTTTGCCCTCAGTCAAAACGATTTGGCAGGCAACAAATTATAGATTCATGAGACCAAAGATCGCCCGTTAGATCTACACAAGACGAATTATATCTCGTTTAACCACTACAGAGACATCACAGCCAGCGGCAAACATCAGAAGGACTAGCCGAGGAAAGGCTGCTCTCGCCGTTAACGAGCGCTGAGCGCCCGCTGATCGACTGGATCTCACAAATCCGAAAACGCCAGATCAAAATGTTCAAATAGGCGCTCTCTTTATAAATAAACCACAGATTTGAGCTTTAAACAAGTACATTCTCGCCTGGAAAAGTCTTAAAACTACATTTCGTGACACAATAACAGTAGTATTTTTTAATTACACGTGACAGCAGCAAGCAGGCTCCTGACTGGTTAACGCGGCGCGAACAGACGGCAAAGTTCAGATTTTTTTACTCGGGCGTCAGACGCAAATTCGCTTCAAACGCGTGAATGCACAAAAAGCATCACTCGCGTGTATCGCGCAAGACGCTCAATTTGCATCTTTCGCGCGAACGAGGCGAAAATGCGTCCTTCGCGCCGCAGGACCTCGAAATGCGCGTCAACGCGTCTTTACATTAACTTAACATGGAAATCACTCGCTCCCGACGCTCTATTCGCGTCTGGTGTGAACGCACCATTAAATTTGTAGGATCTGCGACAACTGAAATTCCTTAACGCTGTAACTAAAGAATTGGTAAAGTTGAAAATAAATATATATTAATCTTCTTTGGTGGATGTCATAACATAACTTTAATATGACTCAGCAACATAAAAAAACATGTCCGCTAGCAGCCAATTGAATTTCAGCGACTAATAATGTAAAATCTGAGTGGCCTACCTTTATGAAATTTGACACATTTGTACATAGTGTGAAAACGATTATGTGTACCACATTTTGTGGGGGAAAAATAAATGTGTAAACTTTTGAGCTGATATTGTATTTATTAATGTGTTGATATTAGAGTTAAAGCACAACAGTTCACACAAATACACCGTTTAAAAAGATTAGTCCACACATATATTACAATAAATAATAAGAAGTACCTTAAGATAAATATATTTCTGGACACAGAAAATTTTGAGCTGCAAAATTACAGTGAAAATATCAGTGAAGATTGACTGGACTTTGCTGTAAAAACTACATTATTATTATATTTTTTACATATCCCTTTATCCTCCACATGGACCCTGATAATTGATGCTTGCGGGTGTCACAAACATTGTTATTTTTGTTCTCATTTTCATATGGACTTTTAGTTTGTTATTTTCAGTCACATGTTGTCCTTTGTCTAGTTCCCGCCACTTATTAGTTACTATGGAGATTAATTAATAATCACAGGTGTTTGTCATTAGTTCATTTGCCTTCCTACTTACGTAAGTTGCTGTCTGTTCACTCCTCAGTTGTAAGTTGTATTTATATACAGAGAACATTATATATTATATATATTTCATCAGAGAACATAACTTTGGACCACTCAGCAGCAGTCCAGTCCTTTTTGTCTTTAGCCCAGGCGAGACGCTTCTGACGCTGTCTGTTGTTCAAGAGTGTCTTGACACAAGGAATGCGACAGCTGAAACCCATGTCTTGCATACGTCTGTGCGTAGTGGTTCTTGAAGCACTGACTCCAGCTGCAGTCCACTCTTTGTGAATCTCCCCCACATTTTTGAATGGGTTTTGTTTCACAGTCCTCTCCAGGGTGCGGTTATCCCTATTGCTTGTACACTTTTTTTCTACCACATCTTTTCCTTCCCTTCGCCTCTCTATTAATGTGCTTGGACACAGAGCTCTGTGAACAGCCAGCCTCTTTTGCAATGACCTTTTGTGTCTTGCCCTCCTTGTGCAAGGTGTCAATGGTCGTCTTTTGGACAACTGTCAAGTCAGCAGTCTTCCCCATGATTGTGTAGCCTACAGAACTAGACTGAGAGACCATTTAAAGGCCTTTGCAGGTGTTTTGAGTTAATTAGCTGATTAGAGTGTGGCACCAGGTGTCTTCAATATTGAACCTTTTCACAATATTCTAATTTTCTGAGATACTGAATTTGGGATTTTCCTTAGTTGTCAGTTATAATCATCAAAATTAAAGGAAATAAACATTTGAAATATATCAGTCTGTGTGTAATTATTATTTATTTATTAGTTATTCATCTATTTTATGTTGTTTTTTCCCCCCACCTATAGGTGAAAGGTTCACTTGTAATGAACATTTTCAGTGCTATAACTGCAGGCATTTCCTTTATCATAATTGCAGTGGATTTGGGTATAGGGCCATTGGGCATCATGAACGGTTTCTGCAGCAATTATGATTGTTATCAAACTTATCTTACTGAAATGAGAAAGTATAAGGTATGTCACCAACTTTTATATTCACATTTATTTAGTAATTACACTGTGTGGTCAGTACACTTATCAAAAGTCAAGCCTTAATCTGCACTCATCTGTCCAGTCTTGTTTCAACATTTCAGAAGTTGTTTATAGATCTCTTGCTGTTACTGATCATTCACAATGCAAACATTGACATTATACATTAATTGTAAACTCAGTCTAGTTTGACCTATAGATCTGTTGTATTACTGTATGAGTGCTAATGATCAATTATTTCCTCGTTATTATTTGTGCTAATGTTGAATTCTCTCTCAGACTCTCTTCTCAGGAACCGGTAGTGTATTGTTGCTATTCGCCTTCCTTGAGTTTATCGTCTCCATCTGTCTGTCAGCATTTGCCTGTAAAGCCGTCTGCTGCTGTGCTCCACAGGTGAGTGATCCAAACCTTTTTGTCAGCTGATCCCCTCAGATATGCATATTAGTTAAATTCCTTCTTTAAATGTTCAAATCCTCAATTAACATGTAAAATTCTTGACTTTTCAACAAAAATGTTGGAAATTATGGTTGAAGTCAACCGTTATGAGATTAAAGTGGAGTTGACGTTGACTAATCGCTGATGATGTCATTAATAAAAGCACAAGTGATGGGAAAGCTTTGTAATATGCCACAATTTGCAACAAGAGCCTGAACCTCAAGCCGAGACTCGAACTTGGATCGCCTTGTACGCAGCTGCTGCTTGAAAGTTTGTGAACCCCTTGCAGAATCTGTGAATAATTTTAACAAAATAAGAGAGATCATACAAAATGCATGTTATTTTTTTATTCAGTACTGTTCTGAATAAGATATTTTACATAAAAGATGTTTACATATAGTCCGCAAGACCAAAGAAATAGCTGAATTTATAAAAATGACCCCGTTCAAAAGTTTACGTACCCTTGATTGTTAATACTGTGGGTCGTTCCCTGGGGTCCGTTCTTCGTACCTCTGAGATGATTTGACAGATCCCAGATCTTCTAATCATGATAACTGATCTCTGGCTAATTTGGTTCTTCAAACGAATTTGCGGATTGGATTAACATATCTGGATTAAGTCGTCTAAGATTACTGCGCGTTCCTGTGTTCCCTGAAGAGGGCAGATGCGTCGATACTCGAAACCACAATCAGCAATGCAGCGATTGGCTGGCGGCAAGACAGCGACGTAATGACATCATATAATTAAAAAGACACCTGGCACAAAACTTGACAAATAAAAAAAAACACGAATTTCTGGACCTTTATAAGGAAACAGCCAAACGACCAAACCAACATAAAAGTTATAATAGATAAATTAAATTTGCTTTTTTTTTTCCCCAACATGATTCCCAATTATTTATATATAGTATTTGTACACCCTTTACAATTTTAGCAATTCATTTAATGTTTAATGCAATTTGAAGCAGATTTGTTACGTGACAGTATTAAAGTTTCTTAAGGGTCAAGATCCAGTTATCTGCATCAAGCCATCCCATAATATCCGTCATCACTCAAATTAATGCACGGTTCAGGTTAACGTTACAGCATGTGCGTAAGACTACAATAAAATGATAAAGTAATGATTCCATCACAAATAAATCTCTCAATCAAGTGGCTGTGTCTATAGTATTATACACAACATTATAATATTACTTTCAAATACATTTTTATATTATTATTGTGGGTGCACTAATTCATGCTTAACTAATGCACAGAGTTAATGTATGACTCATGACGAATTAACCCATTTATTAATGATTACTGCATCAGCAACTAATGAAGATTATATATGATCAATAGATTAATATTAAATTGTTATTAGTTAAATGTGTCATATTGTATGAATTCCCTAATAACATATATTAACTAATAGTCTACATTCATATGTTAATTACTACAATGGGTCAAAGCCATGCATCTCAACTTCCAGTTGTCTGCTTTAATTAATCATTAGCTAACGATTTGCAAAGGTATCATGTTATGACTTTACTTGTTGAGGCACGTGACTTAACTAATTCGAAATTAATACAAAACTCATAAACCCACAATGACATATTACTTAATTAGTTAATAGTCCTGTTAAAATATGCGCTTTAAGTAATAAATGGATTAACATCTCTCTCGCTCTCTCTCGTAGTCACACATTAACAGAGAGAAAAGCTGCATATACTAAGAAAAGATTAATAAAAGTCAAACGTAGTGCTAGGTTTAAAGGTTAGATTTTATTAATGTTTTAACAGGCTGGCAATCCAAAAGAGCCACGCAGCTACACCGCGGTAAAACAGCTAGATGTGTGAGTTAATGTCATGGATGCGATGTCTAATAAAATGACGTTCTGGTGTCTTTAATTGTTTTCCACACATTCTTTGCATCTAGCCGATCTGACGCGGTAATAAATCCAAATGTGAGAACATATGGCACGATGGATCCTGTCATGTTTCATGGGACTCTTACGACATTTCGGAGTTTATGCGCAATGCCCGGACATCCGTAATCAAATTCTATAACAAGGGTCCGATCTACCATGTCACGTACATGTGAAGTAGATATTATAACATTCAAATAAAGCATTTTTACCTTAGTTAAGGATTAAAAAGGTCGAGTCCCGAGTCAAGTCTGAAGGCTCATAAAATGCGACTTGAGTCTGAGTCACTAACTCGAGTGCCCATCTTTGGGCTTTAAGCCAACATTGTAATTCAGTGGAGTCGATTTGTCCGTCCTTAAAACATTCTTTCAAGACATGTCAGGTTTTTGTCATTTCTTGCAACTACTTTCTTACACATCCCTAATTCCAAAACATTTAGAGCTAGTAATGTAGGTTTGAGGAAATTAAGCGTGCATGAATTACTACAACGTCTCTACTAATAGCAACACTCCTTTTAGCTCCTTCGAAAACAGCAACATTCCCATCTACATCTCATGGGGTTTTTCAGTTGTGAAATAATTTTTTTTAAATCCAAATGAAAGCATAAGTTTCCACACCAGGACATTTCAGAAGGATTTCTGTCTTTTGCTTTTTTCTACTACACTGGTGTCTGTAAACCTGTAATACTGAATCTGTCACTGCATGTGTGGCATTTCACAGTAAGAAGGCATAAAACTCAATGTGTTTTTCCAAAGGTGCCGCTTGTTCCACAAGTTATAATTCCACAGCCGTGTGATTTTAGGCCCAATCATTTCCAAGATCTTAACAACACAGAGGTAAGAGAAGCCAAAAAAATTCACAAAACAATGAATGTAGTCACTATTTATGAACTGTGTGTAAATCGTTAAGTATTGGGTGCATTAATTGTTTAGTAGTATCAATAAATAAGCAATCAATAAGCAAGGAAGCTGATCATATAGATTTTTCTCTTGCAGATATCTGTGGTGAGCAACCCTGCCATGTATCACTATCCTGCAGGAAATCCTCCACAATACAGTGAATTTAAATAAATATGAATATTAAAAGTCGACAGAGTTGAGGTGGGACACATGGGTTTCCCAGTGATTTCCTGTTTGTTTATTACCTCTAATGTCCTTTCATTAACAAAAAACATTATTTCTTTAGTTAAGTCAAGAAAGTTGCCCAATCATTAATGGGAAACTGTATAGATTATGGATAGATTACTAATTGCTTACTTAATACAGTAATAAAGTATATCAAATAAAAGAAAGGCTTATTCATGTCTCTTTTTTTGTTCCCCTTTACCTTTATTTAACCAGGCAACATCCTGGCAGGAGAATATCAATCTCCTGTAGGACGTACAGACATATTTATCATTAAAACTTAATTAAATATAACAAACCTTCACACTCATCCATTTCAGGTGACAGAATTAAGATATGGAAAGGGTGCTATTCATTTGGCTTTATGAAACGTCACCACTTCATTAAAACCAAACCTTATAGGTTTAATCTCCAACTTGTCTCCTCAGTATTCTCAAAGTCCGGTCCTGCAATATTTACAATATTTACCCATAACAGTCCAGTGTTTGCAGGAAAATAAGACCTTATCAAAATGGGTTCCATGAATCAATGGTTCTTGAAGTAACCAAAAAAGTGATCTTGAATTTTGTCCGATAACAAACGACAAGAAGTTCCAGACTTTAGAAGTGTTCTGATAAAAAAAATGGTGCATCCAATGTATCCCAAGCTCTTAAATCTCGCAATGCTGCCTTCAGATCAGGAGATGCACAAGCCTACAGCACATCCAGAGCAAACCTGAAGAGGAGCATCAAAGAGGCCAAGCACTGCTACAAGCTAAAGATAGAGGGACACTTTTCCAACTTTGACCCTCGACGCATGTGGCAGGGCATTCAGGCCATCAGTGACTACAAACCCACCCACTCCACCCCCGCAGCCACTGATATCAACTTCCTGAACGAGCTAAATTACTTTTATGCTCGCTTTGAAAGGGACAACAGAGAAACTGCCACCAAGGCCAAACCCTCAGCTGACCACTCGCCAATCACACTCTCCTCCACAGATGTCTGCAATGCACTGTGCCAAATCAGCCCGCACAAGGCTGCTGGACCAGACAACATCCCTGGACGCGTACTCAGGGCATGTGCAGAGCAGCTCGCTGGGGTTTTTACAGACATTTTCAACTTGTCTCTTGCCCAAGCAACTGTACCAACATGCTTTAAATGCACTTCCATTGTGCCAGTGCCAAAACACTCTAGCCCGATGTGCCTTAACGACTACCGCCCTGTAGCACTCACACCCATCGTTATGAAGTGCTTTGAGCGGCTGGTCTTGGCACATCTAAAAGACTCTCTACCATCCACATTGGACTCACACCAGTTTGCCTACCGTAGCAATAGGAGCACAGAGGATGCAGTTTCCTTGGCACTGCACTCTGTGCTCACACATCTGGACAATAAGAACACGTATGCACGTATGCTGTTTGTTGACTTCAGCTCAGCATTCAACACTGTTATCCCAACCAAGTTAATAGCCAAACTTGGAGACCTGGGCATCAACACCTCAATGTGCAACTGGATATTGGACTTCCTGACCAACAGACCCCAGAATGTTCGATCAGGCTCCACCTGCTCCACCTCCATCACACTTAATACTGGTGTACCACAGGGCTGTGTGCTAAAGCCCATTTCTCTACTCCCTCTTCACCTCCGATTGCATGCCTGTGTGGATCTAACTCCATCGTCAAGTTTGCGGACGACACTACGGTGATTGGACTCATCAGCAACAACGATGAGACTGCCTATAGGGAGGAGATCCAGCACCTGGCCACATGGTGCACTGAAAACAATCTGCTCCTCAACACCACCAAAATGAAGGAACTCATCGTGGACTTCAGGAAAGAGGCAAGAGGCACACACGACACCATCCACATCAATGGAACGGCTGTTGAGCGTGTCTCCAGTTTCAAGTTCCTGGGGATCCACATCTCGGCGGACATGTCCTGGACAACCAACACCTCCAGCCTGGTCAAGAAGGCTCACCAGCGTCTTTTCTTCCTGAGGACACTGAGGAAGAATCAGCTATCCTCGGCTATACTGGTGAACTTCTATCGCTGCGCAATAGAAAGCATCCTGACCAACTGTGTTACAGTATGGTATGGGAGCTGCTCTGTTGCAGAGCGCAAGGCACTACAGCGGGTGGTGAAAACCGCCCAGCGCATCACAGGGACTCCACTACCTGCCATCGACCACATCCAGAGGAAACGCTGTCTGCATCGAGCTCGCAGCATCCTTAAGGACTCCTCTCACCCAGCCCACAAACTGTTTTCTCTCCTGCCCTCCGGTAGGTGTTTCAGGTGCCTCCGGACCAGGACCAGCAGACTAAAGAACAGTTTTTTTCCCAGAGCTGTCTCTTTATTGAACTCTAACCCTCGTTGATCCCACTCCCCTTATATACTGATAACCCTCCTCTCCCCCCTCACATCTGCCTTCACTTTGTTATTTGCACTACTGGATGCTCATTTGCACTATCGACTGTTTATTACAGTAACACCTGTTCATATATGCATCTTGCACTACTTACCTAACTGGAATATGCTCATTTGCACTATATCGTCCATTGCTATACTGCCCAACTTAGCCTAACACATCATTATATACATCTATCTGTAAATTCTGTTTATAGTAATAGCCATCTGTATATTATATTCAGTACATATCTATCTGTAAATTCTGTTTATAGTAATAGCCATCTGTATATTATATTCAGTACATATCTATCTGTAAATTCTGTTTATAGTAATAGCCATCTGTATATTATATTCAGTACATATCTATCTGTAAATTCTGTTTATAGTAATATCCATCTGTATATTATATTCAGTACATATTCATGTCCTGCACTTATGAAACCACTGTATATCCTGCACTTGCTGCTATTGCACTTCTGGTTAGACCTAAACTGCATTTCGTTGCCTTGTACCTGTACTTGTGTAATGACAATAAAGTTGAATCTAATCTAATCTAATCTAAATATACCGCATGCAACAATCTTGAATTGGGTGATCCATATAAAAGTCTAAGACCCTGTCCTCCTTCATCCTTGTATAAAACGAACACTTTGGGATACCCAGTGTAATTTTTGCCAGAAAAAAAATGATTAAAGCCTTCTGAATATCTGAGAGTAGACACAGTGGAGGATCCATAATTAATGTGCGTCTCTTGTACGACATCTTTGGAATCAACCACTTGCATTTATTAATCTACCTTTTACAAGAACATCCTCCCAGTCTTTTGTTACAAAAGAGTTATCTCCTAGAAATACTCCCAAATAATTAAGACCTCTCTTAGACCAGGTTATGCCATTTGGGAGCCGTGGTGCACCCTGTAATCGCATCACTTTTGGCCCAATTTATCTTATCTATTGACATTTCTTTAAAATATCTCCTTGCTGTAGTATTGGAGTTATGAGTCTTTACTTTTGTATATGTTGCTCAGACAAAACAACTAAAAATGCATTCGGGGCTTAAGCGTTCAGATGCATGGTGTATGTGAACAGGAAAGCAGAGGGATGAGAGAGAGTATTCCCCTAACAATAAAATCCAAGCCATGAATGCTGTGATTTAATGTCACTGGCTACCTGTTCAGAATAACCATGGCGCTCAATGTTGTCTATACTTGGACAATCTGCCGCTGTGTCACTGAGACACAGCTAATCAACTGATTCTGTTACACACAACACTTCAGGAACACAAAAGAACTCTACCTCTAAATGTAGACAGCACTGTAGGGAAGAGCAGTCTGTTTTTGAAGGAGACGTCCCTCCATGCGGCTCTGAAGGGAAAACACAGGATGTTGTAGAGCGTCACCCCCACTGACCAAACAGTAGCCGGTCCTGCATGATAGCAGTGCTGATCAAACCACTCAGGAGGGGCGTATTCAAGAGTACCCGAGACTCAAGAAGACCAGAAACATCCACTGAAAAGGTTCCAGTCCAATCAAATTCTCTTTATTTGATCCTCAAAAGTTCACAAACAGAGTGTTTCCTTCTGTAACGCAAACAAACCTGCAAAGGATGTGTAGGCCGAGTCCTTTAGCAGGTCTCCACGACCAAAGTCCAGCAGCTTGATGGCATGGGAAGCTGTGGAAATCAGCAGGTTCTCTGGCTTGACGTCCCAGTGCAGCCTCCAGCGGCAGCAGACCCTGATCTTCCTGCAGGGTTAGTTACTTTAAGGCAGTTCTTACATATTTGAACCATGCATAATTTCTTTAATATAAGCCTATTCTGACCTCTGTGAGAGAGTTTAGCAGGTCTTTTGAATGAAGTGGACAGACGTCCATCATCTGGGATCTCCTGGCTGCTGCTCTGACACTGCCTCTTCCCTGTGGACACAGAAACAGCCAACTCAGAAGGCAGAGGTGCTAAATATCCAGGTATCTCCTGGCTCTCCGGATCCTGATCGCAGTCATCAGAACTTTTTTTACTTTCTATTGGTTCTTGAATTGCATTTGAGCTAAAATCAATAAAAAATAAAACGCATATTTCAACATTAGACATTTAGTCAATCACTGTAAAAAATACCATACCATAACAAATGACCCTCTTTCACCCATGTGAGCCATCGACATCCTCCTCCAAACTGCAATAAAAACAAAATACAATACACAAAAAAATAATAAAATCCAACTCTACTCAGAAATACTCCTTTAAAACAATTAAATTGAATAATAAAATAAAAAATAAAATAAAACTCCAAACTCCTCCTAAAATAAATAAACAATAAAATAAGTGTCCTCAGAAATATTGACCACTTTCAAAAATAAAACTATGTAAAGAAAATATCCTCCGATTTCCTTCTAGAATAAAAGTCTTCTCTCAGAATCCTCCGAACAGCTTCAAAAATCACAAGATCCGCTCAGAAAATACTCTGCAAGAGTCCCAACAGATAGCAATCGGTAATTTATTTTAACGCATGTGACTTGAGGCTGAGCTCTAATTGGCTTGTTTCGGATTGTCCTCGACCCTCCCACTTTTGATTTTAGCCAATCAATATTGTTTTTATATATATTTTGGCCTTGTGTGATTGGACTGTTCTCGACTTTCAAGTAGACGCAATATCTCTTCTGATATTAATTATTCGGTTTTATCTTTACACAAAAGGTGATCAGTTCTAAATGCTGCTCCATCTCTGAAAGTTTTTTTAACGTGCATATCATCTATACAGTGATAAAGGCTATGTCGATTAGCATTGCATTATAAACATACTAGAAGAACTCAAATACACCACATACTGTATTGTCACAGTCGTGTGTTTATTGTCTTCACGATTAAATGGATTAATCTTCTTTTAATTCAGCTACAGCGGTAGCTTGATGCCATCATTTGGATATATGATATTCCATATGTTTTTCTCCCACTCTTTCCCACAGTGGATCCATAAGGACTCATATTTCATATTCAAGACATGATTTTGCATACCTCCTGACAAAATGTAAGAAATTGTCACAGCTTTTATTTTTATGATATTGTAGTATCAACTGAGGGTGCTCTTGCTTTCGTTTGAGGGTGTTTTGCTCCCTCCACCTGCTATGCCACTGCATTGCCCAGAGCTTGTTGTCGTTCCAGAAGTGCATCCTGGTGCATCACTTCCACAAGAAAACAGTGTACACGTACACAACCGTCCACGTGATTGGACTCATTGGACCAGGCAACCTTTTTCTACTGCTCCAAGGTCAGGTCTACTATGGCACAATTCACATAATATTTTACCTTTGGCTATGGGAGGAATGTCAAAACACAGCCTGAAGAATAAGGGACTGCGTATCCACAGACCAATCATACCCCTTTTCCACCAAGGCAGTGCTGGTTCGGTGCCAGAGCCTAGTTTCAAATCGGTTCTTTGTCTTTCCACACCCAAAGCACCAGCTCCGAACCAAGAAAAGTGGTTCTTAAGTAGCACCAAAACGAAGTAAGAAGCGCTTGCGTCATCGGCTGGGGGCGGGGTTACCGTGACCAACAAGACAAACAGAAACTTGTGACCGCCATTTTTTAATTCGCATCTAAGCGAGCTAATAGCTGCTCGGTTGTAATCTCCGTCTATACAAATTACAGCGAGCTGCACGAATGCGTTGGATTCACTGTGTTTTGATGCCGATGTAGGATCGTAAAGCCATGTGCATCAATAGTAACGCAACGTTCGCCATTGTTGATGGAAGGCTTGTTCGAGATGCATCGGTGCTGTGCAGACCGATCGCTGTATGACATCAAAGTACAACGCTCTCGGTACTTTGACATCATACGCTGATTGGTCTGCGAGGCGCCGATGCATCTCGAAAAAGCCTGGTGTGTTTGTGTTTCCTGCTGCCTCGCTAGTGTTGCTGAGAAAGAAGAGACGTATACAGTGACGTAAGACCTGGCTCTGTGGTGGCTCTAGCATGTGGAAAGGCAAACCGGTTCTTAGAAGGCTCGTCAGTCGAACCAACTCCGAACCGGCACTAGCACTGGCTCTGAACTAGCACCCGGTTCATTCTGGTGGAAAAGGGGTACCAGAGTCCCAATGTGACCCCTGTCCACAACCGAATACCATCCTCAAACAAAAGCAAGAGCACCCTCAGCGCTCAGTGCTTGCGCTTTGGAAAAAATTCTAAATGTTTCTATTTACAACATGTTTTTGCAGCGGTAAGCAATGTAGCCGATCACAGACATGATTTCTGATTTCTTGAACACAATGGCCAGTCAGATGTGTTTAAGTTAGAATCCACTCGCTGCTCAAAATGCCGAAGTTTTTGTTCAGCACCCTCTTATTAACAAAGGGTAAACACAATGTATAGCCATGTTTTCACCGCAGGAACTAGGAACTTTGAGGTGGTACTCGGTGTGTTTCCTGCTCGCGAGGTAATACTTTGAAATGGAAAGAGCATGTTAAGATGATAGATGTTAGACCCAGCCTCAATTGCTTGGAATCCAGTAGCGTTGAACCTCTTTCTCCTTCACAATATTTATTTTGATATCCAAAATATTCAAACACTTGTTAATTCTTCTATCAGCAGAAGAGGCAGGTAGATGCAAGGGAGAAGCAGGAAACAAGAAAGGAAGTGATGATGAAAAATTAGTTTGTTAAACCAAACTGATTTGTAATATCAGTGGAAACAGTGAAATGGAGACATTCTTCTCATCTCTAACTTGTAAAGACCATACAACCATATGATTTAACAACAACAGCAAAATATGAATGATAAAATGAGACAACACAAACGTATGTTTGCTCAGGTTCAGGTTCATTTAAAAAGTCAAATTACATCTATAGATATTCATAGAGGGCAACAATAGCCAGTGGTGTGAATCTGAGGCTTTAAAATGAATCAATATATGAAACAACACTACTATACAATCAAAATTAGAGAACGCCGACCGCAACTGCTCAATATTTGAAACAACAGGAAAGCAAACGGTCAGGCGTGACCACAAAGTATAAAGACATTAAAAAGAAGTGTGAAATAACTACTGACAAACATGCCAGCGTGGAGCGTCACCTGATGAGTATCACATTTAAAAGGTCATGTCATTCGCAAACTGTTCACGTTTCAGGTCTCTTTGATTGCAGAGAAACCTTCTCTGTCTTTATTGTGAGAAGATTTTCTCCAGTGTAAAGCCTCATCTCATGATCATGTCAACTAACCCTTTAATTCACCCAAAAATGAAAATTCTGGGTAACACTTTATTTTAAGGTGTCATTGTTACTGTGTAATTATACAATTAAGCACGTAACAATAATTAACAACTTAGGGTTAGCTGAATGTAATTGTGCATAATTTACTGTTATTACTAAGTTAAGTACATGGTAAATATGGTAAGTACCAAATTCTGTCATCATTTACTCACCCTCATGTTGTTCCGAACCCATAAGACTTATGATCATCTATGAAACACAAATAAAGATCATTTTAAAGAAATCTTAGAGAGCACCTACTACTTTGACACCTCAAATTTCATAGCGATCATAAAACCAAACCAAACTTGAGCGGTTTCTGAAGAGACTTGATTGATCTTTATATGATGAACAGATTGAATTCAAGCTTTTATATTTACATATAAACATTCATCAGATCACACATCAGTTGTGGTAAATGGAAGCTCAAGCAAGGTGCAAGAACCAATGAGGTTCATTCTCGTGTTACGCAAAACGTTTGAGCTTCAGCGAGAGCCAATGAGGTTCATTCTCGTGTTACGCATCACGTTTGAGCTTCAGCGAGAACCAATGAGGTTCATTCTCGTGTTACGCAGCACGTTTGAGCTTCAGCAAGAACCAATGAGGTTCATTCTCGTGTTACGCAAAACGTTTGAGCTTCAGCGAGAACCAATGAGGTTCATTCTCGTGTTACGCAGCAAGTTTGAGCTTCGGCGAGAACCAATGAGGTTCATTCTCATGTTACGCAAAACGTTTGAGCTTCAGGGAGAACCAATGAGGTTCATTCTCGTGTTACGCATCACGTTTGAGCTTCAGGGAGAACCAATGAGGTTCATTCACGTGTTACGCAGCATGTTTGAGCTTCGGCGAGAACCAATGAGGTTCATTCTCATGTTACGCATCACGTTTGAGCTTCAGGGAGAACCAATGAGGTTCATTCTCGTGTTACGCAGCACGTTTGAGCTTCGGCGAGAACCAATGAGGTTCATTCTCATGTTACGCATCACGTTTGAGCTTCAGGGAGAACCAATGAGGTTCATTCTCGTGTTAGGCAGCACATTTGAGCTTCGGCGAGAACCAATGAGGTTCATTCTCGTGTTACGCATCACGTTTGAGCTTCAGGGAGAACCAATGAGGTTCATTCTCGTGTTACGCAAAACGTTTGAGCTTCAGCGAGAGCCAATGAGGTTCATTCTCGTGTTACGCATCACGTTTGAGCTTCAGCAAGAACCAATGAGGTTCATTCTCGTGTTACGCATCACGTTTGAGCTTCAACGAGAACCAATGAGGTTCATTCTCGTGTTATGCATCACCTTTGAGCTTCAGCGAGAACCAATGAGGTTCATTCTCGTGTTACGCATCACCTTTGAGCTTCAGCGAGAACCAATGAGGTTCATTCTCGTGTTACGCATCACGTTTGAGCTTCAACGAGAACCAATGAGGTTAATTCTCGTGTTACGCATCACGTTTGAGCTTCAACGAGAACCAATTTGGTTCATTCTCGTGTTACGCATCACCTTTGAGCTTCAGCGAGAACCAATGAGGTTCATTCTCGTGTTACGCATCACGTTTGAGTTTCAGCGAGAACCAATGAGGTTCATTCTCGTGTTACGCAAAACGTTTGAGCTTCAGCGAGAACCAAAGAGGTTCATTCTCGTGTTACGCATCACGTTTGAGCTTCAGCGAGAACCAATGAGGTTCATTCTCGTGTTACGCATCACGTTTGAGCTTCAGTGAGAACCAATGAGGTTCATTCTCATGTTACGCATCACGTTTGAGCTTCAGCGAGAACCAATGAGGTTCATTCTCATGTTACGCATCACGTTTGAGCTTCAGCGAGAACCAATGAGGTTCATTCTCGTGTTACGCATCACGTTTGAGCTTCAGCGAGAACCAATGAGGTTCATTCTCGTGTTACGCATCACGTTTGAGCTTCAGCGAGAACCAATGAGGTTCATTCTCGTGTTACGCATCACGTTTGAGCTTCAGCGAGAACCAAGGAGGTTCATTCTCGTGTTACGCAGCACGTTTGAGCTTCAGCGAGAACCAATGAGGTTCATTCTCGTGTTACGCATCACGTTTGAGCTTCAGCGAGAACCAATGAGGTTCATTCTCGTGTTGCGCATCATGTTTGAGCTTCAGCGAGAACCAATGAGGTTCATTCTCGTGTTGCGCATCACATTTGAGCATCAAGAACCAATAAGGGTTAATTTTCGTGTTACGCAGCTAGTTTGAGGTTCAGCGAGAACCAATGAGGTTCATTCTCGTGTTACGCATCATGTTTGAGCTTCATCGAGAACCAATGAGGTTCATTCTCGTGTTACGCAAAACGTTTGAGCTTCAGCGAGAACCAAAGAGGTTCATTCTCGCGTTACGCATCACGTTTGAGCTTCAGCGAGAACCAATGAGGTTCATTCTCGTGTTACGCATCACGTTTGAGCTTCAGCGAGAACCAATGAGGTTAATTCTCGTGTTACGCATCACGTTTGAGCTTCAGCGAGAACCAATGAGGTTCATTCTCGTGTTACGCATCACGTTTGAGCTTCAGCGAGAACCAATGAGGTTCATTCTCGTGTTACGCATCACGTTTGAGCTTCAGCGAGAACCAATGAGGTTCATTCTCGTGTTACGCATCACGTTTGAGCTTCAGCGAGAACCAATGAGGTTCATTCTCGTGTTACGCATCACGTTTGAGCTTCAGCGAGAACCAATGAGGTTCATTCTCGTGTTACGCATCACGTTTGAGCTTCAGCGAGAACCAAGGAGGTTCATTCTCGTGTTACGCAGCACGTTTGAGCTTCAGCGAGAACCAATGAGGTTCATTCTCGTGTTACGCATCACGTTTGAGCTTCAGCGAGAACCAATGAGGTTCATTCTCGTGTTGCGCATCATGTTTGAGCTTCAGCGAGAACCAATGAGGTTCATTCTCGTGTTACGCATCACGTTTGAGCTTCAGCGAGAACCAAGGAGGTTCATTCTCGTGTTACGCAGCTAGTTTGAGGTTCAGCGAGAACCAATGAGGTTCATTCTCGTGTTACGCATCATGTTTGAGCTTCATCGAGAACCAATGAGGTTCATTCTCGTGTTACGCAAAACGTTTGAGCTTCAGCGAGAACCAAAGAGGTTCATTCTCGCGTTACGCATCACGTTTGAGCTTCAGCGAGAACCAATGAGGTTCATTCTCGTGTTACGCATCACGTTTGAGCTTCAGCGAGAACCAATGAGGTTCATTCTCGTGTTACGCATCACGTTTGAGCTTCAGCGAGAACCAATGAGGTTCATTCTCGTGTTACGCATCACGTTTGAGCTTCAGCGAGAACCAATGAGGTTCATTCTCGTGTTACGCATCACGTTTGAGCTTCAGCGAGAACCAATGAGGTTCATTCTCGTGTTACGCATCACGTTTGAGCTTCAGCGAGAACCAATGAGGTTCATTCTCGTGTTACGCATCACGTTTGAGCTTCAGCGAGAACCAATGAGGTTCATTCTCGTGTTACGCATCACGTTTGAGCTTCAGCGAGAACCAAGGAGGTTCATTCTCGTGTTACGCAGCACGTTTGAGCTTCAGCGAGAACCAATGAGGTTCATTCTCGTGTTACGCATCACGTTTGAGCTTCAGCGAGAACCAATGAGGTTCATTCTCGTGTTGCGCATCACGTTTGAGCTTCAGCGAGAACCAATGAGGTTCATTCTCGTGTTACGCATCACATTTGAGCATCAAGAACCAATGAGGTTAATTCTCGTGTTACGCAGCTAGTTTGAGCTTCAGCGAGAACCAATGAGGTTCATTCTCGTGTTACGCATCACATTTGAGCATCAAGAACCAATGAGGTTAATTCTCGTGTTACGCAGCTAGTTTGAGCTTCATCGAGAACCAGTGAGGTTCATTCTTGTGTTGCGCATCACGTTTGAGCTTCAGCGAGAACCAATGAGGTTCATTCTTGTGTTGCGCATCACGTTTGAGCTTCAGCAAGAACCAATGAGGTTCATTCTTGTGTTGCGCATTACGTTTGAGCTTCAGCGAGAACCAATGAGGTTCATTCTCGTGTTACGCATCACGTTTGAGCTTCAGCGAGAACCAATGAGGTTCATTCTCGTGTTACGCATCACGTTTGAGCTTCAGCGAGAACCAATGAGGTTCATTCTCGTGTTACGCATCACGTTTGAGCTTCAGCGAGAACCAAGGAGGTTCATTCTCGTGTTACGCAGCACGTTTGAGCTTCAGCGAGAACCAATGAGGTTCATTCTCGTGTTACGCATCACGTTTGAGCTTCAGCGAGAACCAATGAGGTTCATTCTCGTGTTGCGCATCACGTTTGAGCTTCAGCGAGAACCAATGAGGTTCATTCTCGTGTTACGCATCACATTTGAGCATCAAGAACC
The DNA here is from genome assembly GCA_039654625.1 of Rhinogobio ventralis. Lineage (NCBI taxonomy): Eukaryota > Metazoa > Chordata > Actinopteri > Cypriniformes > Gobionidae > Rhinogobio > Rhinogobio ventralis. The sequence goes on along the minus strand of CM077207.1, from coordinate 35,974,812 downwards.
AATGAGGTTAATTCTCGTGTTACGCAGCTAGTTTGAGCTTCAGCGAGAACCAATGAGGTTCATTCTCGTGTTACGCATCACATTTGAGCATCAAGAACCAATGAGGTTAATTCTCGTGTTACGCAGCTAGTTTGAGCTTCAGCGAGAACCAATGAGGTTCATTCTCGTGTTACGCATCACGTTTGAGCTTCAGCGAGAACCAATGAGGTTCATTCTCGTGTTACGCATCACGTTTGAGCTTCAGCGAGAACCAATGAGGTTCATTCTCGTGTTACGCATCACGTTTGAGCTTCAGCGAGAACCAATGAGGTTCATTCTCGTGTTACGCATCACGTTTGAGCTTCAGCGAGAACCAATGAGGTTCATTCTCGTGTTACGCATCACGTTTGAGCTTCAGCGAGAACCAATGAGGTTCATTCTCGTGTTACGCATCACGTTTGAGCTTCAGCAAGAACCAGTGAGGTTCATTCTCGTGTTACGCATCACGTTTGAGCTTCAGCGAGAACCAATGAGGTTCATTCTCGTGTTACGCATCACGTTTGAGCTTCAGCGAGAACCAATGAGGTTCATTCTCGTGTTGCGCATCACGTTTGAGCTTCAGCGAGAACCAATGAGGTTCATTCTCGTGTTACTCAGCACGTTTGAGCTTCAGCGAGAACCAAGGAGGTTCATTCTCGTGTTACGCAGCACGTTTGAGCTTCAGCGAGAACCAATGAGGTTCATTCTCGTGTTACGCATCACGTTTGAGCTTCAGCGAGAACCAATGAGGTTCATTCTCGTGTTGCGCATCACGTTTGAGCTTCAGCGAGAACCAATGAGGTTCATTCTCGTGTTACGCATCACATTTGAGCATCAAGAACCAATGAGGTTAATTCTCGTGTTACGCAGCTAGTTTGAGCTTCAGCGAGAACCAATGAGGTTCATTCTCGTGTTTTGAGTTTCGAGGACTGTTAATGGAGGAACAGAAATCTCTCAGATTTCAATAAAAATATATTAATTTGTGTTTTGAATATGAAGGTTTAAAGGTTTCGAATATGAGGGTTCTTTACGTGTGAAACTGACATGAAAGTGTAAACTCTCGTGTTTCTTTTCAAGAAACACTCTTCCCACACATTTTGCAGGTGTAAGGACTCTTTCCAGTGTGAATTCTCATGTGGACCACAAGGTTTCCTTTTCGGGTGAAACGTACTCATCACTGCAGGTCAATGGCTTTTTTCGATTGTGAATTCTCATGTGCCTTTTAAGGCTTCCTTTTTCAGTGAAACTCTTCCCACATTGTTGGCAGATGTAAGGCTTCTCTCCAGTGTGAGTTCTCATGTGGACGTTAAGGTTTCCTTGTTGATTGAATCTCTTTCCACACTGTTGACAGGTGTACGGCTTCTCCCCAGTGTGAATTCTCATGTGGATTTCAAGCTGTCCAGTTTCAGTGAAGTTCTTTCCACACAATTTGCAGGTAAAAAGCTTATTTCCATTGTGAATTCTCAAGTGCCTTGCAAGGCTTCCTTTTTCAGTGAAACTCTTTCCACACTGTTGGCAGGTGTAAGGCTTCTCTCCAGCGTGAACTCTCATGTGGACTTTTAGGTTTCCTTGTTGAGAGAAACTCTTTCCACACTGTTGGCAGGTGTAAGGCTTCTCTCCAGTGTGAACTCTCATGTGGATTTCAAGATGTCCAGTTTCAATGAAGTTCTTTCCACACAATTTGCAGGTGTAAGGCTTATTTCCATTGTGAATTCTCAAGTGCCTTGCAAGGCTTCCTTTTTCAGTGAAACTCTTTCCACACTGTTGGCAGATGTAAGGCTTCTCTCCAGTGTGAATTCTCACGTGGGCTTTAAGGTGACCTTTTACAGTGAAACTCTTTCCACACTGAGGGCATGTGAACGGCTTCTCCCCAGAGTGAATTCTCACGTGGATGTTAAGGCTTCCTTGTTGAGTGAAACTCTTTCCACACTCATGGCATTCAAAAGGCTTCTCTCCCGTGTGAATTCTCATGTGCCTGGAAAGGCCGTTCATTCCTGAGAATCTCTTTCCACACAGACGACAACTGTTCTCTCTTAAGTGAATCCTGAAGTGGTTATAAAGGTTTACTTTCTGTGTGAATCTCTTTCCACACTGATCACATGTGAACGGCTTCGCTCCAGTGTGAATGCTTAAGTGATACCTAAGGTTTAGTTCTGTTGTGAAGCTCTTTCCACACTGTTGGCAGGAGTAAGGCTTCTCTCCAGAGTGAATTCTCATGTGGACTTTAAGGTGTCCATTTTGAGTGAAACTTACTCCACACTGTTGGCAGGTGTAAGGCTTCTCTCCAGTGTGAATTCTCATGTGGATTTTAAGGTTTCCATGACAACTAAAACTCTTAACACATATAAAGCAAGTTAAAGAGTTTCTAGTTCCTGTCTTCTGAGCTATTTTTTGTGAGGAAGTCTTTTCAGTCTGTGAGCAACTAAAAGATTTTTCTCCAGTTATGAAATCCGGATGTTTCTCATGCTGCTCTTTTTCTTCATTGTCATTCAGTTTTTCACTCTCCTCTTTCAGTGGCATCAGGTCTAAGACAAAAAGAGGCAAATACAAATTAACCCCAGTTTATTGGCAAAAACCAACAGACATCAAAACGTTTAGGCATTTAAAGCATCAAAACTAACATGTATGCTAGATCATATACCCACTAAGCTACTGTAAAATGTGACCTGTAACCTGAAAAATGCCCACAGAGAGCGCGTTCTATTCAAAGGCAAATTCTGACACGATCCATGCAAGTATATCCCCGCCCGCATCAACTCGAAAAAACGCATCAAGTTTAGTGAGATGCATGTACTTTACATCGTTTTGAGATGCGGTTTTTATTTTAATATATAGAAATGCAAAGCTGAATTTTCATCAGCCATTACTTCATTTATTCATCCAAGAATACTGAAAAAAGTATCACAGGTTATAAAAAAAACTTATTGATAATAAATCATCATATCAGAATGATTTCTGAAGGATCATGTGACATCATGGGATTAAAATTCACAGAAATAAATTAGATTTTAAAGTATGTTTTAGAGAAAACATTATTTTAAATTGTATTAACATTTCACAATATTACTGTTTTTTCTCTATTTTTGAAATAAATGCGGGCTGTGTGAGCATGAGACCTCTTTCAAAAACATTACAAATAGTAATGTGTCCAATCTTTTGACCGCTACTGTATATAATAGGCCTATACAAAATTGTTCACATGCTGTGCAATAATTCATGCATGCATGAGATCACAAAAATCCTCACATTTCTTTTGTCCTCGTATTCTCCCTCTCACATGCTCATTAATTATGCAGCTCGTTATGAAAATAAACACACACGTACTGTATGTCAAACGATCATACATGTACGGTGTGTTTATCCCTGTAAAGCGGCTTCGAAACAATCTGTATTGTATAAATAAAGGTGACTTGACTGGACTTGTGTTCGTCTACCACCACCAAAGACCATTTAGGGAAAAAACTATCCTTCACTAAATTCAAGGGTCAAACTGAATTGTTAAAAAAAGAGTGGCATAAATTGAATCCTATATGTAGGATTGTTAAGCTGTGGTTCTTGTACTGTAATGCTACAGCTAACAATGGGAGGGAAATGAGAATAATTGCATTGCAGGTTGATTTAAATGTTGTAGGGTCAATAAATAAGTTCAAAATGATCAATCAGACTATTTTTTTTCATCACCTCACAGACAGTTAAGTTTTGTATCAATTTAGCCACAATCTAAATATAATGCCAGTAAGATTACAAATGTAAAACTTAGCTATTTCATATGCAAAGATGTCAGCCAATCACAGCAGTAGCGTTCAGAGCAGAGGCTAACATCAGGGTAGAAAATAGCAATTTCTGTACAAATCATACTAACATTATAAGTGCACCCTAGGAACATCATAAAACAATGCAGTTCTGGTTGGACAAAATGGCAGATTTTCTCCGTGCAGTAATTTGATTGGCTATTTGGGCTTCCAGTCAATTAGAAGCAGCAGCACTGGTGCTATTACAAATTTGCCCTCCATCTTTGAATGTGCCCTGGCATTTCTTTTGCGCAGCGTGAGATCAGAGCAGTAGCGTTTATTCGCAGACTGAGCTCAATTAGTTGCAAACCACCAATGTCACTGTGAAAAGCCAGATGAAACAGCAACGATGTGAAAAACGTGCCATGAACGATCCAGTTAGAAGGCTTTAATCTACAAATCACCAACATTTACCATGGGTTTACTGTAGTAACACTAACCGAAACATAGTGTAGTACATTAGTATAGTATAGCACTAAGTAATTACAGAAGTTTGTGTTATGAAACATTTACATTAAATGCGTTTAAACTACATCCTCACATCCGGGGATTTGAACTGTCCTTGGCTAGATGTAAAATCCTAAAGGGGTCATGAACTGGCTTTTTTTATACCGTTGTCTGAGGTCAACTTATGATGCACGTGTGGTTTTTACATTCAAAAACATCATAATGAATCAGTAATAGGCTATTTTCTACCCTGGTTTTGAGCCTAGCTCATGGAACGCTCTGTTTTTATGGGCGTGTCGCATTGAAGACTTGGAAGTAAACGCCCACTGCTATGATTGGATAACAGTTTTGCATAATAATGAGCTTCGGCTCCCCCGTCATTACACGTGAGGAATTGTTTTGAAAACGTGTGGGGAAACGGCAACCGGAATGATTCGCCCACAGGGCTCGCTAAATGTCTTTATCAAACAAACACATTGACTTCTCTCTCATCCACCCGCAATTAATTGGGATGTTATTTTGTATTACTTGGCCCGCCCGATCGGTGGATATAACCGCGAATCACTAACTCACACACACACACACAAGCCAAGTACGTGCATCAGCAAAACTTTAAGAGAGTGAACAACGCACATCAAGCAAAATTATTCACTATTTAAGATAGCCCGTCGGGCAGATCGATGATACATGTTGGTAGCCCAACTGGAAAACACATTAGCCCCAACACGTCGGGTTAGAGATTTTGCGAGCCCTGGCCCATACATGTTCTAGTCTGATCCCGAATCGCAGGACAATGAACCAACAACACCTCAAATACAAGGGATACTCCAGCCTGTGGAAGTTATGTTTACATGTTTTACTCACATAAGTGTGTTGGATCATTCCTGTTACAGCACACTCATCCTGTCTTTACAAACGAATCTGCGGTGAAACGAAGCGAACAAACGTGCAATGTCTTACCTACGTGAGCTGGAGCGTCATTAAAAATAACGTTCAACCGCTTACTACTACTGGAATCCGAAGGAAGCTTTTGCAGCGATTGTGTTCTTCCACAACCAGGCACTGCACACACAGGCCTGTTATTTACCTATTACATGTTATGCACGAGTCGGTGGGCGGGGCTACAGAATTAGGCGTTTGTCTTCTTCGGTTAAGAAAAATTCGCAGATTGATCGTTTGCTGAGCCAAAAAAGCTTTTCTTTGACTAACAAGCTCTGAAACTTACAGGATATTCTTATATCACGATGACCTTTTATATATTAAAAGCTCAAGGGAAAGTACGTATCTTGAGAAACGACTAAAGTCATTGGTTTGATACAGCAAAAGATATTAAGAATGAGAAGACTCTTCAAAAATATCCTTCATTTCCGTAGAGCTGGACATTTTAATAAATCCGATCAAATGAGTTCAGCTTTGAGAATGAAACCAACCTGTGTGTTCCTCAGTTTCTTCATGTTTCACTCCGAATGTTTCTTCAATCTTCACGTCTTCACTCTCCTCTTTAATAAACGCCATCTTTATAATTGTTTCACCGGGAGTTTTTCTGTGTTTGGACACTCTGTCCTGTTTAAGGTGAGAATAATTAACAGGAAGAAAATTAAATCTCTGGGGAGTGAGAGTTATAGGCCTTAAATGACCTGATCAGACAAAAAATCCCTTAAAAAACAGTGCTACCAATTAATTAAAGGACACAAACTACATACACATCATATTTAGGTATCGTTTTTATTTTACATTTAATAATGAATGAATAAACATTTGCAGTTGGTCTGTCATGACGCCCGTGTGACGTGCATGTGACGTCAGCGAGCGCGTCAAGTGAATCGGTTCAAATGACTCGGAGTTCCAAATGGCTCAGTTTCTCCCATCACTGATTCACGATATATGAAGCGAAATGACACTGTTACTCACAAACACATCGTTCTTTAGCATTAGATAACGCATCACAATGTTACATTCAGTTAGTTTTGCAGTTGTTGTAAAAACTAGGTAATTGCCTTAACGGTTTGCATCGAATTAAGCATTTAAAACGCTTAAAAACACAAACCTTTCTCCAGCAGAATCACAACAGTCGCAGGAGCGCGGCGCGGCCTTATGACGTCACAGCACCACTCCAAAATAAAAGTCCCGTTCAAAAACCGCATACAAACAATAAAACTGTCAGATCATTCAGATTTGAATTCTGAACAATGTATGTGAGATGGCCAGGAAACTTTTTCTTAACAATACCAAGCCTTTTTTATTTGATGCATTTCTTAAACATGGTTTGTCAATAAAATGAAACCTTTATTAGGGTCACAAGCTAAAACTCAAACATTATTTCGCAAAATAATGTTTTCCACTTTATAAATGAATCTTAAAAATACTTTCAGGAAAACACAATACAATATGAAGCGATAATATATGAAATATATTACATTTTTAATCGGACTGAACCTTTTAGCTATAATGTTTGGTATTGAATGAATTACATTTGTACATGAATGTTGCTTCTTTTACTTATACTGAAGATAACTTACATTTTATACCTATTTTAAGACTAGGTCCACATTTTTTATATTGGTAAACCACACCAACTCTTATATGTGTTTCAATCCGGACACATGTATGACCTCTGCTTTATGAACTCATACACTCAAGCTTGTTTGTATTACTTTTGTAACTATTTAAAACGGGGATTATCTGGTAAAAATAGTTAGACATATACAGTAGTAGATTTCTATGCACTTCTGTGATTGAGCGGTGTGCTTTTATTTTGGTGAGGCGCCATGACGCCATAAGGCTGCGCCGCGCTCCTGCGTCTGTTGTGATTCGGCTGAAGGCAGGTTTGTTAAGAATTGACTATTGAATGTGACACTTTAATGCTTTATCTAACTTTAATGAAGGATATTCAGATGGTGAATCAGTTGCCAGTGGTGATGGAGAAACGGAGCTTTTCGACACTCCCGAGTCAATTGAATCAAATGATTCAGTGATTCGAATCGCGCGATTCACGACTCGTGCTGCTCAAACGAGAACAACAAGCATGTGTAATGGCAACTTTAGCAAACCAACTGCTAATGTTTTCATTAAAAAGTGTAATCTGTTAATTGTAATTAATCAATTAAATACAAAATGTAGGTCATAAATGCTTAAATAAGATATATATAGTACAGTTTGGGTTCTTTTATTAATTTGAAGTGCTAGTTTTGAGTGTATCTCTTATTGCACCCAGAGATTTAGCTTGGATTTATTTATCTTTCTGTTAATTATTCTCATCTTAAACAGGACAAACACAGAAAAACTCCTGGTGAAGCGACTCCACGTGACACACTATTATAAAGATGGCGTTTATTAAAGAGGAGACTGAAGACGTGAAGATTGAAGAAGCATTGAGACATGAAGAAACTGAGGAGCACACAGGTTGGTTTGTCAGTCATTTGATCATTATTCAAATGTCCAGCTCTACAGAAATAGAGAAGTATAATCATACAGAGAATAATACAGAAGTAGCCTAAACAAAACAATTATTCAACTTTAAACCTAATATCTTCTTCTGAATAGAGAACAATGAAAAAATTATATATTCGCCCTCAAAAGTGCTAACATACCTGTACGTTAGGGATGCACCGATACCACTTTGATTAGCTAATGTATATTTCCCTCAGTTATTTTCATGCTTTAATTAATCCTGCTAAAATATATTGTACAAGCTTCTGTTACGTTCACTGTTCATCATGTTTTAATAGCACAGATCATGTATAAAGCTGGGATCCAGCAGGGATCAATGCTAGATTGGGTCAGTGGTTCCAATGTTTAGATGCCTATGAAATAATCACAATTCTCAATTCCAATTTTGATACTACAACAAAAAACTACTAGCCTAATTAATGTAAATATAACATTATTAAAGGTCCCATGGCATGAAAATGTCACTTTATGAGGTTTTTTAGTTCCCCCAGTGGCTAGAAATGGCGATAGGTGTTAACCAAGCCCTGGGTATCCTGCTCTACCTTTGATCTATCTGGAATCTTCCCCATATGTCGTTATACGGGGAAAGGTTACCCCCCTTTCTCTGTTTTGCCCGCCCAGAGAATATGGCCCGCCCGCGCGATCTTGGTTTTTCCTCGTCCTCGAGAGACGTCATGGCTTGCAAACGAGCGAAGCATGGCAGTTGCTCAGTGTTTGGATGCACAAATGAACACAAAAGTCTTTATTTAGTTCCTTCATCCGAGCCTCTGAAGAACCAGTGGGTTAATTTTATTTTCTCTGGAAATGCGCCGACACAACTTCCCAAAGTTTTGTATGTCTGCGCCAAACATTTCACCGACGGCTGTTTCCTCAACTTGGGCCAGTACAGAGCTGGCCTTGCTGAACGTCTGAAAATAAAGTCTGGATCAGTACCAACTCTCCTTGGATATGCTACAAACCTCGGACAAGTAAGTCAACTAACACTATTTAATTTGGTTGCTTTACTGTATATGATTACCTAGCTTGTTACCCTTATGCTGCGTTCACACCGAGCGCGAATAGAGCGTCAGGAGCGAGTGATTTCCATGTTAAGTCAATGTAAAGACGCGTTGACGCGCATCTGGAGGTCCTGCGGCGCGATAGGCGTGTTTAGCACGGTGCGATGGACGCAATTTCGCCTCATTCACGCATCCAGTTTGCACGAATTGAGCGTCTTGCGCGTTACGCGCGAGTGATTTTATTTGGTGCTTTTTGTGCATTCACACGTTGTGCATTCACGCCTGAGTTGAAGAATCTGAACATTGGCGTCTGTTCGCGCCACGTTAACCAATCAGGAGCCTGCTCGTGAGATAATCACGAGCCTGCCTGCTTGATACTCAATCCGATGCGGGACAACAGGTCATCGAACTGGGCACGGGACTGGTGGAAGTACCACTGAAAGCGGCCGTCATCCAGGCGCAGCTCCTAGAGCAAGTGGGGAAACTCGCCAAACTGAGTACACCTCCGGAGGGCCTGGTGGACCCAAGTACGGCGACGCTGACCCCTACACCGCTGTTCTGCTCTCCAGAGCAGTGACTCTCTCGATTAATGCTCGATCAACATCAGCCATCTTGCAAACAGACAACCGCCTAGCACTCGAACACGCGTCTATTTTGCTTCAAACGCTCGATTTATACACGCGTCCAATTCGCTGTGGATGCACGAGTGGATTCAAAATGTTCAATTGTTAAAATTTGACGCTCTATTTGCGTTCGGTGTGAACGCAGCATTAGAATGTGGCTGTAACATTAGCTCTGCAGCTAACAGCCCAGTTACTGTCGCAAAATGTAAAGGTAGATGGCATCAAGTATGTGTGTGAATACACACACTGTAACGCGAGTGTTGTACACTTCTTTGTTATTCGGACAACCATTCTGCTGTTGGTGTTATGGCGCGAGCAATAGCCGCATTTCCCCTCATTGAAATGACTATCTGCAGAGCTTGATGTAATTGTAATAAGATAAATAGTAAGAACTTTTAAGATGTATGAAATATAAAATTTCTCTACACAGGCCAGCACATCAAGTGCTTACATTCGGCTGCCTCTCTTTAGGGATGTTGCCTGCCAGACAGACCACCTGGAAACACATACCGTAGGCACACAGCTATCCTTAAAGACTCTGCGGCCTCACTTTAGAAGTGAGGGTATGTACTTGCCACCTTCAGTACATTTACTTTTGATGTAGTTAGTAAGTATTCTGGCATTTCTCTTTGCTTTCATTATGTGTTGTTTCATTAGACTTACCTTAGTAAAATTAACTTTGGCTGCAGGTGTCCAGGCAACTGTCTCCTGCAAAGATTTCGGTGCTGGGACGTCCAATGCAGACCCTTTGTGCCTGTCATCGAGACCTTTAAAGAGACCTCGTCTAGAGCTCGATCAACGGCAGGAGGACAATCCATTGGAGGGCGGCTCTTTAGTGGAAGCTTCAAAGGGACAGGATTCCACTTATGATCCTGCCGACTCCATCACAGCATCGCTAGACTCCACACTAAAGTCGTAAGTTACTGAGTGTAAAGATATATGTGTGGCTCGTGGCTCCGTTTGATCGGTTAATGGGCCGTAAAGAGCAGTTACACTCAGAGTGTGGATGAATCGCGTTTGTTTCGAAGACTCAGGATCTACTGAAGAGAACTTATGCGACGCAGAAACTCTTACAAAGCAAAAACAAACTTATAATAATTAAGCAAGGCCTCTTCTAATAGGATAAGGACACGCGGTCTCATGAATAATTGAGCGAGTTGTCTTCTCATAGGATAAGGACACGCAGTCTTCTCAGGATAAGGACATGCAGACTCATGAATAATTAAGCGAGTAGTCTTTTCATAGGATAAGGACACGCAGACTCATGAATAATTAAGCGAGTAGTCTTCTCATGATAAGGACATGCAGACTTATGAATAATTAAACGAGTAGTCTTCTCATAGGATAAGGACACGCAGACTCATGAATAATTAATCGAGTAGTCTTCTCATAGGATAAGGACACGCAGTCTCATGAATAATTAAGCGAGTAGTCTTCTCATAGGATAAGGACACGCAGACTCATGAATAATTAAGCGAGTTGTACTCTCATAGGATAAGGACACGCAGTCTCATGAATAATTAAGCGAGTAGTCTTCTCATAGGATAAGGACAGGCAGACTCATGAATAATTAAGCGAGTTGTATTCTCAGGATAAGGACACGCAGTCTAAATGAATAATTAAGCGAGTAGTCTTCTCATAGGATAAGGACACGCATACTCATGAATAATTAAGCGAGTAGTCTTCTCATAGGATAAGGAAACGCATACTCATGAATAATTAAGCGAGTAGTCTTCTCATAGGATAAGGACACGCAGACTCATGAATAATTAAGCGAGTTGTCTTCTCATAGGATAAGGACACGCAGTCTCATGAATAATTAAGCGAGTAGTCTTCTCAGGATAAGGACATGCAGACTCATGAATAATTAAGCGAGTAGTCTTCTCATAGGATAAGGACACGCAGACTCATGAATAATTAAGCGAGTAGTCTTCTCATGATAAGGACATGCAGACTCATGAATAATTAAGCGAGTAGTCTTCTCATAGGATAAGGACACGCAGACTCATGAATAATTAAGCGAGTAGTCTTCTCATAGGATAAGGACACGCAGTCTCATGAATAATTAAGCGAGTAGTCTTCTCATAGGATAAGGACAGGCAGACTCATGAATAATTAAGCGAGTTGTATTCTCAGGATAAGGACACGCAGTCTAAATGAATAATTAAGCGAGTAGTCTTCTCATAGGATAAGGACAGGCAGACTCATGAATAATTAAGCGAGTAGTCTTCTCATAGGATAAGGACAGGCAGACTCATGAATAATTAAGCGAGTTGTATTCTCAGGATAAGGACACGCAGTCTCATGAATAATTAAGCGAGTAGTCTTCTCATAGGATAAGGACACGCAGACTCATGAATAATTAAGCAAGGCATCTTCTCATAGGATAAGGAAATGCAGTCTCATGAATAATTAAGCAAGGCCTCTTCTCATAGGATAAGGACACGCAGTCTCATGAATAATTAAGCGAGTAGTCTTCTCATAGGATAAGGACACGCAGACTCATGAATAATTAAGCAAGGCATCTTCTCATAGGATAAGGAAATGCAGTCTCATGAATAATTAAGCAAGGCCTCTTCTCATAGGATAAGGACACGCAGTCTCATGAATAATTAAGCGAGTAGTCTTCTCATAGGATAAGGACACGCAGACTCATGAATAATTAAGCAAGGCATCTTCTCATAGGATAAGGAAATGCAGTCTCATGAATAATTAAGCAAGGCCTCTTCTCATAGGATAAGGACAAGCAGACTCATGAATAATTATGAGACACTGTTGAGTCATCGCTGTACTATAGTACGGGAAAACGTCACATTCTGTGACGTTGAAACAAAGATGAATTTAAACCCTGAAGTTGAATATAGCGCAAAAAGGTTTAAAAACAGCTAGTTTTCTCCTACAATCAAAACGAATGGATGTTAACATTGACTTCTATGATGCTCAACACTCATAACTCTGTTAAAATCTCAGCAAATTTGTTTTAGGGTTTTATAACCCTTTAAAGTAAAGTCCAGATGAAAGCTCAATCTGTTTAACTCAAAATGAGTTTTCCTTTCTTTTGTGGTTTGATATAGAGAAGATTCATCCACTCCCACCCACAACAGCAAAAAGTACATAGTGTACGAGAACTGCATCATGGAGTTGTTTAATGTATGTCCAGTCTGCACGCGGGCATGTGATGTGAGGACCCAAAGGCTGGGGACGTTCCTGTCTGTGAAGCAGTGGTGCCCCCATTGCACATTTAGAAGACACTGGAATAGCCAGCCTATCCTTGGGAGCACGCCAGCTGGAAATCTGCACCTTTCTGCTGCCGTGTACCTGAGTGGTGCATCTTTCATACAAATCAAAAAGGTAAATGATGTGCAACTTAACTGTGAATTATTTAAATTTAGATCAGATTACATGTATTATTTATCCCCCCACACCAACAGGTCTTCAAGGCAATGAAGCTACAGTTGTTTCAGTATGAAACATTTCGCCGCCATGCCAGAGCTTTCATTGAACCGGCAGTTATTCACCACTGGAAAGTCACACAGGATGTGAATCTGGAGCGGCTAAGTCGGGAGGAAAAAGTGATACTTGGTGGTGACATGAGAGCTGACTCTCCAGGTATTGATACTTTACTGAAATAGTGTAGTTTACACAAGGGTTAGATATAGTTTAAATAGGAAAACTATTGAAAGTCTTTGGTCATTTTTGAGCGAGATGCTAACGGTCTAATCAGATTCAATGATCTATGCTAAGCTATGCTAAATGTGCTTCCGCCAGACTCCGAGATCGGCTGAATGGATTCGAAAACGGTAAAACTCAACTGTTTAACTCTAGGGGAGTTGGAAAATGAGCCTATTTTCCAAAAGAGTGGAGTGTTCCTTTAAAATGAGTGACCTTGATAAAATGCCAGACATAATATCAAAGTATTGAATAGTGATTACTAATGTCACTATTTGAACAGAAACAGGCCACTCTGCAAAGTATGGGAGTTATACAATGATGGATCTCCATACTAACACCGTTGTGGACATTCAGTTGGTTCAGGTGAGTTGTAATTGGTTGTAATTTGAAAATCAAAGTCTATAATGCATTTTCTATTAATATATTGTTTTTCTGTGTTAACAGAGCAATGAAGTTGGTGGTAGCTGCCACATGGAAAAAGAGGGCCTGACGAAGAGCCTAGCATTACTGGAGTCGCGTGGCGTCAACCTTGATTGTATTGTTACTGACCGTCATCCACAAGTACAGAAGTTCCTCAGAGAGAGAAACATAACCCATTACTACGATGTCTGGCACATGGCCAAAGGTATATTGTCAGTGCCAATATGGAGCTGATTGACGTCCATAGTCCATTATACCATACAAAATCTATCAGTTTTGCTCCAGCCTTTTTCCTTTCTTTGAGTTGTTAGTGATATCCTTTTGGTGAGAAGGACCTGATGTTAGATGTTTTTGAAGCTTGTGTAAAGCACCCATTTGGTGAAAAGACTTGCCCTTACTTTGAAATTGTGACACTATGAGTAAATGGTAACAAATGCTTTGAAAGTTATTATGAAATCCTACAATAGAGGAGTAATCATGCTCAGTTTATGAGCATCTTAGCTAAGTGGAATGTATTTTGCTTTCATTGTAGGAATTTCAAAGAAACTGGAAGCAATCAGTAAGCAGAAAGACTGTGAGAAACTCAAGAAGTGGATGAAAAGCATCATCAACCACATATACTGGACTGCAGCTGGCTCAACCTCCGAGCCAGAGAGAATTGCAAAGTGGACCGCGATCCTGAACCATGTTAGAGATGTCCATACACACGAGGATCCTCTTTACCCCAAGTGTGAGCATGCGGATCGCAAGACAACTGACAAGAGTAAATGTCTCCAAGCAGGTATTTCATCAATATACAGGCTAAATGTCAACAGACAACTACACTTTAGTCACTTTCAGAAATTTACCAGAGATCATTGTTGTAATATTCTGTACTGTATTGTTTTCTAATACGATATTATCTGCAGCAACTGTAGCTTTCAACAAGTTGGAGAAGTTGCTGACAAACAAAAGAACGCTGAAGGATGTCGCAAAACTGAGCCCCTACCACCAAACTTCATCGTTGGAGGCTTTCAATGCCGTCATCTTTCGTTTTGCCCCAAAGAATGTTGTCTTTCCCTTTATTGGAATGCTGTGCAGGTAAAAGAAAGTTGAGTATTGAGTAAACAAATTGTAGCCTAAAATATGTCCATATTAACACTGTACTGTACTTCCAGACTCTACCTGGCTGCTATGCATTATAATGAAAATGCGGACCGACCACAGGCCGAAACGGAGGAACGTGTACCTCTCTTCAAAATCTCCTTTCCAAAGGTTAGGAAGGGAGAGTACAGAGTTAAACCTCAAAAGACACAGCCGACCTTTGGTAAGGGTTTAAATCAATTCAAACACATATTTTGGAATTCTAACATGTATTTCTCTTGATGAAAAATCAATTAAATAAAAAACACAGTAAAAACAAAACCCAACCAATTAAAAAGAAAAACAAATTTGTGCTTGTGTTTTATGATACAGGTTATGTTGCTGACACGATGGACCTAATTTTTGAGAAAGTCTTTGTCAACCCTACGCAATACACCGATGCGCTGTTGGCCATCCCTGTCCCTATCAGCGCATTATGAGAAGCCGGACAAGGAGGAGGTCATTGCCAGGTCATTGAACAATTGATTCTGATATTTAGTCTTGCAGAGATTTATCATTGGTTTGTGTTATTGTTATCTAAACAAATATTATCATGCTCCTATGGCTCATCTTCAATGAATGTAACAATTTTCACGTTTTTTGTTCCCTCGGATGTAAATAAATCTTGACGCTGTCTACACTATTGAATGAAAATTAGGCACAAGATTTGTTGGTGGAATAAACAGTCAAGACTCAAGACAAGACTTTATTCATTATTTTATTAACTTCTGTAACAAAGCACAACTTACTGGTGTATTCCTCTCAAATGTAGAGGACCATAGTCAGCTCTGTATATTTGGACGGCATTCTGCAGCGAGTAGACATTGAGGCAGACAGGCTCCAATCCAGGATGGTCAACCATACATGTGAGCTGTTCTTCGACCTCCTGTAGTCTTCTAGTAACCTAATTAGAGTTAGAAATGGTAAGTGACACAGTTATATAGACCACTAAGGCCTATATAAAAGCATCCAAAAAGCAGCATGTCATAGGACCATTAAAGGTTTCTCATTTTGTTACGGAGTCTCCTACAACAGGTTTACATGCATCAAAGGTAAAAAAACACTTCATCTCATCATATTTTTTCACTTTACCTCATTTCTTGAAGAGTCTCAAAAGATTCAGTCTCTCTAAACTCCTCCTTTCTGTGAACTACTCTGCTCTGATTGGTCAGATGGCCCAGTCTGTTGTGATTGATCTACCGCTTACAGCGCATGTCAGAAGCAAAACGCCTTCCAATCCTCCAAGATTTTACAGTCCTCAGCGATTGTACACTGTAAAAGCGGTAACAATGGCGGTGATTTTACCATATCAGTATTGCATTATTGTGTGCATTATTGTCTGATAATTCAATGGCCAGCAGTCTATTTTTCCACTTATACTACGCACACCTCAAGTACATTTACATTTATGCATTTAGCAGACGCTTTTATCCAAAGCGACTTACAACTGAGGAGTACAGAAAGCGATCCGTTATGAAGAGCCGTAGAAACGCAAGAAGTGCCTTAAATACAGACTAACATTTGAGAGCAGTTGCACCAGTGCCACTAATGGCTTGTTTCCACCGAGTAGTACAGTATGATTTGGGATGGTAAACCCTGAACGTTTCCACCGCCAACAGTACCCTTACTTGAAAGGTGTGGTGTATGCCGGAAAGTAGCGATCAACGTCATTCTCGCACGAAGAAGAAAGTGACACAGTACCCCAACGGAAGGGTCCCAAAAAAGTGGTACAGCACAGTTCGGTATTTCGGTGCCATTCACAACTTCTGACAATCGAAACGGAAATAATTGCGTACAGTACTGCACTGTTATGTTCCATACTGCTTGGTGGAAACAAGCCATAAGTTCTACAGTTGGTAGCGTTGAGGGGAGAGGGGGGTACAAACCCTGAAATTGTTTATTTATGCCACAATACCATGGTTACAGTGGCATGGTGGTCCATGGGGTGAGTGTTGGTGATTTTTGGCGTGAAAAGCCTTCTATAACTTGTTCGTTCATGGCACAATGTTTCTCTTGGTTTCCACTAGGGGTGTAACGGTTCAAGTGACTGTCATGTATCACGGCTTTAGGGTCACAGTGTCGGTATGGTTTGGTATGTGCTCAGGGATAAAGGACTACTGTCAAATAAAAATAAAGAAAATAAGAACAAATAATCAAACTACAAGCAACAACACAAATAAATACATTAGAAATACAATAGAGCAAAGATAAAAAATAAAATAAACAGTGCTTTTAAGGTGCTTTTGGGTATCTAACAGTAGTTTTCAGGTACAGAAATTGAATAATCAAATGTAAATAAATATTGCATATTATAATCTTTACTGTATAAATTAAATAAAGATTGATTATTAAAGTTACAAAAGCTATTCAATCAAAAGCGGCAAGTCATTTTCTTGTCTTTGATTAACATTAAGAACACAGACTGCTGTCACTTTAAGACATATTGCACAGATCCAGTACACTAATACGGTACACATGCATTGTTTCTGGACTGCTTACTTAAGACATAACCTACTAGGTTTGCTAGGAGACCCGCCAAGACAGGCATGTTGACGTAATAATTTTGAAATTGTCCGTTCAAGCACAAGACTTGAAAGAGAACTCAATATTTGTGTACTGTCTGAGAAGCGGCTTTATGTGTGTGCGCTTCCGATGAGTTCTCACAGTGCGTGATTCAGTTTCCAAACTTGCCCTTGAATGTCTAAATTGACAAGGCTTAAATGAGTTTAGTTTCAACACAGATAGCAACGTGTGCTGTTCCAGTCTCAACTGCACTCAGGCGCTGTCAATGACTGGTCATGTTAGAGCTTACGGCACTTGCATTGAACTACAAACAGTGACTGTTTTGACCATGTTTTTTTTATTAATTTGGTCACACTAGTGCATCAAATCTTTTTGACATTAAAAGGAAGAAGAGAGACTGCTCTGTATTCAACTGCTGCACGATTGAGTGTTGGATTTATAGCAGTGGGGTTACCCAAGAAAGAGAACCGGGGGGAATGATACTTGCTCAGTTCAGCTGGGTCTTTTGCCATTTCCTCTCAGCAGATGAGCTTGGTTCTATGGTCACAAAGAACACATGTATCAGAATCAGAAAGCGCTTTATTGCCAAGTGTGCTTGCACACACAAGGAGCTGTCCTTTTCCTTACCTGCCCTTTTCCTCGCTCTGGAAAAGTACCAATAATCCTCTCCGCAGCGGACTGTCTGATGTAGTCTCCTGATGTCTGATATGGTGGCTGAATCCAAACCAGACCATTTTAGATGAACACAGGACAGACTCAATGCCTGTTGACTTCCTCAGCTGGCGAGGAAAGTACAACCTTTGCTGGGCCTTTTTCACAATGGAGTCAATGTGATTGTCCCACTTCAGGTCCTGAGAGATGGTGGTGCCCAGAAACCTGAATGACTCCACTGCTGCCACAGTGATGTCTATGATGGTGAGTGGGGGAGTGCTGGGATGTTCCTCCTGAAGTCCACTATCATCTCCACTGTTTTGAGTGTTCATCTCCAAACACCAGCTAGCCAGTTGTTCAACCTCTTGTCTGTAAGCAGACTTGTCACCATTTTGGATAAGACGGATGACTGTGGTGTCGTCTGCAAACTTCAGGATTTTGACAGAGTGGTCTTTAGAGGTGCAGTCATTTGTGTAGAGGGAGAAAAGCTGTGGGGAGAGTGCTGATAGTGAGAGTCCTGGATGTGAGTTTTCCCAGCCTCATCAGCTGCTGCCTATCTGTCAGAAAGCTGGCGATCCACTGACAAATTGGGGTGGGCACGAAAAGCTGGTCCAGTTTGTATGATCTAATGGCGCTTTTCCACTACACAGTACCAGCTCGCCTCGACTCATCTCGACTCGCCTTTGTTTGGTTTTCCACTGTGTAAAAGTTGTACCTGTACCTGCTTCCAGATACTTTTTTTCGTATCACCTCCGGCGAGGTTCTGAGCGAGCTGAGGCGATACTAAAATGTGACGTGAAAACACCGCAGACTGCTGATTGGTCAGAGAGAATTGTCACTATTCACTGCGTCATCATTGCATGCGCCAGACGGAGTATCCTCAATAACCCCAACATTTTTAAATAGTTTGGCCAGAGATGCGTGATATACCCATTACTATTATGGCAACTCGCCACATCCCGAGGATCAAAAACAGCATACACTCAATTTCCTCCATTGTCCTGTGTGTGTGTGGGTAGCGGGTGTGTGTCGCATAGAAGATTACATCATGGCAGTTTCCTGCGGTGTCGCTATGACGACCAGGTACTATTGTGGAGGTACTATCTGCAATGAAAAACGGAGTGAAAAGCGAGTCGAGTTGAGCTGGTACTGGTAATGGTAATGGTAATGGAAAAGCGCTGTAAAGTCCCGATGGTGTTGAAAGCCGAAGTGAAGTCTACAAATAAGATCCTTGCTTAAGTCCCAGGTCTGTCGAGATGTTGCAGGATGTAGTGCAGTTTCATGTTGACTGATCATCCACAGACATGTTTGCTCTGCAGGCAAACTATAAAGGATCCAGCAGGGGTCCAGTGATATACAAGTCTCTAAAATGAATTCTTGACAACTTAACAGTTAGCGCCTAAAAATAAGCGTCTTAAAAGACATGCTTTTTTTGGCAGGTAAATAATTCCAAAAACACCAGTAAATTGAAGAGCGCAAACCTTAGTAAATCACTTTGCATGATTCATTTTTAATACTCTCCTGCCATAAATTCTGTCTGAAAGAGAAACTCCTACAAATGCCTTTTCAGCACTCATTTTTCACTGTGTGTTCCAGTAAATCCTGACAGTAGTTTTTTAACGGCAAAGTGATCATTCGGATGCAGATTAAACTTTTTGTGTGACGCCCAATGTATAAGATCTAGTTTTATGTTGGTTTTGATGCTTTACATGTCTAAATGTTTTGTTGTCTGTTGCTTTGTGCCATTAAACTGGTGTTAATTTGCATTTGTCTCTTTTCGCCTTAGACCTGATGGCCCTAAAAGAGGAGAGTGAAGTACTGAATCAAATGGAAGAAAAAGATCAATATAAGAATCATGATTTCGTAACAGGAGAAAAAACTTTTAGTTGCTCACAGACTGAAAAGACTTCCTCACAAAAAAGGGCTAAGACAAGAACTAGAAGTAATTTCTCCTGCCAACAGTGTGGAAGGAATTTCTCTCAAAAAGTAAGCCTTAACAGACACATGAGAATTCACACAGGAGAGAAGTGTCATACCTGCCAACAGTGTGGAAAGAGTTTTGCTGAAAAGGTAAGCCTTAAAAGACACTTGAGAGTTCACACTGGAGAGAAGCCTTACACCTGCCAACAGTGTGGAAAGAGTTTCAGTTGTAAAGGAAACCTTAAAGTCCACATGAGAATTCACACTGGAGAGAGCCCTTTTATCTGCCAGCAGTGTGGAAACAGATTCACTCTAAAAGGAAGCCTAAAAAAGCACATGAGAACTCACACCGGAGAGAAGCCTTACACATGCCCTCAGTGTGAAATAAGTTTCACTCTGAAAGAAAGTCTTAACAGACACATGAGAATTCACACTGGAGAGAAGCCTTACTCCTGCCAACAGTGTGGAAAGACTTTTGCTGAAAAAGGAAGCCTTGACAGGCACATGAGAGTTCACACTGGAGAGAAGCCTTACACCTGCCAACAGTGTGGAAAGGGTTTCACTCAAATTGGAAACCTTAAAGCCCACATGAGCGTTCACGCTGGAGAGACGCCTTTCACCTGCCAACATTGTGGAAGAAGTTTCAACCGGAAAGGAAACCTTAATTGCCACATGAGAACTCACACTGAAGAGAGCCTTTTCATCTGCCAACAGTGTGGAATAAGTTTCACTCAAAAAGCAAGCTTTAACAGACACATTACAATTCACACTATAGAGAAGCCTTACACCTGCCAACAGTGTGGAAAGTGTTTTGATCAATATGAAAAATTTAAAGTCCACATGAGACTTCACCCTGGAGAGAAACCCTACACCTGCCCTCAGTGTGGAAAGAGTTTCAAACAAGAACGGCACTTTAAAATCCACATGAGAATTCACTCTGGAGAGCAACCCTACACCTGCCCTCAGTGTGGAAAGAGTTTCAATCAAAAACAACACTTTGTAGACCACATAAGAGTTCACACTGGAGAGAAGCCGTTCACCTGCCAACAGTGTGGAAAAAGTTTCAACCGAAAAGGAATCCTTAACCGGCACATGAGAGTTCACACTGGAGAGAAGCCGTTCACATGCGGTCACTGTGGGAAAAGTTTTAGGTATAAAATAGGCCTTAAGTACCACATGAGTATTCATGTATGAGAGAACTATTTTTATGTCATCAGTAATAACAGAAACAGGTTTTTGATTCAAAAGGTACAGAGACGTGAAGATCTGGCAGTAGGCGCTTTTCCACAGTGAGCCAGGGCTTATATTGCCAATAGCGTTTGTCCTGTAGCACCGAGCACAAAATCTGTTTCCACCGTCGGGCCAGAAGCTCTGCAGTGCTTTACTAAACCCTCCCTTAACACTTCTCTCTGAAACAATGTTACACAACCCCATCATTTCACCAACAAAGGGAAGTGTTACCAGACTGGAAACCAGTGAGATTGCAAAGTGAACATGATAAATGTTTGCCTTTTTTGTTTTTTACATAAAGACTTAAAACCCAAACATCAATGTTTTCACCACACTTTTCAAATAAAAAGTGATGCATTGATAATTAATTAATTTGTGTCAGGATTGCACAGTAATCATACAGAAATAAAGTGGTTTTTACAAAAGAGGGAGGACACGTACTTATTCAGTGACGTCTGTTTTGTGTTTATATGTAGTCACAGGACAGCACAAAACTCTGGGGCTTTAGTCCGAAAGCATGCAAATTAAAAAAAATATATATATATATGTATATTATAATAAATTCTCATGTTTACATCACATTTCCTTAGAAAGAATGATAATTTCTGTAATTTTCCACAACCTGAGAGCTTTGAGCGCTCTCACCAGTCCCAATAGAGTTATCATTTCAGCCAGAGAAACAGAGGGAGCTCTCGAATGAAAAACAAGAGTTATGATGGAGGAGGCTATATTTTATGACATATGCACAGCTAAGGCCCAATCCCATTTCTACCCCTTAGCCCTTCCCTTTCCCCTACCCCTTCATTTTGCACGTTCACGTGAAGGGGTGTCTCGATTCTCTTTTCGCTGGAGTGGTAGGGGTAAGGGGAAGGGTCAGATAGCCCTTCAGATGAAGATTTTTTTCCGGGACCACACTTTCCCTGCATACACTGACTCCCGTGCTGCTAGAACGTGTGTAGTGATGTTGCCACTCGGGATCGATCACTTGTGTGTTGCCTGGATGCCAGTTTCTCCATAGTTTGCTCAACACGCTATTTAAATGTGACGTGAACTTAAATTAATAATACAGTTAAAATAAATATCTGGTTATCCTTCATAACGCAGTTGCTATTTACATCGCGGCTCCACCAGTCTTGTGTGTTCTGTATATTTTTGTATTGTCTTAGGAATCTCGAAGGCTCATAAACGACCCTGAAAAAAATCCAAATACAGCGCAAAACAACATTAGGAGTGAGTAATCTGTTAAACGTGCTTGCTCTTGATTTCTGTTAGATATACGCTCTTCATTACTGTTCATACTGGTTAAATGTTAATAAAAGAAACGGAGTATGATGGTGATGTATGATGACGTGTAGTAGTGGTGTCCCATTTCTTAGGGGAATATTTTCAAGGGGCAAGGGGAAGGGGTAGGCATAGAGGTGGGGGTAGGCAAAGGGGTATAAATTAGAATTGGGATTGGGCCTAAATAAGCATATCAGGCAGTCCGGTATAAACAGACGAGCCGTACTGACAGATGTAGTCTGGAAAAACAAACACCAAAAAAGCAAACTAAAAGAATCAGAGAAACCATTAAGTTTGCTTTACACTTAATGCATATACAGTAGGTAGTCAACCAAAATGCCTAGCGCAAGACCGTGGCATTAACTCCCACCTCAAAAAAATCAAAATGAAGTGAGTTTTTGCTTAAAACAAGCTTAATGATCTGCCAAAGGGATAAGGAAAATACTCTTGTTTTTGTTTGGGACAGAAACGAGAAACAAGATTTCAAAGGAATACGATTATTTTCCTTACCCTATTGGCAGATAATTTAGCTTGTTTAAAGCAATTAACGAACGTTGTTTTTTAAAACTCGAGCGTTTGGGACTCAGATTTGGTGAAATATGCTTGACGTAGTCTATCATCCGCATGTGTTTTTAAGTCTTGCCTGTTTATACAATCAATTAGAAGAAGAGTTTCTGTGCACGCTCACAGAAAGTGCTCACCAATCAGTCAGCATGCGAATGCCGAATTAAGCTCTCTTTCGCGTCTAGACACTTGCTTTTACACACTTGAATGCACCCTGTCTCAGTGAGTATTCCCGTAAACACAGTCAGTTATGTCTTAAGTGAACATGGGGAGAAAATCAAACGTTTCAGTATACTGGATCCATGCATTAGATCTTAAAGTGACAGCAGCCTAATAAACTTGCTGCTGTCTCAGTGTCCTTACTGATAATCAAACAAAAGAAAAAGAGTGAATGATCCACTGCTCTTGACTGGGTAATTTTAATAATAATCATTCATGTTTAATGCATACAGTGAAGATTATGCAGTGTTTAATTTTTACATTTATTAGCCTATTTTATTAAATGTATGTCGTAGGCTATTTCTGTAGTATACAGTATGAGCCGGAGGGACGAGGGAGCCCGGTGGAGCCATGAGGACATGTGGTCCCAGGTGGAGCCGAGGTGGAGTTACGGGAATGGCGTCCTGAAGCAAAGCCAGGGGATCCACACTCCAAGGCAGAGCTGGTGCCCTGAAGCTCCAAGGCAGATGCAACTTGAATGGTAAATCCAGTGGTGGAGCCGAGGGACTGAAGGGCGCCAACGGAGGCGGGGCAGAGGGGACGACTAGCCTGGGCAGAAGGAGGCAGGGTGGGTATTGTTATACGTAACAATGAAGTCTTTAAGCTGGGCAGGACCAGCGGTGCTGAAGGCTTTGGGCTGGGCTACTTTCCTGCCGCTGGGGAGTGCTCGGGTTCTGCAGTGTTGGACAACGCATCTATCAGCTGAGGGATTAATGTGGACCGAGTACTTCAAGAGCTCCTCTGTGAACAGCAGGCGTAAAAAGCCCTGTAACTAAACTGTAACTAAAAATGTTTGTTTGTGTTTATCCATCCATCAGTTGCACTACACAGCTCTTCATCTACTGTTCTCTTTTGATTTACAGTGAAACTACATTTATTGTAGCCGTTAAATTATTTCCTGCTGGATACATAAATGTAATTTTATTATCACCTGCAATTTTTTTTTCAGTGCATTAGAATGTCATTCTTTGTAATTGCATACACAACTTATGTTGAGGTTGAAAAAAGTCATCATTAATTTCAACATCTTTAATTACGTTTTTAAAACATCCCACTAACAATGTAAGAGTAACGTTATGCTTTTAGTGGAAAAAGTTCCTGCGATGTTTTTAATAACACAGTAATGTTTCCTATTAGCTGGATAGCAGCACCTTCTACCCATGTGGTATACACGATGGCCTTTGACCTTCTTGAAAGATGAGCTAATTCCACCTGATTATGACTATGTATTAAAGCAGGGGTTTTCAAACTTAGGACCCCCAAATATTTTCTTTTATGAGGGACCGCCTTCCTAAAATCCATCTATATAAACTGTTAGATAAGTAGTAAGTGTGACATTATAAATACAACATATTGTTTCCAAACTTAAATCGGCTATGGTTAATGTTGGATGTATAAACCCGAAGAACATTTTCAATTAAAAATGATTTGTATAAGCAACTTCACCAATAAATGTATGTAAGCAGCTTACATACTGTGTTAGGAATACTGCCTTACAGCCCCAGTGAGCGAGATAAAGGGGGCTATAGTAAGACAAAAACACTAGAAAGATACAAAGCAAACATATACTACAATTCTGAAAAAGTATGTATATGGCAAGAAAAGAGAAACATTTAGAAATGAAACCGTTAGAATGTTCGGTAGACTTTATCCATTTTTGCTTTGTCTTTTTATTCTCTGAAATTTTCCGGGGACACCTTCTGGAGGAAAAAGAAACCTGCTGTACCAGAAAAACACTTTTTGTCTTTGTTCTATTGTTTGTAATTTACTTCTTTGTTCATATTTTAATAGCAAAATTATAATAACAAAATATATATCAGGATGTGGTTATGAATTAAAAAGATTTTGGTCATATCGCCCACTCCAAAATGAAACCCGCTGCTTTATGAAGTCATAAACTCTTTTTATTATGTACGTTTATTAATCTGTAAACCACATTTGTCACTACTTGCATATTCATGGTATACGTGGTTTAATTTTTTGCCATATAGACAGAAACTTTAATTATGAATTCTTTATGATTTTATTAATATTTATTTAATATTATACGTATACAATAGTGTGTGAGCAGGACTTTTATTTTGTTCAGAAGGTGTGATGTCATAAGGCTGCGCCGCGCTCCGGCATTTGTTGTGATTCTGCTGAAGACAGGTTTGTGGTGTTAATCATTTAAGTGTTTCAATCAAATGAATCGTTTTACAAGCTTGTCAAGTGAATTAATGATGCTTTATTAAACATTAACGAACGTTGTTTTTTATGAGCAAAGCGCATTCACACGTGTGCGTCTCAGGTCGCTCCCTCTATCGTGAATCAGTTCATTGTAAGCACAACTTTCAGTGTTTTTTGTCTAATCAGGCGATTTAAGTCCATTTAAAGTGCCCCTAATATGGATTTTTGAAAATTACCTTTCATGCAGTGTGTAATTTAGCTGTATGTGAATGTAAACAGTCTGCAAATCTTATCTCAAAAGAAAGAGTCGACTCTGAACCGCTTAAACGAGTCGTTTGAAATTCGAATCTATTTTCACACGTACAACACGGGATTCGCAAAACGCTCGCTCTTGAAAGATGGGTCAGTGCTCAGTTTATTTGGCCCAGCTTGCGCCTCAGAATCATAACCTGTAAATATTAATAATTGTTGTACATCAGTCATTCAATGTTCGTGCTCGGCTAATGTATGCGCTGTTATTGATACAGTTCCCGCATGTGCACCATAATAAATTAGAAATATACACGCACATTGTTTGCGGATGGGCATTTTTCTCAATTTTTTCATTGACAGGTCTCAAAAACGAGTACTTGGGGGCAGGGCGTGTCCGTCATGAATGTATGACTAAAAAAAAATAACTTAGATTATGATGCGTCAATGTTATTGAAAAAGAAACAGCTGCCTGAGGTAAAGCTGGAGTAAATGATCTCCAGTAAACTAAAGCGGTTATATGACATATCCTATGAGATTAATAATCAGATATACTAGATGCATAACATGAACGTAACATTACAACATAAATGTAACATTACAACTTACATCTGCACAAAAGGATATGAATGCGCTTTAGCATGCTAGTTGTTTACAGTCTATAGCTCTATTCGGACGGGACTAGTTTAACATGGGGAGGTGAGGTAAAGTAATTATTACCAGAGCTTCTCAGTGATTTTAGTCTCGTCCGAATGTGCCGTCTCAGGAAACATTACGGACAATGTCAGCAAAGATTACCTCAGGAAAAAATTACCTCAGCTAATGCTAATCCCGTGCGAATAGACCCGCTGTAAATATGTAAAAGTACGTTTAAAAGTAGTTTTCTGCGTTTTCTCCAAAAATGGAGGCGCTTGAAAAAGCATTCAGTTGTGTTCTAGGCGGCGGGACAAGTCTGTGGCAAACCTCAAGTGTTTTCTGCTTACAATTCAGATCAAAAAATGGTTGCACTTGTCAGAGGCACGAAACTTCTTTTAGCTTTAGATAAGTGCCTATTACCAACAGAATCCAATCAGAATTTAATTACTTTAATTAGTAAATCGTTCGACCGGACCTAACTGTTTATATAGGTTATATATAGATTATATTTGTTTGCGCACGTGATATCAGGAAGCAATTTAATATGACATGAGGACAGGGAGGTGACGGCGGTGCGTAAATCGAGTTACCCCTCCCACTTCTGCTAGTTTTACTGAGATTTCTTATCCCATGCGAATTGGCCATTAATATTACAGACGTCCTGTTGTAAAATGACATTACTCCATCTACCCTTGTAAAACTAATCCCCTCAGAATAGGGCTTAAAGTTTGAAAGGGAAATTCTAGATGTGCTCTTCCCTTAAAGGAACATGCCGACTTTTTGGGACTTTAGCTTATTCCCTGTATCCCCCAGAGTTAGATAAGTCCACACATACCATTTTTATCTCCGTGCGCGCCATAACTCTGTCTGACGCACCCACCGCTAGCCTAGCTTAGCACAAAGACTGGTTATATATACACATCACAACAGGAAAATATTGGCGTCACTTATTGAGCAGTAGGCTAGATGGAGCCGTTTACCTCCAGTCTTTGTGCTAAGCTAGGCTAGCGGTGGGTGCGTCAGACAGAGTTATGGCACGCATGGAGATAAAAATGGTATGTATGGACTTATCTAACTCTGGGGGATACGGGGAATAAGCTAAAGTCCCAAAAAGTCGGCGTGTTCCTTTAAAGGATTAGTTAATTGAAAAATTACAATTTCTTGATAATTTACTCACCCCCATCTCATCCAAGATGTTCATGTCTTTCTTTCTTCAGTCGAAAATAAATAATTTTTTTTGAGGAAAACCTTCCGGGATTTTTCTCCACATAATGGACTTCAATGGCAACCAATAGTTGAAGGTCCAAATCAATGCAGTTCCAAAGGAAGGGCTTCAGAGGCTCTGCACGATCCCAGACGAGGAATAAGGTCTTATCTAGTGAAACCAATCATTTTCTAAAAAAATTAAAAATTATATACTTTTTAACCACGAATGCTCGACTTCAGTGTTGTGATTCTTCACGACGTCAATCACGTCGGAAAGGTCACGCCCCAGTGACGTAGGTGGAAGTACCAACCCAGAGCCAAAAAACTCCAACTTCAAAATCGTCCAACATTGTTGTTTTACTTTTATTTTTGTGTAAAGGACGTTCCACGTACGTCACAGCCGCGACCTTTCCGACGTGATGACGTCATGAAGAAGCATAACACCGAATAAAGAAAACGGTTAAAGTTCAATCTGTTTGGGGTTGCCAGTTGGGGACTAGTTGACCACAGATGTCCGGTTAGAGACATGAAGAAGCAGTATGAAAGTTCTTTGATGCTTTATTTTCAGCACGTAAGTGCAAATGAGTACATTGCTGTTTCCATATGTGTGTGTGTGGTCTAAAACAAAGCATACAATAAAATAATCAATATAACATAACAGAAACAATTCATTAACTAGATAAATGCATTGAGAGGTAGCAGAAACACTTCCATGAACAATAAAGCAACATCATGTGAATACATGAACACAAATCAATCTCTACCTCAATGTAAAGTATCCTTAAGCAAGGGATATCAACCGAACATAATAAATTCAGTTAATCAAACAGTTAACATGAGCTGAAGTGCATAAATCAACTTGCTTGTTCATATAATATATGCACACATCAAATGTTGCTGCTTTGACAACGCGCTCTGACATTGGCTGATTGCCAGAGCAAGTCTCACAGACACAAATTCAAAATACATTTACAATGGGCCTTTTTAACACGGAAGTCAAGCATTTGTGGTTAAAAAGTATATACATATTTATTTTTTTAAGAAAATGGCTGATCGTTTTGCTAGATAAGACCAAGCGGCAACCTCTCTTGAAACCAACACGGAAGTGACTTAAACTGCAATTCATCGACTGACTGCTAGAGACAGGCTCCAAAATGTTAAAATGCCCAACTTTACAGCAGAAAAAATTTTTTACTGACTGGTACAAAAAGTGGTTTTGGTCTATACAACTAAATTTGCCCCCGAGGGGGTGAATTTTTTTCCTTCAAAAATGCTCTTTGGAAACCTGCGGGTGACGTCACGGACATTACGTCCATTTTTTTTTACAGTCTATGGATAAGACCCTATTCCTCGGCTGGGATTGTGCAGAGCCCTTCGAAGCCCTTTGAAACTGCATTGATTTGGACCTTCGGCCCATTGGTGGCCGTTGAAGTCCATTATGTGGAGAAAAATCCTGGAATGTTTTCCTCAAAAAACGTAATTTCTTTTCAACTGAAGAAAGAAAGAGATGAACATCTTGGATGAGATGGGGGTGAGTAAATGATCAGGAAATTTTCATTTTGAAGTGAACTAGCGCGGATACATGGGCAACTAAAGCACAGAGAATTTACAACATTCTATCACAATCGTGTTCTCATTATAATGCTGTGTATATGGCAGATTGGCACTGCACATCTTGCACTTCGCTGTATTTCATGATCAAAGTGATTCCAAAATCCAGTTTTACTTTATTTCGCCCGTCTGGAAGGCGTGCCGTCTAACGGCAACAAATCCGACCTCAGGAATCGCCCCAAATGCCGCAATAACCAATCAGAAAAAACGAGAAATATATTTTTTTAAATCAGGGCGATCATCGTTTCCATGATCGATCGCCGCTGTCACGTGGGAGTACTCGAGTACTCTTGCCCATCCCTAATGGACATACACTTGTTAATGCATACGGTGAGGTCACCTCAAAATGAGTAGAGAAACGTCCTGCTCAAGTCGTCCTTGCCATGGACGTTCGGGTTGAATAACTCCAGCGTTTCATCATCGATTCGGACTCGCACTGGGATTTATGTAAAATCGATGTCATTGTTGCTGTCTTTAAAGTGTGTACAATCGCTGAGGTCTGCGGAAGCCTCGTGAGCTGAAGTTCAGTTATGGTAATGGGCGTTAGCTTCTGACACGCACTGTAAGCGGTAGACCAGCCAATCACAGCAGAGTATCTCGCAGAAAGGAGGGATTTAGAGAGACTGATTCATCCATCGAGTTGTTTGAGAATCATTGAACACTGTGGTGGTGTGCAGTGTATTTTATGAGCAAACTAAAGTTTTTTTTGAACTTTAATGCAAGTAAACCTGTTGTTGGAGACCTCCAAAACTAAATTAGGAACCTTTAAAATAGCATAATAGGGGCACTCTGACTCTCTTACCTATGACTGAACTACTGAACTAGAGCTGATTGAGACACTCAGAGATTTATTATTCTCATCTTAAACAGGACAAACACACAGAAAAACTCCACGTGACACACTATGATAAAGATGGCGTTTATTAAAGAGGAGACTGAAGACATGAAGATGGTGTTTATTAAAGAGGAGAGTGAAGACGTGGAGATTGAAGAAGACGTGAAGGTTGAAGAAACATTGAGAGTGAAAGATGAAGAAACTGAGGAACGAACAGGTTGGTTTCATTCTCAAAGCTGAACTCAGTCATTTGATCTTTAAATACTGATAAAAATCTAACTTTTCAAATTGCGGACTTAAGAAAACATCTCTTGTGACTTTCAATTCTTGATTTCACATCAAGTCATTGTTTTGCAAGTCACAAGTAAGTCGCAAGTCCTCAACTTTAAGCGTCAAGTCTTAAACAATCCATTAAGTGTCTTAGTGTTATTTAAAATAAATTAAGCGAACTAATAATTTCGTTCATGTTCACTGTTTCATTTGCAAGCGAGTCAGTGTTTTTAATTAATCAATTGAGTCAAAGACTTAACGACTCGCTAATAATGTAAAACATGCTCGTTTATCGTCGCCTACATAGCCATATAGTCAAAGTTTTATTGACACGATTGTCGGGCATTTACAAAACACTAAATGGATAATGCCGAATGCTAATTTGGCAAAGAGATACATGAACTGTAGGGTAAACAGCCTATATACCATGACTGAATGGATGTAAAAGACTAGGATGAGAGGAATAAAAATGTTTTCTTGTCGGCCTGTTATATTCAATATACATATTGATAATAACAAATAATTATTAATTTTATTCAAATGCTGTCACAGAGACAAGGTAGGCCTATCTATACAGGCAACGTCATTTAATATAATCATGTCTTAATGCTGCACTGTCTTTGCCATTCTTAATTCAAAATAATCTCCATTTCTGATTATCCCACGGCCTACGTCAAGTTAAAATGCTGTGGCCACGACAAAACTAAGTGAACATTACACTACTTAGCTGGTTTAAGCAATGAGGGGTGCAACATAATTCACACCAAAACTGTAGTTGATGTCCATTGTCCACAGTAACTAAGTAGTTAGCTAACATAAGTTAAATTCTGAACCATATAAATCTCAATTTACCGCTGTCTATGAGTTTTCAGACGTCACTTTTTCTCATTCAAAATATTGTATTTTGTGTTTTAAATAAGTTTACGATTTCAGTTGATCACTAATTTCAGAGGCTATGTGCGCTAGTCAGGGCCTTTCGGATTTACAACACGTGAATTCATCCGTTTCTCCCGACAGAATCAACTTTATAGATGCCTATATTATAAATGGCTTGTTAGTGCTTATGTGCATTTAAATGCCTGTAACATAAAAGAAACATTATGTGGTTGAAAACACTCCACAGTTATGATAAATGACAAGCACTCACCGAGCGTTTCTCTGGCTCAGTGCCAGTCAAAGTGCGACAGCAGCTCGAGTCAAACCTGCTCGAGGGACCAGCCTAGAATGAACACAACTCTGATCTTTGGTTTTAGAAGGTAGGCCGTGAAGACTTTTCAAGTCACAGGACTTGAACAAGGGACTCGAGTCCAAGTCATTAGATATTATGTAAGATACCAATCACAGGTTGTGACTAATTTGGCTTAACTTCTGTTTTCTTTAGGGAATTTCTAACACGGTAGCAATCGAGAAGATTAGTAATATTTAAGGATGCATCGATACCACAAGTCTGATACACATGCTTTCATTTTTGGTACCTACCAATAAGAGAATATTAGCCTGCTGTCACTTTAAGAATGAACGCATCATTTCTCAACTGTTTACACTCACTTAAGCCATTAACGACTGTGTACTAGTGAAGTTGTCCATTCAGTCGCAAGAAGACATGAACTTATTTGCATGCTTTCTGGGTGCGCGCTCAAAGTGTGTATTGAGTTGTCTTTCGCGTCTTTTCGCACTTAAATATTTCATTTTGGCGAGGCTTAAAATATCGGGCAGTCATTATTTAAGTCCCTCCAGGATTCTGCGATTGTAGAATTTAACGCAAATTCGGAGGAGATTTGCTGCATATTTTGGGCCTAGACGCGGCATCACGTAGCACATTCAGCCAAAGGAAAGCCCACTTCGAACTCAAATCGATCCATATTCTGTTTGCGCCGTTGCTTTGGTAATGCATCTGTCAGTCAACCATCAACCAACGCAACCGCCGTTAAGCGTGCATCTCTCTCTCAAACAAACACACGAGCGTGCACATCGTTTTCATCATTCGGTTAAGTTTATTAACTGTATGCTACATAAAAGTGGCTCGCGCACTCTAAACAACCCCAAAATGGACAAAGAGCATTTGGGATACTTTTATATCGTCCAGCGTTTTATATTGTAGACCATTAAAAAATCCCAGTGTTGTACATGTATATTTATTTAGCATTGAAAGGTACCTACCTGTCTATATTTCATCATGTTTCCGGCAATTGTTCAACTAGTAAAATGTGTTCAAGCTGAATTTCTTCAATCACGTTCTTCTTCTGAGGTAAATCCAAGGCTTATTCCTCACAGTGCGTCTTTCAAACTCGATGAAAAGCATAACGCTTATCGAGGTGATGGGGGCGTTTACAGGTTTGCGTGCCTCACGTGGACGATTAGCATTTGAAAGGCTGCGCAGCGCGTGGGTGTGTACGGGGAAGATTGTACCTCTCGTTGGTTTCCTTTTGGATTTGAATCACTTCATTTAAAAGTAGACACTTCAAGCTTTTAAAGACATCTCTCATGTCTGTGTGGCAGTTTTCAGTTTTCTGATGCATTTCAGAATCGACTTCACTGAGAGAAAGAGAGGCGGCAGAATGCGCTTCCTGCTCGTTTTCTTTATTTTGCGAAAAGCACATTTTGTTTTTGTCTTGTTTTATGCTATTAAACTGGTGTTAATTTTGTACTTGTCGTCTTTTGCTTTAGACCTAATGGCACTGAAAGATGAGAGTCAAGAACTGAAAGAAATGGAAGAGAAAGATCCTGATTTTACGATGGGAGAGAAATCCACAGAGAAACAAAACCTTAAAGACCACATGAGAAATAACACTGGAGAGAAACCTTTCACCTGCCAACAGTGTGGACAGAGTTTTGCACGTAAAGGAAACCTTAATGCCCACATGAGAGTTCACACTGGAGAGAAGCCGTACGCATGTCAACAGTGTGGAAAGAGCTTCTCACGAAAAGAATGTCTTAAGAGTCACATGAGGACTCACACTGGAGATAAACCTATCACCTGCCAACAGTGTGGACAGAGTTTTACACGTAAAGGAAACCTTTATGATCACATGAGACTTCACACCGGAGAGAAGCCTTACGCATGTCAACAGTGTGGACAGAGTTTTGCACGTAAAGGAAACCTTAATGCCCACATGAGAATTCACACCGGAGTGAAGCCGTTCACCTGCAAACTGTGTGGGAAGAGCTTCTCACGAACTGAATGTCTTAAGACTCACATGAGAATTCACACTGGAGAGAAGCCGCTTGTATGTGATCAGTGTGGAAAGAGTTTCAGATTTAAAGAAAACCTTAAACAGCACATGAGGATTCACTCGAGAAAAAACAGTTTTGCATGTCATCATTGTGGAAAGAGTTTCAGAAACAGCATTCACCTTAAGAATCATGTAATAACTCACACTGTAGAGAAGCCTTTCACCTGCCATCATTGTGGAAAGAGTTTCAAACATAAGGGAAACCTCAACATTCACATCAGAATTCACACTGGAGAGACGCCTTACAGCTGCCAACAGTGTGGAAAGAGTTTCAATCATAAAGGGAACCTTTATGTCCACATGAGAAATCACTCTGGAGAGAAGCCTTTCACGTGTCCTCAGTGTGAGAAGAGTTTCACATATCGAAGAGACCTGAAACTGCATTTGCAAACTCATTTTGGAATGCAACTGTAGAGTTCTGAATGTGGTAAAAGGTTTACAGCTGTTTCAGATAAGTGTAAAAAAACATCACATCAAAAAACAAACACATCTGAAAAGTAGGGATGCACTAGTGTTGGGCGGTATGACCAAAAATGTATATGAGGGTATTTTTTCTAAATTATACCGGTTTCACGATATATGACGGTATTTCTTTTCCCCTATGCATGACGGTGTTAACCACATTTTCTACTGATTGAGAGAGGAAATACTGCAGTAGATTGACTAAAATGCCCTATTTTACTGTCA
Organism: Rhinogobio ventralis; assembly: GCA_039654625.1. Lineage (NCBI taxonomy): Eukaryota > Metazoa > Chordata > Actinopteri > Cypriniformes > Gobionidae > Rhinogobio > Rhinogobio ventralis. Next base: position 35,940,987 of record CM077207.1, on the reverse strand, counting down.
TGATGACCTGCAACACACTCATTACAGACACATGAATATTAAAATATGACCACGGAGAGAAAACAAACAGAGTTGAGGGCACCTTAAGCATTTTAAAAATCTAACCCTATACAACAACAAACTGCCAAAACGAGGGAGAAACGCGGAAGAACTTTTAAAAGGTCTACGGATATTTTCAATACATTTAATAGCACTACAGTCTCTGAACAAACTACACACATCAGTTGAATTGTCAGTCTATTAACTTGCATCATTGTCTTCGGTGTAGCAGAACAATCCATCGTGTCATCGCGGTCGTGATCAGACGTACGGCTGTAGTATCGGTGTCCTTGTTTGCACATATATTTCATTTGAAGAAGACGTGATGAAATATGTGCGCTTACACGCTGTTGGTTCATGTTTAGAGCACTAGAGGATATGAGATATGTCCATAAAAAACTTAAACGCTCTCGCTCCGGACTGTACCTGATCTATGATCAATGTGGTGAGCGTTAATCTCATTGCACTCCGCGCAGAAACCGCTCGTGCGCACGCCACGTGTTGTTTGAATTCTCCGCTGTAATCAAGGGCTGAATCCGAAATCGCCCCGTAAAACCCTCATTCACTATTCCCTACGTTATCCACTAATATAGTTCACTTGAAGGAGTGAATAAAAAACGAGTGTGTGAAGTCGGACAGCCGTTGTGTGTACATCGGCTGTACACTTGTTATTGCGGTGCAATGTGGGATTGAATGAGTGCACTCAATAACGTCCGCTATGATTTTGGACACCCCTACAAATGGCTGTCCCCTCAAATAATGCCCTATTTGAGGGTTTAGGGGGTGTTTTCGGGTTCAGCCATAGGCTATAATGCGATCTCAGCTGTGTCTTCACTACAGTGCAACAGTGAAACGGGACCCCTCTCAAACAGTGTCGCGCTGCGCCGCCTTCCGAACTTTGTTTAAGCGACATATACCGGTATTGCGGTATAATCAAAATTCATATCATAACAACACCGGTATACGGTATGAACCGGTGTACCGCCCAGCACTAGGATGCACTGACAATTTTGGCCAATACCGATAATTATTTTTTTTGAAAGATGATAGCCGATATATTGGCCGATAAATCTCAATCCAAATTATGTAATTTTTGAGAACCTGATTATAAAAAAAAGTCTCACCATTAAAAGCCATGTAGCCATGATACAATTCTAATGATGTTCTCATAATTTTATGTAGCCTATGTAACTAGTTTGTTGTCTGTGTTTTCTTTTCTTCTGTCTGAATAAATAGATGGACTGCAACTAGATCGACTCTTCATTTTATCTGTAAAATGACTGTTTTATCTCTTATCGATGTGTGAATTTGCCATTTCTCTCCCATGCAAAGACAATGCAGAAAGCAATACAATTAATCTATGGCTACCGTTAACTGGCTAGTTACCAACATTCTTCAAAATATCTTGTTTTGTGTTTAATAGAAGAAAGACATTTCTGTAATTTGTGAGAAAACGCTTCCCCGGCATTGACAACAATTTCCAGCTTTCCATGTTTTCACTGTTTTCATCTTCTGAAAGAGTACTGATCAAAACACAGGAAAAGAAGAAGCTGAATCAAGCGATGCCATATGTAAAATAACACGATCAACATAAAACAGCATATAAACTGCCTAATGTGACTGAATGAAATGACCCAGGACGAGCTATTGGACTGTGAAGCTTTGGAATCCACATGTACCAGATGTGGCCCAGATCTGAGCCGACATTATTTGATATAGAATCTCAAAGAATTCTTTGTCATCATCGCAATATATCTGTATATTGGCGCGGAAGAAGTACAGTTTTGGGACACCTGCCTTTACATGCGCATAAACTTTAATGACATACCATAATCCATAGGGTTTAATATGGAGTTGGCCCACCCTTTGCAATTATAACCGCTTTAACTCTTCTGGGAAGGCTTTCCACAAGGTTTAGGAGTGTGTATGGGAATTTTTGACCATTCTTCTAGAAGCGCATTTGTGAGGTCAGGCACTGATGTTGGAAGGCCTGGCTCGCAGTCTCCGCTCTAATTCATCCCAAAGGTGTTCTATCGGGATGAGGTCAGGACTCTGTGCAGGCCAGTCAAGTTCCTCCACACCAAACTCGCTCATCCATGTCTTTATGGACCGACGCTTTGTGCACTGGAGCGCAGTCATGTTGGGACAGGAAGGGGCCGTCCCCAAACTGTTCCCACAAAGTTGGGAGCATGAAATCGTCCAAAATGTCTTGGTATGCTGAAGCATTAAGAGTTCCTTTCACTGGAACTAAGGGGCCAAGCCCAACCCCTGACAAAAACCCCACCCCATAATCCCCCCTCCACCAAACTTTACACTTGGCACAATGCAGTCTGGCAAGTCCCGTTCCCCTGGCAACCGCCAAACCCAGACTCGTCCATGGGATTGGCAGACAGAGAAGCGTGATTGGTCACTCCAGAGAACACGTCTCACTGCTCTAGAGTCCAGTGGCGGCGTGCTTTACCCCACTGCATCCCACGCTTTGCATTGCACTTGGTGATGTAAGGCTTGGATGAGCTGCTCGGCCATGGAAACCCATTCCATGAAGCTCTCTACACACTGTTCTTGAGCTCATCTGTAGCTATTGACTCTGCAGAAAGTTGGCGACTTCTGCACACTGTGACCCTCAGCATGCGCTGACCCCACTCTGTGATTTTACGTGGCCTACCACTTCATGGCTGAGTTGCTGTTGTTCCCAATTGCTTCCACTTTGTTATAATCCCACTAACAGTTGAGCGTGGAATATTTAGTAGTGAGGACATTTCAGGAATGGACTTTTTGCACTGGTGGCAACCTATCACGGTACCACGCTTGAGTTCACTGAGCTCCTGAGAGCGACCCATTCTTTCACAAATGTTTGTAGAAGCGTCTGCATGCCTAGTGTATGTGTGTACTGTATCACATTTAAGGTGTGGGCCAACGTGCAAAGGATGTTACGGTGGGCTTTGGGTCTCATTCAAACGGTCTCCTTATTTGTTCATTAATCAGCGACTAGTCGACGTCGACATGACTTTCATCACATACATGTTAACTTTTAAAGAATCTGAAGTCGTTCAACACCTAATGCCTACTGTAGCTGTGTGTGTGTGTGTAGCTGGCTCATGGTCATGCGTGGTTGTGGCGTGTGGTTTTTCTGATGCTACAGTAGCATAACGGCTTGGTCAAATTTCTGCTAGGCAGCCGTGAGATTAAATGGAGAGCAAATGGAGACTTCGACTGGAGTCTCCTGAGGTTTATTCTGAGATAATGGGCTACACTAGAGTTTCAGAATGTCTCAGCACTTTGCACAGTTTATCAAAACTCCTGTCGAGATGTCAATCTCATTTCTCATAAATAAAATGTTCCTCTGTTTGTCTTTCTGTCCATCTCTGACAGTTTGAATAACGATTGATTATCATGGTCTCAAAGTCCGATAGAGACGTGAGCGAGTGTGTGAAGATGTATGGTAATCGATGTGCCTGTGGGTAATGTCCTAAATCTAGAGCAGGCGGGTCGATAGATGCTGATTGACTGTAAATCTGGTGAGCAGACAAGTTGCATCATCGCTCGTAATCAAACTCTTGGGTAAAATTATTACAGACGGAGTTTGTCGAACCACAGAATTCTCTATTTTTCATGCCAATAATTAGGGGCCAAGCACCGAAGGTGCGAAGGCACCTATTGAAATCGTTGGCGTTATTATTATTCTGCTTCTTCTTCTTCTTCTTCCGCTCTTGAGTCTATGGCAGCCCATAGAACCGCTTGCGGGAAAGTTGTGAAATTTGGTACACTGATAGAGGTCAGTACCAATAGTAACCACACCAAATCTGGAGTCTCTAACTCATTCCCTCTAGCGCCACCACCTGTCCAAATTTTCACTCATATTTATGCTAATAACTTTTGAACCATAATGGTTAGAAACATATTGATACTTTTACGAACTCCTCCTAGGCCTTTGCTCCGATTTTCACAAAAATTGAACCAGATCATCTTCAGACCATGCCGACAAAAAGTTATGGAATTCAAGTTGATTCGTCAAATCGTTTTTGATAAACGCGTGAACAGATTTTACGTAGCGGATTGATATTTTTGCTTATAACTTCTGAACCGTTTGTCCAAAAATCATAAAAGTGGTATTGTTATATTCGGGACATCATGCCGAGTAATTTTACCATATCGGCCATTTCGGCTGTTGGCCATTTTGAATTATGTGCTAAAATGCTGTATTTTATGAACACATGAACGGATTGTTACGAAACTCGGTATGGGTCATCACCACAATGACCTGAAGGAGCGTGACAAGTTTCGAAACAGCGCCACCTAGTGGAGAATTTTTTTTCTTCACATGCTTATAACTTTGGGTATGGTCAACTTATTTTCACGGGACTAACTTTTTTTATCTCATGAATCCTTGCCGAGTCCAACGATGCCAAACATGCCAGGTTTCGCCTTATGGTTTGTGCAGCGTTATGATTTAGCGCTTAAAAAACATTTGCGAATATCTTCGAAACCGTTATTCCGATTGAGACAAAACCAGCGTAGGAAGCACGGAATACAAGTTGATTAATGAAATAATTTGGCCCAAATGTCAAAATTTTGATAGGAAGTGGCAAAAAAATCTAAACAAAGTTGCCCATGGATCATTTTTTATGTTGTTATCGCTATAAATGTCTATAACTCCTAAACAAAATGCAATATTGTCACCAAACTCAACACACATATGTATGGGCTCATTCTGAGGACACTTTAAAAAATGGTGGGATTGTGCCTCTTGGTGGCGCTATAATAGAACAAAGCATGAAATTCCCATTGACTGCAATGCAGGATTATGATATAAAACGCTAACGCTATATTTTACCAATGCATTGGTGTATCATTAAAAAACTTGGTATGTGTCATCAGCACCATGCCTTTAAGGTACTCAAAAGGTTTCGAGACAGCGCCACCATGTGGTCCATACTTATAATGATAAGGCCTCTTGAGGCTAAATCTCTGCTTTGACATATTGACACCAAACTTTGCATGTGTCATTGTTCCCTTATTCTGACCCCACCACATCAATTTCGTAACTGTGCCACCTATTGGTCGAAAGTGATAAACCATTAAATCATTATTATTGACTGTATTTATAATTTTACAGCTATTTTGCCTAAAATCACCTAAATAGGTCTTTAATGGCTCATTGTTACAGTTGGTCTGACACTTCCAGCCATGCTGGCATGTCTTCTCTTCTTCTTTGCGCTTGGCCCCGATAATGGCTGCTTGCAGCTATATTTGAATTTGATATCACTGCGAGACGAGGATGATCGCAAGAAACAAAGAATGCATGCAAACAATTGAATTGACGCCATACAAATGAGAACCATCAGATTAGTTTGAACATTCAATGTTAAACAAACAACACATGGTCAGTTCATGGTCAGTGTACTTGAATCTCTTAGAAAAGTGTTGCTCTGCTTCTATCAATCATTAAATAACCATGAGTAAACACTCAACTGTTGACCAACTAGTTAACTTTAAACTACTAAAATTACTAGAGTTTTGAGTGTAAGAAACTCTCAAACTTTTATGCTAGTGAGTGATGTTCAAAGTGCTCTGTGCATAATGAGCTGGGGGGTGTGATTTGTTGCAGACAATCGGTTGTGATGGGCCTTTCTGTGCCAAAAAGTCCTTTTTAGCCCTTCATAAATAATTCTTATTTAATAACCTTTATTTTAGTTTCATAGAATATTTTACAGCAGACAAGTGAACAAAACACTACGTTCTGCACTTATAAATAATTTAGTATGAATTATATGCCGTTTACCTCATGGGTACCAAAAATGTCCCCACAAGGATTTCAGATATTATCATCGTTGCGGGGACATTTTGTCCCTGGGTGTACCTGAAACACACACACATCTCGGTTTCGCTATCTTTGTGTGGAGTCTCCATAGGCGTAGTGGTTTTTATACTGTACAAACTTTATTTCGTAGGTGATTTCAGGTTTTAAGAAATGTGGTCCTCACAATGCAATATAAACCTGTACACACACACAATGGTCACCATAGACAAGAGCTTATATGTAATGTATATTGTTTGTGGGTTCAGTTTTTGTATTTGTAATCCCAGGCTTGTGTTAAAGGTTACATCTATATCAGTGTAAAACACAGGTCACACAAACACAGAAGCGATCATTACAAATATTTGCATCACACAATCGGTGTGTAATTTTAACCGAATATAGTGACAACTGGCCATAAAACCAAAATGAAAAAAAGGGCCATTAAGGCACATGCAAGTGAGTTTCTAAACGAGTTTTAATGTTTAGAATTACACTAGGGGTCATTGTGTCTGTTTCATATTTTCATGGAGCTTATTTTGAAGCAAAAAAACAACCTTGTCCTCCTCTTCTTACTGTTGTCATGTGATTCATTAACTTTAGTATAAACAGCCCAGTGTTAGTTCTAGTCTTTTGTGTTGTATGTGGATGATCGTGTTTTCTGGTGAGTTATTCTGCTGTTTTATTGTCTTGTATCTCAACAACAAATTTTTCCTAAAATGACTGATTATTCAAAGCACTGCAGCAATCTGGTAGTCAGTAGTTGTTGTTTCTGGTCCTCTGACAACATCTGCGTGTGTTTGATTTGATAGACATCAAGTATTTGGATGCATTGATAGATGCAATGTAAAACAAAACGTGAAGCTAGCTGAACAAACTCTGAGTTTCAGAGTAGGTTTAGAATTGACAAATCCAACCTGGTTTAGATCCGGTTTAAAAGGCTCACAACTCACTGTAACTGTTCTCCGTCAACCCGGGTTTGACCCAGAGTTGCATCTGAAAGTGTGACACAAAGAGCCAATCACATGGAACATGGAGAGTGTCAGTTTTGGAAAAATATCATGAAATTAAACAGATTTACAAGGCAGGAATAAACTATTGTTGCAGCTGAAAGAAACTATCTGACTATATAAATGCAATTCACTTAACGAGTGAATTGTTCTTCTTCTTCTTTTTCTTCCGCTCTTGAGTCTATGGCAGCCCATAGAACCGCTTGCGGGAAAGTTGTGAAATTTGGTACACTGATAGAGGTCAGTACCAATAGTAACCACACCAAATCTGGAGTCTCTAACTCATACCCTCTAGCGCCACCACCTGTCCAAATTTTCACTCATATTTATGCTAATAACTTTTGAACCATAATGGTTAGAAACATATTAACGAGGCCACGTAGAGTAACATATACAGTATACATAAAAGCATCATATATTAGCAAAATATATATAGACATATACCTGTTCAACGAGTCGTGTTTCCCGAAACCATCGTTCCAACGAACATTCTTGTTTGCATGACATGTGGACTTAAATCCTTACCTTGAGCAAAATAAGCAAGCTGACATTCAGTACGGTCTATATCGTTTATTTCGAATACATACAAATTTACGTCTTTTAGTTTGTCAAGAGATTTAATGCACCGTTTTTGAAGAGTGCACATGTGCGTACATGCTCTAGTAGGCTACGTAAGAACGAGCCTGTGATTGAATCGGGAAATAACGCAAAATAACTGAGAAAAACAAGAATTAGTCCATGTCCATAATTTTTAGCAAAAAAACTAGCATCTCAAACTAATTCATTAAAAAAAAGCAGTTATTACTCCACCCCCTGTGACATCATTAACCAACATGGTTGAACGACGGTGACAATACGGTTTCGTGACTAGCTAGTTGATTTCTTCAACGATGCATCATACTATGGTAGTAAAGCAGCGAGCAATGTCGTTGTACGGGAAACGCACCCCTGGTAAGAACTCTAGCAGCTGCATTTTGGACTAAATGTAGCTTGTTTATTGTGGATGAAGGACAACCAGCTAGTAATGCATTACAGTAATCTAGTCTAGAGGTCATGAATGCATGAACTAACATGATCAGATAGCCGGAGCTTAGCGATGTTTCTGAGGTGGAAGAAGGCTGTTTTTGTAACATATGAAATATGATTTACGAAAGACAAGTTGCTGTCTAATATAACACCCAGGTCTTTAAAGGTGGGGTAAGTGTTATTTCAAAAATGGCCAAGTACCAAAACAAACTTGTAGCCAATTAGCAGTAAGGGGCGTGTCTAGTAATGACGGGGAGAAGAGAGCACTCAGCGCACGTCATTATTCAAAAGACACGACACAGGACGGACATTAGCTGAGTGACGACAGAAATAATGATGTATAACACTTACCTGAATGACCAAAATCGGCTGAGTATTTTGAATCTCTTTCGCACTGATAAGAAAAAAAGCAAGTTGGTCACGCCGGCGTGATCGTCTACCTCTAGGGGTTAATACCCGCATGTGCAAAAGAACGATAAAAAGTCAGCACGCTGTCATACAATAGTAAACACGGAGGACATTAAAGTAAGCGATTATGTGTTTATTTATAGTGTGATCTCCCACCGAAGCCAGTGAATTTATGCACAGGCAATATTAAAAACAAAAAAAAGTATGCAAAAGAAGGGAGCTGAGTTTTTAAAATATTTATGATACAATGAGCCCTTGCTTGTATATAGAGCTGTCACCGTAATACTTATGAGTTCTGACACAACACTGTCCTTTCACTGACTACCTTTCGCAACTGTCTTGATAATGTTGGGTATGTAAAATCTTTGTTGTGATTCCCATGACCGCAGAATCGTGATGAATACTGATCTAGAGTGACGTAAATTTCTGAGACTGGGGTCGCATTGCAAAACATCTGACCTGTATTAGATTTAGTACCACATATGGAAGTGGAATTGAAAAGATCAAAAAAAATATTGGATTTGGGCCCCATTTACTCGTAGACTGAACGTAGCCTAAGCTGTTTTTGTCTTGGATTATGACTTGTTCCCATGATTGGCCCACTGACAGTGTGTGGCATTATAAGCAGATTGTGAATTAAGTGACGCCAGGCTAGTGACATTCAATGCTTCTAATTACACATTTAATGCATCCTCTTTTTAACAGGTTAAGCTGTCATGGCTGCTGGGAAGACTTTCCTCACTGTCCTGTACCTGCTTCTATACAGCGGTTTCTGCACAGCTGAAATTGCCGTCGAAAAAGCCAGTCAAGTGGAGAAGGGCATGTCATTCTCTAAAGATCTTCTCCAAGGTCTCAATGATGTGGCTGAAATTATTTTAAAAAAACACGAAGCTACAGTTCGTGAATCGCTCGTCAAAGTCCTCAAAGTCTTTAGTTCTCTTGGCAAAGTTGCAGCAAGTTTTGGCTTTATCGGGGCATTGATTAGCTTCATCTTCGCATTCATTCCACAGTCAGATCCATTGCTTGAGTTCATGAAGGAACAATTTGCCGAGGTCAACCGTAAACTCGACTCGCTCTCCCTTCAAATGTCAACCCTGCAAACAGAAATGGAATGGACAAACTATGCAAGCAGTTATGGCAAAGATGAGAATGTGATCAAGAACTCCTGGGCCAAGTTAACAGAATTCATAAAGGCCGCTCCTGATGCCTCCACACAGGAAGAGAAGACCAGGCTGGCTGAGAGGTTCACCACTTTCTATGAAAACACTGGCACAGAGAACAGTGTTGCTAATTTATACAGATACGTCACTGATAACAATCCTGTCAGCTTGAATAAGAATCTCTTACAGCTCATCATTGAGAAATCCAATGGTGATTTTAATGTCCTGGTGCAATACTCCACCTACTTCACCACTCTGATGGTTTCAGGACTAAAGTTAAATGTGTTTTATTACAAACTAAAGGGCTATGATGGTGAAGTAAAGTCACAAGAAGCTGTCACACAACTGACCAACACTTTATCAACCATACAGGATGCCTTGATTGAGTGTGCTGGTGACTTTGAGAAATGGGCTCATAAGGACGCTGTGAAACTTAGCACTGAACGATTCTCAAGTACTAAAAAGCAAATATTAAGAATCATTTGGAGAGCAAGTTCCACTGGTTCAAGTGGACAGTAATTGCCCACTCAAACGATGTTGAAAATGAGTTTACCTTTGGACAGTCAATTAACTTTGATGCTCAAGAAAAGACAACAGTTCATCTAATTCATCAAGAAAAGGGCTCTGCTGCTGATCAAAACACAAAGGGCAACATTAAATCCAGTTTGCAAAAAGAATTGGCAAAATTGCAAAAAGAAATGGAACCTCCCTTGGTGCAGTGTGTATCAATAAAGGACGAGCTGCTCCACAGGTTTGGTGCTAAAGATACCAGCTACATACGGTTTCTTCATGCTGTGAAAAAACCATCAAATTATGCACAGACAGACGTGGCAGATGTTGAGAGTAGCTGTGAGAGAGCATTGATCACCCACAGAAACTTCAATATCTTCCTCAGAGGAAATATTGTGGCGAATCCCTGCTTAGGTGTGAATTGTAACCATGGAGAATGTAAACCCATCAAGGACACCACGCAAATATTCTGCAAGTGCCATAAGATGTTCCACGGTCCAGCTTGTGAGGAAAGCATCCAAAATATGATTGACTATGCAGCTCTTGAAGGTGAAATCGATGGCATGATCTATAAACCAGTCCCTGATCTGACAGCAATTTATTTTAGTGTCAAGGAGCTGAAAGACTACACTAAAGGACTAGTTGAGTCTGTCCGACACAACATCCAGTGGACACAAATCTTTGTGAAATACAACAATGTGATTCAGAAGTTTCGAAACATCAACACATTACATTCACATCTTAAAAACGGTACAATAACCCAACGCTACTATGTGTCTGAAGTTGGAGATCAGTTCACAGGAGGAAACGCTTTTCAATTTTATCTCACAGAATTTCACCACATGATGATGGGCACTGGATTTGGAGACAAACACAATATTCTGGATGTTTTTCGTGAGTCACTGGCCCAGGACTCACAAAGACAGTCTGGTGAGCCAGTGGGATGCATAAAATACTACAGTGACCAGACTGATTATTTTGTGCGCTACATGTTTGCCCTTGAAAAGGAAGCTGTTTTAGCTTGGTCAAAATATCTACTGATCACTGGAAAATCAGAGAACAATGAGAACAAGCTTTTTCTCTTATTTTCAATAAAAATGAATGTGGCCCTCTAAAGGCTGGGGATCTTCAGAACGACCACTGCGAGAAGCCCTACCACAGCACAGCCCAGCAGCAGGTGAAGATGAAATGTGGTGGATCATACAAGCCCTTCCCTGAGATCGTGGTGTGCTCTGGAGGGCAGTGGAGTGCCCTACCTGTGTGCTACGCTGAGCAGGAAAACGGGCGAGTTGAGTGCAAATCTGAAGGTGGCGCCACTGTCTGCAAGGCCTCGTGCTCGCCTGGCTGGGGCTCTGCCACACACCGTCTGCCAGCTATGTACAAATGCTCACAACCGCCCTGTCCATCCTTCATACCACACAAGTGTAACAACTGCACACAAAACAGCGTTTGCAAGGACCATGAGGTCTGCACTGGCACCTTCGGTACATGTCATGACGCATGCCTGGTCAACCCCTGTGGAGTGAACGCCAAATGCTCCTCCTCCAATCACGACAGAAGCTGCACCTGTGTAAGCCCGTGGAAAGGAGATCCATACCAGGGCTGCAAGAGTCAGGACCTCCAGTGGGTTCAGGGCGGAATTAAGATCACAGTTCCCAGCAGTATGAAAACTCTTTTACTTTACATAAACTCACATAAGATTAGGCTGATTTTTCATTTTAATGTGCTTCACAAATCATTACATCTTTAAGCACCTGAGCACCTTCTTCTTAGTTACAACCAGTGTTGGTTACATGTAACAGCGTTACGTAATTTAATTACAAAATGTAATGCAGATGCTGTTCATTCTAAAACCCAACTTGCGGTGTGCAGAGCCATTGCACCTGAGGGTGAGTGGCACAGTGGATACGTAAAGGATCATCGCTGCACCTATGAATATGACTGGGGCGTGAAAACGGCCAAAAGCTATGAGGTACCTCAGTGCAGTACATTATATAACACTACAGATAACAAACACATGCAGGACATTTAACAAACTGTAGTCAAGGAGATGGCACAGGAATTTAAATTACTGTATTAATAATCGGCAGGTTCTGGTTGATCCGTGTGGAGGACATGGTTGGAAATGGATGGAGGGGGTACAGGGGAACATGTTCTCGACTCATGTATCAAAGAAGTTTACGGGACTTCACATCTACTTGTGCAGGTTAGTGCCTGTACAAATAAAAATCATAATACTCATCTTGCAAAAGAGTAAACCTTTATGAAAAGTTTATGTTTGCAGACTTTGTTTTATTAAGATTGAAATGTCACGCTGTGCACATCTGTGATGGTGTTCTAATGTGCTCTTTTTTTTTTACCCCAATAGTGCGATGAGTAATGGCTTTGTAGGGGGGCTTTTAAACACGCGGAAAGGCTTTCTGTGCCATATTCCCAATAACGGAGCTACCAGGCATTCCGATTTCTATTCTCTGGTTCCACAACCATGTATCTGAAGACCGTGATTCACTGTTCAGTGCTTACATTTCTCTTAAATTTGATTTGGTAGAGGTGCTGTATTCATCTTTCGAAAGACAGACTTGACCTAAATTCACAGATGGAAAGAAGTAGCCAACTCTCGTAAAACACTTAAGCAAGTGGCACAAACACAGTTACTGTTAGTAATTATATTCAATTGTTTTGCAGTGGGATCTTTTATGATTAAAAAGATTTCTAAAAAGGTATTAGAAAATGGCATTCTCTGCTCAGTTAATACTATGAACTTAATTCCATAATGTCCTTTGCTGCCATGATGTAAATTGTGATTATATATATTAGAATATAACTGTAATTCACTCTGAGTGCAACAGACTGTACTTCTATCCCTCACAACCTTTTGCATTAAAAAATAAAACACAGCATCAACCTGTCTCTATTGCACATCATTCACCGCAGATTCCATCATGAATAAACAATTTAGATATCTGAAAATGTAGTCAATTAAATGTGTGACGTTCTTTCAGATAACTTAAATTCAGTTTTGACTAGTTGTACAGGTACCTTGAATCAACTTTTCTTACCAGTCAATTTTTAAATGCAGACATCTCAAATTAGCATTGATTAGTCAAATTCCAATTATGGAGAATTAAATATCAAATCTGCTTGAAAGTGAAAGTAACACGTGAAGGTCAAGTATGGCAACCCATACTCTGAATGTTCCTCCATCTGAAACATGCAACACAAAAGTATAAAATGTGGATTTTCTTATATGAAAGAGAGACAGTGATCATTTTGCGAGGTTGATACACTGTGCTAAAATTAAACTGTATATGTCATTTTATAGTTTTCTAATGATGACACAGTAGCAGAAGACAGATCTTGTCTTCCTGCACTCTGCTCAAAACTGAAGGAATTAGTTGGACAGACCAATGTGCTGTACAAAATATAGCATAAAACGAACAAACAACAGGACAAATAATATGACACTGCATCATTGATTAAAAGCAATAGTAAAGAGTTTTGGCGCCACTAATGCGAAAGCCTCTAAGCTTTAATTTTGTCCTTGGAATCACTAGTAATCCCTGATTTGAGTATCATTAAGTGAGTTTTTGCTTTAAAAAATTACCTGCCAATGGGGTAAGAAATGACTGTCACCCCCCTTTTTGAGAATAGACATGAAAATGCACTATCCAAACCTAAATAGCTGTACTTCAAGAATGCTTTGTAATACAGACCTAAGTTTGGTCTTGTTTTAAAGAAGACACTCGGCAGATTATTGCTGAAGTATGAAAAAGTTATGAAAGGTTAAATTTACTGCAAATTTTTTTTATTTTATATGTATATTTTACAAAAAACATTTACTCTAAAATTACTGTAAAATCAAAGCCATATGTCTAACCAAGTTGTGTTCCAAATTTGAAGATATCACAAAAATTGAAGTTCCCATGAGATTTTGTTTAGGCGCTGTACCAAAAATGGCCACCGGGTGTCATCCACATTCCATAGATTTTTTCCTGTAACAAATTACTAAATTTCTGTCCAAATATCACTTCCATCACACAACAGTCACCAAATATGGAACCTTGAGACCTTTCCGACGATATGCGTTTTGTCACAATGTTTTTGTAAATTTTTTGTAATATGAAACATGACACCGCCCACTAGGGGAGGAGCACGCTAGAAGAATTTAGAGTACCGTTTCCATGGTAACGCAACGTCCGATTTCAAACCGCTTTTCACAGGATGAAGTTTGAGTTTGTAAGCTTTCGAATGATACCTAATTTATGGTGATTCCTAAAAAAAAAGATCAAAAGAAAAGACAATCAAAAAAAGAGCGCCAAGCGTCCCACAGGTGGGGCGGTGACAGTTAAGGTTAAGATAATTGTGCTTTTTTTTAAAGCAACAACTCAATTTTGATTTATTTCTCTAAAAAACGAGACTTCTTCATAAGATCTTTTTATGTACTAAGCAAAAAAGCATTTTGTAACCACTTGAAGTCTAGAAAGAGTAGCCTGATTAATCCCTATATAGAGTGAATTACAGTAGTCGAGTGATGCAGTAATAAGGACATCAACCCGTGCTTCTTAAAAGTTTTTATAAGACAAAAAAGTCGCCACCTTTCCCAGTGCTCTTAGATGGAGGAAAATAGATTTGACCACAGAATTGACCTTTATATCAAACTTAAGGGTACTATCCAAATATACTCCCAAAGTTTAATGTATTGGGAAAGAGGGCCCAGATACAATAATCTCCATCTTTCACTTAAATTTAGAAAATGTACCGACACCCAGGCTTTCAAATCAGTAAGGCAGGCTAGTAGTCATTTTTATTGTTTTAGGAGGAGACACATTTGAGTGTTGTCTGCGTAGCAGTGAAAGGAGATATTTCCTAGAATATTTCTTAGAGACTGAACCTAGTGGAGGTATATAAATGGGAAATAGCATTGGAGCTGAAATGGAAGCTGGAGGGATTCCACATGTGGAGCTCTATTTGAAACACATTCACGGATTGACTTTCCGTTAAATCTCAGAGATGCTTTTAGCCTTTTGAGAATTCAGTCCACTTTTATGGACCCGTTGTCACTTTTGTTGCCTTGGTATCTTCAAAAAGATCTCCCCTTTCAACCCACCACCCCCGTCCTAGGCTTGAAAGGGGCATGTGGCCATAGACAGTAGAGAATATAGAGAATACATAGACATAGACATTCTTTTCATTTAAAGGATTAGTTCACTTCAAACTGAAAATTTCCTGATAATTTACTCACCCCCATCTCATCCAAGATGTTCATGTCTTTCTTTCAAGTTTTTTGAGGAAAACATTCCAGGATTTTTCTCCATATAATGGACTTCAATGGCAACCAACGGTTGAAGGTCCAAATCAATGCATTTTCAAAGGGCATCAGAGGCTCTGCACGATCCCAGACGAGGAATAGGGTCTTATCTAGCGAAACGATTAAGATGTTTCAACTGTAATTCCTCACTATCAGCATTAGCAAGTGTGCGTCCATCAACAAACCTGTGTGTGTGTGTTTCTAACGTATTGCGGTGCACATGCGGGAACGGTATCAATAACCCAGCACTAACGTGAATGACTGATGTAAACATTAACTTTTGCAAAACAAATCTTGCTCCATCCTTTATCTTTACGCCAAGAAGTAAGAATGACAGACAATCTGCTTTATTAGACACAGAAACCCATAGTAGGGGCTCTTTAAGTCCTGTAAGTTCGACTTTTTTTTTATACACAGGTGGCTTTAACACACATCTCTGCAACATCAGGGTGGACCTCAATGGCTCGCCTGTACATCCTCCACTGGGACGAAAGGATCCCAAAGGCATTTTCAACAAGGTGCCTGATTGAAGTGATTGACCAAAAGCTGAGTTAGCAAAGAATCCCACCATTGCTGGTCCTCCCAATTATCCAGAAACAATACTGGGCATCCACAACTGCCAAGAGAACTAAGGAGAATGTCCCCTTGTAGGAACATGGGATCCTGAGTTAGGAGGCGCTTTCAGGACAACATGTTTCCTATCAAGAGCTCGACAGCAGAAAGGAAAATTCCACCTCTCCTCAAACTTCTCTGCAATTGACCTCCACTCCTCTGTGGTGGGCACAGGCATTAACTCTTCCATGAGGCAGTGGCAACATCAGGGACAATTTGAAGACTGCTGGCGATTGTCCTGACGGAGTCACCTGTGGCAAGGTATCTGGAGCATAGAAAACATTTAAAATCTGTTGTAGTGGTGGTTAGAGATGCGCGGATGGGCTATTATTTCATCCGCAACCGCATCACAAAACTCATCATCCGTCCGCTATCCATCCGCACCAACGTTTTTTGACCAATTTTCAAAGCCGCACCCGCCCGCCATCCGCTGATTGTTTTAAGGTCTATGGCCGATGCAAGCGAGGCTAGGAAGCTCTTGCCTGTTCTAGAAAGGATACTGACTGATCCAATGCAGCAAAGATATTTAAAGGCTAAAGTCCCTACTAGTATAGCCTGTTGGCTATGAATATTGTATCCCCAGAATATCAGCAGTGAACTCCGTCTCCGGGACGAACAGGGACAAAAATAAATAAGTAGCCTAAATAAAACACACATCGGCAAACCTGACCTTAGGCTACTATACAATTTTATCATTGTAATAAAAAACGCAATCAACATGCTGCTATTTAGCCCACTACTAATTAATGACTATTGCATTTTTTTTTTGCAAAAAGAAAGAAAGCTTGAATAAAATAACAAGTCATTCACATTATAGGCTAATTAACTCTACACACTGTCATGTCAGGGCGACAACTAGGACGAGTCTGAAGAAATTAAACCGTTAATTTTGACTGCATGGGAAGAGAGCGCGTCTTTTTCAGGCAGACAGTGCAATTCATTTTACACCAGCAGGCCTAATAATCATGCAAGAAACAAACTATGGAGCCTCGATAATAAAGAAACGCTGACTCTATTAATTCACTGAAATTCGCTGAAAGTCCACCGCACAACAGTGCAACGTGCATGTTCACATTTTTAATTGTCCATAACAACCCCAAAACTTGCCTGCTTGCCTTGCACATCTAATTAATGGGCAAAGTTTTGTGCTGTGGATGTTATTGAGCTTGTAGAAGTTTAGCTGCCATTGCCCGATGTCATTTCTGATATCACTCCATAATCTGTATCTCTTTTAAAATGCCTATTTCAAAGTGTGCTTGTTTTTTTCGGATGTAGGTAACAATATCATTTGATTGGTTCCACCCACCCGAATTTAATTAAAATATTATTTTTCGTCACGTCATCCGCCCGCTCCACGGTTTATCCACTAAAACCCAGCTATCCCAAAACTTTACAATATTGAATCTTATTTCTAGCTTCTTTTGGGAGAGTCTGTTCCACTATGTAAAAGTAACAGAAATAAGCACAAAACATCTCCAGGGGCCAGAAAACATCCCAGACCCAACAGGGTTAATTGCACTTTACTGGATCATTTTCAGTCTGGCTTCAGAGCTAAGCATAGGACTGAATCGGCCCATGTTAAAAAGTGGTAAATTACCTGTTATTATTTGTGGATTCTGGAAATTGTGCAACTTTGGTATTATCGGATTTAAGCACAGCGTTCGATACAGTGGATCACTGCATTCTTTTAAATAGGGAGGCTGGTATCTGTCATGCAGCCTTAAGCCCTATTCGCACAGGATTATTATCTGGGGAGATTTAGAAATTTCGTGTGCCGCATTCGCACGGGATAAGCGAAGCCTGTGATTTTACTTGAATTTACTGACTTATCTCATATATGATGTCAAGGCTTTGTGCAACATCCACGTTTTTCAACATGGCTGCAGTGCTAGTAAGAAGAAAAACTGGCATTGGACGTGGGAGGAGATGCTTTGTTTAATTAATGTTTGGGGTGAACCACGCTATCAATGTCAATTTGAACAAATAGTGCACAACCACACCGTGTGGGAAAATATTAACAAAGCACTCGTCCTCCGTTGCCCGTCTATACAGGACTTTGGAGACAAAGTGTAGGACTACCTACGAAGAAAGTATCGTGACACAACAAGAAGACCGGATCAAACCCCATTAATTGTCCCTATTTTGATGAACTGGACACTGTTCTCGGTAAGATTAATCAACATTTCCCTTCTAACCTTACCTAACATGCTACAGTAATAGCCAGTTTAGCCGCAACGTAAAGTTTCAGCAGTTAACGTACAGTAACTTTAAGGTTATGCTAACTTTAGTAATGCCACACAATTTAGGCAACCACTTGCCAATTGACCTATTGGTAAGCCCCTCCCCTCAAACGCAGATGAGCCAATGGCAGTTGAGTATCAGTTGCGCTGGGACCGGAACTCGGACATCTTTTGGTTTCAGCGCCATAGAGAAACATTGGAAAATCCGAAGCTCTAATCGGTTTGATGGTGTTTATGCTACAAAAATGGTAAAACGATGTGCCTGGGGTACTGTAACACTGACTCCAGGGATCCAGAGAGCATTGTCTGGTTGACATACTCTCATTAAGTTACGATTAAAATCTGTTCTCACGTCATGTAACTACATTTCAGTGCCTCTCCATATTAAACTGGTTAAATGTAAATGTATTCTTCACTGTATTTTTACAGTCCTGTTTGGGTAGATGGATAAAAATAATAGTAATAAACTATAGTTTCGTGCCCTGTGTCATTTACAGTTCACTAGGTTAAAATTGCGCAAGCTTTACGCTTGATTTATTTGTAACAAATTAACCTTGAATTATGAAGTGAACCCCCTCGCTTGGATAGGCTATTGCTTGGAAACGTTAGCTGTATATATCATAAACAGAAGACTGTTCCTTACCGCATGCTGCTATACGTTATTCATCGCCATCTAATCAATCTTTTTGTTTTCGCTCTTCTGATGGTTTTCAGCTTTCTCTTTCTGCAAAATGTATATTTGTATGGTGTACAAACATATGACCCAGCACAAAATACTAATCAAAGCACTTCAACGCAGCCTCCATTCCTAGCTAAAGATAATAAAAAGGCACACAAGAAACAAAAACCTTGGCCAAATCACAGAGATGCCGATTCGCGCGGGACTAATATTATTATTATGGTGTTTAGCGAAATATGCAAATAACCTCCGCAATTATTACAAATGACTAGAGGTCACCAGGTAATACTAATTTAGGCTTTAGGTTGGTTTGAGTCCTACCTTACTAAGAGGAGTTTTTCTGTAGTGACTGGAGAATGTTCTTCAACCCCAGCTTCCGTTACGTGCGGGGTGCCGCAGGGCTCCATCTTAGGCCCGATTTTATTTGCTTTACACATGCTCCTTCTCCACCCCGCCTTTGAATTTTGCATGGTTCCCTATCCTCTTTACGCAGATAACATTCAATTATACTTATAAACACAACCGGGCAACCTGAGTCCTGAGCTTGCTTTACTGGCTTGTGTAGGTTCAAAGGTTGTATGGGTGATTATTTCCTTCAGTTAAACAAAAGTAAGGCAGAAGTTATATTATTTGGCTCCCCTTGTTTTTTTTAAAGATAGTTTTAATTGTAATTTAGGGCTGCTGAAAGCAACTATCCTCACTCATGTAAAGAACTTCACTCAAAGATTGGGAAAAAAATCCCCCAAGCTGGAAAAAAAACTGGCTCTAACAACAAAATTTAACAGAAGCTTAAATCTTTTTTAATGACACAAAGACAGTCATTAGCCGCGTTTCCATTACAGATTTGCACAAAACCTTTGCGGTATTTTCTAAATGTCGATAAAAAACTATTGCGGAATGACACCGTTTCCATTAACCGATGTTATGCGACTAAACTGAATTTTTTCCTCTCGCGATGAGTCATTCCAAAAATCACGGCAACAGATGTTGGTAGGTTTACACATATCCCAGCCACCGCACTAGCCATTATTTTTAATCGAAGGGAGCGGCCACGTTTGAGGTGTTTCTATCTGCTTTAAGGTCTTGATAAAATGTGGCATTTCTTTGTTTAGCATCCAGTATTCCCGTAAAATCTTTTGTCTTTTAATAAAGAACTCTGTGCTGAAACGTCTGCTCATGCTCCTGTTTTTAACTCACTTGCACTTTATTGCACCATGCAATTGACATAATACATTTTGTATTTTCCTAGACTTCAGTCGTTTTTGGATTTAGTGTGCGGTCAGCCATTTTTTCTGTTTTAATAAAGAACTGTGTTATCTTGTCCAAACATACCACGTCATCTTTAAAGAACGATAAACTTTTACTTGCACCAGGTGGCCTGTAAATGTGAAAAAACTGTTTCCATTGCAGTTTCGCGAAATATTCCTTTTTCGAATTGGCTGAAAAAACACCTCATGCGAGCGTAAAAACTTTTTTGCGACATATGGGAGTTTTTGCGAAATTGACGCGTTTCCATTGGGCATATTTTCAATTCGCAATTTCAATTTGCGTAGTTGGAAGGGTAATGGAAATGCGGCTATTCATGCCTTCATTTCAACGAGGCTTGATTGTTGTAATGCCCTATACATTGGCGTCAGCTCGCTTCTTGAAGCGGGAGCACATCACCGCTATCTTAGAACATTTACATTGGCTACGGGTCACATTTAGAATTGATTGTAAGGTTTTAACTTTTGTATTTAAAAACTTGTATGGCCTGGCTCCAGCTTACATTACAGATCTTTTTTTTCCCTACCCTCCTAGAGATCTCTTGGGTCATCTTCTGATCATTTTTTACTGTCTCGCATGAAACCTAAAGGTCACAGAGCCTACCTCAATCTGTTAAGGTGTGTTTACACCAGCGTTAATTGTGAGTGATTTACATGGTAAGTCAATGCAAAGACGCGAATAGACATTCTGTGGCGCGATTTGAGCGTTTCGGGCGTTTGGCATGCATAACACGTGATTCACGCAAGCTGAAAAATCTGAACTTTGCCGGATATTCACTCCACGTTAACCAATCAGGAGCTTGCTCTAATAGTGACAACAACGAGGACAAAATCATATGTGGATACCCGGAGCTGTACGATACATCTTCATACTTTATAGAAACAGGAATAAAAAGGATCTTGCTTCGAAGAAAGAGAGTGAGGAGGTCGGACAATCTGGTAAGTTGTAAAAAACGCTCTATACTCAATTTGAGCTATACATAGGGGGATTGGGACACATTTTGCCATCGAGATGACTTGAGAAAAGTGTCCCAATCACCCTGAGACACTAGCTTGAGACTACAAGCTAGTTAAAGCTGAAGTTATTCGCCGTATTTTAAAACAATCCATGTCTGCCATTTCGCAACGAGACGAGCTGCCTGGCAGAAGCCCCTTCCGTAACGCAAATTTGCGCCTGTTGTAAAGTGAATGTCACGCGCGAATGAAGCGAGTAAACTCAAAATGTTCAAGCGTCCAACTACGCGCAAATAGCACAAGTCGCGCCTGGTGTGAACGCACTACCTGCATTCAAATCGTCCTTGAAAACATACCTCTTTTCACAGGCCTTTTATAACGTGGCTATGTTCGATGTATTTATTTGGCTACTGTGAGATTATATTTGAATTTTAAATCTTTTTATTCTTATGGATGCAGACGTTTCAACTATATTTTTTAACCATTATAGTTGTGTGATGATTTATTTTCTCAGCTTTCATGTTGATTTAAGGCGCTATATAAATGAAAACGACCGTGACCTCATTCAATCTCATAATTCACCGTTAGGATCGTGCCGAATGAATTCCCATATCTGACCAGAAGATGGCGCCCACAGCAAAATCATACATTTTCCAAACTGCTGTTCCAATGTGGCTACAGCATAATATCATACAGGTATAAATTCCTTTTTAGTTGATTATTAAATTGTTTAATTAAGGTTTACACATGCTAGTTTCCATGACAGAGTCAAAATAAATCCTTCCATTACTACTGGAGCTGCCAGTGTGCTAATATGAATATAAAACAGCACACACAAATTATGCAAAGAATTCACTCACTCCTTCAAGTAAACTACAGTAGTGGACTACATTTACATTTATGCATTTGGCAGACGCTTTTTATCCAGTGCACTTATTACAGGGACAATCCCCCTGGAATAAGTGGGATCGAACAGCAGCGACCTTCGTATCAATTCAGTGGTTTAACCCACTAGACCACCATCTCCATGTAGGACTAATGTAGGGAATCTGGGGAGTTTGAGAAACACTGCTTTGTACAATTGAAATTAATTTCCCACATACATATTTTTGGTGGCATTTTAAACTCTTCTCACACTGAAGACACGTGAAGCCTTGTGTGACTGTTAAAGTTTCCTTTAAATCTGAAACTCTTTCCACAATGATGGCACGTGTAAGGCTTCTCTCCGGAGTGAATTCTCATGTGAATCTGAAGGTTTCCTTTAAATCTGAAACTCTTTCCACACTGAGGGCAGGTGAAAGGCTTCTCTCCTGTGTGAACTCTTACATGTTGCCGAAGCAATGCTTTGACAGTGAAACTCTTTCCACAGTGATGGCACATGTTAGGCTTCTCTCCAGTGTGAGTTGTTACATGCCTCTTAAGGTGAGTCTTGTCTGTGAAACTCCTTCCACACTGCTGACATATAAAAGAGTTCTCCCTTGAGTGGATGTTCATGTGGTACTTAAGTGTTTCTTTACTTCTGAAACTCTTTCCACACTGAACACATATGAACGGCCTCTCTCCAGTGTGAATTCTCATGTGAGTGTTAAGATTTCCTTTTAATGTGAAGCTCTTCCCACACAGTTTGCAGGTGTAAGGGCTCTCTCCAGTGTGAAGACTCATGTGGGAATGAAGGCTTCCTTTACGTGTGAATCTCTTTCCACACTGAACACATGTGAACGGCTTCTCTCCAGTGTGAACTCTCATGTGAGTTTTCATATTTCCTTTTTGTGAGAAGCTCTTCCCGCACTGTTTGCAGGTGAAAGGCCTCTCCCCTGTGTGAACTCTCATGTGAGCTGTAAGTTTTCTGTTCAATTGGAAACTCTTTCCACACTGGCGGCACACGAAAGGTTTCTCTCCGGAGTGAAGTTTAACATGCATTTTAAGGCGTTTCACGTCTGGGAAACTCTTTCCACACTGATCACATCTGAAACAGGTCTCTCGAGAGTGAATCCTCGTGTGGTAATTAAGCTTTCCTTTAGATTTGAAACTCTTTCCACACTGACCACATTCAGACGGCTTCTCTTCTGTGCAAATTCTCGTGTGAGTCTTAAAACGTTCTTTTCGTGAGAAGCTCTTCCTGCACAGTTTGCAGGTGTAAGGCTTCTCTCCAGTGTGAACCCTCCAGTGGATTTCAAGGTTTTGTTGTTTTTGTGTGAGATTAGAAATGTTAGATTTGGTCTTCTGGGCTCTTTTTCTTGAGGAAATCTTTTCAGTCTGAGTGGATTTTTCTCCAGTTATGAAATCACGATGTATCTCATACTGACTTTTCTCTTCCACTTCTTGACTCTCCTCTTTCAACGCGGTCATGTCTGAAGTAAAAAGAAACAAATACAAATTAACCCCAGTCACAAGTTCACCTGCCCATACTGTCTTGATAAATGATGGTGAACAAATTTGGCTGTGGCAGTGTATAAGCATTGTCAAGTTAAGTCACCTTTATTTATATAGCGCTTTTTACAATGCCGGAGATACGAAAAATGGCAATTTTTGCTTATATCTTCTGAACCGCTTGTTCAAAAATCATCAAAAGTGGTCTCGTTAGATTCGGGGCGTCATGTTGAGTCGACCGATATCCATTTTACCATATCGGCCATTTTGAATTATGTGGTAAAATGCTGTATTTTATGAACACGGATTGTTACGAAACTCGGTATGGGTCATCACCACGATGCCCTGAAGGAGCCTGAGAAGTTTCGAAACAATTTTTTTTCTTCACATGCTTATAACTTTGGGTATGGTCAACTTATTTTCACGGGACTAACTTTTTTTATCTCCTGAATCCTTGCCGAGTCCATCGATACCAAACATGCCAGGTTTCGCCTTATGGTTTGTGCAGCGTTATGATTTAGCGCTTAAAAAACATTTGCGAATATCTTTGAAACCGTTATTCCAATTGAGACGAAACCAGCGTAGGAAGCACGGAATACAAGTTGATTAACAAGCTGTTGTAGCCCAAATGTCAAAATTTTGATAGGAAAAAATCCAAACAAAGTTGCCCATGGGTCATTTTTTATGTTGTTATCGCTATAAATGTCTATAACTCCTAAACAAAATGCAATATTGTCACCAAACTCGACACACATATGTATGGACTCATTCTGAGGACACTTAAAAAAATTGTGGGATTGTGCCTCTTGGTGGCGCTATAATAGAACAAAGCATGAAATTCCCATTGACTACAATGCAGTATTATGATATAAAACTCTAACGCTATATTTGACCAATGCATTGGTGTATCATTAAAAAACTTGGTATGTGTCATCAGCACCATGCCTTTAAGGTGCTCAAAAGGTTTCGAGACAGCGCCACCATGTGGTCCATACTTATAATGATAAGGCCTCTTGAGGCTATATCTCTGCAATTACATATTGACACCCTGCTTTGACATATTGACACCATATTGACACCCTGCTTTGACATATTGACACCAAACTTTGCATGTATCATTGTTCCCCACCACATCAATTTCGTAACTGTGCCACCTATTGGTCGAAAGTAATAAACCATTAAATCATTTTTATTGACTGTATTTATAATTTTACAGCTATTTTGCTAAAATCACCTTAATAGGTCTTTAATGGCTCATTGTCACAGTTGGTCTGACACTCCCAGCCATGCTGGCATGTCTTATCTTCTTCTTTGCGCTTGGCCCCAATAATGGCTGCTTGCAGCTATATTATAGATATTTTTCTTAAAGGGTCATGAAACCTATTTCAGAACCGGTCAGTTCTAACTAAAATATTGAAAAGTCAGTGTGGCGTGAATCTGTGGAATGCAGGGGGATAAGGGGGTGTATAATAGCTTTAATCAACCAATAATCCCATACCTTTATTGGCCTGGGACATGATTCACTTCCCTCAACCTCATTCATTTATTTTCAAAAGATGTTAGACATCAACCTTCTTGGTATTTCTCAACCAGTTAATTATAAACAATATAAGAAGAGAAAAATGTAATTATAAAAGAGTGCCTTTTCTTAATCTACTGTAAAAAGTGTATAGGGTCACAAGCGAACAAGCCATAACAATAATTGAATATCTGATGATCTAAGTATTCCTCAAGGTGGCCATGCTTTACTCATAATAACTACAGGCATACAAAAAAATTAATACACAAGTATCAAAACTCGCTATTTTCTTCTAAAATGAAAATGAATGGATGCTAATATAGTGTTGTGTGATCTTAAACGCATCTCGGAGTGCGTTTACGGTTTCATGACCCTTTAACAGAGCACAGTTCAGAGCACTGATAAAATACTAACTGAAGTTGACCTATTATTATAATTTTTTTACAACAGCATACTTGGCGCATGTCCCTAAAAAGACATTTTAAAACCGAACGGTCCCCACTTGTTAATGAAGAGGAGGTAAAAAAGATTAAAGTGAAATATGGTCACAATGTAAAGAAACCTGGAGAAAAAGAGGCTAGTTGTCAGCGAACCAGCAGATCTGTGGTGAGCAGTTTCTGGCAGTGATAGATCGCCTCTTAAGTCTAGTCGTGCATGTTTGAGCTGTTTAACTTGCACTGACTTTTCTTAAAATATGTCATTGTCTTGCTTTCTTTTCTTTATTTCAGATGCACACCAGAAATGTTTTAGGCACATTTATAAAAACACCTTAAATGTCCTAAGTGAACTAAGACCTAATCCTGGCTTAATCTCAGTTGCATAAAGTTGCATAAAGAAACTAGGTTGACCAAAAAAATGAGGAAAAAATTTGACTATTAACTTTTAAGACTAGTCTAAGCAGTTTATGCATGAAGGAATAATTCTTGTCATGTGTGTTTTGCATTATTGGCAGGTGAAGACTTGTATTGGTGAGGATGCCATTTCAATCAGTGCCCATGTGAAGACCTTACAGGACCAGTACGAGAAGACCCAACCAGATGCTGCAATGGTGGATGAAAATATGAAACGAACATTTGCTTGGAGGAGGAGGGAAATAAATGATGGCATTCCCATTGCTGACATTTTTCAAAAATATCCCTTCCTTAGGACCCCTTCAGTTGTAAGTTATAGTTATAGTTAAAAATCTATTAACTATGCTTATTCCACGGTGCTGTGGAAGACTTGATTCTGATTGGTCAATCGCGCCATCTAGCGTTATGTTATGTAAGGGATAATGTACATCCAGCCGGTTGTTATCGCAGAATAAACCCCGACAGAGTGATCAGTCCGGGGTTTTGCGTCACTCTGAAGGGGTTTACTCTGCGATAACAACCGGCTGGATGTACATTATCCCGCTTATAACACGGCTACTTGTCTCAAGTAAATTAGACACGAAATATTGTCTTGAGGTAAAATATTTTATTAGCTATCTGCGCTTCCTCAAAGAAAAACTGTTCCAAACTGCTTTAAGCCTTTGTCTATTGCTCACCCAAAAATGAAAATTAGCCCATGATTTACTCACCCTCAAGTCATCCTCAGTGTGTATGACATTCTTCTTTCAGACGAATAAAAGTTATATTGTAAAAGTCCTGGATATAATGGCAGTAGTTGTAGCTCTGTTTTTGAAGTCCCTAAAAAAACGCGCCTTTCCATCAAATAACGTGCTCCACACGGCTCTGGGGGGTTAATAAAGGCCTTCTGAAGCGAATCGATGCATTTGTGTAAGAAAAATATCCATATTTAAAACTTTATAAAGTAAAGTTCCGGCCGATTAGTTCCTGGATTATTACGCAGGAATGAGAGTATAGTCCCTAGCCTAACTTTTCATTTTCCGTCGGTCTTAGTACACGATGTAACTATACACATCCCAACATGTAAATTGGAAAATGTTGGCGTTATTTTGTCACTTTTCAGTGCGCACTAGTGCTGCGACTCCATGTTGCTTTAAGTGCATCATTCTGCACCCGGGATGCGCATACGCACTTTGTGCCGCTCTGTTTTGAAGCGTTTCATAATATGGTTTTGTGCACTGAAAGATTATTAAAAGCCTATCTTTTTTTTTAATCTCTCATATCTATCATATCTTTGTTGCCCCATTGAAAAGCTGCACATTACGTTTACAATAAACACCTTGTAATTTTATATTATTTGTGTTGGCCCATATATATATATATATATATATATATATATTATAATTATATAATTATTTACGTTCATATATAAATATAAAGAAGAGGAGAAAGAGTAAAGCAAGAAGAAGTGCTAGATATAAACTCTTATCGAACTGTTTCGGAATAAAAAATGAAATTGAATATTACAAATTAGTGTCGGTGTATTTTGATTTTCAGAATCTCATTTTACTCTGTGCCTATAGTGGTGGGCTGGGGATGGCAGAATGTCTTGTTGTGCGAGCGTGCGGTTTCGAGTTTGCTTGGGGCGTACGCTCTTCTGTCCGCGTGTGTTGTTGTGTTCTGTGTAGCAGGCGTGCTTTCATTTTGTCATGTTATGTGTGAATACGCGGCTAACGAGTGTTCTCATGAACTGTGTGTTCATGTCTCGTTTTGTTTTCTTGTGTTTTAGTCATGTGTGTTTTGGTTTATTTTTATTAAATATAATACATATTTCTTCTACATCTTTGAGTCCTCACTTCATCCCTACCACAAACCCTGACAGCTTGTGCGTTGTTGGTTGTTTGGTCACAGACTTGAGAGTTGAGTACAGGACTTGACAGAGCGGTTTAAGATTTCCTAACTACAGATAATCTTGCGATGACTCTGGAAGACCATTACATCCAGTAGTTTTGGTTCCTTTTGTTTCTGTTTCCGTAACATCTGTTTCTGGAACTGGATTGTTAGCCCAGTGTCCAACCTCCAACCTGGAGGACCAGGGATAATGGCCCAGAACAGACGGGAGTGGAGGACTTTTCTTGCTGCCCTGAATGCCAGTAGGCATCAAGGACAATAAGTAAGAACTACAGATAAGATTGTGTAAACTGGTATAAGAATTATAAATCATGATTTGCTTCTGTAATACGAATTTGTGAAAAAATCTTAAAATAGTATTTTAGGTCAGTAACAAGCTTTCCCACTGGTCATTATGTATGCGTGTTAGTAAACAGTCAGAAAACATGCAAGTCTAGCGTGGTTTGTGACATGGTGTTAGAAGCGGGATTTAAACCAATTAACAACACAAAATAGGTACCATTTTAAAGCTTAGAAACTCAGCTGAATGGAACTATTTTGATCAATTCCTAAAGAGTGCTGAGTAATCCCTATAAAACGGAGTGTACCGCCGGCGGGCGCCACAGAAAAAAAATGATAATAATTTCGACTGAAGAAAATCGCACCTCATTATTTAAAGCAGATTCCCACAATTAAAAAGAGATCAACATAATCCATCACTCCGATCTAAAGCTATTCCTCATTGAGTTCTAACACAAAAATCCCACAGACGCACGTAGCTTAGTATATACACTCACCTAAAGGATTATTAGGAACACCTGTTCAATTTCTCAATAATGCAATTATCTAATCAACCAATCACATGGCAGTTGCTTCAATGCATTTAGGGGTGTGGTCCTGGTCAAGACAATCTCCTGAACTCCAAACTGAATGTCAGAATGGGAAAGAAAGGTGATTTAAGCAATTTTGAGCGTGGCATGGTTGTTGGTGCCAGACGGGCCGGTCTGAGTATTTCACAATCTGCTCAGTTACTGGGATTTTCACGCACAACCATTTCTAGAGTTTACAAAGAATGGTGTGAAAAGGGAAAAACATCCAGTATGCGGCAGTCCTGTGGGCGAAAATGCCTTGTTGATGCTAGAGGTCAGAGGAGAGTGGGCCGACTGATTCAAGCTGATAGAAGAGCAACTTTGACTGAAATAACCACTCGTTACAACCGAGGTATGCAGCAAAGCATTTGTGAAGCCACAACACGCACAACCTTGAGGCGGATGGGCTACAACAGCAGAAGACCCCACCGGGTACCACTCATCTCCACTACAAATTTGCACAAGCTCACCAAAATTGGACAGTTGAAGACTGGAAAAATGTTGCCTGGTCTGATGAGTCTCGATTTCTGTTGAGACATTCAGATGGTAGAGTCAGAATTTGGCGTAAACAGAATGAGAACATGGATCCATCATGCCTTGTTACCACTGTGCAGGCTGGTGGTGGTGGTGTAATGGTGTGGGGGATGTTTTCTTGGCACACTTTAGGCCCCTTAGTGCCAATTGGGCATGGTTTAAATGCCACGGCCTACCTGAGCATTGTTTCTGACCATGTCCATCCCTTTATGACCACCATGTACCCATCCTCTGATGGCTACTTCCAGCAGGATAATGCACCATGTCACAAAGCTCGAATCATTTCAAATTGTTTTTTTTCAGTTTACTGCAGAACAACTCATTATATCGGTGTGACGGATATGGAAATGTAGAAATAAAAGCTAAAGCTCCTCCCGAATAAAGTCTGTTGGTGCCTCAGTGACAACTTCACTCAGAGAAGCTGTCAATCATGACGTCACACCCCCGTTTATATAGCGTTAAATAACGAACTAAAACCAAACTTATTTAAAGAAAGAACACTTGAGCTTACATCAGCGTGATAGAAGCTACCTAAACATCTTTGGAAAAAATTTATTTGTTGTTTAGTTTGTCTCGCGTCCCATTAGAATACATGGAGGGGGGGTGGGGTTTATGAGCTATACTGGGAGCAACCACATGGGGGCGATCAAGACATTTTGGCTTCACTTTTCAGGACGTGTGCGGCACGCTTGTAATAATCATATTATTCAAAACTACTGCCTCGATCACGAACACAAAATTGGTGTCATTTGAAAGCTTGGAGTCTGAACTTTACAATGCATGTAGCCAATTTGAGTAACTCCTAATAGTGCATAATTTTTTTCTACTATGTAAAAGGCTGCCTTGGTTCCAAATGCTGTAACTTTTGATTACTTTATGCTATCACCCAAAAAAAAATAGATCCAGATGCAGAACACATTTAGAGGAACTTTCCTCCTACCTTATTTCCTTCCTGAAATATGGCATTTCAAATTTGAAACATACGTGAAATTTGAACACGCTTATTTTCACTTTTCTCAGCATGCGAAAGTCCAAATATAATTAAAGTTAAAACGTGTTCTATCAAACGATACCAACCTTTTGACTCTCCTTGCTATAGTTTTGAAGTTATGGGTCTTTAAAAATCTGAAAAATGCCTTTAGGGCAAACAATATTGAAACTTTTTTTAACACAATTGAACATTCCTGTCTGAGTGCCATAAATAGTATCCCCCCCCCCCCCCCCCTAACTCTAAAAGTATTAAAGATATCTTAATATCCTTCTATATTCTCATTATTTATACTTTTTTTGGTAATCTTAATTTTAAAGGTGCAGTGTGTACATTTTTGTGGCATCTAGTGGTGAGGTTGTGAACTGCAATCACCCACCGCTCACCCCTCCCTTTCGAAGCACATAGAGAAGCTACGGTGGCCGACACAGGACAAAGATGTCGGTGCCTGAGACAGCAGAGAGTGACTCCTGTAGAGAAGTTTGTCCGTTTAGGGCCACTGTAGAAAATGGCGGCTTCACTGTAAGGGGACCCGCAGTGTGTGTGTAGATAGAAATGGCTCATTCTAAGGTAATAAAAACATAATGGTTCATTATATAAGGTCTTTATACACCACTGAAAACATAGTTATGTATATTATATTGCATTTCTGTCAATAGATCCTCTTAAATATTACACACTGCACCTTTAAAGGCCCTATATGGGTCAGTCCCATAGATATAATGTTATTAATGGCTCATTGTCAAATAAAACACTTTAATTAGGACACTCTTCTCAGCTTTGAGAATGAAACCAACCTGTGTGTTCCTCAGTTTCTTCATGTTTCACTCTCAATGTTTCTTCAATTCTCATTTCTTCACTCTCCTCTTTAATAAACGCCATCTTTATAATAGTCACGTGGATCTCAGCTGCTTCACCAGGAGTTTTTCTGTGTGTTAAATTAAGAAAAGAAAAATAAATAAACCCAGACTAAATATCTGGTTGCAAATGAATAATTAATAAAAGAACACAAACTATACATACACTTAATATTTAGACATGATTTATATATACATCATTTATACTAGCCAGTAACAGAATTCATGTTCATCATAAACTGATTGACGGTGCAGGGAGCAAAATGAGACGCATCTTTAATGTTACTCATGTATGGATGAGCTTTACTCGCACAAAATAACGCTCATTAATATTAAACAAAGCATTACAATTTCACATTCGAGATGTATTAATTTATTCTACATTGCTTTTAAAAGTGATTAGATTGATTTAACAGTTTGCATTGATTTAAATGCTTAAAACACAAACCTTTCTTGAGTGCGGCGCAGCCTTATGACGTCACATCTCCACTCCAAAATAAAAGTCCCGTCCACACGCTACTGTATACAATCACTAACGTATATAGAAATGTAAATCTAAATATATATCATATTAAGAACTTGAAATGAAAGATATAACAGGCGAAACTTTAATGTTTGGGTGCAGAAACCATTTATACCAGATATTACAGCATTAATATGCAATATATGTGGTTTACAAGTTAGAAATACATACAGTGTATGATTTAATAAAGCAGAGTTCATATTATGTGTCATTTTGGGGTGGGCGATATGACCAAAATTTTATTTCAAGATATAAGACATTTTACTTCAAATAACGATAACACTAATGATATATAATTTTGCTTATTTAATTTTTGCTATTAAAAATAAGAACAAAGAAGCAAATTACAAACAATAGGACAATAGATTAAAGACAGAAATAAATAATTTTTTTTAACAAATTTCTATTATTTAATAGTTACATTTTAATGAATCCTTTGTGTGATCACTTCAATTGAAAGGTAATTTTGATGATGATGATAATAATAATTAAAATGGTTTATCATGCAGCTCAAAGCATTATGGGTAAAATCTCTCTACAATCGATTCATC
Organism: Rhinogobio ventralis; assembly: GCA_039654625.1. Taxonomy (NCBI): domain Eukaryota; kingdom Metazoa; phylum Chordata; class Actinopteri; order Cypriniformes; family Gobionidae; genus Rhinogobio; species Rhinogobio ventralis. The sequence continues at coordinate 35,909,048 of CM077207.1, read as the reverse complement.
AACACAGTTTAACTGATGAATCAATACCAAACCCTGTACAAAGCCCAAACCCAGGATAGAGCGGCTGAGTGAATGTGGTCTGGACTGTGTGGATGAGGCTCATTGTGTCAGAGACGCTGTAGAAGGACAGAGTTCCTGCACGGTGATCCACATACACTCCTATTCTCCTGCTGATGGGCTTCGCAGGGAGATCAGATCTTATGTTATTGTGTGTGAATGAGTAACTGGAGGAAGAGCAGCACAAGCTCCAGGACTGATCATTAAATCCAAACCAACACTCATTACCCTGTCCCTTCCTCCTGATGCTCTTATATGACACTGATATACACACACCATCATCACCACTCCACTCAATCTCCCAGTAACAGCGTCCACACACTCTCTCTCTACACAACACCTGAAGATTATATCCATCAAATCTGTCTGGATGATCAGGATACGGCTGAGGCTCTGTGTGAGTGAATGTAATCACTCTGTTCCTCTCAGACAGACGGAGGCGTTCATTCACTGTGTTCAGATCCAGAGTGAATTTTTGGGAAACTGATGGAGAGAAAACACATCAGAATCAGGAATTATGAATCAGATCTATTAATGTAGCTCAACTCTTCATGATCAATATATCATCAGTCTCAGTACAGCTTAGAATAATTCCCCATTTGCAAAAACAAATACATATACACTGTATTGTTCCAAATATAAGGTGCTGTTTTTTTCCTTAGAAATACATCTGAAAGAAATGGGTTCGTCTTATATTCATTCAGAGTCTAGACTTTTACATATCAATAATACACCCGCAACAATAGGTGGCGCCAAATACGCGTAAAACGAGTGTGCCAAGAAATACGGTGTGTCAAAGTGTAATGTTAGAAGATTGTGAGCGCAAAAAGAAAGCCGTAAAAATGCTAACACCCGTTGAAATGCTGGTTAGGTATGTTTTGAAGCATGGCAGCTGGTTTATGCTGGTCCTAAGCTGGCTGGTCAAGTGCTGGTCCTGAGCTGGAGCTAGTTTGACCATGCGCATTTTACTTTCGGTTTAGAATTAGTGCCAATTCGGGGATTGCTTGAATGGTGTGTTCAACATTATTCTTCATGAAAAACACAACAAACCAGTACAATGACAAGCTCGCTTAAATGGGCGCTTTTACATTTCGCTTTGAAACCAAATCATCTTGTCAGTCAGTTTTTCTGCTTGTTTTCTTAGTGACTTACATGGTAGGAAGTCGTCCCTGGTCCTGGGAACAATGTTGGTGAAAGTGACTGTGGAAATCAACAGACATGAAGAGAGTGATTATCATGTCAAGAGGAAATGATCCCTGCATCCGCTCCTAAGACATTTCTAATATGATCTTCTACATGATGTGAGATGATGGAGGATGATTTCTGAGAGCAGATGAATCTCCAGGACTTTACCTCCGTCAGAGATCTTCTTCAGCTCCTCTTTGCAGAAATCCTCCAGTTTGTCCTTTAGCTGATGGACAGATTCTCTCACGCCATCAAAAGAGGAGAGAGAACTGAAGGGATTGTCATTGACGTCTGTAGATTCAGGAGGAGCTGAGAGAGACTGGAAACTCTACAGGAAACAGAAATCAAAGCTCATCACCTCCACACTTCAGCCAATAACCTGCACTACTGTCAGATTGGATCTTTAGTAACTCAGCTTAATCCAGCACAGCATCAGCTTTATTCTCATAGTCATTATATCACGTTAGAGCTCTAGCGGTTGACACTTACACTATATGTGAACTTTCTAGGAAAACACTTGATCAAACATCTGGAAATAACATAAATGTAACAGATCAATGGCGTCACATGGCAGGGTTCAGTAGATTTGATCAGGAAAAGCAGTTCAAAGGCAACAAGTAAATTTACTATTATGTATAACTTTTGAGCAGTGGCTCTGAAATTCACAAGGACTCTTAGGACACGATCCCAAACTGGTACCATTAAATTCATGTATTTCAAGCTTTAACATGAGTGAAGTTTTCCTAAGAGGTTTCCAGAGCTGAACTGCATTTGTATGTGTGTCTCTTTCAGAAGAAGATGATACATTCTTCAACCGAACACACAGATCCACACTTCAGTCAACGGCTCATTCTGCTCTCATGAAATGTTTCTCTGTGAGTCTCTTGTTCTTCTAGATCTCTGTTACCTGCAGGAAATGGATGTGATCCTGAGTGTGTGAAAGCTGCTCCAGCTGAGCGTCTCTCCTCCTCAGATCACTGATCTCCTGCTCCAGTCGCTCCAGTCGTCCTTCAGCTCGACTCACTGCAGTCTTTTCCTGATCTCTGATCCGCTGTGTGACCTCAGAGCGGCTTCTCTCAATGGAGCGGATGAGCTCAGTGAAGATCCTCTCACTGTCCTCCACTGCTGTCTGTGCAGAGCGCTGTCAGGACACACATCACAATCACACAGTGGCTTCAGTGAGTCCTGACTGACACTTCTCAAACTTCTCTTCTTCTGCAGACTCACCTTATGAGCCTCCACAGCCTCTCTCAGCTGCTGACGATCTTTCTCTCTCTGCTGGATCCTCTGCTGGAACGACCTCTGCGTCTCCTTCAGCTGGTGCTAACAAACCAATAACAGCAGAAACATCATATAAATAAGTAAACAGATATGAATCCAGTATCAGTGAAGTGGTGAGACCATATTAGCCCGGTTCTGTCAACACTGCACTGGCTCCCTATTAAACACTGCATACATTTTTAAAATCTTGCTAATTACTTACAAATCACTAAATGGTTTAGCTCCCCAGTACTTGAGCGAGCTCTTAACGCATTATACTCCATCACGTCTATTGCGGTCTCAAAACTCTGGCCAGTTGATAATACCTAGAATATCAAAATCAACTGCAGGCGGTCCATCCTTTTCCTATTTAGCACCTAAACTCTGGAACAGCCTTCCTAGCATTGTTCGGGAAGCAGACACACTCTGTCAGTTTAAATCTAGACTAAAAACGCATCTCTTTACTATGGCATACACATACATTTTTTTTTATTTATATTATTCAAATCAGTTGCATTGACACTATATGATAATTGAAATGAGCTGATGACATCACCGTTTTCTCCAGAGCGGCTGTACAGCCCAATCAAATTCTGTTCATTATTTTCCTGTTTAACACTGTGAAGCTGCTTTGAAACAATTGGCACTGTAAAAAGCGCTGTATAAATAAAGGTGTCTTGACTATGTTGATTTCCTTAGAGTTTGCTGATTTTCTCTCAAGACCTATTGGTCACTGTCTGTAATTTTAACATTCACATAGATATTACAAATGATGCATTAGGGCTTGCATTTACAGACTTATTAAACTCCTTTGGGTTCATGCGAAACGTCACTAAACGACCCCAAAATGCAGCTGCTAGAGTTCTTACCAGGTCAAGAAAATATGATCATATAACACCAATTTTATTACACTGGTTAACTATTAAGTTCCAGTGTTGTACCTATTAAGTAATTCTTACAGTCTTATTAAGCATTTATCTCTCAGTATATGTATATTGTGTGAACATTTTGCATGATTATCTCATGCTGGACATAGTTGGACTCAACATCTTTTTATTTTATAGTTTCACACGTTACTCAGTAAATGATCTGAACGACGACTTCCTGGTGTCAAGACTTGTTTCCTGATCATATGGGTGCCAATATAAACAGTCAACATTATTTCATCAGTGTGTAGTTTAAAGTTCATACCTGTTTCTCTGTCCTCTGAGCTGCAGCTGATACAGTGTCGTGGTTTTTATGTTCATCTATCATACACAGCACACATATACACGTCTGATCAGTGCGGCAGAAAACCTCAAGGAGCTTGTCGTGTTTCTGGCAGATCATCTCCTGCAGTCGTCCAGTGGCTTCAGTCAATTTATGTGGCTTGCGTGAGTGATAGTCCTCATGACGGTCAAAATGAGTTTGACAGTAAGACTCCAGACACACCAGACAGGACTTGACGGCTTTGTGTTTTCTTCCAGTACAGGCGTCACACTGCACATCTCCAGCTCCAGCGTAACAGTCATCAGGAAGTTTAGTCTTCTTCAGTTTCTCTACCATTTCAGCCAGAATGGTGTTTTTAGCTAAAGCAGGTCTTGGACTGAAGGTCTGTCTGCACTGAGGGCAGCTGTAGACTCTCATCTGATCCTCCTGATCCCAGCAGCCCGTAATACAGATCTTACAGTAACTGTGTCCACAGGGAATGGCCACTGGATCCTTCAGGAGATCCAGACACACTGGACACAGGAACATATCCTGAGAAACTCTGGCTTCTGCCATTTTACTGCATGAATACAGAGACACAAACACACAACAGCTGAACTTCACTTCAGCTTCTCTTTCCCGGAATTCAAGTGATTCCTGTTTCCTGGTTCGGCATTTAAGTGACGTGTGTAAAAGTCTAAAGGTCACAGAAAATAAAACGTCCACCTGATATGAGTCTTAGAGAGACACTCAAACAATATAAGTCACAGAGAAGCAAGACAACACCCTTAAAAAGTGCACTAATACTGCATCCTAATTACTTTAAAGTCATTTCAATGATAGTATGATTAATGCTGCATGTCTTTTCTTACTGAGATGGATGGACTTTACATATTTCATGTTTACTGTAAGAAGTACAAAGTTTGGCGAGTCTGATTATTCTCCATCTTCTCATGCTGTCCATCCTTCAGCAAATGTTTCTCATTTTGCAAGTTTATTAGTATGGAGGCATGTAACTGTTCACTTGAGGCATATAATCAAGCACAAAACATGAGACTAACCCCACACCTAACTCAGACAGGGGTGAAACTTGTCTTGTTGCTCTTCATAACCCATTTCCCTAAATGTCTGATCAGTCCTTAGCTCTGCAGACAATGTAAAGGAAAAAGGAAAAGACGTTCTCTTATTTACATGGACACCTTTTTGAGTGCAGCGCTCACATGCGTAATCCCCAGTGTTGTGCTGGAGCATCACATATGAATGCATCAGGAGCAGCAACTGTGAGCAATAACACATTATTATACTGAATACCCTCCTGTACAACAGCTTTAACATCTTGAATAAATTCATTTAAATACTCTTGCACATTTGATGGTTGTCACACCTGAGTATAAGCCAATCGTAAAAACATTTGAATTTGGGATCTCCATAATCCTACCCAAAATGGGCCACAAACTTACATTGGTATAAGGGTAGACCATCGATATTAACTCTAAGAGTGTCTGTCAGGACTCTCAGAACAAAATCTAAAGATGCCAATTCTGCCAGAACTGAATTCTTAATGAATTAGTATGATCCTCCTGCTAAATTTTTCGCATCACACTTGCGGTTCTAGCATCCAATGGCACATTAAGGCCTTTTTGTCTTTCAGAAGAGCAGACAACACATTTCGAGAGATACTGTATTCTGTAGCCCACTCTGCAAGACCATTTGGGGATAAGACCATACACAGTTTTTGTATTAATACTTATAAGAAAATAAGAATGTTACTATAATAGCGTACAGTAATTAGGGCCAGAGCAACGATGGTGTGAGGACCCTATTGGAATTGCTCCGCCTATTATTATTCTTCTCCCAAATGAATCACATTTTTGATGGCCTAAACATGCTCAAAAACTCACGAAACTTTGCACACGCGTCAAAAGTGGTGAAAATTTACGTCTGATATGGGTTTCAGAATTAGGCGTGGCAAAATGGCTCGATAGAACCACCTATAACATTTCAACGAAGTGCCCCTCCCGCTACGTTTCACGTACAGGCATGAAATTTGGGAGACACATGTAACAGCCCAATGCCTACAAAAAAGTCTCCTGGTACGAAATCTGAAAACCAACAGGAAGTGAGATATTTTGAATTTTCTTTGCAAAATTGTTGCAAATTTTGCCATTTCCAGACGTTGTACTTTAATGAACTCCTCCTCGAGATTTAATCAGATCATCATCATATTTGCACAGTCTAATCTAAAGGCCTTTGCGACGTTAAATTGCGAAGATCTTGAGTTTTCCCTGAAGGGCGTTTCCGTGGCGGCCTCACAAATTTCGATGTTTCTCCATGAAACAGGAAGTTGTTGTAACTCGGACATACAATTTCCGATCTGCCCCAAACTTCACATTTTATTAGAGTCCTGGCCTGAAGACATTTACATGCCCAATATTCAGCTACAGTCATAGCGCCACCTATGGGCAACAGGAAATACCATGTTTTACACTGTGATGAGTATCCTCACTGAGATCATGTTTGGTCAGTCTAATCCTAAGGCCTTTGTGATGACACATGAGTCCTGGCCTGAAGACACCTACATGGTAATATTCATTATAGTCAAAGCGCCACCTGCTGGCAACAGGAAATGGCGTTCGTTACACTGTAATTCACTCCCAGAAACTCATTTAAATATGCCATGAAGTACCAAACATGCTAAAAACACATTTAATCATACTCATGGCTAAGTGCTAACATATGCGATTAACGCCACGAAACAGGAATGTATTTTAATTAACATCGGTTTTGGAATTATTGTGATTCTTACCTTGAATCTTGAATACACTGGCAGCAAGAATCTCCTCCCGTTCAGCAAAGTGATGATGGCTGAGTAGCGCCAGCGCGAATCAGGCCAATATTATCTGCCTGCAATACCGGAGGCTGCACTTTTAGGACCGCCACAGTTTCAGGACTGCATTTCTAGGACCCTAGTTTTTTTGTGACAGCGCCATCTAGCCAACTGTACTCCAACAGAGGAGACCTGATTCAAACTTTTTCCACCTTATTTTTAACAGCAGGCACGGCCATTATAAATGTAATTACATAAATTGGTTTAAATATTTCAACAGGGTTACCAATGGGTAGGTTTAGGGCTAGGGGTTGGTTAGGACAATATATTAATTAAACTTAATCAATTCTACCCTACAAAGGCAAAAGGCAGTAACTTCACTTTTGGTCGAAAATGAGTTATTGATATTTTTGGGACATTTAAGACCTCCTTTATCATGTGGATAAGTATCTTGAGCCAATTCCGTTGTTTTATTGAGAAAATAATGGGTTGTTATAACAGTAAAGGTCTGTGCACACCGGGACGATTATCGCGAGCGCTTATCGGCAGCGTTTTTCGGCGCATCTTTGTGTTCACACCCAAGCGATTTTCACTGGCGATGCGCCGAGTGAATTCAGTAGATGGCGCCCCCAGTACACAAGGTGGTACTGCGCCACTTTACGCTTCTGACACTCGCTTGTCACACAGACAAAGAAGAGAGACAGTATTTTACATGCTTGACAAAACTATTCACACACATTTTGCTAGGACGTTTTGTGCTTGAGCGCCACCAAGTCGTGTTTTACTGTAACTTCAGCAGCTCCAGGCATGTGAACAAAAGCGACGATCTCATTGGTCGGACAGTTTTTAACGTAGCCTGTGTCATACATCTGTCACTGAAGCACTTCTGACACACACGATACCTGAATAAAAGTGTAGGTAAAACAAATAGTTGAGTGGTTGTTTTTACTAAAAGCTTTTAAGGATGGTTGAGGTGGCTTTGAAACACAGACATCAAGGTCAAGGTAAGAAATTGTGTAACACAAAAGATGCCTTAGACTAACAAATTAGATAGATCGCAATCTACTTCGTTTAGCTAGCTAGCAGCCTATAGCATAAATAAATAGCATAGATAGCTAGTCAGCTATCCAATGAATAAGCTACCAAACTGCTCCATATAAAAAAGCAATTGTAAATGGTGATCTGCAAACAAATATTGATAATGTGGACATTTGCCTTGGTGTGACTTCTCACTTTTTGCAGACAATACAAAGGCAGAGTACAGTAACTTCAAAATAGGGGTCAAAAGTCAAGTTTTTTTATGTAGATCATTTTCATTACTAAAACATCTAATTGCCAGATTTCCAGTGTCTTACCTATAATTAATTTGTCTGGACAACTAAAAATCTTTAGGTTCAAAGTTTTCGTTAGCCTTTTTTCCCCTCTGTATCCGCAGGCTCTTGATCCTTTTATATGGGAAATTGTGTTGGCATTTTTAGATTTTGATTAGATTGAAGTCACATTGTGTTAAAGTGTCAAAATAACAATACAATTATTTCATGGGTGCATATTTGTGTACTATCTACCCATGTAATCAACCTTTGGAATTGACTATGTTTGCACTCGTCTTCATGGTAAAATGAATTAGATCCATTAGTAGCCCATTTTCAACCCATGTACTCACTTTCCATTAGTGAATCAACTAGGTCCCACATGGGGAGCCCAGCTGGGTTTGCCCATGTGGGACCAACTTAGTTGACCCAAGTGGGCCCAAGATAAGATGCCCATTTTGAGCCCATGCCCACTCTGTACCCCTGTAGCCCATGTTTAACCCATAGGAGACAGGGTGGAGATGCATGTATGCACAATCTTCTGCTGACTGGGATTTATAAAGTGATTTTTGCGCAGGTTAGACGCCCACAAGTGATACAAATATTGTAGACAGAAGTTGGTTGGGCCCCTCTGAAAGAATGGAAGCCTGGAAAAGCTCCAGGGTGTACAAGGCAGTGAACCAAGCCCAAGCAGAGGCTACACTAGGCGGTCACATAAGGTGGATGGGTCCCTCTGGATGGATGGAAGTCCTCCAGGGTGTTGGAGGCATTCACCCAAGCCCACCAGAGTGAGCCCTCAAAATCCAAACACGATCCAAAGCTCCATGCTCTCAGACCTCACTGGCCAGCCCAGGGAGGGTGCCTCGTGCCCCGGGCAAAGTCAGATCCCTCCAACCCCTCTGGAGGTCGCTTCGCAAGCAAAGACGGACTCGAATCGGCGCGTCCGGGTTATGCCCGGGAGACAGCTGCAGGGTTGCCGAAAGACTGTTATGAGCAAGATGGTAGAAAACTGTACATTTCTCGTCTATTACCACCCACTGCAACTTATACCAACAACGGAAATAAGCGCAGTTACAATAGCTAACTATGTGGGAGAGCGTTGCTATACTGTGACTGTATTGTATTGCAATAGGAAGCACTTCAAAGTCAATACCAAATCAAAACTAGTTAGCACATAATTTATAATTGAAAGAATTTAATGACAAAATCTGGTTATGGTTACACTTAAAATAGTTACAAAATAGATGTACGAGATGATAAAAACTTATACCATTAATTGTACCCAGCATGAATGTTACCTGATGGATAGAAAGAGAGAGCGGGAGAGAGAGAAAGAGAAGAAGAGAGCAAAGAAGAGCCAAATAGAAGGCCCAGAGAAGAGAGAGAGCCAGAGAATCAAGAGCGCCAGAGAATAGAAGAGACAGAGCAACTGTTACAATCTTCTTTTATCCTTCCTTGACCATGTAACAGAAACCCTAATGTGAGACATTCAAACTGACCAATCAGACCAAACTTCCCCCGCTGTACTACAGGGGTGACACACCTTTGGCCTACAGGCCTTCAGAATCTCTTTGTCTTTAGGAATTCCAAATGGCCCTTCTGATAAGAAAGATGGGGGTTGAAAACAGTAAGCAAATGATCAATTTCAAATATCAAATATCGATTATTTTCAATCCTACAGAGTCAGCTGTGGCGCAATGTCAAGAGACCAACCTCGAAAGGGAACTCATGGTTGTGTGTAGCCAGTTACGAATTCTCTGCATTGCCGAGAAAATCCGCTCTGATGTTGCTGACCCAAAAGGGGGAGGGTCAATGCCAATGGACGAAGTTTGTACAAATTTGGATATGTGTCCTTTTCACAGTATTTTGACTAGGCGAATCACCTTCATGGGACAGCGCAGGTCCGGGATCAGCGCGCACGGTATGTATTCCTCTGGCTGTTTTTCATTGGGTCCAGCCTGCTTTGCAGTTGGACATGGAGGAATATCCATTTTTGACAAGCCATTTAGCAGAGGCTAGAGTACATTTAATTTGCTATGAATGGCCAAAAAACATATTCATCACGCAACTAACTTCATAAGCAAACGAGACTGGAGGAGGGGTTAGTAAGTTTAATTAGATTTATTTACAAAGCAATCCATGTGTGTAGTTGAAAACACTTGTTTGTGAAGCTGTTTCAAACATACATGACCACTGCTTTCTCTGGATCAGGAATCACTGTCATTGAGGAATAAGACTGCATGTGTGTTTGAATTGAGATCGAGATCTTTTAATGATTAATCGTGCATGTATATGGCCCTATAGCCTATGTATTTTGGTTTGTCATATTTGTACCAGAAGTAACCCAGGCCTATGCTGAGTGCCATATCTAGCTAGCTAAACAGATAGATAGATGGCAAGTGGCCAAGTCAGCTGCATTAACTGGGACACGGACCTGGGAATAAAACACTGCTGAGACCGCCGAGTACCAGACGCAAGATTGAAGCGGAGGGGTCTGATTTAGGCCTCGGCATGCTCATGATTGTCTTCATCTGCTCACTGTGTTGCCTCATCATCAGATTCATAGTCTCAACATGTCTTTTGTTCATGTTTTCTATCATATATTTAAACAGCTGGTCATTTTTCTTTTCTGCTTCTTTATTCTTCCTCCTGAAGTCCTCTGTTTCTTTAGTCATCCTGTCTGCCTTCTCCTTAAAGCCCTTCTCCAACAGATCGGCCTGCTCCCTCAGTTTACTGTCCATGGCACGCTCGGCCTCCTCTCTCTGGAGCCGCATCTCCTCATTCATCTTCTCCTTCATCTGTCTCATCCTCTCTTCGTTACTCCCTCTCTCTGCTTCCATCTTCTCTTCGAGTTGGCGCTGCTTCTGTTCCTTGGTGTTTATTTCCTGAGCCAAGAGAACTGCCTTCTCTCTTTCCTCTGGAAGAAGATGAAATAAAGTTTAATGGAAAGTACATTAAATGCAAAGCATTGCATTTCAAATATTGACTTTTCATTTCAATAAGGCATTGAGGCAATTCACTGAACGTTGTTGAAGAGAAAAGTCCTCAATCAAAAGTATTACTCTATACAAATTGGGGAAAATGGTAACATTAACAGTAACTTTATCTGTGAGGTGTTATGTAAGTGATGCACATTTTAAACCCATAATTGAAGAGTTGTCTATGTGATGGTTGCAATGCAGTTTAGTCCCTCCCTCTAGCAAAACATGTCTGCAAAGGTTCATTTTATGCAGATGATCAGTCAGTCAAGGGTATTAAGCACTGCTCTTCAAAACTAAGTGCTAAACAATATTTGCCATGCAAGAAATGTATAAAACTGAAATATCTATTTTTACTCTAAAAGCTAAAATAGTTGTTTTGTATGTGAACTTTGCAATTCCATAGACTCCTACAGTGGGAGTCGGGAATCGGAGTCGACTCCAAAAAACCTGGAATCGAACACCCCTACTACCAAGGCGGTCATTTTGACCGTTTTTAAATTTTTCAATGTAATAACTTTGTTGAAATTAAACCCATATAGCTATAGTACCCTGACTTGTCCTAAATGTGTTTATATTTTATTAAAATGACAAAAGACAAAAGAGTATTTCCCATAACGGTCAAATTGAACGTACGCATTACAGACGGCGTACGTCGCGTATTATTTCAGAGTTTGCTAGTTTTCCCCGCCAGTGAAGATGCGCGTCACTGATGCCTAGCAACGTTCTAGTTGTTTTTATATGCTATTGCTAAGCTAAAACGTCAGAAATGTCAGCAAGAAAGAGTTTTAGTCTTGCTTCAGAGCCTTGATGATGCTGGTGGCTATAGGATTGTTCATGTGATCCAAATATCTTCCAATACATAACATTTTATTCAAATTGAGGATTTTGACACTTTTTACGGTGATGCCGTCAAAAAATATGATGATAAACATATAAAGCTTAATTCTAAAACCTCAGTAGAAGCTTTGAATGTAAATATGATATGACAAAAATGACATTCGGTGCAGTCTAGTACGAACGGTCAGAATGACCACTATGGCCATTCTAGTAGTTCTAGTGTTAAGTTAATGCATTCGTCTTTTATCAACACTTAAGTGTGGGCAAGTTTCATAAAAAAGCAACATTTTGAACAAAACGCTAAGAAAATCTCCAAATCCAAGACAAAATATATCTGTCATTTGCTGGTCAAAAACCTAATTTGAGCTTGATTTTCATAAAATGTTAATATTATAATGACACATGCAAGCTATATAAAAAAGAAGTGTGAAGTCGGCACACTGAGCAACTCTAAACTAATATTATTGATAGCACAACATTTCGACCATGGTCTTCATCAGGCAATGTATTTTTTGATAGCTATGTAAAGCCACAATACCATCTTCGACGACGGTGCTTCCGCCGACAGCGACGGCCTATCATACCATTGCGTTCCTACCTGACTTAAGATCATGTTTCACATTAAATGTGAGTACTTTTAATATAATATCTAGTTGTATGTGCCATTTGAAGCAATGTATGTCTGTGCAATTTTGTTATATTTTTATACAGTGGTGTGCCGTGGGATTTTTTACTTATCAAAACTGTGCCATGGCAAAAAAAGGTTGGGAAAAACTGGCATAAGCAATGCTTCTGCACTTTTAGAAGATGCATAATAGCAATCTGTACCATATAACAGTGAAGATATGGAAAATTCTGTCTATGGTGGGGAAAGAGTTACTGTTGAAACTGTATTTAACGGTTACCAGAATCAATAAAGAACACGGATGGAAATATACTGCACTTGAGTATTAAGCCCTTAGTTTCACTGCAAAGATGCCATCATTTCACAGATGTACTGGTTGTCTCCGCTAGATGGTGCTATTGTTGCCTCATCCAGGATGCAAAAGACTCTCACCCATAATCTTTTTCTCCTTCTCAGTCAGTTTGTTGTCGGCCTGCAGAATGGCGTTAGAATCCACACACTTCTGCTTCAGAAAGTCTTCAAGTGTGTCTTCTGCCTGTGGACAACACACATATGATAATCTGAAAACTGATACTACTGCTATTATTGTTACTATGAGACTAGTACTACAACTAATATTATTAATGATGATTGAGAAGATAATGTTAATGCTCCTGCTAGTAATAATAATAAACAACAATAATAAAATAAAGCTAGGGTCAGTTACATATTGTGTCATGCAATTTGGATTTACTGTACATCACAACCGACACATTTTTATCAAATGCAATGTTTCAGCAGATCACGCAATTCATCAAGTAGTTCTAGACGCTTTTGTCCAAAGCCATACAAGTCGAGTGGTGGAGTACAAGTGTCCATGTCCCAGCCACCAGAGACTTGCATAAAGATTCTTAAATATTTGGCCAGAAGGAACCAGGATTCAAACCAGGAACCCATTTCTCTACCCCTAATCAACTGTCCACTTTCCACTAGGAAAACATGACAAACCCTAACCTTAATGCTGCGTTCACACCGAACGCAAATAGAGCGTCAAACTCGCGTCTATCGTGTCTAGTTGGGCGCTTGAACATTTTGAATCCACTCGCACGTCCACAGCGGATTGTATAAATCGAGCGTTTAAAGCAAAATAGACGCGTTTTCGAGGCGATAAGGGCAAGTGCTAGGCGGTTGTCTGTTTGCAAGATGGCTGATGTTGATCGAGCATTAATCGAGGGAGTCACTGCTCTGTATTTGCTCTGGAGAGCAGAACAGCGGTGTAGGGGTCAGCGTTGTCGTACTTGGGTCCAGAAGACCCTCCGGAGGTGTACTCTGTTTGGCGAGCTTCACTACTTGCTCCGGGAGCTGCGCCTGGATGACGGCCGCTTTCAGTGGTACTTTCGCCTGTCCTGCGCCCAGTTTGATGACCTGTTGTCCCGCATCAGAGCGAGTATCGAGCGGGAAGTTCTGCCGCCGTTTATCACGAGCAGGCTCCTGATTGGTTAACATGGCGCTAACAGACGGCAAAATTCAGATTTTTCAACTCGGGCATCAGGCGCAAATTTGCTTCAAACGCGTGAATGCACAAAAAGCACCAAATAAAATCACTTGCGCAAGGCGCTCAATTCGTATCTTTCGCTCAAACGAGGCGAAATCGTATCCATTGCGCCGCGTCAACACGTCTTTACATTGACTTAACATGGAAATCACTCGCTCCAGATGCTCTATTCACGTTTGGTGTGAACGCAGCATAACAGATCAAAAACATCTGAAACCTGTGATGTTGCAATAATTGTGTCAAATGTTGACACTCACCTTGACTCCTTTATTGGCTTGGATTTTGTATTCCTTTACAATGTCTTCAAGGTCCTGGGAGAAGAGACCATAACCACCGGGTATGGCGTAAAATCCTTTCTTGAGTTTTTCTGTCATTGGTGCAGAAAGGGACGACAGGAGATTCTCACATCTTTTTTTTGAAGCCTCCTCGTTTTGGCACAGGTATCCATCAAAGAGTTTATTAATGCCTTCCTGCAGCATCACACAAAATATCAGAAACAGAAACCTTTAAACACCTTTTAGAACTATTGAATTTTTTTTTTTAATATACAATCTTTTTTCAGCTCTTGATTCAGATCGGATACATTACTTATTACAGCCAAAACAATAAGCCTCATTCACCAATACTTCCTTATTTTTCTTCATAACATTTGTTCTTGGAGAACAAACACTACAAAATAGTAAATTTTTTGTAAAATTGTTGTCTTGTATCTATATCATATGATATAGTTAAGCAATACCACACAAGTAACGAGTGCAATATCACACAAGTGCTGTTTTTTTCCCCCGAATAGTGCAAATGTGATATTGCACAGCAGTTCAATAAATAACAAGTTAATATTGTGTTATATTTTAGACGCACATGATACCGTCTGTTTTTGCTCAATTTTGTCAACAAAAATATTGCTTATAGAGCCAGTGTAACGCCTCCTGTTCGAACTCAAACCCGTTTCCGCCGGCATGAGAGTCTGACGCTCTAACAAGGAGGCTAAAGGCTACAACCTCTAGCGTCAGTTGGCCTCCGTTACACTCATCCCCCTAAACCTCACTCCCATCCGGGTCACCAATGTAACCCCTCCTGTTTGAACCGCTCACTCTAAGCGGGACTCAAACTCGGGTCGGCCCGGCATGAGAGTGAGACGCTCTAACAAGGAGGCTAAAGGCTGCAACCCCTAGCATCAGTCGCTAGAGTGTCTCTTGAGATCAGAGGAGTGAGGTTTACTCGCACAGCAACTACTAGCTGGCCTCCGTTACACTCACCCCCCTAAACCTCACTCCCATCCGGGTCACTGCACCAATGTTACCCCTCCTGTTCGAACCACCCACTCTAAGCGGGACTCAAACCCGTTTCCGCCGGCATGAGAGTGAGACGCTCTAACAAGGAGGTTAAAGGCTACGACCTCTAGCGTCAGTTGGCCTCTGTTACACTCACTCCCCTAAACCTCACTCCCATCCGGGTCACGGCACCGATGTAACCCCTCCTGTTCGAACCACCCACTAGAAGCGGGACTCAAACCGGGGTACACCGGCATGAGAGTCGGACGTTCTAACAAGGAGGCTAAAGGCTGCAACCACTAGCGGCAGTCGCTAGAGCGTCTCTTGAGATCAGAGGACTGAGGTTTACTCACACAGCAACTACTAGCTGGCCTCCGTTACATCAGAGCAGAACTATTGTGTGTTTCCGAACAACACACAGCAGTGTTTAGTTTCTGAATGAATCGACATTTTAAGCGAATCAGTCGGGTGAACCAATGATTCAATGGCCCATTCATAAAGAGAACCATTTACTTTATTCATGAATGAATGCTGTTTGAATGAAGGAATGACTCAATGACTTAACTCATTTAGACATTTACCTTCACCTACTGGCAGTTGTAGTTTTTTATTTAGAGCATCACTTCATTAAAAAAAAATTTACTCAACTCTCATGTTGTTTCAAACCTGTATGACTTTCTTTCTTTTGTTTAACATAGAAGATATTTTGAAGAATGTTCAATTGTTTTGGTCTGTAAATGTATCTAAATAGTCAGATGCAGCTATGAAAAAAACCCATAGCCGTTGTAGTGGGTGGATGTATGTATGGATGGATGGATAGATAGATCACCTCTAGACATTTCATGAATGTCCCCTCACTGTCCTTAAAGGAACGCTTCATGAAGACCTGTGTAGCCGTGCTGATGAGACGTTGGTGTTCTGAGGACACTTCCTTCAGTTCCAGAGGGAAGGAGTCTGTCAGCTTCTCCATTCCACTCTTGTAAACCTCAAGCCCTTCCTTCACTGCAGCCTCATTCTCAATCCTTGCCATGGCGAGCACAGCATTCTCCAGAAATGGGACTTCACCACTGGAGATTGTGTCTACATATGTCTTCACCAGCTGACCAAGAACTTCAGAGAAGGAGAAAGGTCAGACACAAGAAAAAATTAACTGGGCAGCTATAGAATGATAACATGCAGTCCAGAAAGTGTCATAAACAATGTCATAGCTGAACGGATAGCTAAATTTTTTGCTATTTTTAGTGGGAATAACTAGCATTTGCCAGTCTCTTCTGAAGATTAGGAGCTTACATTGTGTCTCCCAGTTCTGTTACATCACAAAGATGGAAGGACATTTCGATTTAGTCTGTCTCCCTACTGGTATGGGGCTTATATCAGCATTATGGTGCATTGAGCACCCAACCTTAGGTATTCGAACCAAAACATGGTTCCTTGGTTGACAGCAGTTTAGCAACTACAGAAAAATGTCTACTTCAAAATGTCATGTCACATAATTGCATATATCCTATTGTATCACCTCTGCCTGTGACTGTGTGTCCATCTTTCAGCTTTTTCACTTCACTCCTGTCAAAGATGAACTTGCAGAAATGATCTGAGACCTCCTGGAAATCTGGGGAAAGGTCAGCAGGATCCAAGCTCTCCAGACGAGACACATTCTCTGGGATGGTTGGAAACGGGAAAGTAAAACACTTCCGAGATGGGAAATAATTTCGGATACATTCCCGTGGAAGGTTGAACTCTTTAACTGCTCTTGAAGTGCCTTTAAAAGATAACAAACACCTCTTTGTCAAAGAGGTTAGAAAATACAGCATTGTTTGTAAATTGCAATTCCCTGTTGCTTTTGGTTGCTTGCATGCTTGAACAGAAGTTTTTCCCAGGCTCAGTGATATTTTCTAAAATTGTAAACATAGTAATCAGCCAGCTGTTATGATGGTGTAATAAAGCCCCTCTGTGTAATACAGACTCTGATCTTCCAGTCAGGATTTATTTTGTGATACTGGCTGGCTGTACAGTATCTCTTACATACTCTTCTCAATGATGGTCAGGTCATTTAAAAGCTCAATTTAAATATTACCTGGTTTCAGCTTCAAGGCGTATTCTAAGTATTGGTCCTCAGTCACGTATTTGCCATTGATTTTATGTTCCAGGGTGAAGTCCCTCACAACCCAGATGAAACTGGGGAAGAACTTCACAAACTCTGAGTCTTCATCCTCATCAGATGATTTGACCTTTATATACTCAGTCAACTCTGTGACATATCTGGAGGTGGTTTAGGCCTGAACACTACGCAAACAGAGTACTCATATTATAACAAATAAAGTGTAGACACAATATAAATATAAGATTCATTGTGCAGTGTAGATGATTATAGTAGGAGTTTTCCCAAGAGAGTAGATCTCGGTCAGTGATTGACAGCTCCAGAGATTATAAATGGACAGTTCTTTGCTTTCTGAATATAATTTTATCACAATTTTCTTTCGAAATGGTACTTGGATGCTGCATCTGATATTTACGCTATAGGGGACACCATCAGAGTGACCGATGTCTGAAGCACATGTAAAAACGGCAAAAAATGATTGGCAGATGGCAGTCCATGACGTTACATGTGGAGCACCCATGAGTATAGAAGGACATCTGTAATACACATCATCATCAGCTTTTTTGTCTTCAGGAGCCTCTTGATTGTTTGACGAGCGTCTACCGTATGACGAGTCTTAAAGTAGGGTCTTTTGCTCCCATTTTGGTTGGGTAATCCTTTAGGTGAGTGTATATATATATATATATATATAAAGAACCTGACAAGTAGAGGTAGTTTCCCTGGTTTCATTCCACCTTGTTATTTTGCACTAGATGAGTGAATGGGGTCTTTTATGGAAGTACCTTTCCTCAAGCAGGGCATGAGCACACTCCCCTAATTGCCCTCGGGTAAGTTAAGTTGTTGAGTTTTGATGGCGAGAGTCTTTGGCAATTATATTATGCCACTCTCGTTTTTGCATCCCTTCTGATGACGTTGAGGGTTGCATTCTCCCCCTGGAAGTAGTGGTAATATTGAAGGTCATTGAACTGGCTTTGTACCCAATAATTACTCAATAATAAGTCTTGACACCAGGAAGTCATCGTTCAAATAAAATAAAAAGAAATTATAAACTGTTACTGTTTCATTCGATATCATATACGCTGTTAAGTCCAGTTATGTCCAACATGAGATGCAAAATGTTTACACAATATAAATGTATTGAGAAATGCTTAATAAGACCTTAAGCAATACAAAGATATGATAATATGAACAGAACTATGAATTTCACAATGATGTATTATGAAAATGCATAAATCATTAATAATCAAACTACTTATTAAGTGCTGTAAATGCAATGCAAAAGAAACATGCACTGTGCACTTCCCATTCTTAGGGAACTGGGATTATATACGTAACCTAGAATTATTCATGCCACTAAGAGGAGCGACTTGCATTATGTTTTTATAGTACAATGAACTCTTATGTCAAAATATCAAGGACGTTTTTCGTTTTTGAATGGCTTCTTGTACTCCTCATTTGTAAGTTTCTTTGGATGAAATGCTGCTGAATGAATAAATGTATCAGAGTGCACCACACTTGCCGGGGCTTCTTTAGGCTTTAGATCCTGGCTTAATTGCTTTGAATGTATATAAATAATATAGCAGATAAATTATTACCAAATTAGCAATATAAGGTAAGGAGTACAATGAGGGAATTTTGAATTTAATGTTTTTTCCCCCCATGAATAATGCTATTTTGGACATTTTCAGGAAAACATTACAATTCCATTGTACTAATCCATGAAATATCAACTCCAGTACTAACAGTAAATGTATAACGTATGAATGAAAGGATACTGCAGTTCCTCTATGGCCCTGTTGTCGATCGTCCCTCGGCTGTTCAGGACTATAGTGCTACTCAGAAGGACGGCCAGAGAGAAGATCTTGGTGTCATGCTTTGAGTCCCCCTGAGACAGATCGGATACATTCATTTGACAAAGATTGATATTACAAGAATATTATCATACATAAGCCACTGACAGCAAAGTGAATCTGTGCACACCGTAAACCGAGCAGCGCTTGCTTTCTTCATTGCAGGCGGCTCATGTTGTTATGAAAATATTCCCGCTCTCAGGTGAGAGCTTTTATTCTTGTGCAGTGACTTTAAACTGAACAGCCAATCAGAGCGATCTTTCCATCACCTGGTTTTTTTGCATATTTTGATGTATCGCATCAGAAACGAGTGACGGAAACGGCAAATTTCTCCAAAAAATCCCTTCATTTACACTTGCTTGAGGTGGTTTTGACCTGTGTGAAAAAGAGTTAATGCGAATAATAGGAGATGGAAACGCATTTGCCGAATAAATTCTGACGTAGCGAACATTAAACCCACGTGACTAAACGTCTGTTTCCCCTGATGGGGACATTCTAAAAGGCTTAAAGAAAGTGATGTTAAAAGAACAAACTCAGTAAACACAATACTAATAAAGCAGAAAAGCAGATGAGCCAGGAATATGACTCCCTCTTGTTTGTGACGTTCACACCAGACGCGACTTGCACGAATAAATCATTCTATTCGCGCGTAGTTGGACGCTTGAACATTTTGAGTTTACATTTTGAGCGTGACATTCACTTCACAACAGATGCGAATTCGCATTATGGAAGGGGCTTCTGCCAGGCGGCTCGTCTCGTTGCGAAATGGCAGACATGGATTGTTTTAAAATACGGCGAATAAGCTCAATTTGCCGGCTTTAGCTAGCTTGTAGTCTCAATATGTATAGCTCAAATTGTGTATAGAGCGTTTTGTACAACTTACCAGATTGTCTGACCTCCTCACTCACTCTCTTTCTTTTTTTTATTTTGTAATTTATTTAGCAGTAGGCTAGCTGGAGCCGTTTACCTCCAGTCTTTGTGCTAAGCTAGGCTAGTGGTGGGTGCGTCAGACAGAGTTATGGCACACACAGAGATGAGAATGGTATGTATGGACTTATCTAACTCTGGGGGATACGGTGAATAAGCTAAAGTCCCAAAAAGTCGGCGTGTTCCTTTAAGCATACAACTTGAATACTCGCTTGCTAAAATGTTTTTGGCTGTTACATGATGACAAAGTCAACTTTAATTTCATAACTCAGGGAGTACTTGCTGTATTTTGCCTTGTTTTTAATGCACTGTATGGAAAAGATGATTCTCACGCAATTGTTGAAGTGTTTGGTTTTTTTTTTTTTACTTGAAAGAAAAGGCTAATGGAGCACTTTCATTTAAACTTATATAAACTAATATAATTTATTTTACTGGACAGTTTAAAGCTCATAACCATTAATATTTTGTTGCGACTTTAAGTACTTAGTGTGCGTTCACACCAGACACGACTTACGCTAATAAATCTTGCGCAAAGTTGGACGCTTGAACATTTTGAGTTTACTCGCTTCATTCGTGCGTGACATTCACTACACAACAGACGTGAATTCGCGTTATGGAAGGGGCTTCTGCCAGGCGGCTCGTCTCGTTGCGAAATGGCAGACATGGATTGTTTTAAAATACGGCGAACAAGCTCAATTTGCCGGCTTTAACTAGCTTGTAGTCTCAATAGCCTATGTATAGCTCAAATTGAGTAAAGAGTGTTTTTTACAACTTACCAGATTGTCTCTTTCTTCCAAGCAAGATCCTTTTATCCCTGTTTCCATAAAGTATGAAGATGTATCGTACAGCTCCGGGTATCCACATATGATTTTGTCCTCGTTGTTGTCACTATTAGAGCAAGCTCCTGATTGGTTAACACGGCGCGAATATCCGCCAAAGTTCCGATTTTTCAACTCACACAAATCACGCGTTACGCGCGTCAAACACCCGAAACGCTCAATTCGCGCGAATCGCACCGCAGAATGTCTATTCGCGTCTTTGCATTGACTTAGCATGTAAATCACTCGCGCTTAATGCTTCATTCGCGTCTGGTGTGAGTGCAGATTTGTTTTTTGCAAATCACTAAACCTGTCTGTGTTTTATTAATAATGTATTTAGTCTTTTGGTCCATTAAGCCTCATTATAAGCGTTTTCATGGTTTTCTGTGGGAGGTAATTAAATGTGTTGCGTTCATATTCTGCACTTATCTGCTTTTCTGTACATAGTATGCTTTATTAGTTTGCCGAGTTTTGGTCTTTTAATACCACTTTCTCAAGCATTTTTCATGTTAAGGTTAAGCTGAGGGAGTTTTATTTACTGTTGGTTACCAATAACACCGTCATCCGCTCAAACAACTTCATGGAAACACACCTAATTCGCATTTGATTGTTTTTTCTTTTTTTGCGAACTTTGAAAAGATTCGCTTCACATTTGGATGGAAGCCCAGCTACTGACGCCAATTCAACACGCTCATCAGCCAAAAAAACGCCCAACGCATCAAAAACTGGACTGGCCAATGCTCAACGACGGCCCGTCGGCTTGGTGTGTCAAGGCCTTAAAACCTAGAGATGTCTGCTTTTGCTAACTCTTCTTTGCAATTAACTAAGATCCTTTCATAACAGTTCTCCAAAAAAACGTGCAGAGAACTGATGAGTGAGCACGAGTGTACAGGGATTTGATTGACAGAGCAATGTTTACCTTATTTAGTCCAATCACAGAAATTATAACAAATAAATTGTATTGGAAATATGATTATGACAATTTTATTACAGCATTATCTGTTGGGGAGAAAGAAAACTTTGGCAAATATGTGTAGGTAACATGTTTAAAGACTGGTTTGTATGATTGTGACAGTATAATTTTTAATACACAAACAAAAAAGTAACGTGTTTTAGATGCTTTTGCAATGCTCTGTTGCAATGAAGTTCGCAGTTAGCCTGAACGATTCAATGGCAGCAGTTCTTGAGTCAAACACTGAACGGGTGACAGCAGTTTGTGAAGCAATACACGACTCATTAAATCGAGAACTGCATTTTTCAGGGATGTCCAAATTACATAATCACGTAAAAAAGTGATTTTTTAACCAGTTCAAGGAAATGAATCACTGTTTACTGTAGGGTTTTCCGTGTAACTTTAGAAACATATTTTGGAACAAAATGCTCTTTTGGAAAATGTGACAGACTTATCAAATAGTGTATTTTGAGCATGCTGTGTTTCACAGTTCTCGGTTACTTTCCACTGATATTGAGTGGAATTAATAATAAATGCTGTTAATAAATGTTCTCATCAATGTTCCCATTGATCCTTTTTCATACTATACACTATCATATAGGCTGTTACATCACCTTGTCCACGTCTCCGAGTCCCTCAGTGTCCAGCAGCACCAGAGTGGTTCCTGCTTTAGTGGGGTGGGACACACACCACATCCAGATGCCCTTCGTTTTGGACTCGATGGTGCTGCCCAATGCAAACCCTGATAGGGCCACACACAGAAAAAACCCCACAATGACTCATATGCATGTGACTGCAAGATGTTTCTCTTGAGCTGTCAGCGCTGCCTGTGGGGCTTAACCTGTTTGTTTTCCTGCGAGGCGGTTCATCAGGTAGGACTTCCCGGTGCGGTAGAGACCCACCACGGCCACCACCACCACCGGCTGCTGGATCTGCTGCAGGATCTGTAGTGCTGACTCCTGCACACACAGCTTCCCATCTGACTCCGTGTCAATCAAGCACACTGGTTTGTCCATGGTCCTTACACACACACACACTTACATGTTGGTACTTTTACAAGGACTGTACATAGGTGTAATGGTTTTTATATTTTCTATCCACTACCTCTAACCCCATCTCAGACAGTTGGGATTTCCTCATAATGTAGCAAATTCTGACTACACATAATGAGGCCATTTGTCAAACCAGTACACACACACTCACAGATAAGATTTAATATATATATATATATATATATGGATATGCATTCATACCTTTATAATAGACACAGATGACTATTAAAAGCATGCTTCCATTATACAACACAGAACAGAGACATAAAGAGAGCTGTTTTCAATCTTACGCAAAACTTACCTGCTCTCTGTGATTTCTCTTGAGTTGTGAAGGACACAGTTTGACAGCAGTTCCTTCCTGCTAGCCACCCTTAAAACCACACCTCTAAATCCAGCCTTCTTCTTATTGACCGGCAGGGAATTGTATGGTTGTGTTTGCTTGTTTTCTTGTCTCTGGAATTGTACATGTAACTTAATTGCCAATGAAGTGTGCAAAAGAAAGTGTTTTAGGGAAGACGGAAATTCTGTGGTTTACTCAGTTCTTGTTTTTGAAAGGAAGTGCGTATGTTGCCATAAGAGATGCAAAGGGGGATTTTAAAATAACAGACTTAAAAAGTGCAGGCATGGACGCTCTTATCAAAGACTGTGTACCTTCTGACTCCTATCTATATGCATAGCATGTTATCGGTCTAGACTTACAAAAATGCTTAGCACAGTAGAACTAACAGTCGTATAATTAGCCTAGGTCATTACAAACCAATCACCAGATCAGTATAACCAATCACAGTGAGGAAGACTTGTGTAACACTGTTTTTTATTTACTCAACTTCAAGGTATGGATACGTGTATTTTTCTGTCCTGGCTGTTGTGACTGAATCCTCCCGGCCGTCGTCCAACAAAACTGTTCTTTCAGAGAGCAACTTGAGACTGTATTCTTGAATGCAGAAGCTTGGAAATACTAAAGATTTTACGGCCAGATGATCACAAAAGATAACACTCTGAGTAAGTGTTAAAGATCATGTGACGCATCTGCGTATTCCCAGTAGGGTGACGATTGTGTATAGATGCTGGTGCTCAGCCGTGAGTTAGGGTAGTGATAGTAGCTTTTAGATGGGATGGCATCAGCGTATTCAGGAAAGGAATTACCCAGAAGTATTGCGTGTATTGTATTTGGGAAGGGATTCGCCCCAAAGTATGGTATTGACAGTTGGAAGTTGTCAGAATTGTCCGTAGTGGAAAAGCCCGATTAGCCTTGTATTTAGTAGGTTGTCTTTGTATTGAGAATTTCCACGACACCATCTTTTATTGGAAACTTGTATCACTTTTCTTACCGACTAAAAGACAGGAAAAACTGATTTTTGCAGGGTTGAAGGATGTTCCAAGAATGAATGAATTGTTTTCTTAGGTATTCATCTCCTTAGATTAAAACATTACATAGAAGATACCCCATTGCCATTGTTATCATCAGTGCCAACATGTTCTGCTATCTTGGTTCTTTACATGAGTTGTGTAGCAACATCGCTGAGAAAGAGTTCATCATGAATAAATCTTGTTCTTTATTATCAAGAGAATCATTTCCGCTTATTTACACCAACTAATGCGGTCACACACAATTCTAGCTTCTCTTTTCTTTTAAGTCCCTCTCATTAGCTTCCTCTTTCAATATTTTGAGCCTGAAGGGCCGATAAGAGTTTTACACTAGCAACCCTTGCATTGCGTATTGTGTAAATCTCCTTTAATGTCATGAGTATCTAAATGTGTAATTTCCTCATATTTGTCTTAGTCTGAATATTGATTGTTAGTACCTAATTTCTTAACCACCCCTCTGCCACACACACACACACACAGGTTTTGTTTTTGTTTATTTAATGCCTACATGGAATGCCAAAGACTCACTAGTTAAACCTTAATTGTCACTGTTTAAAATTAATTGTCAAATGTCAAAAATGTCAAATAAACATGTAATTATGATAGATCATTTAAATTTAAATTTCCTAATCCATCATATCAACTATCACTAAAGCTCATGTATTGTTTTATTGTAAGATTATACCTCTAATTATACTGTGATTGCATTGTGCAATTACAGTCGTCTGATAAGTTTGATGATCACAGAATTAAAGCATTTCACAAGATACAACATCCGCCGTCGGAAGAGCGTGCATTCATCCGCTGTAAGGCCTGCATCTGTTCTCTGTGTTGCTGCATCATCAAAGCCATAGACTCCTCATTTCTCTTGTTGGAGTTTTCTAACATCTCTGCAAACTCTGTAGCTCTGTTTCTCTCGGCTTCTGTGTTCTGTCTCTTGAACTCCTCCATCTCCTGGCTCATCCTGTCTGCTTTATCCTTAAAGCCCTTCTCCAACAGATCGGCCTGCTCCCTCAGTTTACTGTCCATGGCACGCTCGGCCTCCTCTCTCTGGAGCCGCATCTCCTCATCCATCTTCTCCTTCATCTGTCTCACCCTCTCTTCGTTACTCCGTCTCTCTGCTTCCATCTTCTCTTCGAGTTGGCGCTGCTTCTCCTCTTTAGCTTTGATTTCCTGCATCAGGAGGGCTGCTTTCTCTATTTCCTCTAGTCGTTCATTGACAAAAAAGAGAAGGAAGGAATCAGATGTGTCAAAGATAGAGAGGAGACTCAAACTATGAGATTAAGGGTCTATTTTGCTGTAAGACAGATAAAATATTGTCCTTTAAGGAAATACACTTCTGTGAATGCTTATAAACCTACTAATACACCTTAACTCTCAAGTACCTAAACCTTTCAGCACCTCTTTCACAAGAACCTGGTGAGAATTTACAAACAGGGAAATTGGGATTTAAAGGCTTACCCTTAATCTTTTTTTCCTTCTCTGTCAGTTTTTTGTCAGCCTGCAGAACAGCTTTAGAATCCACAGACTTCTGCTTCAGAAACTCCTCCAGTACCTCTTCAGCCTATTGACAAGCAGACATACAGAAAAAAGGTTAATTATGACAATGATCATATTTCTGTAATGTGTAGTATGTGTATAGATGAGGAATAAGCAGTGGCGTGCGCAGGGGGTCTAGAGACTCTGCCCCTTTAATCGCTAATTGTAAAGTGCCATTTCGGTTGACCCCTGAAACGCAATTTCAACCAAGGGGGACAAAGCCACAACCACCGTGCGATTCTGCTTCTACCCCAGGTCTGTGCACGCCACTTGTAATAAGTGGGCAATACCTTGACTTCTTTATTGGCCTGGCTGTTATATTTCTTCACAATGTCCTCCAGATCCTTGCAGAAGAGATCATAGCCACCAGGTTTGGCATAGAAACCCTGCTTGAGATTTTCCATCATTGTTGCAGAGAGGGATGACAAGAGATCCTCACATCGTCTCTTTGAAGCTTGCTCGTTTTGGCTTAGGTATCCATCAAAGAGTTTAATAATGTTTTCCTAAAAACAACATGCAAGTAACAGTTAATGAATAATGCATCAGAGGACATTTATCTATGTATTCTATGACATCTCTAAATATCACTGAACCCCAGGAGATGGCTACAATATAATCACACTGATTACTGGGTTTGCAATATGTATTCAGAACCAACAAAGGGCCAGAGGAGAGATTCAGTTTACCTCAAGAGTTTTCAGGTACTTCCCATCAGTGTCCCTGAAGGAGCGCTTCATGAAGGTTTGTGTCGCCGTGCTGCTGAGATGTTGGTGTTCTGAGGACACATCCTTCAGTTCCAGAGGGAAGGAGTCCTTCAGCTTCTCCATTCCACTCTGGTAAACCTCAAGCCCTTCCTTCACTGCAGCCTCATTCTCAATCATTGCCATGGCGAGCACAGCGTTCTCCAGACACGGCACAGCCCCGCTGGAGATGGTGTCCACGTACATTTTCGCCAGATGACCCAGAACTTCAGAGAAAAATGATACAGGAAAGTATTGAATAATAGACAGTCAACTGTAAGTACATGCAAACTCTTTGAATTTTGAATCACCTCTGCCAGTGACTGTTATTCCATCCTTCAGCTTCTTCTCATGGCTCCCGTGAAAGACAAACTTGCAGAAACGATCTGTGACCTCCAGGAAGTCCGAGGAAAGAGCAGCAGGATCCAAGCTCTCCAAACGAGACAAATTCTCTGGGGCGGTTGGAAACGGGAAAGTGAAGCACGTCCTGGATGGGAAGAATTTTTGGATGCACTCCCTGGGCAAGTTGTACTCCATCACTTTTTTTGATGTGCCTATAACAAATGAGCACATACTGTAGATCCTTTCAATTCAAATATTACTAAACCATAGGTAGTAACATAATGTCACTCTTAAAATGATTTTTTTAATTACCATGCTTCAACTTCAGAGCAAACTCTAGGTACTCATTCTCTGTTGCATCTTTGCCGTCGATCTTTAGCTCCAGTGTGAAGTCCCTAACAGCCCAGATGAAACTAGGGAAGAACTTCACAAACTCGCTTGAATCATCGGCATCCTCATCTGATGATTTGACTTTAATGCACTCTGTTAGTTCAGTAACATATCTGACAGTTTGTTCAGGCATGTCAAACAACAACACATGATGCATAAATGCATAGGTGCAAAATAAACCCAATGCACGTCCTCATAATAGACATGCACATGGCAATAAAACATGTGTAGCACCTTACAAAAAGCGATGTTTTCTTGTTTTGACTACACTGTCCTGATGTATTTGTACTCATTTGTAAAACACTTTGGATAAAAACACCAGCTAAATAACATGATAGTTATCTAGGTTGTCAGAAGGATACTGCAGCTCCTCTACAGCCCTGTTGTCAATCGTCCCTCGACTGTTGAAGACCAGAGTGCTGCTCAGTAACACAGCCAGACAGAAGATGTTGGTGTCATGCTTTGAGTCTCCCTGAGAAAGAGAAATACAATCAAGGAGTTAGAAAAACTGAAGATTAATCTTTAAAGGGGTCATAAATTGAGAAATCAAATTTTCCTTAAGCATTAGACATATAAAGGGTCATCATACTCTAAGAATATCCTGTAAGTTTTTAGAACTGAAAACTTCCTTGTTAGTCCAAAAACAGCTTTAATAGAACCAAGTCTCATTTTGGAATTTACCGATTTATGACATCATAGATAGGTGAAAGAGTGCCTCTGCAGAAGAAGATCAACGTCTACTTCTACATTGTTACCACTGTAGCCCCGCCCACTGGAACGGCACAACACACTTATGCGAGTAAAAACGGTTTTTCAGCTTTTTTGCTTTGTTACAGATCGTTTGATATGTACTGATTATGTGTATGTGTCTAACCAAAATCTCCAGTGACCAGTGATTTCTGATATATGATTCTTGTACAGTCAGATGTTCTTTGTCTCAAAATCGTTTATTGCTGTTTATGTGTCAGTAAATCAACCAGTGACTAAGCGTTCAACTTCACATTAGCCGGGTTTCCATTACAGATTTGCGCAAAACTTTAGCGATATTTTCTAAATGTCGATAAAAAACGATTGCAAAATGATGGTGTTTCCATTAACCAATGTTATGCAACTAAAACAGATTTTTTTCCTCTCGCGATAAGTCATTCCAAAAATTATGGCGGCTGATGTTAGTAGGTTTACGTATAATCGCAGACACCACACTAGCCATTGTTTTTAATCGAAGGAGACAGTTGTGTTATCCAAGCATTAGGAAAATCCCTTATACTTGGGAGCGCTCACGTATGAGGTGTGAGGTGTGACCAAGCGGCAAGCTCCCCCAGTTTCTCTTCAAGCCAATACGGAAGTGACTTAAACTGCAATTCATCGACTGGCCACTAGAGACAGGCTCCAAGAGGGAGCAGAATCTCACTGGGCCCCATGTTAAAATGCCCAACTTTGTTTACAGCCTTGTACAAATTGTGGTTTTGGTCTATACAGCTAATTTTGCCCTTCATGACAACTGTGAGGGGGGTGAATTTTTTTATAACTCATTCGTTTACATTATATAAAGCCTTAAAGTTCTAGTAATAAAGGGCGTGGCCACTTTGAGTGACAGGTGGATTGCCGTTTGTCTGCTGTCATCACGTCACCTCAGCTCTAGCCACATTTTCTGTTATCCGGGAGTGATGCGTGGTGACACACTGCCAAGATGGCAACGGCCAGAAACCTACAGGTGACGTCACGGACACTACGTCCATATTTTTTTACAGTCTATGGGTGTGACCTGTAAATGTTTACATTGCAGTTTTGCGAAATATTCCTTTTTCAAATTGCCTAAAAAAACACCTCATGCGAGCATAAAAACTTTTTTGCGATATATGGGAGTTTTGTTTCCATTGGGCATATTTTCAATTTGCACAATTTGAAGGGTAATGGAAACACAGCTATTGTTTCTCTTAGTAGGATGAAAATAATCTGTTATTTAAACTGTGATTAAATTATATATAGAAAGCGATTAAAGAACGTCTCACAGCAGCCAATCACAGCAGTGGGCGTACACACTGAAGTCTCTCAGCAGCCAATCACAGCAGTGGACGTACACACTGAAGTCTCACAGCAGCCAATCACAGCAGTGGGCGTACACACTGAAGTCTCTCAGCAGCCAATCACAGCAGTTGGCGTATACACTGAAGTCTCACACCAGCCAATCACAGCAGTGGGCGTACACACTGAAGTCTCACAGCAGCCAATCACAGCAGTGGGCGTATACACTGAAGTCTCACAGCAGCCAATCACAGCAGTGAGCCTTTACACTGAAGTTTCATTTGTTCATTTCAAATTATTTAAAAAAAAATGTGCAGTTAAGAAACTATTGTTTTACACTCACCACCTCCTATTAAACTAGCAAGCTATTAATTGAATATACGTGATCATTCTGAAAAGCCAACAATATGGTGAATGTGGCATTCTATCTGAATAAGGGTATCTCTGCTCTGTAAGTGAAAGCATTCATGGACCATTGAAACTGCTTGTGACATTTAATGTTACTTTTAGTTGTTTCAGTACTTTGGTTTTTACATCACCTTTTCCACGTCTCCGAGTCCCTCAGTGTCCAGCAGCACCAGAGTGGTTCCTGCTTTAGTGGGGTGGGACACACACCACATCCAGATGCCCTTCGTCTTGGACTCAATGGTGCTGCCTAATGCAAACCCTGATAGAGCCACACACACATAAAACCCCACAATGACTCATATGCATGTGACTGCAAGATGTTTCTCTTGAGCTGTCAATGCTGCTAGTGGGGTCTAACCTGTTTGTTTTCCTGCGAGGCGGTTCATCAGGTAGGACTTCCCGGTGCGGTAGAGACCCACCACGGCCACCACCACCACCGGCTGCTGGATCTGCTGCAGGATCTGTAGTGCTGACTCCTGCACACACAGCTTCTCATCTGACTCCGTGTCAATCAAGCACACTGGTTTGTCCATGGTCACTGGAGAATACGGCTGTCCAACAGATACACACATTTAAAATGCAAACAAAAAAAATGCAGTGTACTAGAAGTAAAAAGTTAAGGTAGGTTGAGAAATCTTCCAGTAATTTTACAGTACACAATACAGTAATTCCACAGATGAGCAGCTTTTCCGTTTTCTGTTTGGGGAAGTTTATGTTAAAGTATTTCTCGTGTCATTTTAACACACACGTATATAAACACTCCAATAAAACCCACAACTTTCATTACACAAATTACACAATCACACAATCACGCTGAATGAGACACATAAAAATGCTTCAGCTAGCCCCAATTCAAACTGGGTTTAGTTGATGAACAAAGTCATTTAAAGCTGTAGGAAGACATGGCCCTAAACTTTAATCTGTTGTAATACCCATAAACCCATGAATGAAGCACTTACCCTTTTGCTTCACTTAACTTCAGCAGCTCGATCTGAGTTGTGTCCAGTACATGTCGAAGCTTCCTGACATTCTCTCTTAGACACTCCTTTAGGCCCGGCTCTTAAGGCTTATTGGTCTAGAGTAGGTTAGGGGAGTTCCCTGGTCTCTCAGTATCTCTCTGGTTATTTTCTGTGGCTGACTCACATCCACTTTTATTGACTGAGCAAATAGCAATGTGCAGTTTCACTTTTGGTTTCACTTTGAAAATCGGCAACCGCAACATGTTTTAGCAGATACAAGGAACTTTCCCAGATTGTGCAACCACATTGCCATTGTTAATCTGTAGTGTTTTTTCCTTCTCAGGAAATTCCCAACACTAACTGGGTATCAGACATCATGCAAAGAATGGGGGAAATATGTTTACACGTGACTCAATCAGTAGTGCATGACACTAACAATGCAAAGTTTAAAGTTAAATGTCTTATACTGTTCAATAAAATGATTGCAAACCTTTCAAGATAAACACATAACCTTGTGTCTTCCACATACACATGAAAAGGGTTTAGATGCTAAAGTCTAAAGAAATAGCAGATTACTGCCATGGTCTGACACGCTGAGCTAAGAGGTTGTTAGTGCCATGATCAATAAACCGTGCCTGTAGCAACTCAAGATAGCAGAATTTTTTAATGTGTTTAATGGTCTAAAAAAGTCATTCTCTGTCAGATTCTTCCTCTAGAACAAGTTATAAGTGAATTTTCTGTGCTTTCAGCAGTGTTGACATATTGGAAAAGTCACATACTGTTCATAAAGATATAAAATTAAAGCGATTTTGAGCAGTCCAACTGAGTGAGTGGATGTTAGCACAAATGGTAACTAATATCACTTTGTAGAAGCAATGTATAAACTTCCTTTAGCTATTTATCAAAGTTTCTTGTTTAGTTTAGTTTTGTGAGTGTGTGCTCCTCCTACAGGAAGTGGGGGGAGTTTAGTTATAAAGGCTTGTAGAGGATTGATGGTGACAGTCATTGACCGTGAGATGTGTGTCGGGCAGTATCAGCAAAAAATCAGTTGATAACAGCCTCTTGGGATTACATGCATAACTTTATTACAGTATATACAATGCCATATGACTTTGTGACTCGTTTTTTCATAATTGCTGAACTTTCGTACAATACTGAATCTGTATTGTATAAAGCACTATATAAAAAAGTGTGATTTTGCATTAATCAAATGCAGCAAAACATCCACACACAGAAACTCTACTCTAACACAGAAATGTCCTCCTACTCATATTATTCTCTCTTATTATATCCCCTTCACAACATCAGCAATGATCTGGGCCCAATGTCCAGTCTGATTATTATAAACATCATTTACATTTATGCATTTAGCAGACGCTTTTATCCAAAGAGACTTACAACTGAGGAGTACAGGAAGCGATCCGTTATGAAGAGGTGTAGAAACGCAATAAGTGCCTTAAATACTACGTTTCGGGCATTGCTCAGAGTAGCCTAAGCTAGAATAGGAAGGGTGTAGAGAAAGAAAGATTTTTTTTAATTAATTTTTTTTTATGATGAGATTAAGTGCTCGCGGAAGAGATGGGTTTCTAGCTGTTTTTTGAATGATGTCAGTGATTCTGCCATCCGGATGGAGGTGGGAAGATCGTTCCACCAGCTGGGAACAGTGAATGAAAAAGTTCTGGAGAGGGATTTCATGCCTCTCTTTAGCTGAGCGGAGGCTTCTGGTGGGGGTGTAGACTCGTAGGAGCGAGTGGAAGTATGCGGGTGCTGAGCTTGTGGTGGATCCATAAGCAAGCGTCAAAGCCTTGAACTTAATGCGGGCAGCGAGTGGTAGCCAGTGCAGAGAGATGAAGAGAGGTGTGACATGGGCCCTTTTGGGCTCGTTGAAGACAAGACGTGCCGCTGCGTCTTGTCTTCAACGACATCACGTTGCCCTAATTTGGTCAGTCTAATCCAGTGTTTACAGAACATGGAGATCTAGGCAACATTCACTCCCAGGAACTGCAGCTGGCCAAGGCTTCACATGCTCACTGTGGATCTAACACATTCAGCCTATGAAGTTTGCACTGCTAAATCAAATCTAGCTTAAATCTAATACATCTGATATTTATCAAATCTTAAAAACAAGAATGTAATCATTTAGACAGTGGTTGCAATGTTATTGCTGTCAGATATGTTTCTGTCAGATTCTAAATCGCAAAATCAGCCTATGCAATTTACATAAATGGGTGATGGGTCAAACATTACCATATTGAATTGACAAAACGCAGAACTTGAAACAGCTGTGATAACAAAGTTTGTAGCTATGATTTCAAAACAACAAAACGTCACGTCAAACGCAGTGAGATTATAGTAATTACAAAGTTCACTGTATAGAACAGAAGGATCGAGATGCGGGTCTGGGTCTGCTATTAATTGCTTGCATCTGCTGCCTGTGCTGCTGCCTCAGCACTTCCATGTTCTGTTCATTTCTTCGCTGCTGATCTGATATCATCTGTGCATACTTTCTCGATGCACTCTTCTCTACCTCTGCATTCTTCCTCTTCAACTCCTCCATCTCCCAGGTCATCCTGTCAGCTTTCTCCTGAAAGCCCTTCTCCATCAGGGCAGACTGCTCCCTCAGCTTACTCTCCATTGCACGCTTTGTCTCCTGTTGCTTGCGGGACGTCTCCTCTTCCATAATTTTTATGACCTGTCTCACCCTCTCTTCATTATTCTGTTGTTCAGTCTCCATCTTCTCCTCCAGCTGACGCTGCCTCTCTTCCTGGGATTTAATTTCCTGTTCCAGAAGGACTGCCCTTTCTCTCTCCTCTGGGCAGCCAAAAAAGAAGGAAAGAGCGGTTGAAGGAAACAGGTAAATAAAAGATGGAGTAGAGAGTCCAATCAAGGAGACAAATCTAACATAGACTCTACAGTGTCATCCCATGTGTTTAACAATGAGTACACTGAAAACTGCAACACTTAAAATGTAGTAGGTATGGGACAAGGCTGCCTCAGATTCTCTTGGCCATTGACTGGCATCCATCCCCTTTCTACTAGATGCATGTATAGCTTCTATAGCTTGCTACAACTACAACTGGGATGGTCCTATTCGTGTTATCATGTGTCTACTATGTTGAAAACACTAAGCTTTTACCACAAATCCTTCTTTCATTGTCGGTTAGTTTATCATCAGCCTGCAGAATGGCTGTGGTAACGGCAACCTTTTCCTGTAGAAACTTCTCCAACACCTCAGCAATCTAAAGGACACACAAGGAAAGAGTAAACATGATGTTCAAAAATATTAACAGCTGAAGATACTTAGTGCTATCACATCACCTTGACTTCTTTGTAGGCCAGTGTATTGTACTGATTCACAATGTCCTCCAGGTCCAGGCAGAAGAGATCGTAACCACCAGCTTTGGCATAAAATCCTTGATTGATTCTTTCTGTCATTGGGTCAGAGAGAACTGACATAAGATTTTCACATTTTGCCTCAGAAGCCTTCTCATTGTCCCAGAGATACGCATCAAACTGACGATTGATGGCTTCCTAAAACAGCAGACAGAAAAACAGGAAGGATACTTAATGCTCATTGTTTGAGTTCTTTTGCACATGCTTTTATCCAAAGCAACCTACAAGTCATATCTACCTACCAGTGGTAGAGGCTACTAGTGGTGTCCTATCCAAACCATTGGGAACAAATAGGGGTTCAGTATCTTGCCCAAGGACACTTGACAAATTGACACTGACACACTTGAGTGATCATAAAAGCTTATTAAGCGGAGTAAGCTATTTTACATAACAGATGTTTACACATAGTACTCAAGACAAAATAATAGGGCACAATATACTGTATTAATTTTACTTAGTGTTAATTAACGAAAATATGAGGAAAAATGTTCGTTGACGACCTTTTTTTCCACGACGAGACGAAGATGAGATGACACAAACGTCCTTAAACGATATCTGTGACTATATCAACATGCAATGTCGTAAAAAAAAAAACTTTTTTGTCGGGGGGAAAAAAAGAGGAGTGTTCAAGCGTTCATGCTTGTGGTTGCCAGAAGGTTTTTTAGGTTTACTCCTAAAATGTGACTACGTTTTTGTGGCAGGGGGGGCGTGGTTTAGCGAGGTCTGCACGAAGAGAGAGAGTCAGGAGAGTGGCGGTGAGTAAGTAGGTCAAGTGCATGAGGATAAACACCTGTGTCTGATTGCAGTGATTGGCACGGGGAGACGACATAAAAGCCAAGGAAGGACAAGCAGCGAGGAGAGCCACTGGTCCCAGTCACGCCTACCCTGTCTTCTTCTTCCTTGTTCTGAGAACCTTTGTTACAGTGGTGCCGAAACCCGGGAGGAAGAAGACAGGGTCGGCGTGACTGGGACCAGTGGTTTTTATTCACTGCACTCTGGTATAAAGTCATTCAATCTCAATAATACGTTCCTTCAGTCCACCACATAGGCCACCAGTCTCCAGTCTGTCTCTCTCCTCGCTGCTTGTCCTTCCTTGGCTTTTATGTCGTCTCCCCGTGCCAATCACTGCAATCAGACACAGGTGTTTATCCTCATGCACTTGACCTACTTACTCACCGCCACTCTCCTGACTCTCTCTCTTCGTGCAGACCTCGCTAAACCACGCCCCCCCCCCCCCCCCCCCCCCCCCCCCCCCCCCCCCCCCCCCCCCCCGCCACAGTTTTCATTGATGAGACATTTAGTCGACTAAAACTTGACTAAACAAAAACAGCACAAGGTTGACTAAATATGATAAAAACTAAAAAGCATATTTGAAACCGGACTAAGACTGAGACTAAATTAAAAAGTAGCTGAGGAAATTAACACCTGTATTTAGAATTTTGAACTTCATTGCGTTATATGTTAGGGTTAACGGAAATGTCCTTAAAATTACTGGACAATGTCCAGGTAATGAGCTGCCAGTACTTATTTGTAGTTAACAACAGGCAAAGAGGATGGCAACCTTTGTTTTCCAAAAAGGGGGTTTCATTCACTTGAATCACTTGGATCAGGTTTCTGTGGATAACAAAAATAGATGCTTCAGTCACATCAGTTGAACAGGAAGTCACGAATTTGCCCCCTGCTCAGGAAGAGTTTCAGGGAAGTTTCCACCTACACAGATCCTGTGCGGGCTCCCAGGCTGTGTCTGTTCTCGAACCGTTCCACACATTTCAACAGCAGAGAAGGTGGTTCCAGGCCGGAAAGATCGGTTCAAATCTCTGGTCTCGAACGGAGTGTGGGAGTGGAGAAACGCTGACGCCGTCTCGTTGAGCGATGTCTAAATATATAAAACTATGCATACGAGAGAGGCCCAGCATGCGTGAGAGTGAGTGAATCAACAGTTTCAGTTTCAATATATCTCTGAAAAGGACAGATAAGAGTACTGCCAGTTTTATGATCCCTCTTATCTTTTTTAATTACTAACATTTTGAAGATACTGTGAGGTGAATGTTAACGTATGACCACAATTGTAGGTGTATCAAGGCTTTTGCAGAAGATTTAGAGACTACATACATACTGAATCTTGTCAATGCTGCATTGTTTAACCCAATCACCACCTTATCTCCTGTCTTCACCACTATAATGCACTTCTCTTTGGCCTTCCTTCAAGTACCTTCAGATCAATACATGTTAGGTCGCACCCCAGTATGTGTTAAAGAGTGCTTTGTCTTGAAAACACTCATTGTATACAAAAATCTTTAAAAAAAGCTGTATCTCCATCCATTTTTAAACCACTTGTAGACTCTTATGTAGAGTCGCATGGATGCTGGAGCCTATCCAAGCATCTCGGGCTCAAGCAAGGAAACACCCTGGATGGATAACCAGTCCACACACAGACATACAAACATTGACATGAAATGGAGCACCCAGAGGAAACCCACATCAATACGGGCAGATCATGCAAACTCCATATAGAAAGGGCTCTTGGCACAGCCAGGACTCAAACCGGGGACCTACCCACTGAGCCACTGTTATAACTGTTATCCTCAAGGATTCATATTTACTGGAATTTACTGGAATCATATTTGTGGAATTTTGTGCCATTTTGTGCATTTGTTGATAAAGGTTCAATCTATTATTCCACTGCGCTGCCACCTATGATGTTATTGAAGTTTGTAATGGATCATTACACTCTGACGCTAATTCAGTTTTACTTTCACTTGTCACCTTCAACCAATGAATAATCCAAGTAAATAACGGCTTTTTTACTAATTCATTATAATTATCTTCATTATCTGAACGAAAATCATAAAATATGATGAAGAAAAGGGTGTGGTCTGCTAAAGGAGACAAAAAAAGAACATGTGTAACCACTCCCATTCGAACCCTCACTTCCATCCGGGTCACGGCACTAATGTAACACTTCCAGTTCGGCCCAGGCTGCATCCTCTAGCGTCAGTCGCTAGAGCGTCTCTTGAGATCAGGGGAGTGAGGTTTATTCGCACCGCAAATACTAGCTGGCCTAGGGGGAACACCAGGAAGATTGTGTTTGAGTCTTTGGATGTCCTCTGCACAAGGAAGAGTTGTGGCAATCAAAAAGAATAGGCCTACGGCATGCCGAACAGGTTTGAGGATTTTTTTTGCGAGAGTAATTTAAACTGTCTGGTGCCCGAACTAAAACTTTAAATTACCTGGGTGGCCGTTGTAGTGGGGAGTTTCAACCCAAAATTGAATTAAAATTATTTTAATGCACGACGTGGAGGCAAAGAACCACCTGATGCGATGCAGAGTGCATTCAAATTGTTTAATGCATAGCTAGCTGTAAAATTATCGTGCTTATACCATGGTCATTTGCCAGCATTAACAATTTAAAGCTGTTATTGATGTTTGCAGCACAATATTTGACCAGAAGGGTAAAAATGGTGGTTATTTCATCAGTTACGGCTCATTAGATCTAGTATTCTGTATTTGAATCAGACTGCCAAAATGCTCTTCTTACTTAGTATTTTTGTCTTGTTTCTAGTCTAAATATCTAAAAAGTCTTAAATCAAGATGATTTTACTAGATAAGTAAAATGACATAAGATATTTTTTCTTGAAAATAATATCAAAATGAAGTGAGTTTTTGCTTAAAACAAGCAAAATTATCTGCCAGTGGGGTGAGAAAAATAATCTTGTTTCTTGTTTCTATCCCAAACAGATTATTCTTCTTACCCCATTGGCAGATAATTTAGCTTGTTTTGCTTGATTTTTCCCCCCAGAAAACAAGAAAAATATCTTATGTCATTTCACTTATCTAGTAAAAAATTTTTAAAGAATTTTTAGATATTAGGACTGGAAACAAGAAAAAACTACTAAATAAGAAGAGCATTTTTTGCAGTGAGAATAGTGCGTAAGATTACATTTATTTGAATGAATGAATTATATCATTTGTTTGATATAATTAAACGGTTTTATTGCACACCTTCCAGCCAATCAGAATTGAGTATTCAGACAGACCATGGCATAATTTGGTATGGCAACTCCCACCTACCTCTAAAGATGTCAAGTACTTCCCATCATCGTCCCTGAAGGAGCGTTTCATGAAGGTTTGTGTTGCCATGAGGCTGAAACACTGGTGTTCCAAGGTGATTTCATTCAGTTCCAGAGGGAAGGAGTCCTTCAGCTTCTCCAGTCCACTCTGGTAAACCTCAAGCCCTTCCTTCACTGCAGCCTCATTCTCAATCATTGACATGGCGATCACAGCGTTCTCCAGACACGGCACAGCCCCGCTGGAGATGGTGTCCACGTACATTTTCGTCAGATGACCCAAAACTTTAGGGAGGCAGGGTCAAACACAAGGAATTACAAAAGGATGGATGGATGCTGGCTTCGTACGAAGAAGCAAATGCTTCACTGTTGTGAATAAAATGTGCATAAACTGCCCACCATTAAAAAAACGGACAATCCCAAACAGTTAGAGCCTTGCTGATTTACCTCTGCCGGTGACCGTGTGTCCATCCTTCAGATTTTTCACTTGGCTCTGGTCAAAGATAAACTGGCTGAATCGATCAGTGACCTCCAAGAAAGTTTTTGAAATCTCAGCTGGGTCCAGTGTCTCCAGATAAGAGACATTGTCTGGATTGGTTGGGAATGGGAAGGTGAAACATTTCCGTGATGGGAAATATTTTCGAATGCACTCTCTTGGAAGGTTGTAATTATTCACGTGCTTCGAGTTACCTTCAAGAGAACAACACAAAGCTTTCCTTCAGTCAAATGATACACACATTTCACAGGTGAGGCTTAAGACTAGTCCCAGACTAAAATGCATGTTTAAACTGTCTTAGCTAAAAGCATCTTAAAATATGTCAGTGCCATTGTTTTGTCTCAAGTTGCAAACCAGTAATATTGTTTTTTCTAAGACACATTTTAATTGATCTAAGGCCTAATCCTGGCTTAATCTAAGCCTTGTCTGTGAAACCAGGCCACAGAGAACAAAATTAATTCTTTAAAATCAAAGAAACTGTAAATCTCCAATGTATCTATAAATTTGTTTTAATAATAAATGAGTTTGGATATCACTGTAGATAAACACAGGAGGCTAAAATCAGTTGGAACTGGCTAGGTTTTGTTTGCTCACAGAAAGCATAAGCACATATCCATAAACTAGCTGATAAAGCAGTCAATTAAATACACTTTCAGGCTTTAAAGGAACACGCCGACTTTTTGGGACTTTAGCTTATTCACCGTATCCCCCAGAGTTAGATAAGTCCATACACACCATTCTCATCTCCGTGCGTGCCATAACTCTGTCTGACGCACCCACCGCTAGCCTAGCTTAGCACAAAGACTGGAGGTAAACGGCTCCAGCTAGCCTACTGCTCAATAAGTGACAAAATAACGCCAACATTTTCCTATATATATGTTGTGATGTGTATAGTTACATCGTGTACTAAGACTGACGGAAAATGAAAACTTGCAATTTTCTAGACCGATATGGCTAGGGACTATACTCTCATTCCTGCGTAATAATCCAGGAATCCAGGAGTGCAGCGGCGCAATGATATTACGCAGCGCCTGAAAATAGGCTAACTTCCGTCAACATAACCAACATCACAACCTCCTTGCACAGAGAGGGTGCTGGGGACTATTTTCAGGCGCTGCGTATTATCATTGCGCCGCTGCACCCATGGTACAGCAGCAAAGCTCCTGGATTATTACGCAGGAATGAGAGTATAGTCCCTAGCCATATCGGTCTAGAAAATTGCAACTTTCATTTTCCGTCGGTCTTAGTACACGATGTAACTATACACATCACAACATGTAAATAGGAAAATGTTGGCGTTATTTTGTCACTTATTGAGCAGTAGGCTAGCTGGAGCCGTTTACCTCCAGTCTTTGTGCTAAGCTAGGCTAGCGGTGGGTGCGTCAGACAGAGTTATGGCACGCACAGAGATAAAAATGGTATGTATGGACTTATCTAACTCTGGGGGATACGGTGAATAAGCTAAAGTCCCAAAAAGTCGGCGTTTTCCTTTAAATATTACCTAGTTTTAGCCTCAGAGCAAACTCTAGATATTCATCCTCTGTTGCGTCTTGGCCATTGATGTTTAGCTGCAAAGTGAAGTCCCTCACAGCCCAGATGAAATTAGGGAAGAACTTCACAAACTCTGAATCATCTACAACTTCATCAGCTGATTTGATCTTGATGTACTCTGTTAACTCAGTGACATATCTGTTCAGTGCGAGTTAAAGAACAGTTCATTATGAGCCAGGGACTATATATAAAATTAGTCTTCTCAAAAGAGAAAAGAGTTATTTAACAAATGTAGCTAATGGCCAATTTCTAAAATGCACACAATATGAAGGCCATAATGACATTGGGTCTCATTCACTAATAATTCAATACACTATTCTTATTTATACACACATTTGAACTTCTCACGAAAACTTGTGTGTACACACATTAATTAGTTTTCCTTATAATGAATTCGGAGTGAATTCTAAATGAGCGACCACGTGCCAGAGGTGAGTAATTTACATAAAACACACCTAAACCATGTCCATTACCAAACCCTTTCCTTTAGTCACTCTCAGCAAACATGGCACTCAAGACACGTTCTCGACTAAGAGCATGTGCAGCGAGATCCTTTAGCAATGCCAAGAGTGCCATCCTCAAAACAAGTTCAAACGCAATACAGACATTACAGACTTCTGATTAGCCAGCTGTATATAAGTTTATCTGCGTCTTTATGCAGAGCATCCTCGCAGCTTGAGCTATAATGCTATATTACTTTTTACATATACACCGACCAGGCATAACATTATGACCAGCATGTGCACCCTGACTGGTCTGCGGCTATGCAGCCCCATACACAACAAACTGAGATGCACTGTGTATTCTGACACCTTTCTATCAGAACCAGCATTAACTTCTGGAGCAATTTGAGCTCCAGTAGCTCGTCTGTTTGATCGGACCACACGGGCCAGCCTTCGCTCCCCATGTGCATCAATAAGCCTTGGCCGCCCATGACCCTGTCGCCGGTTCTCCACTGTTCCTTCCTTGGAGCACTTTTGACAGATGCTCTGACCCAGTCATCTAGCCATTACAATTTGGCCCTTGTCAAACTTGCTCAAATCCTTAAGCTTGCCCATGTTTCTTGCTTTTATTGCATCAAGCATGCCAATTTGCACGCTCCCTCAAAACGTGCGACATCTGTGGCATTGTGCTGTGTGATAAAACTGCACACTTTAGAGTGGCCTTTTATTGTGGCCAGCCTAAGGCACACCTGTGCAGTAATCATATGCCACACCTGTGAGGTGGATGGATTATCTCGGCAAAGGAGAAGTGCTCACTAACACAGACTTAGACAGATTTGTGAACAATATTTGAGAGAAACAGGCATTTTGTGTACATAGAAAAAGTCTTAGATCTTTGAGTTCAGCTCATGAAAAATGGGGGCAAAAACAAGTGTTGCGTTTATAATTTTGTTCAGTGTATATGATGAAATGTATTTAAGATCTATGTAATGTTTATAATGGTATCTTAACATGTTTATAAGGCCACCAAGAGTGTGATTTTTTTTTTGTGTGCGTTGAGTGGTTTCAGTTCTCATATTTTTGTAAATTTAGCATAAATTTTAGAATGAAAGTTATTGATGGATCATGTTTTGTTCGTGTAAATGTTCGTATGCAGCTTTCATGCACAAATTCGTGCGTACATGCTTAGTGAATAAATGTGTAATTTAAATGCATCAAAAACATTTTGAAATATAAACTGCAAGCTCTAAAAGTAAACAAACATAGAGGAATTGTGACTACACTTGTTGCTTAATCCTGGCGACATAGTATGAGGCAGATGCACAAGCATTATTATCAAACTCATATATTTATGTATACATGATGCAAAAAATGGGTGCATGTATATTTTAAGTAAATCCAACAGAATTTTTATCATTGAGGAATATTTCTATAGTGACAGTCATACACAACAACAATATATTTCTTCTTTAGATGGCCACATTGACAATGAAATACAAATTATGATCAGAAGGATACTGCAGTTCCTCTATGGCCCTGTTGTCGATCGTCCCTCGGCTGTTCAGGACTATAGTGCTACTCAGAAGGACAGCCAGAGAGAAGATCTTGGTGTCATGCTTCGAGTCTCCCTGAGATTGGATATATTGATTTGACATGAAACCACAAACCATAATAGTCTGACATTTTATTGAATGGTGCTCTTAAGAATGATCTGTGATTGTGAGATTGATGTACAATATGTTATTTAAGATCTTGAAGATATTGATTTTCATGTTGGTTTATCATTATCATCATAGATCACATAGATTTGTCTGTTGGCAGTTACCTTTTCCACGTCTCCGAGTCCCTCAGTGTCCAGCAGCACCAGAGTGGTTCCTGCTTTAGTGGGGTGGGACACACACCACATCCAGATGCCCTTCGTCTTGGACTCAATGGTGCTGCCCAACGCAAACCCTGATAGGGCCACACACACATAAAACCCCACAATGACTCATATGCATGTGACTGCAAGATGTTTCTCTTGAGCTGTCAATGCTGCTAGTGGGGTCTAACCTGTTTGTTTTCCTGCGAGGCGGTTCATCAGGTAGGACTTCCCGGTGCGGTAGAGACCCACCACGGCCACCACCACCACCGGCTGCTGGATCTGCTGCAGGATCTGTAGCGCTGACTCCTGCACACACAGCTTCTCATCTGACTCCGTGTCAATCAAGCACACTGGTTTGTCCATGGTCACTGGAGAATACGGCTGTCCAACAGATACACACATTTAAAATGCAAAAAAAAAAAAAACTGCAGTGAACTAGAAGTAAAAAGTTAAGGTAGGTTGAGAAATATTCCAGTAATTTTACAGTACACAATACAGTAATTCCACAGATGAGCAGCTTTTCCGTTTTCTGTTTGGGGAAGTTTATGTTAAAGTATTTCTCGTGTCATTTTAACACACACGTATATAAACACTCCAATAAAACCCACAACTTTCAACACATGCACACATACACACTGAAGGATGAATGAAGGAATGTCACTTACCCTTTTGCTTCACTTAACTTCAGCAGCTCAATCTGAGTTGTGTCCAGTACATGCCGAAGCTTCCTGACATTCTCTCTTAGACACTCCTTTAGGCCCGGCTCTTAAGGCTTATTGGTCTAGAGTAGGTTAGGGGAGTTCCCTGGTCTCTCAGTATCTCTCTGGTTATTTTCTGTGGCTGACTCACATCCACTTTTATTGACTGAGCAAATAGCAATGTGCAGTTTCACTTTTGGTTTCACTTTGAAAATCGGCAACCGCAACATGTTTTAGCAGATACAAGGAACTTGGAATCTTCCCAGATTGTGCAACCACATTGCCATTGTTAATCTGTAGTGTTTTTTCCCCCTCAGGAAATTCCCAACACTAACTGAGTATCAGACATCATGCAAAGAATGGGGGAAATATGTTTACCCGTGACTCAACCAGTAGTGCATGACACTAATTATGTGTCTAGGAAGCTCTTTTACTCAAAAATGTTTTACCAGAGAAATGTGTTAAATAAGTTAGTTTGGATAAAAATATATGAAAGAGTAAATGACTATTGAATTACTGCATGAAAGCCTAGATACAAATAACAAATGTTACAAGATAACCAGGGCTCACTCATACTCATTTTCCAGGACATTTTCAAGGAATAAAAGACAAGGATCATGCCAAATATTGCTCTCTAAGTCAGTTTATTGCCATGACTTAACTATAAAAACAGTTTTTTAATATGAGCTCTTAATCATAGA
This sequence comes from Rhinogobio ventralis, assembly GCA_039654625.1. Classification (NCBI taxonomy): domain Eukaryota; kingdom Metazoa; phylum Chordata; class Actinopteri; order Cypriniformes; family Gobionidae; genus Rhinogobio; species Rhinogobio ventralis. Next base: position 35,865,289 of record CM077207.1, on the reverse strand, counting down.
TTATGACTACTAGCTTGTTTACGCCACAGAATAAAAAGAAAAGAAAAGGTAATTGTGACTTAATCTCACTATTCTGACTTTTTCTCGCAAATGCAAGTTTACATAATTGTAATATAATCTTGCAATTGCGAGTTATAAAGTCAAAATTGCAAGATATAAACTCAATTATGTTCTAAAAAAGTCTGAATTGCGAGTTTATAACACACAAATCTGAATTATAACTCACAATTGCAAGTTTATATCAAAATATAAGCAGCACCAGGGATGGATGCTGGAGCAATGGAAGACCCGGTTGGACGGAGAGCTCGCTGCCATGCTCCTAAATCGAGGTGTGGTAGCTGCCGTCCGATAGGAGGTGGAGGAGCGTCGAGCCATCCACCGAGTGTCCAGTACCATCGCATGGCATCGCGAGTGAGAGCCTCTCGGCTGGTTGAGGACCGAGCAGCAGTGTGTCCGAGAACTGGACCAAGAATTTTTTTATTTTCCTCTCTCCCCTCTCTCGTCTCTGTCGCTCCTCATGCTTCCAGCTCCTTTTCTCTCGCCTCGTCTGTCCTTACCCCCAGGTGCCGTAGTAGCCGTGATCGGTCCCCCCGGAGGGGTGGGGGGGAAGAGTAAAGCGCAGTCTCAGGAGTACCCCCCGGCCTGCGAGGGGCGATGGGAGTATGTGGTAAGCAGAACGAGGCAGAGGAGGCGTGAGAACAGGGCGAGGCTGGTGGCGTGATAGATAATGAGCACCAGCAGCGCTTCGCACCAGTCTCCTGTCTTACGGAGGGTCTTTGGAGGCATAAAGGGAGGAGCAATGACAGTGAAGGACGAGAGAGGACCAGGCTTGTATTTTACGTTGTGTTTTGTTTATGTTTGCACCAACTTTAGGGCAATCGGTTTGTAGCTCTGCTTCAACTGTACATTACCCTCACGAGGGGCGACCAAAATGATATGACATGCTGACTGCTAATCGGAAAAGGTTAATCGCCTCTCGTTTCCTCCTGTACGACAAAGCTGAAATTCAGCCTGACTTAAAAAAAAAAAAAAAAAAAAAGAGTTGTTCGACTCAGAACTCAGCTCAAAATCAGACAAAAATTGCAGTGTTTGTTTTCCATCTGTTGTTCTTTGATCTTAAAGTTTTTGTTATTAGCTCGTGACACTAACACTCATACAACTTATAGACACAGATGACCATGTTGTTGTTGTTTTTTTACAGATTCTTTTATTTATGTTAATCAACCAACATTCATGCAACCACACAAATTTTGGATTGGCTGTTCAGGTGTCCTTTTTAAGTTAAACTTATTCCACACTGATGGAAGTGCAAGGGCTCTCTCCACTGTGAATCCTCATGTGGTCATTGAGGTTTTCTTTTCGGCTGAAACTCTTTCCACACTGTTGGCAGGTGAAAGGCGTCTCTCCAGTGTGAATTCTAATGTGCCTCTCAAGGCTTCCTTTTAGAGTGAAACTCTTTCCACACTGTTGGCAAGTGTAAGGGCTCTCTCTAGTGTGAATTCTCATGTGGACTTTAAGGTTTCTTTGTAGTTCGAAACTCTTTCCACACTGTTGGCATGTGAAAGAGTTCTCTTCAGAATGAACTCTCATGTGACTGTTCAGGTGTACTTTTTGAGTGAAACTTACTCCACACTGTTGGCAGGTAAACGGGCTCTCTCCAGTGTGAGTTCTCATGTGGACTTTAAGGTTTCCTTGTATGCTGAAACTCTTTCCACACTGAGGACATGTGAAAGGCTTCTCTCCAGTGTGAATTCTCATGTGCCTCTCAAGGCTTCCTTTTTGAGTGAAACTTGTTCCACACTGTTGGCATGTGAAAGGCCTCTCTCCAGTGTGAGTTCTCATGTGCTTATTAAAGTTTCCTTTTTGAATAAAGTGGATTCCACACTGTTTGCAGGTGAAAGGCTTCTCTCCAGTGTGAATTCTCATGTGGACTTTAAGGCTTCCTTTTTGACTGAAACTTACTCCACACTGTTGGCAAGTGTAAGGGCTCTCTCTAGTGTGAATTCTCATGTGGACTTTAAAGTTTCTTTGTAGTTCGAAATTCTTTCCACACTGTTGGCATGTGAAAGGCTTCTCTCCAGTGTGAACTCTCATGTGGACTTTAAGGCTTCCTTTTTGAGTGAAACGTACTCCACACTGAGGGCAGGTGTAAGGGCTCTCTCCAGTGTGAATTCTCATATGGACTTTAAGGTTTCCTTGTATACTGAAACTCTTTCCACACTGAGGACATGTGAATGGCTTCTCTCCAGTGTGAATTCTCATGTGGTTATTAAGACTTTCGTTTTGAGTGAAACTCTTTCCACACTGTTGGCAAGTGAAAGGCCTTTCTCCAGTGTGAATTCTCATGTGCTTATTAAAGTTTCCTTTTTGAATAAAATGGATTCCACACTGTTGGCATGTGAACGGTTTCTTTCCAGTGTGAATTCTCATGTGGACTTTAAGGCTTCCTTTTTGACTGAAACTCTTTCCACACTGTTGGCATGTGTAAGGCTTCTCTCCAGAATGAACTCTCATGTGGACTTTAAGGCTTCCTTTTTGAATAAAATGGATTCCACACTGTTTGCATTTAAAAGGGCTCTCTCTGGTGTGAATTCTCATGTGGACTTTAAGGTTTCCTTGTATACTGAAACTCTTTCCACACTGAGCACATGTGAAGGGCGTCTCTCCAGTGTGAGTTCTCATATGGACTTTAAGGTTTCCTTGTTGATTGAAAGTTATTCCACACTGTTGGCAAGTGAAATTACTTTCAGTCCCTGTCTTTTGAGCCCTTTTTCGTGAGGAAGTTTTTTCAGCCTGTGAGCAACTGAAAGATTTTTGTTCAGTTATGACATCACAATGTTTCCTGTATTGATCTTTCGCTTCCATTTCATTCAGATCTTGACTCTCCTCTTTCAACGCCATCAGGTCTAAGGTGAAAAAAGACAAACACAAAAAATCAGTTTAGTGGCACAAAACAACAGACATTTTACTAATTGGGCTTTTCATAAACTATATTGGCAAACTGAAATATGTGAAATAGAGTGAAACTGTAACGTTTGGGGTGCACAGGAACAGGCTGAAGACTCAGAAGATCCAAATATAAACTTAAACTTTAATAATGGTATTCAGAACAAACAGAAAAGGCAGGGAAACAATCCACATAGCAGGCTAACATAACAGTGACTAGACAAAGACTTAAGGTGAGGGTGTAACTTAAGTAGAACACAAACAAGATAATTAAACAGACACAGCTGAACTTAATGAACTCATAATGACGGTGACCATGGAAACAAGGAGTGGCGGGAAACTGAGCAAAGGAACAAATCAAACACAAGCAAAACAGACTGAACATGTGACAGAAACATGTTGAAATATGATATATATAGGGTTGGGTATTGTTTGAATTCTTATCGATTCCTAAATTTAATTCCAATAAGGTAAAAGGTAAAAAAAAATGTATAACAGCGTTGACGTGGAAACCAGGAGAAACATTGTATCATGAATGAACAAGTAATAAAAGTCTTTTAGCCCACAAATCACCTACATTCACCACTGATTTAATGTCGTAACTTTAACTGTAACCATGGTATTGTGGCAAAAATTAAAATTTTCAGTTTTTACTTGATTAATTTCAAGGTTTGTACAAACTTTTGAGTGAAATTCAAGCACATTTCAAAGACTTTTCAAGTGCTTCACACTTTTTCCAGCACTTCAAAATTCTAAATATTATCGTTTAAATGTTATTTTTAATATCCAAAATCATTATTTGTTTATCTTTCAAAGATTGTCCCCAGCTATAGGAAAACGAAGTTTAATATATAACAAAAAGAAACAATAAGAATACAGTTAAAGTACTGGATCGATAAGCAGTATTGGTAAGAGTAGTAATACCGTTAAAACCGAATAATTTTCGTCAACAAAATGTTTTCACTGACGAAAACGAGACGATAACTAAATAAAAAGCAGTTTTGAATGACAAAAACTATGACAAAAAAATTGAAAAATGGAGCGCAGCTGAAAGAAAACAAAACTGGAAGTTTTTCGCATTTCGTGGAAAGAGAGCATGACTGCATACAGAAAGGCCGTAAAAACTGCTAGATCTGCTTATTTCTCGACTCTCTTAAAGAAAACAAAAACAACCCTAGGTATTTATTCGATACAGTGGCTAAATTAACCAAAGATAAAGCTTTAATTTGTGTCAACAACATTTTTTCACTGACGAAAACGAGACGATAACTAAATAAAAACCAGTTTTGAATGACAAAAACTATGACAAAAAAAAAAACTGTCATTTTCGTCAATGAATAAAAACGAGACGAAAATGTTAAGGGGCGATTAGGGAAGAGATCCAGTCCGAACTGATATCCTGTGTAACAGATGCGCACATTTGAGTTGTAACGTGCGGATCTAACGGCGGGAAAACACAGTGCTGTTGTGCTGCTACAGGCTCACGCGACAGCGCTTCAGAGCGGCTAAATCAATGAATAACACACATTTATGCAGGTTATTGTTTATGAACTAATGCTGATGAATAATGACAATGTTTACTTTACCATGTTTATATGGTAATATGGTTTAGACGGTTGTAACAATGCATATTTTATCTTCCTCATCTAAACTTGAATGAGCAGCCTCAAACTGCAATAGTAAGGCGCAGACATTTCAAAATAAAAGTCACGGTGTATTTCGAGCTTGTTTATAATTAAAAGTCTTACATTATATATAAATTTTTTCCCTGGTTATTATTGAGATTTAAGTTACACAATAAACTGTATTTAATTTAATTCCCAATTAATTATTAGTAAGGAGGAAAGACTAAGAACATTATTAAATAATGTGTCAAATAACTAAAACCTAACCATAAAAAAAATTGTCATTACTTAAAATTAAATAAATGTTAAATTAAATAAAAAAATAGGTAAACTTATTTGAAGCTTTAGCTTAACCTTATATACTAACTGAAACAGAAATAAAACATTATAAAAACTTTATAGATGTTTAAAAAAAATAACAAAAAAGACAAACAAAAATCTAATCTAATCAAAAATATTAACAAAAACTTAATAGTACCAAAAATGTCAAATGTCAAAATGTCACAGTCGGTTATGTAATGCTTAATTAATGCATTACAATTTAACTCAAACTCAATGATATTACGCAGCGCCTGAAAATAGTCCCCAGCATGCTCTCTGTGCTAGTAGGTTGTCATGTTGGTTATGTTGACGGAAGTTAGCCTGTTTTCAGGCGCTGTAATATCATTGCGCCGCTGCACCCATGGTACAGCAGGATTATTACGCAGGAATGAGAGTATAGTCCCTAGCCATATTGGCCTAGAAAATTGCAACTTTTCATTTTCCGTCGGTCTTAGTACACGATGTAACTATACACATCACAACATGTAACTAGGAAAATGTTGGCGTTATTTTGTCACTTATTGAGCAGTAGGCTAGCTGGAGCCGTTTACCTCCAGTCTTTGTGCTAAGCTAGGCTAGCGGTGGGTGCGTCAGACAGAGTTACGGCACGCACGGAGATGAGAATGGTGTGTATGGACTTATCTAACTCTGGGGGATACGGTGAATAAGCTAAAGTCCCAAAAAGTCAGTGTGTTCCTTTAACACTGGTGCGTTCTTCAATCCGCAGCGGCACCGAGCAGAGTGCCAAGGTGTGTGCATTCATCTGAGCCTTATTGGTCCGTCACGGCTCGTCAATGTCAACATATTTGAGATAAACAATCAAATTGGAGTAGGCGGGCTTTATGTTCACAGAAGCTGCTGAGCGCAAATTTTAGCAGCGGCGCTTCAGTAAATGGTCAAGTGCCAGATAATATGCAAGTAGCTAAACTAAACATTCCATATTTGACAGCTGCTTTAGGTCAGAAATGTTAAACGTTGAAATGTTAAAAATAACTAATAAACTTTTGTCTAGTTTCGCTATTTTAATTGAAAATAGGCCTATTTAATGTGATTCATAATGTAATAATTAGTAGCTTAACTGACAAGAAACATTAATGTACCCGTTTTCATCAAATTAGACATAAGATTAATAATGAATGTGTACATATTGTGAATTAATTTAATAAATTTAGTTAACTAGCTTTCCTGGTAGCCTTCAGTAAATTAACATGTCTAAGAAAATGACTCATAAAACATATAAATATCAGTTGACCCTATGTTTACTTTCTTCACTGACAGATGAAAATGAAAAGACTTTATCAGTCAAAGCTCAGCTTTAGGAGGAGAAGAGACAGGGCAAGAGAAAAACAGAGATGTGGAGATGAGGAGAGACAAATAATCTACTGCTCACTGACATGGTTTTAAAGCTATTATTATCTCATTTTTTGGCCTTCAAACCATCTTAAAATGCACATATGAAGATCAGAAAAATAAAACAGTTCTCGGGGGAGCATTCTGATCGGGACATTATTTAGTTTTATATTGTTTGTATTATTTGTGTTTTACTTGCCCTTTACTCTGTTAGCGCTTTTGGTGTAAGAAAAGCACATTGTAAATAAAATGCATTATTATAGCGCTTTTAAGGATGTCTGTCCACATGAGACCCGCTCCATAAAATCACTTTAATCAGGACACGCATATGACACTCTTCAAAAATATCCTTAATTTCTGTCAAGCTGGACATTTGAATAAGGATCAAATGAGTGAGAATGAAACCAACCTGTTTGCTCCTCAGTTTCTTCATGTTTGACTCTCAATGTTTCTTCAATCTTCACGTCTTCACTCTCCTCTTTAATAAACGCCATCTTTATTATAGTGGGTCACGTGAATGATTTCTATAGGTTTAAACGCTTTAAAACACAAAGCTTTTTTCAGCCGAATCACAACAGACGCATGAGTGCGGCGCAGCCTTATGACATCACAGCACCAGACCAAAATAAAAGTCCCGTTCACTCTGCACTAATATGATCTAGCTATATATGGGATATATACAGTGGTGTAATGTAACGAAGTAATAATACTTACAGTACTTGAGTATTTTTTGGGAGAATCTGTACTTTATATTTATGTCAACTTTTACTTTTACTCCACTACATAAAATGTATACTTTTACTCATTTCCCCAAAGCATTTTCGTTACTTACTACAAAATAAATTCGGAAGATTGCAAACAAGCATGTGCAAACACGCGCTCGCGCAACCGGTTGATTTCATTTTCCGTGTTGGGTCCGTAGCGACTGACACGTGCGCGGTGCACAGAGCGGCACGCTTCAAAAACAGATTTAAAACACAGACAACAAAACGGTATGTTATACACTACAGTACATGTTTTCCTATCACTATAAAGTAATTCATTTGTTGACTGTCATCGAGGCTGAGAGGATGCTAACAGTAGTACCACAACGTGACAAAAACACGCATGTCTGACCCAAATGTTTAATGTCACGTTTGTTACCATCTAGCCTATCTAGCAGTGACAATCAAACTGTATCCTCCAGAAACATAAACAAACCAGAAACTCATTCGATTTCAGTTTTTTTTTATCGTCGCTGTAACATATTTTGATTAGATAATCATCAAGTGATCTAAATTATAAGCAAATAAAGTGTAAAATATAATATACATATACTGTCTAATTTCAATGCTATGACTTTATGTGTGAAGATGGCCATCTGTTAAGCATGGCTGTTTGGAGAGTCCATTTTTAACATTAACTAAGGTTGATAAAAGTATTGTTCATCAACTTTTACTAATACATTTTAAAGTCGTCTCTTACATTAGTTACTGTACTATGAATTAATATGAATGATCAAGGTATAATTAATATATTAATAAAGTTTATATTTAAAACGTACAATAAGCAGTTTGCCATTTTTTAGAAGAAACAGAGTTAAAACTGAACACAATCTTGCACTTAAATTTTTTTTAGCTCCTTTTGTGTTTTGCATTTACTTGTACTTTTACTTTCAATACTTAAGTACGTTTAATATGAAAAAAATAATTTTTATACTTAAATATCACATACTTTAAAACTTTTACTCAATATTCTAAACAGTGACTTTAAAGTCCTCATGAAATCAAAATTGACCCTATTTACTTTGTTAGCGCATATTAAAGGTCTTAGGGTGAACAATTAAGTTAATACACAGAAAAAAATGGTTTGTCGCGGTAATCTTTAATCAAAATCTGAAAAGTAACTTCCGGTCTGGAAGCGGCGTTCCTTCTCAGATGACGGCAGTTTGACGGCTTAGGTTTGAAAATGCTTAAGCACTCCCCTCCAACCGTTAGTCTGCTATGAGCGAGAGATGGAGAGGAGGAGCGCTGAAGTAAAACCTTGCCCTCTATTCAATATTCCCTTTCACTTGGAAATACGTCACAGCACTGAAGAAAACTCGCTTGCTACTCCCGGTTCACTGGGACTTTAACTTCTACCAAAGTCATTTTCTGGCAAGATATCTCTACTTTTACTCAAGTATGGCTTTTGAGTACTTCATACACCACTGGATATATATATGCTTAAAGGAACACGCCGACTTTTTGGGACTTTAGCTTATTCACCGTATCCCCCAGAGTTAGATAAGTCCATACATACCATTTTTATCTCCGTGCGTGCCATAACTCTGTCTGACGCACCCACCGCTAGCCTAGCTTAGCACAAAGACTGGAGGTAAACAGCTCCAGCTAGCCTACTGGCGGTATTCTGAATGAAAGTTTCTTTCGACCTGCAATCTTTGCACGTATGCGAAAAGATTATACGGAGTTTGCTGGATGTCCCATGGGTTACATAGGGGTATCCCCATGGAATTCCAATATTCATTGGGAATAAAAATTAAATAGAACTTGTGTCTTTTCATTAAGGCCAGAGGAAAACTGGTCCCCAGTCTGGTTTCTCCCAAGGTTTTTTCTCCACTACTGTCATCTGAGTTTGAGTTCCTTGCCTTTGGCCTGCTCAGTTGGGGTTTAAGGCAATATTCAGAAATTATCAATTACACTGCACTGACAATATCATATGAGAACATAAGCTTGAACTGAATAATGAGCTTAAAAATTGTGTTTCATAATTGATGAACTTTACAACTGACATCAACTGATTTAATAATGACACTTATAATAATGGCATTTAATATAATAATTATTGCAAAGGTCTTTTTGAATCCACATGACAACGTTTATGTGTGCATTCACTAACGATGAATCAAATAATGCAGTTCAACGTTCATTATTTCACTCATGTGACTTTCATTTATAATCTTTCAATGACACTGCAGCATTTGTCAGACAGACAGAAGGGTGTAATAGAGCTGTTTGTGAATGTGAAACTCAAAGTTTCAAAGATGAATTTCATATTCACAAAGGTGTGCCTTGAGACAAATAAAAAGAACAACTAAACTAAAGCAACGCAGATGGTCAGGTGCAGCCACGGGAGTTCATATGCAGACAAAAAATAAAAATTATAAAGAGGCGTCGAATGCATGAAAGTGGACAATCACACTTGTGCCACATTCAGCTGCGGCGTGAACGTAGCCTTAATTTCACACAGCTACGGATTTTCTGGTGCCATTTTAAACCGCTGAGCCATTTAAATCTCCTTCCACACAACGAACACAAATGTCGTCTCACATCTGCATGACTTTTCAGGTGTATCTGTAAGTGTGATGGCAAAAGAAATGTTTTATTACACTGATCACAATTTAATTTCCTTCCTCCAGATTGAATGCGCTGAACATTTTTGACATTGCTCCATTCTCTAAGCTTCTTTCCACTCTCAGAGCACTGCGGTTTCTTTCCACAGGTTTGCAAGTGACGTTTCAGGGCTCTTTTATGTGAGAAACTCCTCTCACACTGAACACACGTGAACGGCTTCTCTCCAGTGTGAACTCTCATGTGGGAAATGAGGTGTGCTTTCTGATAGAAACTCTCTCCACACTGATCACATTTGAACGGCTTCACTCCGGTGTGAAGTCTCATGTGGGAATTAAGGTTTCCTTTCTGATTGAAGCTCTTTCCACACTGTTGACATGTGAAAGGCTTCTCCCCAGTGTGAATTCTCATGTGGTTTTTAAGGTTCTGTTTTTGATTAAAACTCTTTCCACATTGAGGGCAGGCGAAGGTACTGGTAGATTTGGTCTTTGGTCTTTGAACTTCTTGATTCTCTTCTTTCAGTGCCATCGGGTCTAAAGCAAAAAAAGACAAAAGTTAACTGCAGTTTAATGGCTCAAATAAGCAGACATCAAAACCAACATTGTGCAACAAAACTACACTGTTATAGACCAATCCTGAGTCTGCCATTCAGGTCTAAAGTATTAGAAAAAATCACGAAAATCTTTCTTCTAGTGCTATTAGCTCTATTGACAACATAGATTACTACATTCTTTTGGATAGCTTGAGAATTGTCATTTGTCCATTAGCATTAACACAGTTTAGGTCAAATCTATCCAACTGCTAATACTTAGTGTAAATGTTCTATCAAACACAAGTATGGAGTGCAACAGGGCTCAGTATTAGGTCCTCTGCTTGCTCCAAATATATTGTTGATTTATTGTTGATTTTGCGGCTGCATAACATCCCCCAACCATGTCCCTTTGCAGTAGTGAATAACATTTCTGTGGATCCCAGTTTGCAGGTGTAAGGACTCTCACCTGTGTGACTTTTCATCATGTGTGAATCACAGGTTGCTTTATGTCTGAAGCTCTCTCCACACTGAGGACATATGAACGGCTTCTCTCCAGTGTGAACTCTCATGTGGGAATCAAGGTTTCCTCTTGTCATAAATCTCTTTCCACAATGTTTGCATGTGAACGGCTTCTCTCCCGTGTGAATTTTCATGTGGGAATTGAGGTTTACTTTCTGAGTGAAACTCATTCCACACTGTTGGCATATGAAAGGCTTCTCTCCAGTGTGAACTCTTATGTGGGAATTAAGCCTTCCTCTCGTAATGAATCTCTTTCCACAATGTTTGCATGTGAACGGCTTCTCTCCAGTGTGAATTTTCATGTGGGAATTGAGGTTTGCTTTCTGAGTGAAACTCATTCCACATTGATCACATTTGAACGGCTTCACTCCAGTGTGAATTAACTTGTGTTTATTAAGATTATGTTTCAGATAGAAACTCTTTCCACAATGAGAGCAGGTGAAGTTACTGTTAGATTTGGTCTTTTGAACTTTTTTTTGTGATGTTTTTGTGACTTTTTTTTTGTAAATTGTTTCAGTCTGTATGGATTTTTCTACGTCCATGAAATCTTGTCTCTTATATTGATCATTTTCTTCTATTTCTTTCAGTTCTTGATCCTCATCTTTCAGTGCCATCAGATCTAAATTGAAAAAAGACAAATATGAGTTCATAAAAAGCAACAGACATCAAGTATTAATGGGCAAGCTGAACCTGCTCTCTCAGAAAAAAGTCTCCTCAAAGGATTGGGCGCTCCATCCTCAGACGGTTCAGAGGATTTGGGAAATCTTCAGGAAGGCAGAGGTAGACCTCTTTGCCTCAGAAGACAACTCTCATTGCCAAACTTATTTCTCAAAGGACAAGGGCCCACGACCCTCTCTGGAGGAACCAACCTTGGTTCCCGGAGCTGATTCAGCTGCTCACGGCACCCTGATTTGGCATCCCCAACCCAAGTTGTGGGCACTGCATCTCTGGTCTCTCAAAGGGAGACTGTGGCCTTCCCCTAGAGTGCTAAATATTATTTCTGAGGCTAGAGCCCCGTCCACGAGATGCCTCTGTCCTTAAATGGTACATATTCTTTAGCTGGTGCGCAGCTCGGAGTGAGGACCCCTCTTCTTGCGACATGTTGCTGATATTGTCCTTCCTTCAAGAGCTGTTGGATAAGGGTCACACCCCCTCCACGCTCAAAGTTTAGGTGGCGGCCATAGCAGCATTCCACGCTCCAATGGCCGGCCAGTCTATAGGCAAAAACGACTTGGTTGTTCATTTCTTGAAGGGATCTAGACAGCTGAATTCGCCGTCCCGGTGTGGGACTGGTTTACGGTCCTGAGACCCCTCAAGGACTCCCCATTCGAGCCTCTCCAGTCAGCCGACTTACGGCCTTTCTTGTTAAAAAACGCCCTATTGCTAGCTCTAGCATCGGTTAAGCAAGTTGGAGACGCACAGGTGCCCTCAATGAGCACTTCCTGCCTCTAATTTGGACCCAACAACTACAAAGTTGTCCTCAAGTCAAGACATAGCTATGTTCCCAAGGTGCCCTCTACTTCGGTCAGAGCACAGGTCATTACTCTCTCCGTGCTTCCTCCCTCAGCAGACGAAGATGATCTGTATTTGCTCTGCCCCATACGGGCCTTGAGAGCTTTCGTTAAGTGCTCCACCTCATTTAGGCATTCGGAGCAGCTTTCCGTCTGCTTCGGAGGTCGCACCAAAGGGCATCCGGACATGAAGCAGAGATTATCCAGATGGATGGTAGATGCAATTGCCTTAGCTTACTCCTCATTGGGCCTGGATTGCCCCATCGGAGTGAAGGCTCACTCAACCAGATGCATGGCCTCATCTTGGGCATGATCCTGTGGTGTGACCATTATCTGTGCAGCGGCTGGCTGGTCCTCACCATCCAACTTCACCAGATTTTACAACATGAACGTCCCCACCTGCCTGTATAACTACAACCTCTCCTCAGTTGAGGACACTTTTCTAGGCTGAGCTGACCTCCCTTGGTTCAGCGATTACTTTCCTAGGGCCCTCCCCAGTGCGATGAAGACCATAGAACGACTGTATGTGTGGCCGGGCCTTGACCTCTAAGTGCAACCCACTGTGCCCTCCTAGTCTGGGCGATGTCTCGCCTCATTGTCTTAATATCTGCTGGCCCTTAACTCAGTGCCGCAATCTAAGGCGGTTATTGACAGTTGTTCCGCAGCCAGAGCACGGCGTGATTGTACTGGGTTCCCCAACAGCGTTTAGCGCCGCAGTACGAGTGAAGTATCGAAAAGGAACATACTCGGATACCAACGTAACCTCGGTTCCCAACATAACCTCGGTTCCCTGAGATACGGGAACGGGTACTGCATTGACGGCCATGCTATTATGCTGCACGTCTCAGTGATTTGTTGCTTCAGTCGAGATCCGATGGCAGATTGCCCGCTTCTATAGTCAGATTTCCCTGCCCATTTCGGCGGGCTTCATCGCCATAGGCTCGTGCAGCTCTGCTGCCTGTTTCACTGCGTGATTAAAAAAAGCTTAAGTAATCTGAGAAAAAGTACTTTTCCCAACAGAGACTAGTGACACAGTACTCATTCCCGTATCTCAGGTTACGTTAGTAATCGAGTGCGTTTAATAATCATGATCAGTGCATGAAAAAAACATCCCCCAGTCATGTCACTTTACAGTAGTGAATAACGCATTTCTGTGGATCCCACAGTTTACTGGTGTAAGGACTCTCACCTGTGACTTTTCATGTGTGAATCAAGGCTTACTTTCCAACTAAATCTTTTTCCAAACTGATGACATGAATCAGTTCTCACCTGAGTGTTTTCTCTTTTTGTGGGCATTAAGGTTTACTTTGCGTGTGAAACTCTTTCCACAGTGATCACATGCGAACGGCTTCTCTCCAGTGTGTCTGATCAAGTGGGAATTAAGTGTTTCTTTAAATTTGAAACTCTCTCCACACTGATCACATTTGAACGGCTTCTCTCCGGTGTGAGTTCTCATGTGGGATTTAAGGCTTGCTTTCTGAATGAACCTCTTTCCACACTGAGCACACGTGAAAGGTTTCTCCCCAGTGTGAATTTTCATGTGGGTTTCAAGGTTTCCTTTTTGATTGAAACTCTTTCCACAGTGAGAGCAGGTGAAGTTACTGTTAGATTTGGTCTTCTGAACTAATTCTTGTGATGAAGTCGTTTCAGTCTGTGTGGATTGTTCTGCATCCATGAAATCTTGATTCTCTTCTTTCAGTGGCATCAGATCTAAAGCGACAAAAGACAAATAGAAGTTAATGACAGTTTAATGGCTCAGAGCAACAGACATCAAAAGTATTAATACATCAATACCACAAAACTGGGTTATTATAGACCAGCTGACATTAGCCGCGTTTCCACTGTTGGGCCAAAAGCAGGCGTGCTAGCTGGGGCTTGATTGGGGCTTCCTTGGGGCCAACGGCCAGGGCCTTTTGGAATACCTTGATCTAAAGATCGCCAACTGGGGCTTGAAGAGGGGTCATCAACAGAGGTGGAGTTTACCTGAGTTTTGGGTTTGGTGCTTGAGGTCCGAGGCTATTGGCCCTGCCCAGCACGTTGTTAGCCCTGGCTCGCACTGACCAGTGGAAAAGTGGCTATTCAGTTCAAAAATATATTTAAAAAAAAGAGTCCTCTTTACGTTGTGAACAATTTCAATCAGGATTTACGCACCATCATTTATTCAAACGATACGTGATCATCTAATCAGGAATACATCTTTCGTCTAGTGCTATTAGCCGTTTTTTTACAACATAGACCACGTCATTCTTTTGGATAGCTTGAGAATTATGTTGTCACTTAAGGATAAGCATTAGCACGGTTTAGGTCAAATCTATCTAGTTACATTTACTTGAGGTTTTTTTTTTGGGGGGGGGGGTTACTTTTAAAAGTAGATTTAAATGTGGGTACTTTAACTTGAGTACATTTCTAATGAAAAAAAAAAAAACCTGTACTTTTACTTCGTTATGCTGGACGACCTTCCTCTCGGTTACTTTACGCATTTATCATGTATTGCATTAAAATAGTCTATTCCAAGTGCGCTGTCTCTTTTTTTCTGGGACATGAGTAATGCCTCATTCACAAATGAATCCCTCTTTTGAGTCGATTTTGTTCAAAGATGTGATCAAACCATAGACTGTAAAAAAAATATGGATGTAGTGTCCGTGACGTCACCCATAGGATTCTGAAGGGCAGTTTTGAAGTGTAAAGTAGGGTCGAGCTGGCCGTTGCCATCGCGCGTCACTCCCGGATAACAGAAAATGGGCAAAGAGGCGGGACACGGGCGGAGCTGAGGTGACGCGATGACTAACAGACAGCAGATAAATGGCTGTTCACCTGTCACTCAAAGTGGCCACGCCCTTAATTATGCAGAACTTTAAGGCTTTATATAATGTAAATGAATGAGCTATAAAAAAATTCACCCCCCTCACAGTTGGGCAAAATTAGCCGTATAGACCAAAACCACTATTTGTATCAGGCTGTAGACATGTTTTTTTCTGCTGTAAAGTTGGGCATTTTAACATGGGGCTCAATGAGATTCTGCTCCCTTCTGGAGCCTGTCGATGAACTGCAGTTTAAGTCACTTCCTTATTGGCTTCAAGAGAAACTGGGGGAGGTTGCCGCTTGGATCAAACAAGTTGGTTTGAATTATTTGTTCAGTTCCCTGCACACACTGAATCGGTTTCTAACTTGGATAAAGTGGCCGTGGACCTACAGTCAATTACAAGCAAATTTGCAAAAATGCATCCTATTGTTTGCCAGTGATAGAGATGAAGATCTTTATTAGCTGAACTGCTAATCAATTTTACACTAGTAACACAAAATAGTTCCTCTCAGGAGCTTTTGGGCCGCTGCTGGCGGTGTGAACGCACAGTTACTGATCGCTCATTTTTTTGAGATATTAACACAAATTTGTGACTTTAGATTTATGGCTAGTAGTTCAACGTGTTTCATAAAATATATATATATATATATTATATAAAATAATGTTCATAAATCATTTTCATAAACTTAAATGTATATTTAAAATGAGACCAAACTTAAGTCTGTGCTCCCAAGATTAAAATTTGTATTAGTTTTCTGACAGACATTTTGTCACTAATTGATGCACAAGAGTTAATATTCACCCAGCAGCTCATCAATCTTTAGTGCGTTATATATTGCTATTATTAGTAGAATTAGTAGTTTAATTATATTTTAGTAATAATTACTATTATTTTACAGAAACACTGAATGACCAACAATATCTTAAGCACCACCACCAGTCCTAAGTTCAGTTAAAATGACAAATATGCATTCATACATGGTTATACGTTTTAGTTCTGATTACTAAAGTTCTACCATTAAATAGTGCTTGATTATCATAATATAATGTTTGACCGACTGTTGTTAAGAGTGTACATTCAGATATTTAAAAAGCTGGGCCATTTTACAAAGATGAGCTGATTTGGTGGAATCATATATATGTATATATACAGCGTTCAGGCATAACATTATGACCGGTGAAGTGAATAGCACTGATGATCTCTTCATCACGGCTCCTGTTAGTGGGTGGGATATATTAGGCAGCAAGTGAACATTTTGTCCTTAAAGTTGGCCAAATTGTGATGGCTAGATG
The DNA here is from genome assembly GCA_039654625.1 of Rhinogobio ventralis. Classification (NCBI taxonomy): domain Eukaryota; kingdom Metazoa; phylum Chordata; class Actinopteri; order Cypriniformes; family Gobionidae; genus Rhinogobio; species Rhinogobio ventralis. The sequence continues at coordinate 35,849,060 of CM077207.1, read as the reverse complement.
ACTGACCCCTGCAGACCGGAAACACCCCACAAGAGCTGCAGTTTTGGAGATGCTCTGACCCAGTCGTCTAGCCATCACAATTTGGCCCTTGTCAAACTCGCTCAAATCCTTACGCTTGCCCATTTTTCCTGCTTGTAACACATCAACTTTGAGGATCAGTGTTATTCACTTCACCTGTCATAATGTTATGCCTGATCGGTGTATATATACATATATATGATTCCATTCCATATATATATATCATTTTATAATAGTCTGATAAATTCGGCTTTCAGAACAGTCACGTCACACTGTAACATTGATTTCTCCTCCAAAATGCGAAAACTGAATTAAAATAGATATTTTATATTCTGTGAAGAGCCAACCCATCTACGTTCGGTTGATATTGTTGCTTCTGTCTACAAAATATATTGTCTCCCAAAAACGTGCTTCTTTTTTGTCACGTCTGTATCGCATGTGTATTTCCCTCATCTAAAACTTGTTTATAACCTGATATTTTTCAGATTTTTTTTACTCGACTACTTTCACGGGTTTATAAAAATATGATGATATCAGTCTGGCGAGTAAACAAAAAAAATGACTAGCCAGTGTTTCCCCTACCATTACCGCCCCCCCCCCCCCCCGTGTCTCAGCGCACAAATATTCACACAAAATGCCTGTCTTGTCCAGTATCATCGTAAACATAGTCAGTTATGTCTTAAGTGACCGTAAACATGAAATTTGCCAGTCAGCGCCAGCGTTTTGGTCATTTTCACAACTTTCATGGCTCGCAGATTATCTTGTATGAATATCTGAACATGCAGTATATCAAAAGAAAGAACTTTATTTATTCTAGCTTCATGCAGTCTTTTTTTAATCAAAACTTAAATGTTGTAAGTTTCATGAAAAAGCAACATTTTGAGCATAGCGCCCCCTACCGTATAACAGTGAAAACAAGGAAAGCCAAAAAATATCCAATGCCTATATAAATATCGAGATAACAAAAGACAAAGAAAAAAATCACTCACTGCTAACTTTTAATCTATATTTATATGCAGTGATATCATTTTATGCACACTACACAGTCATATTTCACATTTGATTACTATATTTATACCTGACAATCTAGTTTAGACCTACATATTTAATTTGTATACGTTTGTTACGTTGTATTTATTTGTGCTGTTGCTCACAATTTGATTATTTGTTCTTATTTTATTACTGACTGTCTTTAACAATATTTAACATTTATATGAGTTAGGCTAATATTTTTCAGAATCATAACCTTATTTATTACTTTTTTTGTGGTAGGGCCAGTGAAAATCCTTAGCATTGAGGCCTGATATAATAAAAAAAACGATGTGCGAGCTCCATGTAGTAACTTTAGCGGTAAAAATGTTGAAGAGGAACGGACAATCCTAAACAGAAGCAACAAAATCCGGAGAAACAACTCAACTCAAGCAAAGCCTCCTCTGTTTTGTGATGTGTAAATAAATGTTGTTTATATTGATACCAAATTTATGTGCCCTCTTGTCATTTGAGCTCACTCTAGAAATGCACTGATACAAACAACCGCCTACCGCGCGCCGCGTATGGAAGCTTATGTGTAGCAATATTCAATTTGCAGTGCAATATGCAAAATGGCCATGCATTTCAGTATTTAAATTTACATTTTACATGCATGTGTGCAACATCTGGAGCAAAAATTTACATTTCCTATTTCCTAGTTTTAACATATCATTTAAACATATATTTTAATGCTTTATAAGTTGCAAAATTCAAATGAAAATGTTGTTTAACATGTTCAAGCAAAAATTGTAGCAAAATGGTCATTTAAATGTTATTTTTCTTAATTGCATTTACACTCACAGTTAAGATACTTGCGATTGCATTTTCATTAAACGTCCCGCAATGAATGCAGCAAAATTCAGTGTGGAATTGAAAATGCAATCCGAGCCGCTCAAGTCTCCGCCCCGCCTTGTCAATCACTGCATCAAGGCGGGGCCAGGTGTTGGAAACATGGCGGCAGCAGAGCTATTAGAGCGAGGCGTTTACTGGCAGATGAAGCAAGAACACAGAAATGATCAATAAAAATAACATTTAAATGACCATTTTGCTACAATTTTTAGCTTGAACATGTTAAACGCATCTAATCATTCCAGTAATACATTTTAATTTTGCAACTTATAAAGCATTAAAATATATGTTTAAATTATATGTTAAAACTAGTGTAGGAAATAGGAAATGTAAATTATATTATTCAATTTGAATTATCATTTTGCTCCAAATGTTGCACACAAAGAAAAAAGAAAGCGAGCAGTGCAGAAATCATCTGCGAGCGTGTAGACTTGACGAATGCCGTTTAACATTTGAGTTTCCACAGCTTGCTGGGTGCAAAATAAAGCCGAAGGGGCGTGTTTTCAAAAAGAGCCACTGAGGACGACATTCTTCAAATATATCCTTAATTGCTGTCGAGCTGGACATTTGAATAAGGATCAAATGACTGAGTTCAGCTTTGAGAATGAAACCAACCTGTTTGTTCCTCAGTTTCTTCATGTTTCACTCTGAATACATTTTCAATCTTCAGGTCTTTATTCTCCTCTTTAATATACGCCATCTTTATAATAGTGTGTCATGTGGATCTCAGTCGCTTCACCAGGAGTTTGTCCTGTTTAAGATGAGAATAATTAACAAAAAGAAAAACACATCCAAACCAAATCTCTCAACTAGCACTAGAAACTAATAAAAGAACAAATTATACAGACACATAGGCGTCAATCTGAGGGTTGTCCCCCCTTAAAAACATCATTAAAATTGCGTTTTGTTAACAATATATTGATATATACTTAAAGTAATTGTGTAAGTAGTAGGGGTGTAACGGTACACAAAACTGACAGTTCGGTACAACAGGGAAGAGAAAACTAAATATAAAATGTTTTTTTTTTTAAACAGTGGTTTACTGAACAAATTGTGTCTGTCCTTAAATTAATTCAATTATAACTAAAAGTTACTTAAAACTATATTTCTGCTAATGCTGTGTAAACTACACTCACCTAAAGGATTATTAGGAACACCATACTAATACTGTGTTTGACCCCCTTTCGCCTTCAGAACTGCCTTAATTCTACGTGGCATTGATTCAACAAGGTGCTGAAAGCATTCTTTAGAAATGTTGGCCCATATTGATAGGATAGCATCTTGCAGTTGATGGAGATTTGTGGGATGCACATCCAGGGCACGAAGCTCCCGTTCCACCACATCCCAAAGATGCTCTATTGGGTTGAGATCTGGTGACTGTGGGGGCCATTTTAGTACAGTGAACTCATTGTCATGTTCAAGAAACCAATTTGAAATGATTGGAGCTTTGTGACATGGTGCATTATCCTGCTGGAAGTAGCCATCAGAGGATGGGTACATGGTGGTCATAAAGGGATGGACATGGTCAGAAACAATGCTCAGGTAGGCCGTGGCATTTAAACGATGCCCAATTGGCACTAAGGGGCCTAAAGTGTGCCAAGAAAACATCCCCCACACCATTACACCACCACCACCAGCCTGCACAGTGGTAACAAGGCATGATGGATCAATGTTCTCATTCTGTTTACGCCAAATTCTGACTCTACCATCTAAATGTCTCAACAGAAATCCAGACTCATCAGACCAGGCAACATTTTTCCAGTCTTCAACTGTCCAATTTTGGTGAGCTTGTGCAAATTGTAGCCTCTTTTTCCTATTTGTAGTGGAGATGAGTGGTACCCGGTGGGGTCTTCTGCTGTTGTAGCCCATCCGCCTCAAGGTTGTGCGTGTTGTGGCTTTGCTGCATACCTCGGTTGTAACGAGTGGTTATTTCAGTCAAAGTTGCTCTTCTATCAGCTTGAATCAGTCGGCCCATTCTCCTCTGACCTCTAGTATCAACAAGGCATTTTCGCCCACAGGACTGCCGCATACTGGATGTTTTTCCCTTTTCACACCATTCTTTGTAAACTCTAGAAATGGTTGTGCGTGAAAATCCCAGTAACTGAGCAGATTGTGAAATACTCAGACCGGCCCGTCTGGCACCAACAACCATGCCACGCTCAAAATTGCTTAAATCACCTTTCTTTCCCATTCTGACATTCAGTTTGGAGTTCAGGAGATTGTCTTGACCAGGACCACACCCCTAAATGCATTGAAGAAACTGCCATGTGATTGGTTGATTAGATAATTGCATTAATGAGAAATTGAACAGGTGTTCCTAATAATCCTTTAGGTGAGTGTATATAGGGAGCCCTTACTTGCACATTACTGTAATATAACAACAGAGACCAAACTAGCCTAAATTCAGTATTTTTAGATATAATCACCACTCAAATAACATTCTCTAGTGAACTAACCAGCTGTGAATGGTATAATCAAAGCAAAAATAAACACCGGTATTCGGTATGAACCGGTATACCGCCCAGCACTAACTGTCCATTTTATCACGAAAATCAAATGATAAATGAATCAATTTATGAAATTAATCTGACGTGACAGATCACTAGATAGGCACGTCAGTTCACTCGACAGCGTGGCGCGCGAGTGAACGCGATCATCTCTTCCTAGTCAGAATAGCATGAATCAACATCTGTAAGGTATGACGCAATACCGGTATATGTCGCTTAAACAACGTTCGGAAGGCGGCGCAGCGCGACACTGTTTGAGAGGGGTCCTGTTTCACTGTTGCACTGTAGTGAGGACACAGCTGAGATCGCAGCCTATGGCTGAATCCGAGATCGCCCCCTAAACCCTCATTCACTATTCCCATACGTTATCCACAAATATAGTTCACTTGAAGGAGTGAATGAAAACGAGTGAGTGAATTCGGGGCTGCACACTCGTTATTGCGATGCAATATGGGATTGAATGAGTGCACTCAATAACGTCCACTATGATTTCGGACACCACTACAGATGGCTGTCCTCTTAAATAATGCCCTATTTGAGGGTTTAGGGGGCGATTTCGGATTCAGCCTATGATTACAGTGGATAATTCAAACAACACTTTATTGATTATCACGATTTTGAAAACTTGCGGTAAATCCTGTCCAGCCAGCGTCAGTCTGACGTTGTTTTCTGAATGAGAAGAAATGGCGGGACAAAACGGGAGATTTTTCAGCCTTCTAAAAGGACCAAATCTGAGGTGTGCATGGTCATATTTTGGCTTTAGTCCTGAGGGAAACTTAATCGAAGATGGTCACCCTGTCTGCAGAACATGCAAAAACAAAGTCGCTGCTATAGGGGCAATCTGCCGAGTCGTTTTCGTGACCACCCACTGTTGTAAAGCGAACGGAAGGCAAGTGGACTTTGACCTCAATACCAAAACTACGTATGGGAAATAATGGGACACAAAGTTTTGAGTTTAAATATTTTATCTCACTCACTTGAAATTAACGTGAAAAGTTCGCAGCCAGTGTCTTTGAGCCAAAGACAAACAAACAAGTTCAGACAAGACTATTAAGGGTGACATTTAAGGGATAATGTATATTTATTGTACACTTATTACACAGATTTTCTTTACCACATAAATAATTACGGGGGCATATTGAATTGAGATTAAAGGAACACGCCGACTTTTTGGGACTTCAGCTTATTCACCGTATCCCCCAGAGTTAGATAAGTCCATACACACCATTCTCATCTCCGTGCGGCCATAACTCTGTCTGACGCACCCACCGCTAGCCTAGCTTAGCACAAAGACTGGAGGTAAACGGCTCCAGCTAGCCTACTGCTCAATAAGTGACAAAATAACACCAACATTTTCCTATTTACATGTTGTGATGTGTATAGTTACATCGTGTACTAAGACCGACGGAAAATGAAAAGTTGCAATTTTCTAGACCGATATGGCTAGGGACTATACTCTCATTCCTGCGTAATAATCCAGGAGCTTTGCTGCCGTACCATGGGTGCAGCGGCGCAATGATATTACGCAGCGCCTGAAAACAGGCTAACTTCCGTCAACATAACCAACGTGACAACCTGCTTGCACAGAGAGCGTGCTGGGGACTATTTTCAGGTGCTGCGTAATATCATTGCGCCGCTGCACCCATGGTACGGCAGCAAAGCTCCTGGATTATTACGCAGGAATGAGAGTATAGTCCCTAGCCATATCGGTCTAGAAAATTGCAACTTTTCATTTTCCGTCGGTCTTAAGTCACTTATTGAGCAGTAGGCTAGATGGAGCCGTTTACCTCCAGTCTTTGTGCTAAGCTAGGTTAGCGGTGTGTGCGTCAGACAGAGTTATGGCACGCACGGAGATAAAAATGGTATGTATGGACTTATCTAACTCTGGGGGATACAGTGAATAAGCTAAAGTCCCAAAAAGTCGGCGTGTTCCTTTAATGTTTTAAATCCACCTGTTTATATAGCATTTTTGTACAGTGTACAAAACAATCGTCCAGACAAGATGATCACAAGAAGTTATAGTAATAATTATAGTAGTATTAACAGTAAAGTCCTTTGATTTCATTTTCAATACAATCAAAAACAGAGACGCAAGTTGCATTTGAATGAAACGAGAGAGCGCGCCCGTTGTGATGCGTGGATGTGCGCTGTGTTATAATGCGTTGCTACTGACGACGGCCATTATAAGGAAGGAACTGGCACAGAAAAAAAAAAGTGCGTAGAGCTGCTTGTTTTATTTGTCATTTGTTGATTACAAATGTTTGCAGTGTGTGCATCTGTTCTTTTTGAACACTTTCATCTCATTTGAACAAAACCGTGATAATATTGATCATTTGGGTCACTATAATCGTGATATGACATTTTCATACCGTTCCATCCCTAACACACACACACACAGTTCGGTGGGAGAGTACAAGTCCTTCAGTAGTTGTGAAACTCTAGTAAGGGCTGTTCACTTTAAACATCGGATTTCTCTTTAAAACAGACGATGCTGAGTTATTAATAAATTAGCAATGACAAGAATGATGATAACCGATGTATTTTTCCATAAGTCCGATATTTTAGCGATTATTGTTTGGTAGCATGTTGTAAGTCTCCCACTACAACTAACACGGCGATAAGCCGGTGTGTGAGCTGATATTAGGCTAATATTGTACATCTACCGCTGTGTTGTGTTTTGCTCAACGCTATGTGGAAGAAGCAAGATAATTTAATAATTATATTGATAACTCATATTTAAACAACTATTGCTAACGGACATAAGATCCTTTTTCAGTGGACCAAAACGTACAAGTTTGGCTCGGGAGTTTCCAAAATCTCTACTCGCCAGAGATGATCATGTGTTTTCATTGCGTTACTTTGCTCACACAACGTTAATAAATGTTAGGTAAAGCAATGCAATGTTACATTTAATAATACATAATTCAATCTGTGTCGCTTGTAAAACTTGTGAAGCTGGTTTGTATAGTTTTAACCACACTGTGAACGCTTAAAACACAAACCTTTCTTCAGCCGAATCACAACAGACGCAGGAGCGTGGCGCAGCCTTATGACGCCACAGCACCACTCCAAAATAAAAGTCCCGTTCACTCACTGCTGTGTCTACAATCACAAGTGCGTAGAGAATTTTAAATAGATGTCAGAGGAGTTCAGAGTTGGTTTCTTGGTAAAATACATATTTAAATAAATTTTTTTTAAAAAGGACATAGCAAATGTAGCTATTTTTTTAAATATTTATTTGGCAAAAAAAAGTTCTGTCAGGGCATTATCTGTTAAGTTTACGCAACAAAAAGCAATTCATTATTGAAAATACAGGTAAAGCACCTGTGAAAAATCAACACATATGACATAACATAACATTATAATGGTGTTTTTCCATAGAAAACCATTATAAGAAATCATTTAACACAATGTGCTCATATTCTGGGCTCATCTCGCCTATATATAGTATCCATCATCAATAAGGATACTGTAATTTGGTCTTTTAATATCACTGTTCTTTTCACATTTAACGCTGTCTTCAGAGGCTGAAATACTGCAGCAGGTGCCCAAAACTTGCATTTTATTTGCATATTTTTGTATGTAATGCAGTTCTATGGATGTGCCAGTAACACGACTGAAATAATCCTTAATTACAGCAATCAAGAAACATCACTTAAGTGTTTTACACCACTGGAAATCGGTCAGTTACTAAACGCACAAACAGGATCTTAAAGGGTCGCTGGCGGTGGTCTGACGTTGTTTTCTGAATGAGAAGAAATGGCGGGACAAAACGGGAGATTTTTCAGCCTTCTAAAAGGACCAAATCTGAGGTGTGCATGGTCATATTTTGGCTTTAGTCCTGAGGGAAACTTAATCGAAGATGGTCACCCTGTCTGCACAAATGAACCATGGTTTTGCTACTCTAACGATAGTTTAACCATGGTATTTGTGGTAAAACTGTGGTTATATAAATGGTAATTAATTAGCCAAAAAACCATGGTTACTACACTTTTACTATAATAAAACCATGGTTATTTTTCGTAAAGGTACATCAGGTGATTTACTATTATACAGACCAGAAAGTGTTTGCAAAATAACACTGTGACAACAACTAATTCCACGTTTCAACTGTATGCAATTAAAAACCAGTGCACAAAACATTTTCTCAGTCTTGCAGCAAGATATTTTTTTACGACCGGGACTTTTATTTTGGAGTGGTGTTGTGACGTCATAAGGCTGCGCCGCGCTCCTGCATCTGTTGTGATTCTGTTGAAGAAAGGTTTGTGTTTTAAGTGTTTACGGTAGCCGGTAGAAACCTTTAAATCAGCTTTAAAGTTTTACAACGCAGAATGAATTATTTATTATTAAAAGTACCATTGCATTGCTTTATCTAACATTTATTAGCGTTGTGTGAGCAAAGTAACAGAATAAAAAAAACACGACTAACAGAAAAGGAGAGTCTCACAGTTTATCATGAATTCAGTCTCTGGCGAGTAGAGATGAGAGAAACTTGAGTCAATTGAATCAGTTGCTTTGGAAAATATTTTTTTTTACTATTCTCATCTTAAACAGGACAAACACACAGAAAAACTCCTGGTGAAGCGATCCACGTGACGCACTGTTATAAAGATGGAGTTCATTAAAGAGGAGAGTGAAGACCTAAAGATTGAAAATGTGTTCAGTTTGAAACATGAAGAAACTGAGGAACAAACAAAGAAAGAGGAGAGTGAAGACGTGAGGATTGAAGAAACATTGAGAGTGAAACATGAAGAAACTGAGGAACACACAGGTTGGTTTCATTCTCAAAGCTGAACTCACTCATTTGATCCTTATTCAAATGTCCAGCTCGACAGAAATTAATTTATATAAATATAATTATTTAATGTTGTTTTGCACCATTTTCATGAACTAAAATCGAGTGCGATATGGCTTTTTGCCCTTAAACCGAAACTGGGATTTAATTAAATAAGTATATAGTCTGTTTGCACTGCGTGTTTCAAAGCGAAGCGCACACTTTGCTCTCACGATCAGCTTGTGCTACAGTGTTTTCTGCTTCTCAGAATGGCTCATTTCACGAATTAATGAACTCCATTGGTGCATCCCAAAATGTATGCACTATTTTACGTTTTGTATCATAGTTGGATCACTGAAAATTACAAACAGAAAAAGTGCACTTGGATCGGGCTCAAAAAATCATGCCCGACCCTACCCGAGCCCGTCTACGTTGTGCCCAGCCCGACACATTAACTGTAATTATGAGCCCGATTTAAACCCGACCATTTTTAATACGTGGGCGTTCTGACGAGAACGAGCCTGTAATGAGCAAAGCGGACCGGTGTGACGCTCAGCTCAATAATTCGCTATATGCCAGCGCGCTCCACTCATGAATCGCTCACCGGTAAAATGACGTTCACTCAAATCCCGCTCAGACATGACATTTATCTGTACTGTAGGCTACTTGTTGTAGCCATTAAACAATGTATTTTGTTTCATATTTATGTTTAAATATTATAATGTTATTTCATCTGATTATGAAAAGTGCAAAGATGCGAGTGGGTCAGAAATGATTTTGACCACTTCATTAAGTTTTGTTTTGTAGAAAGCCTTTCTTTAAAGTGAATTTCGTTTTTAAATAAATTGTATCTTAATTTTAATCAATGTTTCATCAGCCAATTGCCTTGATTTAATAAAGAAGAAGCAAATAGGCTATAGCAGACAACAATCGCGCCGGAGCGATCACTTTCATTGCACATGAACTGGAGCACGTCTCATAAATAAAACGAAATTCAGCAGGCTACTTGCCTCACAGACGTGTGTATAGAAAGCTTGAAATGTCCACTTTTAAATAGGCTAGTTAAGCAATGCGCAGTGTTCACGCGAGCAGCTGATGACTGGCGTCTCAGAGCGGTTCTGTTCAGAATGCTGCGCTTCATCACTGCATGTGCTGTGAGTTTAACACGCATTTTTAGACTAATCCTGACTTGTGCAACTTTGTACACATTTGTTTCTTAGTTGTAGTATTAGTTCATACTTTGCTAAAAAAATATATATATATTATTTCTGATTATGGCATAGCTTTCTGCCCACCCAATTAGGCTAATAAAGTAATGATTAAAAAACACAAATGCTTGATCAAGGGCACAGCCCGAGGATAGTGGCGGGAATTAAAGTCGCGGGTTAAACTTTATTGTCTGTTCAGTTTCCTAGACAGAAATTCATCTTTGACGCTGACAATACTATACATCCACATAGTAAAATCACACATTAATCCCTATAAAAACGAAAAACCTGCCCATATAAATATATACCTCAGTACCTTAAGAATTTGGTTTAACAGTCACCGCCAAAGGAACAAATGATCTTTTATATATTCTTATTGGCCCGCGGTACGTGCAGCCTGCACCCCGAAGGGAGGGCCTCAAAGCAAAACTGGAGCGGATGGGTTTGGTCATAATATACTGCAATTGCCTTTTTTTCCATAAAATGTGCGCACAGCTCTTGTATTGTACTCTGTTTCTGGCTTCATTAATTACTCGTGACAATTTATTTTTCTGCCTTATCGTTAAATTTCCATACCATGAAATGATATTATATGTTAAGATACTTTCAATAATTGATCTATAAACAATAGTTAAATCCTCCTATCAATATTAAAATCTCTAGTTTCTTAAGTAGACCTAAACGCTGTCTTCCTTTTTTGTATGTATGGTCCACATTTTCCTGGAATGAAAGTTTATCATCGATAATGGTACCTAAATATTTAAACTTTGAAACTTGCTCTACCTTTGCACCCTTTATAGTAATTTGTTCATAAGAAGTACCAGCCGTACTGATCCTATTTTGTTTCCCACAACATAATTCCTTTGTTTTCTCTATTCAGTTGTAGATGAGTTATCAAACCACTGTACAAGACTCTCAAAGAACTCGAAATAGATCGAACTGTTCATATCTGTTTGGCAAGAAATTAAAACCAACTCATCAGCATATTTGATCAGGGTGAGATCATCCCTGTTACATTGAAGTTCATTAGTGTAAACCGCAAAAAGCAGAGGAGATAGTACACATCCCTGCGGTAACCCTGAATTCAAGGTTATACAATCAGATGCAATTCCATTAAACTCTCTGAGGCCTATTTCTCAGAAAATTATCAATCCATAAAATCAACCAGCTACTTACACCTAGTTCATACGATCTTTCTTTTCAAATTTGTGGTTGTACAGTATTGAACGCCGAAGTAAAATCCATAAAAAGAATTCTGATATTAACATTTGTCTTGTCTAGATAGTGCTGGACCTTATGTAGTAAGGTCAGAATCTGCCGATCTCCGATTGGGCATATAAGCAAACTGTAAAGGATCTACAGAGACATGCACATTTTTTTCAGTAAAATATCCAAAAACCACTAGGCCAGTGTTGTATATTTTGTTCAATTGAGTACTTGCAATATCCCAAATGTTTCCAACTATTTGTAAATCGTGAGAAAATTTTAACCAAGGAACCGGGACCTGTGAGGGAGTCGCCTGTCAATTGCGTCATATCTGCGTTACCCTCGGTTTCCGACGGTACGCACAGATTAACATCATAACATCATTTTCAACACACTCAAATGAATCTAATATGATAAACAGAGCTGTGTTACCTCACACTCATGACCGGAAAAGCGGAAATGGCGCCGGCGACTGTGGCATAATAAAAGTCCCGCTGCTCGCGAGGCGTGTTGCGTTCATCATCTTATTAACAATCACTCCAGCGGCCTTGCTCAGCTCCCACAACACTTGGGTCTGCTCTGCTTCATACTACAGTAACGTTAATAATCGCATCCATGAACATGATTTCTGCCCGAGTCCTATCCCGATTCTTTTCCACCGCCAAGATTCTGCGCTCAAATTTGTCCTTATCAAACTACGCCTTTGTTTTGAATAGGCGACCTCTAGCGGACGGAAAAGTTACATAGTGCACCTTTAATTTGTGTAAGCAATTCTTTACATAATAGACGCTCCATACACTTGCACAGAACAGATGTTAATGCAACTGGGCGAAAGTCTTTAAGAGCTTTGGCCTGAGATGTTTTAGGTACTGGAATTACTGTAGTGTTTTTCCATGCTGCTGGTACAAAACCAGCGTCTTAAGAAAATGTTTCAGTAATGCAGAGCAAGTGCGCCCTTTTAAAATCACGGTCATCTCTCATTAATGCTGTGAGTTCAGGCATTTTATTGTTGAGTGAGCGGGCATTAGTTATTGTAGGCAAAGGAAAACGGCTGCCGCGCCGTTTAAGCCGATTCCGAATTCCCCCTCTAGAACCTCTCCTTTTCTTTTTCCTTCTCCTACACATTGTTTGTGGGGAGTGAATGATTTTCGAGAGAAACATCACAAGGAGGGCTCAACGGAACTTTCGCGTTATTTCGAAGACTCAGTAAATCCTCGTGGCTGTAAATCAGCTTGCTCATTAGTCTGTAGTTTCTTCCCAGCTCCACTTCTGCTTCGAGTGCGATAACTCGGTCGACGGCACATTTCAAACTCCAAATCCAAACCACAATAAATGTAAAAAGCATATCTCTAGAGGTCTGATTTTTTTTTTTATAAAAGACGATAAGAAGACCAAACAAACAGACACGAACAAATCAGTGTCAGGGTCAGCACTTGCGCATGCGCCCCTCTATTAGCCCATGATTTACTCACCCTCAAATCATCCTAAGTGTATATGACTTTTTTCTTTCAGACAAATAAAATAGACCAATTAAAAATGACCTGGCTATTCCAAGCCTTATAATGGCAGTGATTGTTGCTCTGTTTTTGAAGTCCATAAAAGTGCATCTATCCATCATATAACTGCTCAACACAGCTCCGGGAGGTTAATAAAGGCCTTCTGAAGCGAAAGGCCTTCCGAAAGAGTACGCTTTTGACGCCCTCTTCTCTTAGATCGAAATCCTCCACTCTTTCACCGTAAATCAATGCGTACGGCAATCCGCCGGAAGTTAGTTATTTTAGTACATAATATATTACATTACCTTGTTATAATAGTGCTTTAGAATTAATATATAATATTTAAATTATGTTACACGCATCTGAACCTCTTAAGGAAACTAACCCTGAAACATGAGCTGCTCCAGAGCAGGTTATGTTCAGAGAGTGAGTTGCTATGGCTACTTACATACCCTGAAAGTTACCTCTGTTTTTGGAACTGAAAGTTGAGGTTATCCGCTTGCTTACTCCTAAACATACCCGGGTATGTCACATAAACAGCTTTATGGAATACCCCCCAGGCCTGGTCCTCTCTCGTCCTTCGCTGTCTTTACTCCTCCTCTTATGCTTCCGTAGCTCCATCGTGAGACACTCGAGACTGGTGCTGTTCTCTCACGGCTCCTGGCCCCGCCCTGCTTGCCACATACCCACAAGAGTGCGTGCTATCCCCCCTCCCCTCCAGGGCACCTAGGTGTAAGGAAAGATGAGACCAGAGAAAAGGAGATGGAAGCATGAGGAGCGACAGAGACGAGAGAGTAGATCGAGGAAAAGAAAAAAATTCTTGGTCTGGTTCCCGGACACATTGTCACTCAATCCTCAACCAGCTCGTGGTGCCATGAGATGGGACTGGACTGGACGCTCATCGGTGGACAGCTGGATTCTTCTCTGCCCCCTGACAGATGGTGATGGCTCCTCCGGATGAGGACAGCTGGCAGCGAGTCCCCCGTTCCCTGCTCCACTCCAAACATGGCGGACGGCAGCAGGCTTCGGCCTAAGCAAACGCCGCCGACTCCGCTCCCTCACGGACGGCAGCCTCTCCTCCTCGACCCAGGATCACGGCAGTGAGCTCTCTGTCCCACCTGTTGTTCAATCGCTCCAGCACCACCGCCTCGGGCAGTCACCACTCCTTTGTGCTGCCCCAACTCCTCAGCACTGTGATCCACCAATGTAACATGGTATGTGGATAAGGGAAGAAAGACACGGGGACCGGTGAGCATTTCACAACTTTAATAATTACAAAATAAACGGCAGTAAAATCGGCAGCCCCTCACAGACGACTGCCACACAGACATAAACAAAACATAACATAAATAGTCCAGACCTGGTCCTTTTATGCTTCTGAAGCTCCTTTGTGAGATACAAGGTTGGTGAGGCATGCAGGTGACGCTCATTAGCAATCGCGCCACTGGCCTCGTGCCATTCTCTCGCGGCTTTCGTCCCAACAACCAGAGGCAGGAGTCACTTCAGAGTTTATATTGGCAACCAGTAAACCAGGGGTTTGGCACCCCAGGTGTATTTTAGGACCTAGCATATATGTTATTAGTTTTAGGTCCAGATTTACTAAATGGCAAATTAGCGTGAGTGCCCAATTCCATGAAAGCGCTGATGGGAGTGGACAGTTCTGCGCGTGATCTACTGACAACGCGCAAATTAAAGCACACTGACGCAGCCGGATCATTTCCATAATGACCAACGCAATCTACCCATTTGTGTCTGGTTTAAGACACGCTTTTTTTGGGGGCGGTAAATAATGGCGCAAACACCACTAAATTGATGAGCGCAAACATTTGTAAATCACCTTGCATGATTCATTTAAATATTCTCCTCCAATGAATTTTGTGCCTGAAAGGGAAACTCCTACAAATGCATATGCAAGGTCAGCTGCAAACATAACCCTGTTCACGCCTTTTCAGTGCTAATTTATCACTGCGTGTCTTTAGTAAATCCTGACAGTAGTTTTTTAATGCCACAAGAGGGTTTGCGCTGGCGCAAGCTGCTAGTAAATCTGGCCCTTCATGTTTTACGTGTCTAAATGTTTTAATGTCTTTTGCTTTGTGGCACTAAACTGGATTTTTTTTGTTTTCACCTTAGACCTGATGGCATTGAAAGAGGAGAGTCAAGATCTGAATGAAATGGAAGAGAAAGATCAATATAAGATGCATTGTGATGTCATAACTGAAGAAAAATATTTTAGTTGCTCACAGACTGAAAAGACTTCAGGAAAAAGGGCTCAAAAGACTGAAAGTTATTTCACCAGCCAACAGTGTGGAATAAGTTTCAATCAGCATGCAAAGCTTGAAGTCCACATGAGAGTTCACACTAGAAAGAAGCCTTTCATATGCCAACAGTGTGGAAAGGGCTTCACTCAAAAAGGAAGCCTGAACAATCACATGAGAATTCACACTGGAGAGAAGCCTTTCACATGCCAACAATGTGGGAAGTGTTTCAAACAACAAGGACACCTTAAATTCCACATGAGAATTCACACTGGAGAGAAGCCTTTTACATGCCAACAATGTGGGAAGTGTTTCAAACAACAAGGACACCTTAAATTCCACATGAGAATTCACACTGGAGAGAAGCCGTTCACATGTCAACAATGTGGGAAGAGTTTCAGTCATAATGTCAACCTTAAAGTCCACATGAGAATTCACATGGGAGAGAGCCCTTTTACTTGCCAACAGTGTGGAAAGAGCTTTGCTGAAAATGGAAACCTTAAAATCCACATGAGAGTTCACACTGGAGAGAAGCCTTACACCTGCCAACAGTGTGGAAAGAGTTTCAGACATAAAGGAAGCCTTAATAAGCACATGAGACTTCACACTGGAGAGAAGCCTTACGCCTGCCAACAGTGTGGAAAGAGTTTCAATCAGCATGCAAAGCTTGAAGTCCACATGAGAGTTCACACTAGAGAGAAGGCTTTCACATGCCAACAATGTGGAAAGGGTTTCACTCAAAAAGGAAGCCTGAACAATCACATGAGAATTCACAGTGGAGAGAAGCCTTTCACATGCCAACAATGTGGGAAGTGTTTCAAACAACAAGGACACCTTAAATTCCACATGAGACTTCACACTGGAGAGAAGCCCTACGCCTGCCAACAGTGTGGAAAGAGTTTCAATCAGCATGCAAAGCTTGAAGTCCACATGAGAGTTCACACTGGAGAAAAGCCGTTCACATGTCAACAATGTGGGAAGAGTTTCAGTCATCATGCCAACCTTAAAGTCCACATGAGAGTTCACACTGGAGAAAAGCCTTTCACATGTCAACAATGTGAGAAGAGTTTCAGTCATCATGTCAACCTTAAAGTCCACATGAGAATTCACACGGGAGAGAGCCCTTTCACTTGCCAACAGTGTGGAAAGAGTTTCACTGAAAAAGGAAAACTTAAAGTCCACATGAGAGTTCACACTGGAGAGAAGCCTTTCACCTGCAAACAGTGTGGAATACGTTTCACGCAAAAAGGAAGCCTTAATAAGCACATGAGACTTCACACTGGAGAGAAGCCTTAGGCCTGCTAGCAGTGTGGAAAGATCTACTTCGATCTACTTAACCTTAAAGTCCACATGACAATTCACACTGGAGAAGCTTCCTAGCTAACAAAAATGTTCTTAGAATGAAAACGTCCAGTTTTTTTTAATGTAAGAATTTTTTTCTTTTCTTGGTTTGTGTGAACATTAGAGGAACATTCCACTCTATAACTTTGGAAATGTTATGAAAACGTTATTTCTGAATGTTCAAAACACACTGAACGGATGGCCAGTCCATCACTGGGCTCACATACAGACACCGATTTACCTCTGCTGCATGTCTTTGAACTGTGGTGGGAACTGGAGTACCTGGAGGAAACCACACTGACACACGGAGAACCTGCTAACTCCTGGCTCAGCCGGGACCCGAACCAGGGACCTTCTTGCTGTGAGGTGATAGTGCTACCCACTGAGCCACTGTGCTGCCCTGTTTCCATTTATGTTTAAATGAATTGAAGTGATAATAAAAATAGATACAATGTAAGTGTAAGGCAGTGTATTGTGTTGTCCACAAGATGTCGCTAAAAAATACTGTTGTGTTAAGACAGATTCAAATGCCTTTAGCTCGGTTTGAGGTTCTTGATGTACTGTAGTGATGATACTTTTCTTAAGTTCATGTTATCAACGCTATAGGTAAGCCATGTTAATGATAGTGGAGACATTTCTCCAGAAAGAGACATTTCTCCAGAATGTTTACATTTTTTTCCCCAGAGCATTAAGTGAATTAAATATTTGAATACAAACAATAAAAGATGAGGCTTTACTTTAAGATTCACATTTTACTGTAGTAGTACACTAAACTGTGTAAGAAACTCTGGGAAGTACACAGTCCAAAACATGGAATCATAAAAGCAGAATGAAATGCTGTTATAGAAGGGGAAGTTCAAAGTCCTGATTGCTTAGTGTAATGCATTAGGTTCAATCCCAGCTAACAAGGAACGTTCCCATAACTTTTAGTAACGTTCTTTAAAAGTTATGTAAATGTTAGGGAAAAACATTCTTAAAACATTTTTAAAAAACTGGATGTTACTGGATCCCTTTCAGTCGGTCATGTTCAACGTACGTCGGAACTGACTGACGAATTGGGGATCACTTTGAGAGACCAATCTAATTTGAGTGTAAACTAAACGAGCCAATGAACATTGGCATGCGGTTCACGCATCCGATGCTCTGCCCCGCCGTGTGGGTATGAATAAGGAAGTGGATGCACCACATCTTTGCTTTTCGGAGCCAAATGGTTATCTGTTCCTACTCTGCATTCGAGACTAGAGTGTCTACAAAGAAACGAGTCTGCTTCTTCAGGAGGACGCCTCTTCAAGCTGGTGTTGGTGTGACAGGTCGCGATCACTTAGCATCAATCAGCATTAAAAAAAACCCTGTTGTTTTTTCACTGTCTCATATGCTTGGGCATTAGGCACGCTGAGGTGGCGTTCATGGATGGTTCATGTTCATCAGTCTCGGTATCAGTTGTGTGATCACAGGGACATGATGCTTAGTCACCTCAGCCTGTTGGGACTTCTGGTCAAATGGGAAAAGAGTAAACTCTCCCTTGTGCAGAGGATCTCTTTTCTCGGTATGGAGTTCAACTCGGTCAAATAGACAGCGCAACTCACAGAGGAGCGTGTCCAGTAAGTGTTGAACTGCTTGAATTCGTTCAAAGGCAGGACAGCACCTGCCTGAAGTTTTTCAGAGGCTCCTGGGGCATGGGGCATATGGCATCTGCAGCTGAGGTTACGCCACTCGGATTGCTTCATATGAGGCTGCTTCAACACTGGCTTCATGGCTGAGTCCCGAGATGGGCGTGACAGAGTGGTACGCACTGGATGTCCATCACCCTGTGCTGTCGCCAAACCTTCAGCCCGTGATCGGACCCTTCGTTTCTACGGGCAGGAGTTCCCCTAGAAAAGGTGTCCAGGCATGCTGTGGTATTTACGGATGCCTCTGCCACCAGCTGGGGGGCCACGCACAACGGGCATGCAGTCTTGGGTCTGTGGATGGGGCCCCAACTGTATTGGCATATCAACTGCCTCAAATTGCTGATAGTACATTTTGCGCTGGGCCACCTCAAGGGGCCGCTACATGGCAAGCACGTACTTGTCAGTACAGACAGCACTGCAACCGTTGCGTACATCAACCATCAAGGTGGTCTACACTCCCACCGCATGTCACAACCCACCCACCATCTCGCGCTCTCTGTGCAAGCAGGTTGTCAAGTTGGTTATGTTGACGGAAGTTAGCCTGTTTTCAGGTATTGCTGAGTTACCATAGTTTACCTTGATTTACCACGTTTCTAGGATGATTAACCGTAGGGTACCGTGATTCTTGCACGATTTACAATAGTTTATCATGATATATCATAGTTAACCATGATTTACCACATTCTAACATAGTTTACCATGATTTACCATGTTCTAGCATGACCATGATATACGCTCCGCCGACCCTCCCATCCCTACTTGGCGTCCAGGTTGAGAGCGTAGAAACGGTCAGCTGTGGAGGTGTCATGGCACATGAATTGGGACATACCTGTGCCGGTCCCCGTGGTTGTGCTTGTTCTTGGCCTGTGCGGATAGAGAGGAAAGCATAGTTAGAAACAAAAACACGCACGTCAGAAACTCACGTGGCAGAAGGCCGCGCCGGAACGCTTACGTGGGTGGCGATGGAGGTCCGTATGTCGGTAAAATTGGGAGTCCCCAAGAGGCCCATCCCAGCCTATGCCTTCTGAAAGTACTGGTTAAGGTTTTTACATGAGCTGGGCTTGGAAGTAAAATAAAAATAGTGGGGGTCGGACCCACCCACCATATAGGGCCTCATTGCCAGGAACTCCCTCATAAAGCTGTATTCCTCCTTGCTCAAGGCCAGCTGGGCCACCCTGAAGGCCTGGTTGGTCTTGTGGGATGAGATCTGCGGAAACAGAGACAAGCAAGCAGCGTAAGAGAGAGAAGAACGGTGCAGAGAGAGCAAGAGAGAGAAATAAAACCACTCACGTTTATGACATAACAGCCATCCCTGGAGGTTTCCTGTGCCGCCTCCACCTCAAGGATGGTCATGTTCTGGAACACCCCATCGCGATGGCCATATATGCATGTAAAATAGGCGGTGAGGTGTCCATAGAAGGACCATTGGCCTGCTCTATCCGGCGACTCTTGGAGGTGGGCTGCGTGAGAAGAGAGAGAAGCGTTAAGGACGTCTGCGAAAAGAAAACACACAGGAACAACAGGATCAGAACAACGGCTGCAGAGCGAGACGGGGAGAAGCGACAGAGAGTGCGGTACTCACTCAAAGCCGGCACATGGTTCGGAAAGGGGTGCTGAGGAGGGGACGAGGGGAGGAGGTCGACGCCACCGTCGCCTGGGGTGCCTGGTCCTCGGGGCCCTGGCAGGCCAGTTCGTCCAACGGCTGGGCCAGGGGCTTATCATCCTCCACCGCTCCCTTCTCAGGGGAGAGAAAAGAAGACAGGAGTCTGCCGGTTACCCGGGAGAGCTGGATGGTAGGTGGTAGTAGCGAGTCACTTGCCTGAGTGCCTCGCTCAGCGTATCCACCTGCCTCCGGAGGTTGTCCCGCTCTTCCCGGTCCTTCTGGCAGCTGGGGTCCTCACAGAGGAGCCGCTCCTCCTGCCCCGCCTCCTCCAGAGCACAGGTGGGGTCGTCATCAATCTCAGCACACTCCTGCAGGCCCAGCATTGAGGCCAAGGCCACGGCCGGGTTGCTGGCCAGCAGCTTGCCGAAGTCCTGTTGTATCTTCCTTCTTTTCAGGGAGTCCACGGTCTGGTGGCGGGCTGTGGCCGTCAGCTCCGTGTGACCCCTGAGATGGCGGGGTCCATCCAGGAGGGGAATTTGCCACAGGCGGGCACGGGGCAGGTACCCTTGCGAACGTCCACCCTCCCGGACAGGATGGCGAGGATGAGCTTTCACTCAATCCTTGTTCTTCACACCATGGGTGACCCTCAGGTGCTGGCTCAGCTGGCTGTAGCCCCGGAAACAGATAGGGCAATCGACGATCATCTATGCTTAAAGTTAAATAAAGAAACAACAGCGAGAGATACA
This sequence comes from Rhinogobio ventralis, assembly GCA_039654625.1. Classification (NCBI taxonomy): domain Eukaryota; kingdom Metazoa; phylum Chordata; class Actinopteri; order Cypriniformes; family Gobionidae; genus Rhinogobio; species Rhinogobio ventralis. Next base: position 35,828,358 of record CM077207.1, on the reverse strand, counting down.
AAAGACCGGCAAAATAAAAGTGCGGAACGCGTCAAGAACCGTGGTGAATGGGTGAGAGTGTGAGGTGATGTGTGAAGTGTACAAAATGGTTTAGAAAATGTAAATGAGTGACAAAGATTGTCGGGGCAGGGGTCTTTTATAGCCTTTCGGGTCAAACTTCATTTCAAATGGGTGAGAAAGTGGATTGAGAAATAGGCTGACCAATCGTTGGATGGGACATTGGATCCAACATTGTTTAAAATGGATGGGGAAATTGGATCCAATGTGGTTTCAAATGGATGACAGTGTTTATGGATGATTTTTCACATTTAATATACATTTTTATGGATGAAAACACCTCTACTATACTAAGCACACCCAACCGAACACATTCTAGCTCCCGAACCGGGAGGCCCCCGACCTCTGTAGTTTGCCCATGTCCTTCTCAACGTGACTCTCCACGTGCTCCGGGGCCGCGGCGTTCCCGAGATACAAGTGGGAAAAGCCAAACATTCGAATGCCCTTAACTCCCAAACCACGCTGCCCAGGACCTCGGGGGAGGGCGCGTTCGACGGGGCCCCTCAGGGCCTTTCCAACGAGACCCTCCAAGAGCCTTGGGGGTTCCCGAGATATACATTTTTAAAGTTTTGCCAGAAAAAAGGCTGTAACTCCGGGACCCATAAAGCTATCCTAGCAGCACCGGCCTCGTTGGAACAGTCTATTCAAGTTCTACACACATTTCAGGACAATTCGTTGTGTCTCCGTGGAGATATTCGTCAAAAACGATCCGGCACATTTCAAAACGGCGGCCCCCATAGAAAGTTCTATTCTCTGCCAACTTTCGCTCATAACTCAGGAACGCAAAGCCCAATCACGCTCAAACTTTGGTCAAAAACTCCCCTCTACCCCAGGGCTTGAACGCTACCGTCGCGGGCCCTTCGGGGCGCCCCCGACCTCAGGGTTGGGCCTGTTTGACGGGGCCCCTCGGGGTCTTTCCAATGAGACCCTCTAAGAGCCTTGGGGCCACGGCCTTACCAAGATATTAATTTTTAAAGTTTTGCCAGAAAAAAGACCATAACTCTGGGACCCATAAAGCTATCCTAGCAGCATGAGTTTGAGATTCCCCAGATCTCAATCCAATCAAGCATCTGTGGGATGTGCTGAACAAACAAGTCCAATCAATGGAGGCCCCACCTCGCAACTTACAGGACTTAAAGGATCTGTTGCTAACATCTTGGTGCCAGATACCACAGCACACCTTCATGGGTCTAGTGGAGTCCATGCATCGACGGGTCAGGGCTGTTTTGGCAGCAAAAGGGGGACCAACACAATATTATTGGTCTCATATTATATGATCATAATGTTATGCCTGATCGGTGTAAATCTTAATATAAGAAAATGTGTCTTCTTCGGTCTTGACAAGTACATTTTCCACCTACAAGCATAGATCTTCCTGGTGGAAGGTGCTCTAGAATTCAGGATTGTAATTTGCATCTTAATATCACAAGACCTCAACAGTAATTCTGGCTCCTCAGTGGCCAGACACAGATGTGTAGCCAATCTTAGCTTGGGTGCCAAATCTGCCCCTGCAGCTGCAGGAGCAAGTGCTGGCTCCAGGGCTCCCCATTGAGAAGCTTGCATAACACTGGGAACCATGGTCTCCCTGGCCAATTCTGTGCCACTAGGAGCATCCTGTGGTGCCCTTGAAGTATCATGTGGAGTGTTGGCAGATTTAGGGGGGCCGGGAGAAGGGCATAGAGTAGCAGATCTGGCCAGGTATGCGCTAGCACATCCTGACCCAATAGGCGGGACTTCTCGGCCCAGGAGAACCTCAGGGGCCAGTGGGTCGAGGTCTCTGAGGTGAAGAAATCTACCTCTGCTGTGCCAAAACCATTGCCAAATCATCTGAACTACTTCTGGATTGAGTCTCAATTCTCCTGGTGAAGGTCTGTGTCGAGACAAGTCTGGCACCACATTCGATATTATATATCATATAGATATATTATATTGTATTCTGACATTACTCCTGGTACATGCATCACCCTGATGCTTGCGAACCAAGGGAAGGCCCATGTCAGAAGGTCCTGTGCCACTCTCAGAGAGTGGCTGGACTTCATGCCGCCCTGATGGTTGATATGATACACCATTGATGTATTGTCTGTTCTGACAAGAATATGGAACTTCAGTAGGGCCGGCCCGAAGTACTTCAAGGCTAATTGCACTGCTTGTAGTAGTACGACCAACCAGCTATGCAGTGTACGTTTCATGCCGGTCTGTAACAGAAAAAACATTGTATGGATGTTCCTGAAGCAAACAATTTGTTTCCAATAACTAATCATTACAAGGCTTTCCTACGGAGCAAAACCACTCATACATGAAAAAAATGAAACAATCTCTGGTGCATATGTAAGCAACTTACCGCGCATCCGGAATATATGCATCCAAACAAAGTAAAGTCTGTCTTTAATCCAATCCCTAAGCAGCCTCTGGAAAACGCACAACGCATGACTCCAACAAAAATGTTTGTTACAAGGCTGTGAAAGGCAGAATCCATGGTATTCTGAATGAAAGTTTCTTTCGACCTGCGATCTTTGCACGTATGCCAGAAGATTATAGGGACAGTTTGCTGGATGTCACATGGGTTACATAGGGGTATCCCCATAGAATTACTGATCATGTGATGACTTGGTATTAGACTCAACCTGCGCATGAGCAAGAGAAATAATATTCAGTTGGAATAAGAACGAAATAGAACTTGTGTCTTTTCATTAAGGCCAGAGGAAAACTGGTCCCCAGTCTGGTTTCTCCCAAGGTTTTTTCTCCACTACTGTCATCTGAGTTTGAGTTCCTTGCCTTTGGCCTGCTCAGTTGGGGTTTAAGACAATATTCAGAAATTATCAATTACACTGCACTGACAATATCATATGAGAACATAAGCTTGAACTGAACTGAGCTGAATAATGACAATTTTTTGTTGTGGAGCTTAAAAATTGTTTCATAATTGATGAACTTTACAACTGACATCAACTGATTTAATAATGACACTTATAATAATGGCATTTAATATAATAATTATTGCAAAGGTCTTTTTGAATCCACATGACAACGTTTATGTGTGCATTCACTAACGATGAATCAAATAATGCAGTTCAATGTTCATTATTTCACTCATGTGACTTTTATTTCTAATCTTTCAATGACACTGCAGCATTTGTCAGACAGACAGAAGGGTGTAATAGAGCTGTTTGTGAATGTGAAACTCAAAGTTTCAAAGATGAATTTCATATTCACAAAGGTGTGCCTTGAGACAAATAAAAAGAACAACTAAACTAAAGCAAAGCAGATGGTCAGGTGCAGCCACGGGAGTTCATATGCAGACAAAAAGTAAAAATTATAAAGAGGCGTCGAATGCATGAAAGTGGACAATCACACTTGTGCCACATTCAGCTGCGGCGTGAACGTAGCCTTAATTTCACACAGCTACGGATTTTCTGGTGCCATTTTAAACCGCTGAGCCATTTAAATCTCCTTCCACACAACGAACACAAATGTCGTCTCACATCTGCATGACTTTTCAGGTGTATCTGTAAGTGTGATGGCAAAAGAAATGTTTTATTACGCTGATCACAATTTAATTTCCTTCCTCCAGATTGAATGCGCTGAACATTTTTGACATTGCTCCATTCTCTAAGCCTCTTTTCACTCTCAGAGCACTGCGGTTTCTTTCTACAATGTGTTACCAAGTGACGTTTCAGGTTCCTTTTATATGAGAAACTCCTCTCACACTGAACACACGTGAACGGCTTCTCTCCAGTGTGAACTCTCATGTGGGAATTGAGGTATGCTTTCTGATAGAAACTTTTTCCACACTGTTGGCATTTGAACGGCTTCTCTCCGGTGTGAATTAACTTGTGTTTATTAAGATTATGTTTATGAATGAAACTCTTTCCACACTGTTGACATGTGAACGGCTTCTCTCCAGTGTGAATTTTCATGTGTCTTTTAAGAATGTATTTTTGATTGTAACTCTTTCCACAATGAGAGCAGGTGAAGTCCCTGTTAGATTTGGTCTTCTGAACTAATTCTCGTGATGAAGTCGTTTCAGTCTGTGTGGATTTTTCTACATCCATGAAATCTTGTCTCTTATATTGATCTTTCTCTTCTATTTCTTTCCGTTCTTGATTCTCTCCTTTCAGTGCCATCAGATCTAAAGGTAAAAAAAGACGAAAAAATTAAAGTTAACAGCATCAATTAATTCAATGAATGGCTCAAAGCAACAGACATCAAAACCAACATTGTGCAACAAAACTACACTGTTATAGACCAATCCTGAATCTGCCATTCAGTTAAAGTATTAGCAGTTGGATAGATTTGACCTTGAGTAAACAAATAGTATGCAAGTATGGTGTGCCACAGGGCTCAGTGTTAGGTCCTCTGCTTTTCTCCTTGTATATGCTGTCCATGAGGGACATTATCATTAGAGTTCTCTTATGTTTTGTCAATGATACTCGGTTTTACATTTCCTCAATGTGATGAAACTGCACAATTGTCCAAATTAGCAGAGAGTATCGTTGATTTTGCGGCTATATCAACCAACTGATAATATCGTCAAAGCAGTAGTGAATAACGCATTTCTGTGGATCCCAGAGTTTGCTGGTGTAAGGACTCTCACCTGTGTGACGTTTCATGTGTGAATCACGGGTTGCTTTATGTTTGAAACTCGCTCCGCACTGAGGACATGCGAACGGCTTCTCTCCAGTGTGACCTCTGATGTGGACATTAAGGCTTTCTTTATGTTTGAAACTCTCTCCACAGTGATCACATTTGAACGGCTTCTCTCCGGTGTGATTTCTCATGTGGGAATTAAGGTTTGCTCTCTGAGTGAAACTCTCTCCACACTGATCACATTTGAACGGCTTCTCTCCGGTGTGAAGTCTCATGTGGGAATTAAGGCTTGCTCTCTGAGTGAAACTCCTTCCACACTGTTGACATGTGAAAGGCTTCTCCCCAGTGTGAATTCTCACATGGGTTTCAAGGGTTCGTTTTAGATTGAAACTCTTTCCACAATGAGAGCAGGTGAAGTTGTGGTTAGATTCGGTCTTCTGAACTTTCAGTGCCATCAGGTCTAAAGAGAAAAAAGACAAATGACAGTTTAATGGCTCAGAGCAAAAGTAATCAAAAGTATTAATACATCAAAACCAACATTATGCAACAAAACTGGGTTATTATAGACCAGTCCTGAATCTTTCTTCTAGTGCTATTAGCTCTATTGACAACATAGATCACGTCATTCTTTTGGATAGCTTGAGAATTATGGTGTCATTTGTCGATAAGCATTCACACGGTTTAGGTCAAATCTATCCAACTGCTAATACTTTGTGTAAACAAATAGGTTTCATAACAAGTATGGTGTGCCACAGGGCTTAGTATTAGGTCCTCTGCTTTTCTCCTAATATATGCTGTCATTATGAATGCGAATAGAGCGTCAAATTCATGTCTAGTTCACGTCTACATTTTGAATCCACTCGCGCGTCCAATTCGCTGTATAAATCGAGCATTTGAAACTAAATAGATGCGCGTTCGAGGTGAAAGTGTTGCGGTTGTCTGTTTCCAAGATGGCTGATGTTGATCGAGCATTAATCGAGAGATTCACCACTCTGTATTTGCTCTGGAGAGCAGAACAGCGGCGTAGGGGTCAGCGTCGCCATACTTGGGTTCACCAGACCCTCCGGAGGCGTACCTAGTCTGCCGAGTTTCACTACTTGCTCCAGGACCTGCGCCTGGATGACGGCTGCTTACAGTGGTGCTTCCTCTTGTCCTGTGGCCAGTTTGATGGCCTGTTTTCCCGCATCGGCGCGAGTATGGAGCGGGCAGGTGCGAACAGACACCAAAGTTCAGATTTTTCAACTCGGGCGTCAGACGTGCTTCAAACGCGTAAATGCACAAAAAGCACCAAATAAAATCACTCGCACGCAAGACGCTCAATGTGTGAAATCGCATCCAACGCACCGCACTAAACGCATCTATTGCGCCGCAGGACCTCCAGACGCGCGTCAACGCATCTTTACATTGACTTAACATGGAAATCACTCGCTCCAGATGCTCTATTAGCGTACGGTGTGAACGCAGAATTAGAGTTCACCATTTTCACCAATGATACTCGGTTTTACATTTCCTAACAACGTGATGAAACTGCACAACTGTTCAATTTAGCAGAGAGTATTGTTGATTTTGTGGCTGTATCAACCAACTGATAACATAGTTGACAAAAAACCTAATTGATAATGAGAATTATCACCAATAAATTAGTTTATTTATCACGTCTGCATGCAGTGCATGGAAAAAACATCCCCAGTCATGTCACTTTACAGGCGTAAATAAATTTCTCTGGATCCAACAGTTTTGCTAGTGTAATGGTGCGTTCACACCAGACGCGAATGAAGCGTTAAGCGCGAGTGATTTACATGTTAAGTCAATGCAAAGACGCGAATAGACATTCTGCGGCGTTAACCAATCAGGAGCTTGCTCTAGTAGTGACAACGAGGACAAAATCATATGTGGATACCCAGAGCTGTGCGATACATCTTCGTACTTTATAGAAACAGGGATAAAAGGATCTTGCTTGGAAGAAACTGAGTGAGGAGGTCAGACAATCTGGTAAGTTGTACAAAACGCTCTATACACAATTTGAGCTATACATATTAAGACTGCAAGCTAGCTAAAGCCGGCAAATTGAGCTTATTCGCCGTATTTTAAAACAATCCATGTCAGCCATTTCGCAACGAGACGAGCCGCCTGGCAGAAGCCCCTTCCATGACGCAAATTCACGTCTGTTGTGAAGTGAATGCCACGTGCATATGAAGTGAGTAAACTCAAAATGTTCAAGTACGTTCATGCCGCAGCTGAATGTGGCACAAGTCCAACTACGCGCAAGTCACGTCTGGGGTGAATGCACAGTAAGGACTCTCACCTGTGTGACTTTTCATGTGTGAATCAAGGCTTTACAATAGTTTGAAACTGATGACATGAAACAGTTCTCACCTGAGTGTTTACTCTTTTTGTGGGCATTAAGGTTTACTTTACGTGTGAAACTCTCTCCACACTGATCACATGCGAACGGCTTCTCTCCAGTGTGAGTTCTCATGTGGGAATTAAGGCTTGGTTTAAATTTGAAACTCTCTCCACACTGATCACATTTGTACGGCTTCTCTCCGGTGTGATTTCTCATGTGGGAAAAAAGGTTTGCTTTCTGAATGAAGCTCTTTCCACACTGTTGACATGTGAAAGCCTTCTCTCCAGTGTGAATTTTCATGTGGTTTTTAAGATTGTATTTTTGAGTGAATCTCTTTCCACAATGAGAGCAGGTGGCGAAGTTACTGTTAGATTCGGTCTCCTGAACTATTTTTTGTGAGGACGTCATTTCAGTCTGTATGGATTTTTCTACATCCATGAAATCTTGTCTCTTATATTGATCTTTCTCTTCTATTTCCTTCAGTTCTTGGTTCTCTTCTTTCAGTGCCATCAGATCTAAAGCGAAAAAAAGACAAATACAAGTTAATGACAGTTTAATGGCTCAGAGCAACAGACATCAAAACCGACATCACGCAACAAAACTGGGTTAATATAGACCAGGGTTGCCAACTGTCCCGTATTAGCCGGGACGTCTTGTATATTGGGCCTAATTGATTTGTCTGGTACGCTGATCTAACCACTGACTGATATGACTGCAATAGCAGCAGTGCTGATCACGACACTTGAGAATGATCACCGATACCGGTCATCATCCAATCACAGCCCCCACCCTGACGTGCATCATTATACAGTACGTTAAGTAAACAGGAGTGGGCGTGTTTGTATTTTTATTTTGTTTTATACAAAATATTCTAATCAGTATTCTGACGATCTCCCCTGCAGCTTAGACTCTTCCGCAAAATATGAGCCCTCCCAGGTCTTTCTCCTTCAATCACATGCGTTCTGGACACTCATTGTATACAGGAAGCGCATTACTGGCTCTCGAGGTGTCAATCATAGCACCCATGGTTTTCATGGATAAAGCCAGTCAATGCCTAGCCAATGCCTTGCCAGCAAAGTTTTGATGGATGGACGTAGTAACCAATCAAAAGTCGTCATCTTACGCAGTGTTTGTAAGCATTATTGATGAATACTACTCGTGCTGACGTCTCCATTGACACCGGCACGGCTCTGTCCGTTTACACACACACCTTTAGCACAGTTCGCTGACTCTATGACTGACAGTTCTTATCAATTAAATTCGTTTTTTTACACTTTGTAAATTTTTTAAATAGTTGCTTTAGTTTTTCAGTAACTGTATATCCATTATAATTAGCAGTTTATTGCAGATTTATTTGAATGTAAAACGACTCTTTACAATTACAAATGTTCTGAAATAAATGGCCTTTTTTAAAAGGACGCCTACACTTTTTTGACATAAAAGCTTACAGAAGCTACATTTTTGAGAGGATCATCCTCAAATTTGAATCAAAACATGATCAGACATTCAGTTTTATATTTAGGTTATTTTCAGGCCTTTAACATTAAGGTCTCATCCATTTTTCAATCCAGTGAATTTCAATAAAATAAAAAAAAAGTCAAGTTACTTACATGTATATTTTCCCTTGTTTTACTCTGTTCCTATACTACTTTGAGTTATTTTGACTCTTGGGTAACAAAAGTTTAAGTGTCTAGTTTAAAATAAGACCAGATTTATGAATATAGAGCATAGGGTTTAAAAACAGCTGCAGACATTTTTATTTGGGTATGTTGTTTTCAGAAAATTCTCAAAAGTAGGGGCGCAAGTTAAGAGGTTAAAAACTGGGAAGTAAAAATACGTGGGTTAAGCCCGTCTGCGGTGACTCAGCGAAAGCCTTCTGCACTTTATGTCGGAGGGAATTTTCAACTGGCCATGGAGGTGAGAATGACTTGAGTCAACATGTTTCCACAGAAATGCACAAGTAGGCCACACTAGCTAAAGGTGAAAGCAATATCGGTGCATATCAGCAACTACTGTGGAAACAAAATAGCGGCAAGTGAAGCCTCGTACGTGTGTTACCCCTCCTGTTCGAGGCCGCCCGTTCTAAGCGGGACTCAAACCCGCGTCGGCATGAGAGTCGGACGCTCTTACAAGGAGGCTAAAGGCTGCAAGCTCTAGCGTCAGTCGCTAGAGCGTCTCTTGAGATCAGAGGAGTGAGGTTTACTCGCACAGCAACTACTAGCTGACACTCACCCCCCTAAACCTCACTCTCATCCGGGTCACGGCACCAATGTAACCCCTCCTGTTCAAACCACCTGCTCCAAGCGGGACTCAAACCCAGGTCCGCGGGCATGAGAGTCGGACGCTCTAACAAGGAGGCTAAAGGCTGCAACCTCTACCATCAGTCGCTAGAGCGTCTCTTGAGATCTGAGGTTTACCCGCACAGCAACTACTAGCTGACCTCCCTAAACCTCACTCCCATCCGGGTCACGGCACCAATGCGATCCCTCCTGTTCGGCCCAGGCTGCAATCTCTAGTGTCACATCCATAACGCTGGAATTGCCCATATCAGTCTGGCGAGAAAACTAAAAAAAATGACTAGCCAATGGCGATTCTATTGCCAAGGTGTGTGTAGAGTTGATCATGGCCATTTCAGGAGAGACTCGCAGAACAAGATAGCAGATTCACTCCATTAAATGCGTTTGTCATTCCTGAAACTTTGCAGGACGTTGGTCCTTTTAAGAAGCATGACAAAACTTTACTTCAAATTGGGAATGTAGTTCAGACGACAGAAAGCGAGCAGTGCAGCCGGTATAGTGCGATCGACAGAAACTCCCTCTATCATCAATGAATCTAACGGCACAACTAATCTCTTATTTACATCGTGCATAAGCTTTGCTTGTTATAATGAGAGGGTCTGCGAGCGTGTAGACTTGACAAATGACAAGTTTACTCCAACCAGCAGATACAAACAGTTGGAAAAGGTCGTGCCTCTCTATCATCTCATACATTTTGAAATCAAGGTGTGCTTTTATAGATTTTTTTATTTGAGCGGAGACTGTACATGTTTTTAGTCTTCACAGCTTGCTGGGTGCAAAATAAAGCCGAGGGGGGGCATTGGCCACTGAGGACATTCACAAGACATTCTTTAAAAATATCACTCATTTCTGTAGAGCTGGACATTTGAATAAGGATCAAATGACTGAGTTCAGCTTTGAGAATGAAACCAACCTGTTTGTTCTTCAGTTTCTTCATGTTTCAAACTGAATACATTTTCAATCTTTAGGTCTTTATTCTCCTCTTTCTTTGTTTGTTCCTCAGTTTCTTCATCTTTCAAACTGAATACATTTTCAATCTTCAGGTCTTTATTCTCCTCTTTCTTTGTTTGTTCTTCAGTTTCTTCATGTTTCAAACTGAATACATTTTCAATCTTCAGGTCTTTATTCTCCTCTTTCTTTGTTTGTTCTTCAGTTTCTTCATGTTTCAAACTGAATACATTTTCAATCTTCAGGTCTTTATTCTCTTCTTTCTTTGTTTGTTCCTCAGTTTCTTCATTTTTCAAACTGAATACATTTTCAATCTTCAGGTCTTCACTCTCCTCATTAATAAACGCCATCTTTATAGTGTGTCATGTGGATCTGAGTTGCTTCATCAGGAGTTTTTCTGTGAGTATAAGATGAGAATATTTAAAGAAAAAGAGAGTCAAAACACTCAAAACTAGCACTACAAACTAATGAAAGAACACAAATTATACAGACACTACATATTGTAGGCAGTTTATTAGGGCTGGGTAAAAAAATTATTGATTTCTCGATTTGAATCGATTCTCATTTTTATGAACCGATATTGATTCTTAAATCCCAAGAATCAATTAGTCTATCCTGTTTTCAGTGGAACACTGTAGCGCCTCCCATCCAATAAATTAGAATAATCGTTGTGATACTATATAATCAATAATCTTTGTTACTATTGATATGAAACAAAGTCTCAGATTTTAAATTACGTCCATTTTATTACGAAATTTTAAAAATAAACCGTTTTGCTGCTGTTTAATGTGGTGTAACATCACAGTAGTGCAGTTCAGCTCGAGAAGCGGCAGCGCGGAGCTCACGCGAACGGATCATCTCCTCCGCTTTAATGGCAGTTTCATCAAGAAATAAACATTAATGAACATCTGAAGGCGTGTTAAAAGCGCAGCGCACTGAAATCCTTATCACGTCACATTTAATCGCTCAATCAGTGTTTCAACTGTGGAAAGACATCAATAACAGCTTGTGAACAATGTCACATTTACCTAGGGCTGGGTATTGTTCAAAAATTTTCAATACCGATACCTTGACTTCGATACCGGTTCCTGAACGATACTTTCGATACCAAATTTATTTTTCCGTTTTTTCCAGACTCAGAGACTCATATATAGGGTACTGGGGGCGGAATATGTGCCTCACGCTCAAGCGCACATAAAGCTTGCCGCAAAGCACTGGCAAAAGTAGCCTAATGTTTATAAATATAAAAATAGCAAGGAGACATTAATTTTAATTGTTTATTAATAAACTAGTGTTTTCTGAGTCCGTGTTGGGCTGCAAAGATTAAAGTTGGCGATGCGGATTCATCACCTCCGCAGTAGTGAACGCGCGGGCGCGCCTATAGAGGGAAATGCACCTTTCATTTGGATTACAAAGTATTTGTGTTCAATTTGAATTGGTTTGTCTAAACGTAGATATTTCAAGCTTTCTATAGGCCTATTTCTCATGTCTGAGGAAAGTATATGCTGAGTTTTGGTTCATTAATGTGACGTGTCGAATACGGAGAAACTTTCTGCTCTTTAGTTTATTCCGTGCACTGTCAAGTGCTTCAGATTTGTCGTGTTATCGGTCTTAGTAGCAATTATCTTGTCATGAATACTGCATTGCGCGCTATTGGCATCGAGCCTGGTGAAATGTAGCCACACTTTTGATCTTTTCCACATCTTCTGCATATATGTGGGTTGGGATCTTACCCCGTTTACACGGCACACGTCTGCAGCGCATCACGGCTCCGACGAGGTTTTGTTCCGTCCTTGTGCCTCGGCACGGCCGGTATAAACAGAAGCATTGACTAGAGTGGACGCGATCAGCTCCGGTGGCCGTAAAGCCTTGTTTATACTTTCGCCTGGCTACATGGCGCGAGGCTGACTGTGCTTGCACCTCGTCTGTTTGGGGAGGTGTTACCGCAGACTAGTGTTGCACGATATACCGGTGTTATTACAAACGGTACGATGTGGAATTTTATTAGTACCGGTACTTTAAGGAGGACAGAACGCTAATAAGAGCTGTATTTCTTAATTTGCTTCGATGTGTGACAGAGTTCTACTTCCACCGTTCGCTAAACATCGGAAGCAGAACAGTCCACGCAGCGCATGACAAAGAAAGCAACAGAAACGAATGCATGAGAAAAAGTGCGGCGCGGGACGTGCTCGCGCTGCCGGACTCTGACCTGAAGCGCACGCACACGCCTTTCAGACAATGATTCAGTTCTCTTTCGCGGATTATTGGGTTTGGGTTTGAATGGTCAAAAATATGTAAAAATGCACGTCCTGGCGAGTATTCAGGTAAACACAGTCGGGTATGTCTTTAGTGAACGTATACAGTTGAGGTAACTGGATCCGTGCAGGTCTTAAAGGAACACGCCGACTTTTTGGGACTTTAGCTTATTCACCGTATCTAACTCTGTGGGATAAGTCCATACATACCATTTTTATCTCCGTGCGTGCCATAACTCTGTCTGACGCACCCACGGCTAGCCTAGCTTAGCACAAAGACTGGAGGTAAACGGCTCCAGCTAGCCTACTGCTCAATAAATTACAAAATAACGCCAACATTTTCCTATATATATGTTGTGATGTGTATAGTTACATTGTGTACTAAGACCGACGGAAAATTAAAAGTTGCAATTTTCTAGACCGATATGGCTAGGGACTATACTCTCATTCCTGCGTAATAATCCAGGAACTTTGCTGCCGTACCATGGGTGCAGCGGCGCAATGATAATACGCAGCGCCTGAAAATAGTCCCCAGCACGCTCTCTGTGCAAGCAGGTTGTCATGTTGGTTATGTTGACAGAAATTAGCCTATTTTAATATCATTGTGCTGCTGCACCCATAGTACGGCAGCAAAGCTCCTGGATTATTATGCAGGAATGAGAGTATAGTCCCTAGCCATATCGGTCTAGAAAATTGCAACTTTTCATTTTCTGTCGGTCTTAGTACACGATGTAACTACACATCACAACATGTAAATAGGCAAATGTTGGTGTTATTTTGTCACGTATTGAGCAGTAGGCTAGCTGGAGCCGTTTACCTCCAGTCTTTGTGCTAAGCTAGGCTAGCGGTGGGTGCGTCAGACAGAGTTATGGCACGCATGGAGATGAGAATGGTGTGTATGGACTTATCTAACTCTGGGGGATACGGTGAATAAGCTAAAGTCCCAAAAAGTCGGCGTGTTCCTTTAAGCCGGACCTAATATTCTGTGTGATTGATGTTAAACAACAATGGAAAATAAAAAACCCCATGCTTGGCTTAATAACTAATATATTTATTAAGAATCAGTGTATAGTTAATGTATAGAGTGAAGACTAAGCAGTTTTTTTTATTTTATTTGATTATTTAATTTCTTTCTTGCTACTGTTAAATAGACCTAATGTAGCTGAAAAATAAAGCACTGTTTTTGTCTTTTTTTTGTGCTTATTTTCAAAAACAAAGATAAAACTAAAAATCTATATTGTAATTGTAAAATTATTTCATCTCATGAAATAAGATTTTGGTCATCCCAACCAGTTCAGAATAGTGAAAGGTTAGTGAATGTTAACATGATTGATAAAGGGATTATTGCAAACATCTCTGTAAGGATGTTCACACTGGCATATAATTATTATTGCAATAAGAGGAGGGAATGGTCAAAAACCAGGGCAGGAACATGCTGGCCAAGTGAGTTTTTAGTTTTAAAAAAATATAAAACAATGAATAATAAGTTCTTTTGTCATATTATTCAATTAGTTTTACAGGGTTTTTTTTTGGTCGTGGTATCGATTTAGTATCGGTATCGAGGTATTTTAGTCTGGTATCGTATCGAAGTCATCATTTTGGTATCGTGACAACACTAGCGCAGACGGGGTTACACACTACAGCCTCACGTGCGAGCCGCGTCCCTGGGCGTAACCGCCGTAAACTAATGTTTTTTCCCCATCACAGCCAATCGTGCTGCATGCTTATTGGCTCACTGATGTTGACAAGATTGTATCGAAATTTGGTATCGAACGACAAGACCTTTTACAATACTCGAAAGTATCGAGGCAATTCGGTCGGTACCTAAAAAGTATCGAACTCGATACCCAGCCCTACATTTACCTCAGAAAAAAACATTCAGTGTCCAGAAACTCGTTAGTCAGCTAGAAAAATGAAATCTAGAGATGAGCATTTTGATAAATATATGCACCACATTACACATTCATTATAATTTTTAACGTTCTTCAATATTAATGCATGTTTGAATAAGTTTTTATGATTGCCACCATTTAAATGTTTATTTCAAAAACAAAAAGTAGAAATATGTTTAAGTAATTGGATAGATGCACTTTTATGATGGATAGATGCACTATGATGATGGATGCACTTTTATGATGGATGGATGCACTATGATGATGGATGCACTTTTATGATGGATGGATGCACTTTATGATGGATTGATGCACTTTTATGATGATGGATGCACTTTATGATGGATGGATGCACTTTTATGATGATGGATGCACTTTTATGATGGATAGATGCACTTTATGATGGATGGATGCACTTTATGATGGATGGATGCACTTTTATGATGATGGATGCACTTGTATGATGATGGATGCACTTTATGATGGATGGATGCACTTTTATGATGATGGATGCACTTTTATGATGGATGGATGCACTTTATGATGGATGGATGCACTTTTATGATGGATGGATGCACTTTTATGATGATGGATGCACTTATGATGGATAGATGCACTTTATGATGGATGGATGCACTTTTATGATGGATGGATGCACTTTTATGATGATGGATGCACTTTATGATGGATGGATGCACTTTATGATGGATGGATGCACTTTTATGATGGATGGATGGATGCACTTTTATGATGATGGATGCACTTATGATGGATGGATGCACTTTTATGATGGATGGATGCACTTTTATGATGATGGATGCACTTTTATGATGGATGGATGCACTTTATGATGGATGGATGCACTTTTATGATGGATGGATGCACTTTTATGATGGATAGATGCACTTTATGATGGATGGATGCACTTTTATGATGATGGATGCACTTTTATGATGATGGATGCACTTTTATGATGGATGGATGCACTTTTATGATGGATGGATGCACTTTATGATGGATGGATGCACTTTTATGATGGATGGATGCACTTTTATGATGGATAGATGCACTTTATGATGGATGGATGCACTTTTATGATGATGGATGCACTTTTATGATGGATAGATGCACTTTTATGATGGATAGATGCACTTTATGATGGATGGATGCACTTTTATGGACTTCAAGAACGATAAAGCCATTCACTGCCATTATAAAGCTTGGAAGAGCCAGGACTTTTTTTAATAGTATTATATATTTTTAATATAACTGGACTGTTTTTAAATCAGTTCATTCTAACCTTCAATTTTACAGTAGCCTAGCACCAACTGACTATAGTTTATGTATTTCATGATTGTAGAAATGGAGACAGAAATAGAGCGCTTTGAATCACTGAATAATTTTCCAAAGCAATTGAGTTTCCAAAAGCTCAGTTTCTCTCATCATTACTCGCCAGAGACTGAATTCATGTTTATATGATGAACTGATTAACAGATTAACACCTCTTCTGTTACTCATGTGTTTTCATTGCGTTACTTTGCTCACACAGTGCTAATAAATGTTAGATAAAGCAATGCAATGTTGCATTTAATAATAAATAATTCCATCTGCGTCGCTTGTAAACCTTTAAAGCTGGTTTCTATCGGTTTAAACACTTTAAAGGCTTAAAACACAAACCTTTCTTCAGCAGAATCACAACAGATGCACGAGCGCGGCGCAGCCTTATGACATCACCGACAGACCATAATAAAAGTCCCGTTCGCACCAAGTGAGTCTAAAAATTACAAAAGTGCATAGAAATGCACATATACAAATAATTAAAGAGAATACATGTTGTTCAATTATGTGCTGAACATATTAGGAAACTAGTAAAGTTAAAACTGTATTGTATTGTCTAAAAGTTAAAACTATTGTTTGGGGAAGAAACTATTTATACAAGTGTGTGTGTGTGTGTGTGAGCACTGAAATGCATAAAAATGTGTTTCCCCCCCAATATTAAAATGTGGACATATAAAGTTCATTTGAGTCTATAAACACCTGAAAATAAGTGTAAAATATTTGAAAAAAAAAGGATGATTAATGATTTTAGATGTAGAGTACAAGATTCAAGATTAATTTCTCAATAATTAATATATTACTAAACATATATAAAATCTCAATACATTTTTCAACATCGTTTGGTTCACTTTTCCTATTTTAAACTGATAAATGATGAAGATCATGTCTTGAGGGCTGAAGCCAGTAGTGACAGAAAGAGGAAATTATAATGATTTAAATCTGAAGATGAACGAAGGTCTTACGGGTTTGGAATGACATTTTTGGGTGAACTAACCCTTTGATGTCTGCATTGCTCAAATGAGTAAATTGATAGACTTTATGATCGCCGTAAAGAAAACCTGCCGTTCAATAAGTCTCTGTAGGTGTGTTATTATTAACTTTAATATCAGCAAACAATAGTATAACACTACCTACTGTAGTTAAATTAATTTGTTTATAGAACCACGTCTTTTGTACCATATTTTGTATGATAGCATGGGCCAAGGTATATTGTCTGTCATACATTAACTTATCAAAACAGAAGAGTCGAGACTAGAGACTGTGGAATATTTATGTTATTGGTAAGTAGCAAATGACACACATCATTAATGTTGGACATAACCAGTTGTGAAACATCAGGCTGGTCCTAAGGGCCCATTTCAGGTGTTATCAAATCTCCAATTTGATGTATATTCATAACACAAAAAATGTGGAAAAACAGTACTATACTGTTATAGAATTATATAGCGCTTTTTACAACACAGATTGTTTAAAGCACGTTTACAGTGATAATAGGATATTAACGGAAGAGAGATTGTTTTGGCTGTACAGCAGCTCTACAAAACAAGTTTTTATCCAGCTAATGTACGTTTTTGATTGATTCATTTCCCTTGTTTATCATATTTTATCATTAAAGATCGCAAAAGACATGAAATACTATAATGCGTTAAGAGCTCGCTCAAGTACTGGGGAGCTAAACCATTTAGTGCTTTGTAAGTAATTAGCAAGATTTAAATGTATGCCATGTTTACTAGGGAGCCAGTGCAGTGTTGACAGAACCGGGCTAATATGGTCATACTTCCTGGTTCTAGTAAGAACTCGAGCTGCTGCGTTTTGGACCAGCTGCAGTTTGTTTATTAAGCGAGCAGGGCAACCACCCAGTAGAGCATTACAATAATCTAGCCTTGAGGTCATGAATGCATGAACTAACTGTTCTGCAGTTTTCATTGAAAGCATATGTCGTAATTTAGGTATCTATTTTTAAAAGTGCATCCATCCATCATAAAAGTGCATCCATCCATCATAAAAGTGCATCCATCCATCATAAAAGTGCATCTATCCATCATAAAAGTGCGTCCATCCATCATAAAGTGCATCTATCATAATAAAAGTGCATCTATCCATCATAAAAGTGCATCCATCCATCATAAAAGTGCATCTATCCATCATAAAGGTGCATCCATCCATCATAAAAGTGCATCTATCATCATAAAAGTGCATCTATCCATCATAAAAGTGCATCCATCCATCATAAAAGTGCATCTATCCATCATAAAAGTGCATCTATCATCATAAAAGTGCATCTATCATCATAAAAGTGCATCCATCCATCATAAAAGTGCATCTATCCATCATAAAAGTGCATCCATCCATCATAAAAGTGCATCTATCCATCATAAAAGTGCATCCATCCATCATAAAAGTGCATCCATCCATCATAAAAGTGCATCTATCCATTATAAAAGTGCATCTATCCATTATAAAAGTGCATCCATCCATCATAAAAGTGCATCCATCATCATAAAAGTGCATCTATCATCATAAAGTGCATCTATCCATTATAAAAGTGCATCTATCATCATAAAAGTGCATCTATCCATCATAAAAGTGCATCTATTCATCATAAAAGTGCATCCATCCATCCATCATAAAAGTGCATCTATCCATCATAAAAGTGCATCCATCCATCATAAAAGTGCATCTATCATCATAAAGTGCATCCATTTATCATAAAAGTGCATCCATCCATCATAAAGTGCATCCATTTATCATAAAAGTATCAGTATCGTCTTCCTGAGGGCAGCAGGTGGGACAGGTGATGTGCTGGGTGCGACTGATCTCGCAGGATGCTATGCTCTCTCCGCAGACACAGCAAGTGGGACGGTGTTGATCTCCGAGAGGTTAGTTCCGATGATTTTCCACGCTGTCCTCACCCTGGAGTGCAGCTGGGAAACCACACCAAGAGTCCATAGGTCAGCACACTCTCGATAGAACAGTGGTAAAAATTCACCAGGGGCTGCTTAGGAAGTTTGGCTCTCCTCAGTTTCCTCAGGTAGAAGAGGTGCAGTTGGGCCTTTGCCACAGCTGAGGTGGTGTTAATGCCCCAGGACAGGTCCTCAGTCACAGTCAGTCCCAGGAACTTAAAGCTAGGAACCTGCTGTACCTCCTCGCTTTCAATTAAAAGTGGAGTGTGGTTAAGTTGTCCTATTTTCCTAAAATCCACAATCACTTCCTTGATCTTCTTGGTGTTAAGGGCTAGGTTATGCTCCTTAAACCATGTTGCCAGATGTTCAACCTCCTCTCAAACCATTCCTGAACAATGTTTGCAGTGTGACAGTGCATTATCCTGCTGAAAGAAGCCACTAAAACACCAGTGACATGAAGGGCTGTACCTGGTCTGCAACAATGTTTAGGGTGGCACGTGTCAAATTTACGTGCATATGAATGGCCAGACCCAGGGTTTCCCAGCAGAACATTGGCCAGAGCGTCACACTCCCTCCACAGGCTTGCCACAGAGCATCATGGTGCATCACTTACCCAGGTAAATTGCGCACATGTACATGATGTAAAAGAAAACGTCCCCAGTTCTAACGCTTACGTGCCCATTGTAGGCACATTTGACGGTGGACAGGGGGGACCTGTCCCCCGCACTTTTAATAAAATGTACATTCGTCCCCTTTTACTGGGTCTTACCGGTCCTAGTCGACCCGCTCCGAGCAGGATTCGAACCCGCATCACCTGCGCGGGTGGCAGGCACATTAACAAGGACACTAAACATAAGTCGATAGCGTGCCTCTTGAGGTCACGGGCAAGTGTATTTACGTAGAAACCAATGTGAATACATCTAGATTTAAATTCAAAGACACAAAATAATCTATGCATGCCATTTTATTCGCATCTAAAAATGAGGCGATCTGAACACTATACTCTCGTGCAACACTCTAATTCATACTCGGAAAACGGAGGGCGCTCTCTCACAGAAAGTCCAAAACGGATTCGTAGAAGTACTACCCTGTCACGTTCCAAAGGCATTCAGCGCTGGAGCAGCAGCTGAAGGAAAAATGATCATTATGACTGATGAAACGTGACGACAAACATACGATTGCGACAATATATGCTTTATGTGTGTTTTTCAAGCCATCTCAACTATTTATTGACAATAAAGTATATGAATAATGCATCGCTAACTGACAGCCTTTTCAATGTTTAGTATCTTCTGCTCACCAAGGCTGCATTTATATAATTAAAAATAGTTATAGTAATATTGCGAAATATCATTACAAATGAAATCAGCTGTTCTCTATGTTAATATATAGTAAAGTGTAATTTATTCCTGTGAATTGATCATCATTACTCCAGTCTTCAGTGTCACATGATCCTTCAGAAATCATTCTAATATGAGGATTTGATGCTCAACAAACATTTATGATTATTATCAGTGTTACTGCTTAAAAATGTTGTGGAAACCATGATGCATTTTAAGTTCAGGAAAAACATCTGCCATTTCTGTCCCCCTCACTTCTGAAAAGATGGCTACGCCCCTGATCATAGGCACTTTGATTGGTCTGCGGCTACATAGCCCCATATGCATTGTGTAGCCCTATGTTGTGATTGATTACCAAATTCTATGACAGTGGTTCTCAAACTTTTTATACCAAGTACCACCTCAGAAAATATTTGGCTCTCCAAGTACCACCATAATGACCAACATTAAAATACAGCAGCGTAGTAGGCTTAACTATTCAGCTACAGCTCTGCACAGTTCAAAACCTAATAAGAATATTTATTGTTGTCAGCCACTTTAACATTGTAAATACACAGTTTGAACATTAACGCTGCACTGTGCTTACAACTTTGCAAAAAGACTGTTAATGGATGGAGGTTAAGTGTGTCAGTAAATTTCATTGGCACAACAAATATAAACAATTTCTCAAAGTTTGTAATATGGAAAATACTGTTAGCGTATAAAATGAATTAATGTTAATAAATATTTCTAAAGCAATTTGAGTCTCGTGTGATTGACCCAGTGAAATTAAGTTGATAAAATGTAATAATTTAAGTTGAAAAACGTCATTTTTTTATATGTTACCAATTGAAGTTGAAAAAAAATTAATACATTTAAGTTGGAATGCAGTGAAATTAAGTTAGACTAATGTAAATAATAGGACTGAATGTACTCAAATAATATAAGTGTGATTGACCTAGTGGAATGAAGTTGAGAAAACAATAATTTAAGTTGAGAAAACGTAATTTTTTTAGGTGTTACCAATTGAAGTATTTTTTAAGTTTTTTACAGTGTACAGGTAAATAAAAAACGTAAATAATGATTAAATTAAAATGTGTTGCACCTAAATGTTAAATAAAAACTGTACTTAAATGTAAAAAACACTTTACTGAAATAAAGATTAAATTAAAATGTATTGCGTTTTAACACTAATTTATATTTAATTGAGTGATTCCTCTGCGTACCACTAGTGGTACCCGTACCACACATTGAGAACCACTGTTCCATTTGTGACTGAATTCTGTGATTCTGTCCGTGTTCTCTGCATTGTGGAAATAACAATAATTAATAATTAGTTACATTTATATAGCGCTTTTCTAGGCAATCAAATCGCTTTACATAAAAGGGGGGAATCTCCTCAACCACCACCAATGTGCAGCACCACCTGATGATGCGACGGCAGCCATATTGCGCCAGAACGCCCACCAGCTGATTGGTGGAGAGGAGACGGAGTGATGAAGCCAATCATATATATATACACTCACCTAAAGGATTATTAGGAACACCATACTAATACTGTGTTTGACCCCCTTTCGCCTTCAGAACTGCCTTAATTCTACGTGGCATTGATTCAACAAGATGCTGAAAGCATTCTTTAGAAATGTTGGCCCATATTGATAGGA
Organism: Rhinogobio ventralis; assembly: GCA_039654625.1. Classification (NCBI taxonomy): domain Eukaryota; kingdom Metazoa; phylum Chordata; class Actinopteri; order Cypriniformes; family Gobionidae; genus Rhinogobio; species Rhinogobio ventralis. The sequence continues at coordinate 35,806,751 of CM077207.1, read as the reverse complement.
TAGCATCTTGCAGTTGATGGAGATTTGTGGGATGCACATCCAGGGCACGAAGCTCCCGTTCCACCACATCCCAATGATGCTTTATTGGGTTGAGATCTGGTGACTGTGGGGGCCATTTTAGTACAGTGAACTCATTGTCATGTTCAAGAAACCAATTTGAAATGATTCGAGCTTTGTGACATGGTGCATTATCCTGCTGGAAGTAGCCATCAGAGGATGGGTACATGGTGGTCATAAAGGGATGGACATGGTCAGAAACAATGCTCAGGTAGGCCGTGGCATTTAAATGATGCACAATTGGCACTAAGGGGCCTAAAGTGTGCCAAGAAAACATCCCCCACACCATTATACCACCACCACCAGCCTGCACAGTGGTAACAAGGCATGATGGATCCATGTTCTCATTCTGTTTACGCCAAATTCTGACTCTACCATCTGAATGTCTCAACAGAAATCAAGACTCATCAGACCAGGCAACATTTTTCCAGTCTTCAACTGTCCAATTTTGGTGAGCTTGTGCAAATTGTAGCCTCTTTTTCCTATTTGTAGTGGAGATGAGTGGTACCCGGTGGGGTCTTCTGCTGTTGTAGCCCATCCGCCTCAAGGTTGTGCGTGTTGTGGCTTCACAAATGCTTTGCTGCATACCTCGGTTGTAACGAGTGGTTATTTCAGTCAAAGTTGGTCTTCTATCAGCTTGAATCAGTCGGCCCATTCTCCTCTGACCTCTAGCATCAACAAGGCATTTTCGCCCACAGGACTGCCGCATACTGGATGTTTTTCCCTTTTCACACCATTCTTTGTAAACTCTAGAAATGGTTGTGCGTGAAAATCCCAGTAACTGAGCAGATTGTGAAATACTCAGACCGGCCCGTCTGGCACCAACAACCATGCCACGCTCAAAATTGCTTAAATAACCTTTTTTTCCCATTCTGACATTCAGTTTGGAGTTCAGGAGATTGTCTTGACCAGGACCACACCCCTAAATGCATTGAAGCAACTGCCATGTGATTGGTTGATTAGATAATTGCATTAATGAGAAATTGAACAGGTGTTCCTAATAATCCTTTAGGTGAGTGTATATATGGGGATGATTAGGAGGCCATGATGGACAAGGGCCAATGGGCAAATTTGGCCAGGATGCCGGGGTTACACCCCTACTCTTTATCGAAGGACATCCTGGGATTTTTAATGACCACAGAGAGTCAGGACCTCGGTTTAACATCTCATCCGAAGGACGGAAATCATTAGGCCCTACATGGGATTTACTGCCATGTGAAAAATATTGCATAGCACAACATAATATTAAAAACATAATACTAAAAGAAAAAGCAGCAATGAATAAATAGGATGAACTTCAGTAATTAACTGTAATATGTACAAGTATAAAAAGAAAACGTTTTAAAATAAAAAACTAATCTTAAAATAAATATTGCACAGTACATATTAACAAAAAAACGCTTAAATAGACCAAAAAAAAAGAGTTCACTAAGCTTAAAAAACATGGGGGAAAAAATAAAATATACAAGTATAAAAAGTTTTTATATAAAAAACGTAACAAACAAAAAATAAATAAAACTTTAAGAAAGATATGATTTTTTTTAAATATACTATATACTACAACATATTTCTATATTATACTTCAGCTGTAGGAATAGAGTGGTGCAGGTATGACATCACTTTGTAGACCAAAACGCGGAAGCGAGTTTTAGCACTTCCGGTTCCCTCGTCCCAAAGTCAATGGGTTTTTTGAATGGGATTTTGGTTTCGCTGCTGATATAAGGTCTGTGGTGAACACAAGCTCAAGACACTTTCATGTTTTATTATACGACATAAAATACTACCCCAAAAAAGTACTACCCCACTTGGGATTTTTTTTTAGGCTGATACATGTCTTGAAAAAGGCGTTTGCTAGCAAGTGTCTAAATGGGACTACAGACACTGTTATCATGCCGAATAGGTAAACTCAGTCCGTTTTTACAGCCTCTAAACGTTTTGGGAAAATGTTTTGATTAAAACTGGAAGAGTTGCGGGAAGCTCAGTGAGGGTGACGTAGTCCGTTTATATCCTACCTTTAGCTTTTTACTTCTGGCAACTGCATTTAGGTTTACAAAATACATAAAAGTTGTGTTATTCTGTGATAATTATCTTGATGGACAAAATGTGCAAGTATTATAAACTTTTGTTGATCACAGAGCTTAGCGATAATCCAAAAGCCTATGGGGAAATCCTATTGGGTTTTGTCGAAGGAACCAGTGCGATGCGAACTGCCGGTTGGCCTACAAAGTGACGTAATCCCTACACCACTCTTTGAAGACGACGGCAATGGGGTGAATGTGCCGTTTCCTGTGTCATCCGATGTGCTTGGTTTATTAAAGCCGGTAATGTGAGGTGGCACATAATAATGTGTGGGTGTTGGGGGCTGGAGCTGGCATATGGCGTAGGAGTTCGCCCCAAAAAACAGTTTTGGGTTTCCTGTAGCTCGCACAGCAGTTCCCTCACCTCACTTGCCTCCCTCATTCCTCGTACTCCCTCTGCTCTGCCAAGCGAACATGCTCCCCCTCCTCAATGTCCCTGTGCATTTCAAAAAAGAGGTTCTTCACCTCTTTCACAGTCATTGTCCTGGACAATCATTTGTGTCCTGGACAGGGTCTGGCCTTTTTAGCAGGAGGTGGTTGAGGCGATTCTGAAAAGACAAACCCCAAGGTGGATTGTTAACCTGGAATACACATGTGATGCATGGCAAAGCAAGCACAAAGTAAAGGCTAAATAAAACATGGCTTAATGCAGGAACACAGTGATATTGGAGGACCAAATTTAGTATATTAAGCATTTTAGAATGTCCCCAAACAGGAACACAATGTAGCTAATGGTTATGTAGCTCACCTGAACGGCTTTCTCTGGGGTTTTCTTCCATGGTCTCCTGGCTGGGGCCAACTGCGGACACTAAAGAAGAAGCAGAACGAAGAGGCAACTACAGTGGAACTAGCCATTTCTATACGGATATGAGTCCATACTCCCCAGTAGCGCCACTGGGTTTGCAGAGTGGCTCGTTCCCGTATGCTATAACACAGGTCGTAGAAAGGCCAGTCTAATCTTCAGCTGCCGCTCTTTCCATTGTAATCATGCACTTGGTGGAATTTTCTATACTGATAACATGAGCTGTACAAGAGCTTTCTCAGGAATAATGAAGTTCTGGGTATTGCATCAACTCGGCATTGACTTTCAGTTGTGATGGTGTTTCTGTATTCAAGAAGTCCATGAAGAGTATTTGGCCACTTGTCTACACAATCAATGTGCTACCCCCAAATATGAGAGCAAAATGTGATGTTATAAGCTCATTTGGCACCTGTACCTTTTCCAAACTTGTTTAACTTGTTCCTGGCACTGAGTCGAGGTTGGAGTATGCATCTGAAAAGTCTCCCGTTTGTTGTGGTCGTAAAGAGATGGTTCTGCGTTTAAATAAATGCAATTCTTGTCAAGAAGAAAAAAGACAGAAACAGCAGTTGTGAGCGGGGTGCCACCCCCTAGCTCCGCCCCTGCCTGAAACTCTTTCCACACTGTTGGCAGGTGTAAGTCTTCTCTCCAGTGTGAACTCATGTGGGCTTTAAGGTCTCCTTGTAGATCGAAACTCTTTCCACACTGTCATCATGCGAAAGGCTTTTCTCCAGTGTGAAATCTCATGTGGTAATTAAGGATTGCTTTTCGGCTGAAACTCTTTCCACACTGTTGGCAGGCGAAAGGCTTCTCTCCAGTGTGAATTCTCATGTGCCTGTTGAGGCTTCCTTTTTGTTTAAAACTTACTCCACACTGTTGGCAGGTGTAAGGGCTCTCTCCAGTGTGAGTTCTCATATGGACTTTAAGGTTTCCTTGTAGATCGAAACTCTTTCCACACTGTTGGCACTTGTATGGCTTCTCCCCAGAATGAACTCTCATGTGACTGTTCAGGTGTCCTTTTTGAGTGAAACTTGCGCCACACTGAGGGCAGGTGTAAGGGCTCTCTCCAGTGTGAATTCGCATATGGACTTTAAGGTTTCCATGAAGATCAAAACTCTTTCCACACTGAGAGCATATGTAAGGCTTCTCCCCAGTGTGAACTCTCATGTGGACTTTAAGGTTTCCATCTTGATTGAAACTCTTTCCACACTGAGGGCATGTGAACGGCTTCTCTCCAGTGTGAATTCTCATGTGGTTATTAAGGTTTCCTTTTTGTCTGAAACATATTCCACACTGTTGGCAGGTAAAAGGGCTCTCTCCAGTGTGAATCCTCATGTGGACTTTAAGGTTTCCTTGTAGATCGAAACTCTTTCCACACTGTTGGCATGTGAAAGGCTTCTCTCCAGTGTGAACTCTCATGTGGACTTCAAGCTTTGCATGCTGATTGAAAGTTATTCCACACTGTTGGCAGGTGAAATAACTTCTAGTCTTTTGAGCCCTTTTTCCTGAGAAAGTTTTTTCAGTCTGTGAGCAACTAAAAGATTTTTCTTCAGTTATGACATCACAATGTTTCTTGTATTGATCTTTCTCTTCCATTTCATTCAGATCTTGACTCTCCTCTTTCAACGCCATCAGGTCTAAGGTGAAAAAAGACAAAAGTTAATCTCAGTTTAATACCACAAAGCAACAGACATCAGAAGATTTAGACACAGAAAAAATAATAACATGTATGCTAGATCCTAATATACACCCGGGGTGCCAAACTCAGTTCTTAGAGGGCCACATTAATAATAATAAATAAACATTATATATTTATTTATTTATTTAATTAATTAATTCAGTGCAACTGAAAAAGTCAAATATCAGGGCATATCAAAACCCCAAATATTTGCATATACCCCAGTAATACCCACTCTTGGATTTGTGGACAAGCATTAGCCTGGTTTAACACCTATTCGACTGCTACCTATTTGTAATATGAAGAGACATCTCATGAAGTGTGGTGTGCCACAGGGCTCAGTATTTGGTCCTTCCTTGTATACATGCCCCTGTAATTACCCATTACCAAAAACCTATTAGCAGTTTGCAAACCTTTCATAGTTTGCAAAGGAATTAAATGTTATATTGATTATATACTGGCTTAAAGGTAGGGTAGGCAATGTTTTTTTATAAACACTTTTTGTTATACTGGTTAAACTGGTCTTCACTTCCTGATAATAATAGACCAATAATAGAATTGGTTTAAATATATATATATATTTTTTTTAATTAAAGTAGAATTAAGTTAGCATTAGCAAAGTTATTTGTTTTAAATCTACAGTTCAGGTTAAATGTTTAAACAAATTCTTCAGATTTTTTACAAAACAATAACTAAATCTGTATTCGGATTTCATAATGACCGCTTTGACATTTGCAGTGCATATGTTGAGGTGTCTCGTCACTGACCTCATGTTCACTACTGTAATGAAGACGAACTTGCTCACACTTTTAATAAGCAGGGAAAATTTCGAGAGGCTACTCACTACAGAGCCATTACCTCCAGCCAGAGCTCCAGCTCCTCCTCTCTTGACCTACTGTGGACATGATGGGTGGAGATTCACACCTTAACCCTACCCATAACCCTATCTCTCCACCCTTGAGCTCCAGATGCTCAGCGAGCACTACTTGAAAATTTCCAGCTTTAAAGAAAAAAACATTTGAATGTTTAGGACGTTTGCCATGTAAAAATACAAAGGGAGACTTCATATAAAAACACAATTAGGTAATGTTATCTCATTTAAAATCAGATAATTTCCTATTAATTCAACAGAATGCATGGTTCCCTTTCGAGGGAACTCGCGCTGCGTCACCGCTTTGGGAACGCCTCTGCGTGATTGCGTCGTGAAGCACATGTGTAATCAGTCCAATGGAGAGACGGAACGTCATAGGCGGGTGACGTCATCGACCCGGAAGGTATAAAGCATACCGGCAAACAAACGCCGCTAGCTTCTGTTGCTTTCAGCAAGCGCTCTGTGTTTCATTGTCTTTGCCAGATTTGTGTTTGTGTCTGAGTTCAGACTTTCCTTGTTTTTCTACAAGTTGTATTCACACTGACATATAGAGAGAGACATTATGGCGAGCGAACAGCGTTACAGAAAGTGTGTTCCTCCCTGCTCTCGTCACATCATGAGCGGGGATACACACTTGATGTGCGTTGTTTGTTTGGGTGAACAGCACGCCCAGTCGGCTCTCGAGGGGGCCGGCTGTGAGCATTGTGAGGCTTTGCCTATGAGAGTGCTGCGATCCCGCCGGGCACTTTTTGAGGAGGGTGTCCCGGTTCGCGTTCCCCGCGGCACAGGCCCCGCTGTTGCTAAAGCACAGCGGCAGCTTATGTCGTGGGGTTCGCAGATGGATCTGTCAGAGGGGTTCGAGACGGGCCCAGCCCTTTCTCTGCCCTCACCTGGCAGATCCAGTGCTGCCTCTCTGGGTTCGGGAGCCCGCCCCGCGGTTTCTCCCACCCAGGGGGCAGCCTCAGCGCTGCTTTTATCAAGCTCTGACGAGATCGATATTTGCAGCGTTGACGCGGGGGTTGAAGACTCGCCACTTCAATCCCCTGCTGGTGAGGAGCTAATGGAGGTGCTGTGCAGAGCTGTGGCCAAACTAAACATTGACTGGCCACAAGAGAATCAAGAGAGCGTCTCGTCCAAGAGCCGTCTGGACGAGCGCTTTCTCTCCACCCGCTCTGCCCAGCCTCCACGTCGGAGTTTACCGTTTTTCACGGATCTCCACACTGAGGTGTCGAGAACGTGGAAGCGGCCAATGTCCTCTCGTGTCTTCAGTCCCCAAACGTCCGTGTATAGTAACATCCAGGGGCTGAAGAAGCATGGGTATGGTTCGATGCCGAAGGTGGAGGAGACGCTTGCGAGCCATCTCTCTCCTCAGTCGGCATCGGCCATTAAAACTCCGACCTTGCCCACCAAACCTTTAAGAACCACCTCCTCTTTGGTGGGCAAGGCGTACTCGGCAGCGGGTCAGGCCGCCGCGTGCCTGCACACTATGGCCATCGTGCAGGCATACCAGGCCGACCTGCTAAGAGACCTGGGGTCCAGCCAGGAGATCGGAGCAGACTTAGTCAATGAGCTCCGATCTTCAGCAGATTTAGCTCTCCGAGCCACCAAGGAAACGGCCAAATCTATAGGCCGTTCTATGGCAGCCCTGGTGGCTACGGAGAGGCATCTGTGGCTTAATCTGACCGAGATTCGGGAGAGAGATAAGAGCTTTCTGCTTGATGCACCGCTGTCTCCTGACGGCCTGTTCGGTGACGCTGTCACTACCGTCACCGACAGGTTTCAGGAGGCAAAGAAACAGTCTGCGGCGCTCAAGCAGCTCCTCCCGAGAAAGCCCCAGGCCTCGTCTGCTGCTGTGCGGGAGCAGCAGACACCGAGTACAAGCTCCGTACACCGGGCGCAACAGAAACAGAGTGTCGCTACTCGTACTCCCCCTCAGAAAGGGTGGGGCGGTGGGCGACACCCCCAGACGCAGCCCTCTAGGGGTAGAGCAGATCTGCGGACTGTTCTCATCTCTAGGAAGGCTGCGTCTAAGAAGCCCTGACGCCAGTGGGCCCAGGGCAATGAGGGTTTCCCCCTTCGGGAACAGGCGGTGTTCACCTCAGCATACGGTGCCCGTCCTTTTCCGGTACCCTCACAGGGTCTCTCCACTAACCCCGCCCGAGTGCCGGGGCGTGGAAGGCCCTCGCGAGTCATCCGAGGATGGCCCGCGTCCTCCAGACAAGGAGGTGGCGCTGTCGAGCCAGCCGTTCCCTGCCGGTCATCCGCTTCAGGGCGCTGTGCTCCCAGCACTCAGTATACCAGAGGCCAGTCTCGAGGGACTGGTACCCCTAGTAGATTTTTTGCCAGAATGGGAAAAACTGCCAAATATATCTCGTTGGGTCCTGCAGATAATAAGATCAGGGTACGCCATCCAGTTCAGGTGTCGTCCACCCAGTTTCAAGGGGGTCCTACCTACCTTGGTGGGCCCCGAGCAGGCTCTGGTTATGACTCAAGAAGTCCAGACCCTCCTACGGAAGGGGGCCATAGAGAAGGTTCCTCTCTCCGACAGGGAGTCGGGATTCTACAGTCGCTATTTTATAGTGCCAAAGAAGGATGGGGGGTTGCGCCCCATTTTGGACCGGCGCTCTCTGAATCGCGCAGTGGCAAAGTTCAGGTTCAAGATGCTTACACTCAAACATATCGTGTCCCAAATCAGGTCCGAGGACTGGTTTGTCACGATAGATCTCAAAGATGCTTACTTCCACATCTCCATCCTTCCGCAGCACAGGAAGTACCTGAGGTTCGCTTTCGGGGGACAAGCATACCAATATCGGGTGCTTCCCTTCGGTCTAGCCCTATCACCCCGCACCTTCACCAAGTGTGTAGACGCGGCATTAGCCCCCTTGCGTATGCAGGGGATCCGCATTCTCAATTATATCGACGACTGGCTGATTTTGGCTCAGTCAGCACGTCTGGCGGTTCAACATCGAGATGTTGTTCTCGCACACATGAAGAGGTTAGGGCTGAGGCTCAACCTCAAGAAGAGCGTTCTTTCTGCAGTACAGAAAATAACGTATCTGGGTGTGTGTTGGAATTCGATCCTGATGCAGGCCCGTCTATCAGAGCCTCGCGTAGGGTCGATTCTCTCAGCTGTGAAAGGGGTGAAACTAGACCAGCCACTCACTGTCAAACAGTATCAGAGACTGTTAGGCCTGATGGCAGCAGCGTCCAACGTCATTCCTCGTGGCCTGTTGTACATGAGACCTTTACAGTGGTGGCTCAAGACCAAGGGTTTTTCCCCGAGGGGAAATCCCTTTCGCGTGATCAAGGTAACGCGGCGATGCCTCCGCGCCTTAGTCATGTGGAAGGACCCTCGATTTCTAGCCCAAGGCCCGTTACTGGGGGTACCGTGCCAGCGGGTCACTCTGACCACGGATGCCTCCCTTACGGGTTGGGGGGCGACCATGAGTGGTCGCTCGGCCCAGGGCCTGTGGCAGGACTCTCATCGTGCGTTGCACATAAATTGCCTGGAAATGCTTGCTGTGTTCCAGGCTCTGAGACATTTCCTGCCGTATCTCAGGGGCCATCATGTTCTAGTTCGCACAGACAACACATCGGTGGTCTCCTATATAAATCACCAGGGGGGTTTGAGGTCTCGCCCTTTGTACAAGCTGACTCGTCAAATCCTCCTGTGGGCCCTGGGGAAATTGCTCTCAATCAGGGCAATCTACATCCCAGGGCGCCTGAATACGGAAGCAGACATCCTGTCGAGGCAGGGGCCGAGGCCCGGGGAGTGGAGACTCCACACCGAGGTGGTGGAGCTCCTCTGGCAAAAATTCGGCAGAGCCGAAGTAGACCTGTTCGCAACTCAAGACAACACTCATTGTCGTCTATGGTTTGCTCTAACTCCTCCAGCTCCCTTGGGACTGGACGCCATGGTACAGGAGTGGCCGAGGCTGCCCCTGTACGCTTTCCCCCCGATCGCTCTGCTTCCGGGAGTTCTAGAGAGAGTTCGTCGGGACGGTGCCCATCTGCTCCTAGTAGCTCCGTTCTGGCCAGCCCGGGTTTGGTTCTCGGACATTGTGTCGCTCCTCAACGGCTCTCCCCTGGAGATTCCGTGCAGGAGGGACCTGCTCTCTCAGTCGGGCGGTGCCTTCCTGCACCCACGCCCAGAGCTGTGGAATCTGTGGGCTTGGCCTCTGAGGGGGCCCAGCTCTTAAGCTCCGGTCTCTCAACCGAGGTTGTGGAGACCATCCTACACTCTAGAGCTCCCTCCACGAGGAAACTGTACGCATTGAAATGGAGACTCTTCACCTTATGGTGTAGAGATCGCCTGTGGGATCCAGTTAACTGCCCTGCGAGCGCGGTGCTGGAGTTCCTGCAGGAGAAATTCTCAGCTGGGTTAGCTCCCTCCACTTTGAAGGTGTACGTGGCGGCCTTAGCAGCTTACCACTCTCCTTTCGATGGTGTTACGCTCGGGCGACACCCCCTAGTTACTCGTTTCCTCCATGGCACTATCAGACTGAGGCCCGCAGTACGCACCAGGGTGCCGGCCTGGGACTTATCTATTGTCCTTCAGGGCCTTTCTCAGGCTCCCTTCGAGCCCATTGAAGAAATTTCTGAGAAACTCCTCACTTTAAAGACCATCTTTCTGCTGGCTATCTCTTCTTTAAAAAGAATAGGGGACTTACAAGCCCTCTCTGTGGCACCCTCGTGCTTGGAATTTGCTCCCGGTATGGCTAAAGCTTTTCTGCACCCCAGACCGGGGTACGTTCCTAAGGTTCCCACTAATACTGTGAGACCCATAGTACTTATGGCCTTTTGTCCACCTCCCTTTCTGACGTCTGACCAGGAAAGATCCAATCTGCTTTGCCCTGTTCGCGCACTAGACGCTTATGTCCACAGAGCTGCCCTGTGGAGAAAATCGGAACAGTTGTTTGTGTGTTACGGTCCACCCTCGAGAGGGGGTCCGGTCTCTAAGCAGAGGATGAGCAAGTGGATAGTTGAGGCTATTTCACTTGCTTATGAGGTGGTCGGGCAGCCTTCCCCTTTGGCTGTCCGGGCACACTCGACTAGGGGTATGGCTGCCTCTCGGGCATTCCTAGCAGGGGCCTCCCTGCAAGACATCTGTGACGCGGCGGGGTGGTCCTCGCCGTTCACTTTCGTGAGGTTCTACGAACTTGACATTACTCCAGGGGCTCGGGTGCTCGCCTTTTAGACAATGCACAGGCGGGCATCCGGCTCCTATGGGGACGTGGGTATTCTCGTTCCCAAAGCGGTGACGCAGCGCGAGTTCCCTCGAAAGGGAACGTCTCGGTTACGACTGTAACCTTAGTTCCCCGAGTAGGGAACGAGACGCTGCGTCACCCTGCCATACTCCCCGCATGCCCGCAAAAGCGTCTTGCTTCACTCTACCACAGAAGCTAGCGGCGTTTGTTTGCCGGTATGCTTTATACCTTCCGGGTCGATGACGTCACCCGCCTATGACGTTCCGTCTCTCCATTGGACTGATTACACATGTGCTTCACGACGCAATCACGCAGAGGCGTTCCCAAAGCGGTGACGCAGCGTCTCGTTCCCTACTCAGGGAACTAAGGTTACAGTCGTAACCGAGACGTTTTTAAGTTGTTAAGTAAATCATGAAGTTTTAAACCATGTTAGTTTGCGCTGCAATTCACAGAATCAGAGATGTGGTATTTACATCATGTAATTTCATCCACTTCTCCCAAAAGACATGAAAGTAAGTGGCTGGTGAACTGGGAGAAAAATAGAGTAAACTTTACAGTTACCTACACAAAGTGTATCTGATTTAAATAAAACATGTTGAACTTTAAAGGGGACTCAACCCTCTTTTTAGTTGTGATTAGGGTTGGGTACAGTTCACATTTTAACCGGTATCGGTACCCAACGGTACTTTTTTTCGGTACTTTAGGGATACATCAATAACTGTAAAGAAACTGTAAGTCATTTATAGAAGTATTATAGACATTATGCCAGAGCTGCCTTGGTCTCTGATGTCTGCCATTGTCTGTGATGTTTGTTTACTGTAATATTTACCAGTAAACAGTTGGCTATTAGCTACTTAATTAATTGAATTCATAAAAACAACCATATATATATATTTTTTAATTCAATTTCTATTAAAAGATTTCCCACAAATTCTGTGTTGTGTATTTTCTGGTAATCAAATGAAGCCATAAAACATTAATTTATCTTTTAACTTTATACTGTTAGCTTTATACTGTTAAAATTAAAACATGGAAGAAAAATTGTGATTTATTACTTAAAGTTTTGATAATGTATTATTATATTAGTGTTAGTATAGTATTATTATTACACTGAGACGTATCTAAATTCTACTGTACAACAGTAATATATTGGTCAAGTTAAACCAAACTTTTATTTTGACGGGTTGCCGTGAAGACGGTAGTTTTTCTCAAATGAAACGGTAAAATGCTCTTGAAGTGACTCTCAGAGAGGCTCAGGAGATGAAGTTCATGCATTCATGTCCTCGTATGGAAACACGCCACCGTCACGCGCGTTTCTGTGTGTGGTAAATTAAACTGCACCATTCATTCACACAGAGACACGCAGGATTCGTATTTAAATTGTTTTGCTGTTTAATATTCACAGACACTCGTCTATATCACCAGATGCATTCTCAGGTACCGATTGATTTAATGTGAATCGGTACTCTGTAGTACCGACGTAATTCGGTCGGTGCCCTTAAAAGTACCAACCCTAGTTGTGATGTAGTGTTCTAGGAAGCCAAACAATTAAAATATTAAGTTTTTCATAAGTATGTTATTTTATTTTAACGCTACAATACTTTATCCTAATATCTACATTGTCAAGAGAAACCCTTGAGCGTTTATGTCGACCGTTTCTGTAAAAACAAACGCGCCTCATGTTTAACAGACCTGTTTAAATCTTAATATAGCGTATTTTAAGGATGTATGTCCACATGAGACCCTCTCCATGTCAAATAAAATCAGGACACGCATATGACACTCTTCAAAAATATCCTTAATTTCTGTAGAGCTGGACATTTGAATAAGGATCAAATGTCTCTGAGAATGAAACCAACCTGTGTGTTCCTCAGTTTCTTCATGTTTGACTCTCAATGTTTCTTCAATCTTCACGTCTTCACTCTCCTCTTTAATAAACGCCATCTTTAAGATGAGAATAATTAACAGAAAAGAAAAATAATTGACTGAGTTTCATAAAGCTCAGTTTCTCTCATCCCTACTCGCCAGAGACTGAATTCTGAATTCATTCATTACTCGTGTTTTTATTACGTTACTTTGCTCACACAACATTAAATACAACAGTTTCTATAGGTTTTAACACCTTAAAACACAAACCTTTCTTCTGCAGAATCATAACAGATGCACAGAGTGTGGCGCAGCCTTATGACGTCACACCGGCCAAAATAAAAGTCCTGTTCATCCGCTGCTGTCTGCAATCACCAAAAATGTATAGAAATTTGCATAGAAAAAAACATACACAAATAATAAAAGAGATGACAGAGTTGCATGTATTGGTAAAATACATATTTAAATGGTCAATTCTGGTGTCCACAGCATATATATACATTTTTAAATACACTACATTGACTCGACTTCCCCCTCTTGATTAGTATTCATTATAAATAAATAATCTAAATAATTCATCTTTAAGGAACTATTGAGCTCAAAAGTCTCAAAATGTCATTCAAGTATTTAAAATCTACTTGGGCATAATTGTATTGATGTTTTCAATGATTCCTACAAATATAGTGATAATACTAAGCTTATTTACTTTATTATGACAGAAAGACTTTTGTCTCCAAATTGTGATTTTTCTAATGTCATTCCTGGATAACAGATATCAATGACCATTTTGGACCGTAATGCATTGGGGTATGTCATGTGACATTGAATCAAAAAGAAAACCCTGAAGGAGCCCCAAAACATGTGCGAAGGCCAGTGAGCGTATCTTTTTGGTAACACTAATAAAACATTTAAAATGTATTTATATTAAAAAACGATGTATTTGATCGAAAAGGTTACGTTTAAGTGGTGATAGCTAAGTTGTAGTTTTCCACAGGTGGTTGAGTTAGTGCCTGATTATAAAGATGTTGATGTTAAATATTAGAAAATACTAAAAACTGTGAGACTTTGTCTAAAAAGTAAAACTGTATTGTTTGTGTGAAGAAACCATTTATACCAGATATAAAATAATCTGAAACGCAAATAGTTACAAATACTATACTATGAAGTTCATTTGAGTCTAAAAATACCTGAAAATAGGTATAAGGATGAATGTCCAACAATCAGCAGATTTATTGTCATGAAATCGTAATAATCTAGATATTGACATTATATGGGTCACATTTTCCATTTTAAAGCCATAAACTAATAAATGATGATAAAGTAGAGATAAGCTTGAGGGTTGAAGCTAAACTGCTCGGTCTCTCTACACTCTCAAGGCTAGTGTCTGAACCGTCTGGATGGGACAATATCTACTCTGCCTGTAGACGTGAGTCTATAAGTGGACAAATAAGTGACCATGGACCACAAAACGGTTCAATTTTTTGAAATTGAGGTTTATACACTATCTGAAAGCTGAATAAATAAGCTTTCCATTGATTTATGGTTTATTAGGATATGACCATATTTGGCCGTGATGACCAGACTCACTTCATAAAGACACAAAAATGCAGTGACTGGATTGTGTTATTGCTTTAATTTTTTTTTTAAACTCTGAATGTGACCTGTATTATTAACTTACCATTGTGTTATTAAATATATTTTCACCAATGCATTTTACGTATGCATTTTCTGTCATTTCTATGCACTTTTGTGATTTTAGACAGTGTGTGAGCAGGACTTTTATTTTGGAGTGGTGCTGTGGCGTCATAAGGCTGCGCCGCGCTCGTGCATCTGTTGTGATTCTGCTGAAGAAAGGTTTGTGTTTTAAGCCTTTACGGTAGCCGGTAGAAACATTTCGATCGTCTTCAACGTTTTACAAGTAACGCAGAACTAATTATTTATAATTAAATGTAACATAGCATTGCTTTCTCTAACATTTATTAGATATTTAATGTCTAAATCAGTCCATTAACTCTAACTCAGTTCCGTTTAAAAGTAGCACAAATAAATACAATAGAATAAATGGAAATAAAGAGAAAAGCTTTTTGGGTAGGTTGAATACACTAGTATTCAGGTACAGAAATACTACAGCAACTGGATAGTATTTTAGTCCCATATTAATTAAATACATAGGCTATTAAAGGGCTAGTTCACCCAAAAATGAAAATTATCCCATGATTTACTCACCCTCAAGCCATCCTAGGTGTATATGACATCTTTCAGACGAATACAATCAGAGTTATATTCAAAAAAAAGTCCTGGCTAATCCAAGCTTTATAATGGCAGGCCAAAAAAGTGCATCCATCCATTATCAAAGTAATCCACACTTTAATAAAGGCCTAACTAACAAAAAAACTGTAACTAGCGTTGGACGTAGCGTAAGCGTTTTGAACCGTGAGAGGCGTTACACTTTCTTTGAATTGAATGAGTTCTGTACACTCACCTAAAGGATTATTGGGAACACCTGTTCAATTTCTCATTAATGCAATTATCTAATCAACCAATCACATGGCAGTTGCTTCAATGCATTTAGGGGTGTGGTCCTGGTCAAGACAATCTCCTGAACTCCAAACTGAATGTCAGAATGGGAAAGAAAGGTGACTTAAGCAATTTTGAGCGTGGCATGGTTGTTGGTGCCAGACGGGCCGGTCTGAGTATTTCACAATCTGCTCAGTTACTGGGATTTTCACGCACAACCATTTCTAGAGTTTACAAAGAATGGTGTGAAAAGGGAAAAACATCCAGTATGCGGCAGTCCTGTGGGCGAAAATGCCTTGTTGATGCTAGAGGTCAGAGGAGAATGGGCCGACTGATTCAAGCTGATAGAAGAGCAACTTTGACTGAAATAACCACTCGTTACAACCGAGGTATGCAGCAAAGCATTTGTGAAGCCACAACACGCACAACCTTGAGGCAGATGGGCTACAACAGCAGAAGACCCCACCGGGTACCACTCATCTCCACTACAAATAGGAAAAAGAGGCTACAATTTGCACGAGCTCACCAAAATTGGACAGTTGAAGACTGGAAAAATGTTGCCTGGTCTGATGAGTCTGGATTTCTGTTGAGGCATTCAGATGGTAGAGTCAGAATTTGGCGTAAACAGAATGAGAACATGGATCCATCATGCCTTGTTACCACTGTGCAGGCTGGTGGTGGTGGTGTAATGGTGTGGGGGATGTTTTCTTGGCACACTTTAGGCCCCTTAGTGCCAATTGGGCATCGTTTAAATGCCACGGCCTACCTGAGCATTGTTTCTGACCATGTCCATCCCTTTATGACCACCATGTACCCATCCTCTGATGGCTACTTCCAGCAGGATAATGCATCATGTCACAAAGCTCCAATCATTTCAAATTGGTTTCTTGAACATGACAATGAGTTCACTGTACTAAAATGGCCCCCACAGTCACCAGATCTCAACCCAATAGAGCATCCTTGGGATGTGGTGGAACGGGAGCTTCGTGCCCTGGATGTGCATCCCACAAATCTCCATCAACTGCAAGATGCTATCCTATCAATATGGGCCAACATTTCTAAAGAATGCTTTCAGCACCTTGTTGAATCAATGCCACGTAGAATTAAGGCAGTTCTGAAGGTGAAAGGGGGTCAAACACAGTATTAGTATGGTGTTCCTAATAATCCTTTAGGTGAGTGTATATTTTTTCCTTACACATATTGTTTAATGTTGTTTAACTAAATTAAAAAACCTTAATAGATTGTGTACATTGCCTAATCGTAAGCTTGTTCAGAAAAGGTGACGACAACTTGATATCTTTCTCGTTAAACATCATTTATTATTTGATTTTTATGAGCCCAAATATTCAAATGCAATATTTTTGAAAAATGCCCATCCCTAATATTAAGGTGCTGTCACTTTAAGAGCTAGTGCACGGATCCATTATACTATTACACGTTTTTCTCCTCAGCTGTTTATTTTTATGTAAGAAATAACCGACTGTGTTTGTGAGGATACTCGCCAAGGCCGGAAATTTGACATCATTATGTGTTTTTTTTGTGTGCTATAATCCACGAAAAAGAACTCAGTTGTGTTACTCGCGAACTGTTTGTAATGCGGCTTTACTGTATGAAGTACTGAATGGTTTAAATTGGTAAGACGTGTTCAACTTTAGTGACGACGCAACACTGGCCCAATTGAGCTGATTGAGACGTACTCAGAGATTTAGTTTGGCTTTATTTTTTATTTCTGTTAATTATTCTCATTTTAAACACACAGAAAAACAACTGAGATCCACATGACACACTGTTATAAAGATGGCGTTTATTAAAGAGGAGAGTGAAGACGTGAAGATTGAAGAAGTATTCAGTTTGAAGCGAGAAGAAACTGAGGAACAAACAAAGAAAGAGGAGAGTGAAGACGTGAAGATTGAAGAAGCAATGAGAGTGAAACGTGAAGAAACTGAGGAACAAACAGGTTGGTTTCATTCTCAAAACTGAACTGATCCTTATTCAAATGTCCAGCTTTTGAAGAATGTCAATCATATTTTTCCTTTAATATTTTGTATTTTAAGGGGAATTTTACTAAATATCCCCTAAATATTTAGTAAATGTACTAAATATTTACCTATAAAATTATGCACCATTTATCATCTGCAATACCAAGCGTCGGAAGCAAAACAAATGTGGGTGGGTCCTCTCTAAGAAAATTTTTACTGGAGTAGATGCCATTTACATTAAGGACAAATATACTGCGTTGTTTACTAAACGTCTGGTTGGGTCAGACAAAATTACGGAAATCACTTAAACCATTTGCAGTAGCAATTGTGTAGGGGTAAGTGGTGCAGGGTCGTTCCTGCCCCCGTTTATCACGTCACTTCACCACCTGACAGCAGCAAGCAGGCTCCTGTTTGGTTAATGCGGTATGAACAGACGCCAAAGTTCAGATTTTTCATCTCTGGCGTCAGACGCGAATTCGCTTCAGAAGCGTGAATGCACAAAAAACACCAAATAAAATCAGTCGCGCAAGACACTCAATTCGCCTCTTACGCGCCGTGCTAAACGCGGCTACCGCGCCGCAGGACCTCCAGACGCGCGTAAACGCGCCTTTACATTGACTTAACATGGAAATCACTAAACCATTTGCAGTAGCAATAGTGTAGGAGTAAGAGGTGCAGGGTTGTTCCTGCCCCCGTTTATCACGTCACTTCACCACCTGACAGCAGCAAGCAGGCTCCTGATTGGGTAATGCGGTATGAACAGACGCCAAAGTTCAGATTTTTCATCTCTGGCGTCAGACGCGAATTCGCTTCAGAAGCGTGAATGCACAAAAAACACCAAATAAAATCAGTCGCGCAAGACACTCAATTCGCCTCTTACGCGCCGTGCTAAACGCGGCTACCGCGCCGCAGGACCTCCAGACGCGCGTAAACGCGCCTTTACATTGACTTAACATGGAAATCACTAAACCATTTGCAGTAGCAATAGTGTAGGGGTAAGACGCATGGCATCAGGTTTTGACGCAAACCGACCCGAGGTTCGAATCCGCATTTTGCCGAACTCGCTCTACTCCCTTTTCCCATCACATATCAGATCAGAAAGGCATTTATTTTCAATAAAAATGAAGAAAATGTTAGAAAAGTGGAAATAAAGCGCCTAACATGCGTTTAATAATAAGTGTTTATCGGTTAGGGGTAGGTAAACATACGTGCTGAATTAGAGACGATAAAAGTGAGTGGGTCCAATATCATTGGTCGTAAAAAGTGGGTGGGTCTTGTCCCGCCCACATACAATGGTTCCGACGCCCACGTGTAGATGCAATACCACTAGATGGCTGTATACTCTGATGGTGCATTCACACCAAACGCGAATTGAGCGTCAAATTCGCTTCTATCGTGAACATTTTGAATCCACTTGCGTGTCCAAAGCGAGCGTTTGAAGCAAAATTGCTCCGTATGACTGCTCGCTGCCAATGTCAGTCGTTCCTGCCCCCGTTTATCACGTCACTTCACCACCTGACAGCAGCAAGCAGGCTCCTGATTGGGTAATGCGGTATGAACAGACGCCAAAGTTCAGATTTTTCATCTCTGGCGTCAGACGCGAATTCGCTTCAGAAGCGTGAATGCACAAAAAACACCAAATAAAATCAGTCACGCAAGACACTCAATTCGCCTCTTACGCGCCGTGCTAAACGCGGCTACCGCGCCGCAGGACCTCCAGACGCGCGTAAACGCGCCTTTACATTGACTTAACATGGAAATCACTAAACCATTCACAGTAGCAATAGTGTAGGGGTAAGACGCATGGCATCAGGTTTTGACGCAAATCGACCCGAGGTTCGAATCCGCATTTTGCCGAACTCGCTCTACTCCCTTTTCCCATCACATATCAGATCAGAAAGGCATTTATTTTCAATAAAAATGAAGAAAATGTTAGAAAAGTGGAAATAAAGCGCCTAACATGCGTTTAATAATAAGTGTTTATCGGTTAGGGGTAGGTAAACATACGTGCTGAATTAGAGACGATAAAAGTGAGTGGGTCCAATATCATTGGTCGTAAAAAGTGGGTGGGTCTTGTCCCGCCCACATACAATGGTTCCGACGCCCACGTGTAGATGCAATACCACTAGATGGCTGTATACTCTGATGGTGCATTCACACCAAACGCGAATTGAGCGTCAAATTCGCTTCTATCGTGAACATTTTGAATCCACTTGCGTGTCCAAAGCGAGCGTTTGAAGCAAAATTGCTCCGTATGACTGCTCGCTGCCAATGTCAGTCGTTCCTGCCCCCGTTTATCACGTGACAGCAGCAAGCAGGCTCCTGATTGGTTAATGCGGTATGAACAGACGCCAAAGTTCAGATTTTTCATCTCTGGCGTCAGACGCGAATTCGCTTCCGAAGCGTGAATGCACAAAAAACACCAAATAAAATCACTCGCGCAAGACACTCAATTTGCCTCTTACGCGCCGTGCTAAACGCGGCTACCGCGCCGCGTGGCCTCCAGACGCGCGTAAACGCGCCTTTACATTGACTTAACATGGAAATCACTAAACCATTTGCAGTAGCAATAGTGTAGGAGTAAGAGGTGCAGGGTCGTTCCTGCCCCCGTTTATCACGTCACTTCACCACCTGACAGCAGCAAGCAGGCTCCTGATTGGGTAATGCGGTATGAACAGACGCCAAAGTTCAGATTTTTCATCTCTGGCGTCAGACGCGAATTCGCTTCAGAAGCGTGAATGCACAAAAAACACCAAATAAAATCACTCGCGCAAGACACTCAATTCGCCTCTTACGCGCCGTGCTAAACGCGGCTACCGCGCCGCAGGACCTCCAGACGCGCGTAAACGCGCCTTTACATTGACTTAACATGGAAATCACTAAACCATTTGCAGTAGCAATAGTGTAGGAGTAAGAGGTGCAGGGTCGTTCCTGCCCCCGTTTATCACGTCACTTCACCACCTGACAGCAGCAAGCAGGCTCCTGATTGGTTAATGTGGTATGAACAGACGCCAAAGTTCAGATTTTTCATCTCTGGCGTCAGACGCGAATTTGCTTCAAAAGCGTGAATGCACAAAAACACCAAATAAAATCAGTCGTGCAAGACACTCAATTCGCCTCTTACACGCCGTGCTAAATGTGCCTACCGCGCCGCAGGACCTCCAGACGCGCGTAAACGCGTCTTTACATTGACTTAACATGGAAATCACTAAACCATTTACAGTAGCAATAGTGTAGGGGTAAGACGCATGGCATCAGGTTTTGACGCAAATCGACCCGAGGTTCGAATCCGCATTTTGCCGAACTCGCTCTACTCCCTTTTCCTATCACATATCAGATCAGAAAGGCATTTATTTTCAATAAAAGTGAAGAAAATGTTAGAAAAGTGGAAATAAAGCGCCTAACATGCGTTTAATAATAAGTGTTTATCGGTTAGGGGTAGGTAAACATACGTGCTGAATTAGAGACGATAAAAGTGAGTGGGTCCAATATCATTGGTCATAAAAAGTGGGTGGGTCTTGTCCCGCCCACATACAATGGTTCCGACGCCCACGTGTAGATGCAATACCACTAGATGGCTGTATACTCTGATGGTGCATTCACACCAAACGCGAATTGAGCGTCAAATTCGCTTCTATTGTGAACATTTTGAATCCACTTGCGCGTCCATAGCGAGCGTTTGAAGCGAAATTGCTCCGTATGACTGCTCGCTGCCAATGTCAGTCGTTCCTGCCCCCGTTTATCACGTGACAGCAGCAAGCAGGCTCCTGATTGGTTAATGCGGTATGAACAGACGCCAAAGTTCAGATTTTTCATCTCTGGCGTCAGACGCGAATTCGCTTCCGAAGCGTGAATGCACAAAAAACACCAAATAAAATCACTCGCGCAAGACACTCAATTTGCCTCTTACGCGCCGTGCTAAACGCGGCTACCGCGCCGCGTGGCCTCCAGTAAACGCGCCTTTACATTGACTTAACATGGAAATCACTAAACCATTTGCAGTAGCAATAGTGTAGGAGTAAGAGGTGCAGGGTCGTTCCTGCCCCCGTTTATCACGTCACTTCACCACCTGACAGCAGCAAGCAGGCTCCTGATTGGGTAATGCGGTATGAACAGACGCCAAAGTTCAGATTTTTCATCTCTGGCGTCAGACGCGAATTCGCTTCAGAAGCGTGAATGCACAAAAAACACCAAATAAAATCACTCGCGCAAGACACTCAATTCGCCTCTTACGCGCCGTGCTAAACGCGGCTACCGCGCCGCAGGACCTCCAGACGCGCGTAAACGCGTCTTTACATTGACTTAACATGGAAATCACTAAACCATTTACAGTAGCAATAGTGTAGGGGTAAGACGCATGGCATCAGGTTTTGACGCAAATCGACCCGAGGTTCGAATCCGCATTTTGCCGAACTCGCTCTACTCCCTTTTCCCATCACATATCAGATCAGAAAGGCATTTATTTTCAATAAAAGTGAAGAAAATGTTAGAAAAGTGGAAATAAAGCGCCTAACATGCGTTTAATAATAAGTGTTTATCGGTTAGGGGTAGGTAAACATACGTGCTGAATTAGAGACGATAAAAGTGAGTGGGTCCAATATCATTGGTCGTAAAAAGTGGGTGGGTCTTGTCCCGCCCACATACAATGGTTCCGACGCCCACGTGTAGATGCAATACCACTAGATGGCTGTATACTCTGATGGTGCATTCACACCAAACGCGAATTGAGCGTCAAATTCGCTTCTATTGTGAACATTTTGAATCCACTTGCGCGTCCATAGCGAGCGTTTGAAGCGAAATTGCTCCGTATGACTGCTCGCTGCCAATGTCAGTCGTTCCTGCCCCCGTTTATCACGTGACAGCAGCAAGCAGGCTCCTGTTTGGTTAATGCGGTATGAACAGACGCCAAAGTTCAGATTTTTCATCTCTGGCGTCAGACGCGAATTCGCTTCCGAAGCGTGAATGCACAAAAAACACCAAATAAAATCACTCGCGCAAGACACTCAATTTGCCTCTTACGCGCCGTGCTAAACGCGGCTACCGCGCCGCGTGGCCTCCAGACGCGCGTAAACGCGCCTTTACATTGACTTAACATGGAAATCACTAAACCATTTGCAGTAGCAATAGTGTAGGAGTAAGAGGTGCAGGGTCGTTCCTGCCCCCGTTTATCACGTCACTTCACCACCTGACAGCAGCAAGCAGGCTCCTGATTGGGTAATGCGGTATGAACAGACGCCAAAGTTCAGATTTTTCATCTCTGGCGTCAGACGCGAATTCGCTTCAGAAGCGTGAATGCACAAAAAACACCAAATAAAATCACTCGCGCAAGACACTCAATTCGCCTCTTACGCGCCGTGCTAAACGCGGCTACCGCGCCGCAGGACCTCCAGACGCGCGTAAACGCGCCTTTACATTGACTTAACATGGAAATCACTAAACCATTTACAGTAGCAATAGTGTAGGGGTAAGACGCATGGCATCAGGTTTTGACGCAAATCGACCCGAGGTTCGAATCCGCATTTTGCCGAACTCGCTCTACTCCCTTTTCCCATCACATATCAGATCAGAAAGGCATTTATTTTCAATAAAAGTGAAGAAAATGTTAGAAAAGTGGAAATAAAGCGCCTAACATGCGTTTAATAATAAGTGTTTATCGGTTAGGGGTAGGTAAACATACGTGCTGAATTAGAGACGATAAAAGTGAGTGGGTCCAATATCATTGGTCGTAAAAAGTGGGTGGGTCTTGTCCCGCCCACATACAATGGTTCCGACGCCCACGTGTAGATGCAATACCACTAGATGGCTGTATACTCTGATGGTGCATTCACACCAAACGCGAATTGAGCGTCAAATTCGTGAAAAAAGCGTGAATGCACAAAAACACCAAATAAAATCACTCGCGCAAGACAGTCAATTCACCTTTTACGCGCCGTGCTAAATGCGCCTACCGCGCCGCAGGACCTCCAGATGCGCGTAAACGCGTCTTTACATTGACTTAACATGGAAATCACTAAACCATTTGCAGTAGCAATTGTGTAGGGGTAAGTGGTGCAGGGTCGTTCCTGCCCCCGTTTATCACGTCACTTCACCACCTGACAGCAGCAAGCAGGCTCCTGATTGGTTAATGCGGTATGAACAGACGCCAAAGTTCAGATTTTTCATCTCTGGCGTCAGACGCGAATTCGCTTCAGAAGCGTGAATGCACAAAAAACACCAAATAAAATCACTCGCGCAAGACACTCAATTTGCCTCTTACGCGCCGTGCTAAACGTGGCTACCGCGCCGCAGGACCTCCAGACGCGCGTAAACGCGCATTTACATTGACTTAACATGGAAATCACTAAACCATTTGCAGTAGCAATAGTGTAGGAGTAAGAGGTGCAGGGTCGTTCCTGTCCCCGTTTATCACGTCACTTCACCACCTGACAGCAGCAAGCAGGCTCCTGATTGGTTAATGTGGTATGAACAGACGCCAAAGTTCAGATTTTTCATCTCTGGCGTCAGACGCGAATTCGCTTCAGAAGCGTGAATGCACAAAAAACACCAAATAAAATCACTCGCGCAAGACACTCAATTCGCCTCTTACGCGGCGTGCTAAACGCGGCTACCGCGCCGCAGGACCTCCAGACGCGCGTAAACGCGCCTTTACATTGACTTAACATGGAAATCACTAAACCATTTGCAGTAGCAATAGTGTAGGAGTAAGAGGTGCAGGGTCGTTCCTGCCCCCGTTTATCACGTCACTTCACCACCTGACAGCAGCAAGCAGGCTCCTGATTGGTTAATGTGGTATGAACAGACGCCAAAGTTCAGATTTTTCATCTCTGGCGTCAGACGCGAATTTGCTTCAAAAGCGTGAATGCACAAAAACACCAAATAAAATCAGTCGTGCAAGACACTCAATTCGCCTCTTACACGCCGTGCTAAACGCGGCTACCGCGCCGCAGGACCTCCAGACGCGCGTAAACGCGTCTTTACATTGACTTAACATGGAAATCACTAAACCATTTGCAGTAGCAATAGTGTAGGAGTAAGAGGTGCAGGGTCGTTCCTGCCCCCGTTTATCACGTCACTTCACCACGTGACAGCAGCAAGCAGGCTCCTGATTGGTTAATGTGGTATGAACAGACGCCAAAGTTCAGATTTTTCATCTCTGGCGTCAGACGCGAATTTGCTTCAAAAGCGTGAATGCACAAAAACACCAAATAAAATCACTCGCGCAAGACACTCAATTTGCCTCTTACGCGCCGTGCTAAACGCGCCTATCGCGCCGCATGACCTCCAGACGCGCGTAAACGCGCCTTTACATTGACTTAACATGGAAATCACTCGCTCGCCTCTTGAGTTCAGAGGAGTGAGGTTTACAAACACAGCTCTCACTGACCTACTGTTGGCATAATATAAAGGCTTTACATTGCCAAAGCATTGAGCATTATCAGCTTTACTGGCAACAGTAGGCAGCGAATCAGGAAGTGATTGACAGCGCTCTGATCCAAAAGTCACAAACCTCATTTGACAACATATGAAAACAAAATAATCTTTAGAGAAATTTTATTGAACAAATGTGGAACATTTAAAATACAAAACTTTATTTCAAGCCGTGAAACAGTGTCTGAGCGACGTTTGTGTGTGTGTGTGACATCTACATATACATTACTAGTGTTAATTTTGTCACCTATTTTCAATTTCTTGTGCCAAATGTCCTTGTTAGTTTTAGTCATATTTAGTCATTCACATATCTTTTTTTGTTAGTCAAGTTTTAGTCGACTAAAAGTCTCATCATTTTAGTCTAGCTTTAGTCAAAAGAAAACTACATGTACGTACATGTGCACTTAGGCTACATGTAATTGTTAAACTTGATAATTTGCTTTTATGCCTAATTACATTCATTTTTATTATGATGTGAAGGCCCACACATGCATGTGGCAAAATAAGTTACATAAAATATATATAACCTGCATAATGTATGTGCCTCAACACCATAGCTAACTGGTTGATTTACAGTGTAGTAATGTAGTAGTGTAGCAGTGTAGTAGTGTAGTGTAGTAATGCCTAAAATCAGCATTAGCTTATGAGATGTTAATTTAAAGGGATAGTTCACCCTGAAATGAAAATAAAGCCCTCTTTTACTCACCCTGTTGTTGTCCTTCTATCTTTTTTGGACCTCAAAAGCAGACATTTAAAAAAAATAGCTCCTTCCTATAATGGCAGTGAATAGCGACCAGGCTAAAACATTACAAAAAATATACAAAAGTATCGCGCAATGATACAGGGAGACGCGCGCCATATATGGAAAGTGTTCACGAGGCATACTATAAGGTTTTGCGAGAAAGAAACCGTATTATTCAATCAAAACACTGAGCTATAACTCGCACTGTTGTCATGGTATCCAGGATAAGCACACACATCATTTTGAGAAATCAGGCTCAATAGAAACAAACGCGACTCTCATCTTTTCTATAAGGTATATGATAATTAATAATAATTTGTTACATTTATATAGCGCATTTCTGGCTACTCAAAGCACTTTACACCACCAATGTGCAGCACCACCTGGATGATGCGACGGCAGCCATATTGCACCAGAACGCCCACCACACACCAGCTTAGGGTGGAGAGGAGATGGAGTGATGAAGCCAATCAGTATATGGGGATTATTAGGAGGCCATGGTCAATGGGCAAATTTGGCCAGGATGCCAGGGTTATACCCCTACTCTTTTTCCGAAGGACATCCTGGGATTTTTTATGACCACAGAGAGTCAGGACCTCGGTTTAACGTCTCATCCGAAGGACGGTGCTCTTTGACAGTATAGTGTCCCCATCACTATACTGGGGTGTTAGGACCCACACAGACCACAGGGTGAGCGCCCCCTGCTGGCCTCACTGACACCTCTTCCAGCAGCTACCTGGTTTTCCCAGGAGGTCTCCCATCCAGGTACTGACCAGGCTCAGCCCTCAGATAAGAAATAATACTAATAATAAAACCTCCTGAAGTGAATATTGTGTACCGGTTGTCATGGCAACATTTCGTGAGGGGCTGCTGAGTCAGTGCCATAGACTGTGGTCAGTGCTGACGGTTTGCACTCATCACAGGAACGCGCAGAGTAACAGCCGAGCTCAGTATTTTGACTGAATAATGCGGTTTCTTTCTTTTGAAGGCGTAACATCTCATGGTGATCATGATCATCTTTATGCAAAACATTTTAGTCTCGTCTTTTTTCGTCAGCAATAATGCATGTTAATTTAGTCTTAGTCAGCGTTTTTGGACATTGGTGCAGTCTCGTCAACGTCTCGTCTTAGTCATGGAAAAAAAGGTAGTTGACGAACATATTTAGTCTCGTCTCGTCTGACGAAATTAACCCTAGTGTGTACAGAACCAAACTGACCATCTAGTTGTTGATGACTTAAATGCGCATCAGGGATGCGTCTCTTCTCTATGTGCGGTGCAAGAAAACCACTAGGAATATGGTTTGAGCCTTGACTTATTTGTGTGGCCAAATATTGCTAGAAAAAAACCCCCCTGCAAACAGAACAAGCCCATAATAAACCAAGATAAATAATGTCGAAACAGGTAAACTCGGTCTCAAATGTTCAAAGGGAAAGAATGGCACAGCCACACGTGTAAACGGCATATTTGAAAGGCAGGAACAAAATCCCAACAGTCCACAGCAGATATTGTGTTTTACAAAAATGAGGTGAAACACAAAGTTATTCAAAACTAAAACTAAACTACGTGGCACTTCTCAGCAGCTTAAATAGGGCAAGCCCCACCCTTGGAAAATAGTGTAGTACTTTTAAATTTGGTGGTACAGTAGGTACTCAACCAAAATGCCTATTACCGCGAGAATGTGGCGTTAAATACAACCCAGTCACATGTGACGCTCGTTCACAAAATCACCACCAGGTGGCACAAAGGGATGGTTTGTAACATTGCTCAGTCTGTAAGGCTGTAATTATGAAGTTTTTACTTGTAAATTAAGATTAAATAATGAAATTAAATAACAATAGTAATAGTATTTAATCTTGGCTAATTATTTCTCATATAAGTGCTCAATGTTCCATCTATTTGACTTTTGTTACAGTGAAGTACTTACATTTTACTAACCAGTATTTTAGATTATTACACGACGTGTGCATTATGTCATAAAATAAATAAAACGACAAAAAAGTGTATTTTAGGTTGATCTTGATCCTACGAAAAAACCTAAAAAAAAAAGTGTTTCAACGAAAGCGAATGAAATGCTAATTATTCAATCATTGAAATAGGCCTAATGAAATATTTAACAATTAATAAACTTTTATGACAAAATAGTGACATGAAATTATTTAATCCCTTCATTGTCTATACGCATTAATCAGGGTTCTTGCAGGTTTTAGTAAGTCAAATTTAAGACCTTTTTAAGACATTTTAAGACCATAAAGATTGAAATTTAAGACTTACACGACGCAGTACCAAAAAAATATTCAAATACACACACACACACACATCAGATAATCCATGTTAGATAGATAGATACTTACCTCGGGATAATTAGAGTATCTATCTATCTGTCTATCTAACATGGATGATCTGATGTGTGTGTGTGTGTAAAAGCCACATAAGCGATCTTGTTGGGCCCGCAAGAGAACGTCTCCGCGATTACTGAATCAGGGAAGATCACGTGGAAGAGATCGCTAATCTCACTGTTGCTATTAAATGAGTGGTGTTTAGTCACAGTGTGTAGTATCCAAAGCACCTCGGCTTTCGACGTGTCAGTCGGTCCAAAAGTACCCCAAAGGTCGTTCGACAGAGCTGCGATGACATTGCACTGGAGACCGGAGGGACCAGGCATTGAGTAGGACGACAGCAGGGACGGCAGGGATGAGGCACAAAACTGGCCAATGGGCCGAGTCCGCTGAAGGCATTTTGCGGCTAGCTTGTGTTTCTACGCTCTGGCATGTGACTCCAGCGTCTTCACACCCAGAGTCCCTAATTGAATATTTTTTTTGCAAAGTTTGCAGCGAGCCTCGTACCTGGAGCTGGGTACCGCTTGTAACCAACAGCGGAAGGCGCTGTGATCTAGCCATGTCTCGTTGAAAGTACACTTTCCCATTTTCCACACGTAGCCAAACTTTTACAAACTCTGAGGAGATGCAGACGTATTTCGCGGGCGGGTATTGCATTTATCACGGGATTTGTAGTTTTATCACCGCGTACGTACCAACACCAATATCCCCCAGAAAGAACTACAACACACAGTGCAGCGTTCTGCTGGTTTTGTTGCAATTGTAGCAAAGACTCTAGAGATCCGCTTTGTAGGCTACGACTCGATACATTTTTGCTACTTTGTAATAACTTTCTGCGGCCAGCGTATCTGGAAATGTACGAGGGTAAAACCTAAATTAAATTTAAGACCTCGGATGAAAATCTGGCCGTTTACGACGTTTTAAGGCCTTAAATTTAAAGTTTTAAGACCCTGCGGGAACCCTTATTAATAATGTTAGCCTAATGTTTAGAATAGTGTCTGAATTTTTCTTGTGCAGCTTCTCTTTGTTTCAGTCAGCCTCAGACGCTCCTATCCTAACAGATATGACGGGTTGGTAGGGACAGTTCAGTAGCTTGACGTTCTTTCATACGGAGAGTGTCAATTAGCCTGCCTGATGATTAGTGTTTCAAGTTTGTTTCAGGATAAATGTCTAAATCTTTATAAGTCGTATTCTGTACACACACAAAACTTTTGTTTCAGACTGAATTTGGCAAATGCTGTGGCCAATAACAGTTTATTCCCTGTGTAGTCCATCCTAAGACTGAGATGATGCCGACACATGGTCAGTGTCTCTATTTCTAAGGCGGAAGAAGGCAATTCTATAATCACAGCAAATGTGATTATCAAAGGACAGATTGTTGTAGGAAACAACATAACAATACATCCATTGAGATCTAGAATCTCGCGTGTTGAGGTTTTTGGTCCATCAAGTAATATCCCTAGTCAGAATTACTAGCCATTCTATATTTTATATCTTTAACACTCTCCGCTAACTTGGAAATCTGTGCAGATTCATCATGTTGTGATTAAATAATAGTACGGAATATTAATGGCACAGGGAAAACTAACAATAATGTCTCTTAGAAGGAAGAAAAGCAGGGGACCTAATACTGAGCCCTGTGGCACAAAACAGAGCAAAAAAAGAACAAATAAATGTAGTCTTTCACCGCTGTACGTGCTACAATCGGTGCAGTACATGATTTTCTGGGCTAGATCATTCTCGACCTGACTTCCACTTTTCGTTTAACTGTTTTTTTCTTTTCTTTCTTTTTCTTAATTTCATTAGGCGGAGGTTGAATAAATTCCAGGGTGAGGCTAAAAGTAGCCTAATGTTAGTGTAATCTATTAACTAACCACATATGTTTAATACGACTGAATTTGTATTTAACATGATCACAATTTAATAAAAACATCGCAAGTTATTAATTGAAACAATATATTGATTTTAACTTTTGTAAGACAACTTTTTGTGTTAGTAAGGCCTCAGAAGAGCCTAAATATTGTAAAAAAAAAAAAAAAAATTTATTTTATTAAAAGCCATCAATTCTATGTTATTTTAGGAATTCATTAATCAAACATCTAAATCTTTTTGAGGAAACCTATTTAGATTGTGTTGTGCTGTGTAGAGCATTTTCTCCATATTAGACTACTAAATTACAGAGGGCAAGTTAATGAGAGACTGATTTCAAATTTCCAATCACATCCTCCCCCTATATCGGTAGGGTTTGTTATCACTAACTTTGACCCCGCTGTGAACAGGATTGGGGAAAATAG